>JAAGEH010000480.1:44790126-45007735 GCA_011751065.1 Lasiurus cinereus | reverse complement strand
GGTACCTAGGTCTCTGCTATACTATCACCATGAAGACATCTATCTGCCTGGTCCTCACTGCCCTTGGCTTGGCTGGGTCTGCTTCCAGGTTCAGAGACAGCCTGGAATGTGTGGACACTGTCCTCGGAAATGAAAGGACTTGTCAGCTGATTTTTGATGGATCACATTTCTTAGAATAAGCACAGAATAAATATTTTCCATTTGCTGAGCGATTTTATCATGCCTCTCTGGGCCGTGCTTCGGAGAGAAGAGAGGAAATAGGTTTCATGGTTAAAGCCTGAGAAATACCTCTCAGGCAGTCACGGGTGAGGGGTTAGTAATGGGTGACTTCGGCCCCTATTCACGCTCACCTGGCACAGGAAGCTCTCGGTGGTTTGGCCCAAACTCTTAACAACAAGCTCCCCATTTGTCCTCCTGAGTTGATGATCTGGTGGAGAATTTGTCTGAGGGAATTTGTTCCAGGAGACAGCCAGCTGCATCTGAAAGGGAGAAAAGAGAGACAGAAGCATAAATCTCTGGCCTGCTGCCTCCTTCTTGGGGATCTGTTCTCTCCAGCACAGAAGAGTGGAAATGAGTAAGTAGTGAGTCTCAAAGTTTGGATGAGTGTCATACCCCTAGGCAGACATGTGGGGCCCCCTGAAGAGAGGACTATGCCTGTTGGTGGAACCTATCCATATCCAATATTAAACATTTACCTTAGCTAGTAGGCACATGGAAAAATGCTCAGCATCATTAGTCACCAGGGAAATTCAAGTCAAAACCACAGTGAGAAACCACCTCACACCCATTAGATTGCTATAATCAAAAAGACAGACAATAACAAGTGTTGGTGAGAATGTAGAGAAGTAGGAACCCTTACACACTGCTAGTGGTAATAAATACGGCACCACTGCTTTGGAAAACAGTCTTCCAGTTTCACATCATGTTAAATATGGATTTACTCCACGATTCAGTGATTCTACTCCCGGAAATATATCCAAGAGCATTTGAAAGGGGTTGATTAGGTATATTTTCTGGGGAATTCTCAACCATCTTAATAATCAGTGTCCCTGAGAAATCCCTGTCCTATCCCTGTTTATTTTATTCCATATTCCTTGAAGATACAAGTCTGCTTTAGTTAAATCTACAAGACCCTTGCCGAAACTGGTTTGGCTCAGTGGATAGAGCGTTGGCCTGTGGACTGAAAGGTCCCAGGTTTGATTCCAGTCAAGGGCATGCACATTGGTTGTGGGCACATCCCCATAGGGGGTGTGCAGGAGGCGGCTGATCAATGTCTCTCTCTCATCGATGTTTCCAACTTTCTATTTCTCTCCCTTCTTCCTCTCTGTGAAAAATCAATAAAATATATATATTTTTAAAAATCTACAAGACCCTGGTGCTTAAACTCCTCTCCTACCTCCTCTCCACTCAGGCTGCCTCATTCATTTATCCTATCTGCCTGCCCTTTGAAGGCATCTGAATTGGTGACTGACTCCTCCAATCAGAGAGAAGCATTTGTGGGACATCACAGAGGGAAGATGGGACACTGACCTTAGACAACACACTTATAATTGGCAGCTATCAGAGATGTGTATGATCCTCAGTAAATAGGAATGGAAGGTAAGATATTGAGAAACAGATTTCAGAAAGCAATAGAGGAGGCAAAAGGAAAATAAATCTTTCTAGAATAAAAGAAGTAAGAGTCTGCCCCTCTGGGCCCAATTAATGCTGGAGCCTCAGAGGAAGAAGGCCACTGAGTATGAAGGAACAGCAGAGAATGAAACCTCATATTCCTAGGCCTTGGGACTCGATCCCTGAGATGTCTAAAGGCTTTTAGTCCCTTGGACGTCCTTAGACAAAGGGGCAATTCTCTTTCAAGAGTTTTATGTTTGCAATTATTACCTTTAAGTAGGATGTTTATAATCATCCAAGAATGGGTTTCAAGCAGTTCATCAGACATGTCTGCATGGGTCTGAACTTGACTCAAAAGCAGGGCTCAAATTCTGTCCCATAGGAATGCTAGGTCATCTCATAGACTTGAAAGAATAAAGAAAACAAAGATGGGTGACCCCTAATTCCACATGCTGATGTGTCTGGCTAATAGAATTCTTCCTAGAAGCTTTACTTGTCTGTCTGTTTGTTTATTATTATTTTTTTAAATCTTCACCTGAGAACATGCTTTTATTGATTTTTTAAGAGAGAGATTGGGAGAGGAAGAGAGAGAGAAACGTCAGTGTGAGAGTGAAACATTGATTGGCTGTCTCTCCAATGAGCCCTGACAGGGGGATTGAGCTCACAACACTCTGAACAGGAGATAAAACCTGCCACCTGGGTATGTGCCTTGACCAGGAATAAAACCTGTGACCTTCCAATGAATGGGAGGACACTCCAACAAACTAAGCCACACCAGCCAGGGCAAGTTTCTTTATTTTTTAAAGCTTTTATTCTCTCTGACAAATCCCTCTCAAAATCAAAGTAAACTAATAGTCCAGATTGCTTATTCTTCCTGACCATTTATTAGTATTTCTAAGATTTACTACATACATTGGTTATTGATGTGTAGTATATGAATTTTAAAATTCTATCTATCTATAGGTTTGAACCAATATCCACTGTGTTTTCTATTTACCATAGAATTTCTTTATGAGTCCTTGCACCTATCCCATTTCCTGTTTTCTCTTGGATTGCTCTAGCTAATTTTATGATTTAGGGTGTTTTTATACCCCTTTTCTTTTCTCTACTTGTTTGGAATTTATGTTATGCCTATTATTCTAGTAATTACCCTTAAAGTTTTTAACAAACATAATTATCTTAACAAAGTCCCAAATTAGGCAACCAATCTGCCTCCTTTCTTAACATCAAAAGGACCTAGAAAATTCTTTAACTTGGACCTTCACACTCTTCATTTTCTGTATTGCTAGTTTCAAACGTTTTACTTTTTCCTCATTATCAGCTACCCCCTAAATAAGACTTTCTTATTATAAGTATTATATTTTAAAGCAAATTTTTAAGAATTTACTATTATGTTTTCCACTTTCTTATTATTGCTTCTATTGATTCCTTTTTGCATCAATTCCCATTCTTCTGAAGCATAACTTAACAGAAGAAATAAATGTGTTAAATACATAATGTACATCATCTCCTGAATTTATTTCAGCAACTCTGCAGAATCTAGATTATTATTCCCACTTTACGGGTGAGGAAAGAGAGGTGTGGAGAAGAAAGTGACACGCTTAACCAAAATCAAAGAATTAGCACATATCAGATGCAACCAGATGTTCTGTTCAAAGACATCGAGAAAGCAATATACTTACAGTCAAATCAAGAAGCAATTAGGGGGTTGTGAAGTAATTATAGGGAGACCCTGGTGCTTAAACTCAAGTGATTTGTACAAGAAACTTACTTACAAAGCATCCATTACCCACCCCACCACCACCAAATCAGTTTCAACAAAGAGTTTTCCAAGCCTGAGGATTAGATGTGGCCTACAGTTAATCTGGGGCTGGAAAGGGTGTTGTGAGAGGGTGAAGATAATGGTATGAAATGGCATGCGTGGCTTTATTCTTTCTAAGTATCTGAATCTTACAGTGTAAGAGAAAATGTTTGGGGGCAATCTTTTAAAATTTACAGCTGCAGAGTAGTTTTTTAAGACTATTTTTATAGAACAATTTTAGATTGATAACAGAATTGAGAAGGAAATATGTTTATATTATACTCCCTACCCCACACATGCACAGCCTTACCCATTCTCAACCTCACTAAATGGTACTTTTTTTAAACCAAGGATGAAGTACATGTACACATTACAATCACCTGAAGTTAGGGTTTACTCTTGGTATTGTACATTCAATGGGTTTGGACAAATGTATAATAATACCTATCTATTATTATAACATTGTACAGAATATTTCCACTAAAAATTCTCTCTATTCTGCTTGTTCATCTCTCTTCCCCCAGCCACAGTATAATTTTTTGTTTGATTTTTCAGTTTCCTAAAGAAAGTTTTGTTGGATAAATGTGTACTCACATTTTTAAAAATTTCTTTATTGATTAAGGTGTTATATATGTGTCCTTATTCCCTCATTGGGGTTTTTAAGTTTTCCAAACATATCTGAGTCAGAGCCTGGGTAATACACATGACACCAAAGCTTACACAGGTTGGTATGTGATAACTGGTAATACTTATGAAGATGACATTATAAAATTAGTAAAAAGCAGAAAGGAGTCTTTAGTAATTTGTCATTGTTAGTCAGTGCCGTTGGTGGTGTTTGAGGTTGTGACTTGAGGCTCTTTGGGAATAATAATTTAGAAATTCACCCAAAGTTGATATTAAGCAAACAGTTCACAGGGAAAAAAAACACTGGTTGTTAGACACACAACATGCAAGATTATACATTCTATCTCTCCATACGTCCCACATTTCTTACAACCTGAGATTTGCTTCCACAATTAAAACTAAATCATTAAAACTTAGCCTGTTAGTGGTGACACATATTGTAGCTCAAATCTTCTTTAAAACAAAACTTGCAGTTATAACGGTGACAATGTGCTGAGAACACCCACATCCACCCTCCCTTGGTACCCTATTCCTTCTAGTTTGCACTTCAGCAAGTTGACACTCTGGTTTAATGGGCCATTTTGGTAGAGCGCCAACGCTAGAGACCACCCATCCTTAGATGAGCTCAAGTAGAGATTATTTTTACCCCAAATGAAACGTCTTACCTCATTCAAGAGGCTTTTGTGTGAAACTTTCAACATCTGTGGTGCCTGGGTGGTGTGAAAATATCAGTCAGGAGGACTGACATCACTGCAGTGCCAAACCACACTTTTGTTCTAATGTTGGCTAGCTGTGTGACCTTCGTTACATGACTCTGCCTTGACTTATTCAACTGTAAAATGGGATTATAATACCTTCCCCATGAGAATGTTAAGACAGTTCAATGAAGGGAAGTCAAACTCTTCCTAATTAAATGATCAGTAAATGCTAATTATCACCAGTTTATCCTCACTAAATTAGTTGGGGGTTGAGGTCAGCTTAGGATGGTTCAAAGGCAAGCCAAGGTCAAATAGGTATCAGTGAAATGCCACTGAGTGAGTGATGCCCACAGTGTCCTGTCCTTTACAGCCCTGCTCATGTCTTGTATATTCATGCATATGGCTTCTTTGATGGAGTCAATCCATCTCATATTTGGCCTTCTTATTTTCTTGCTCCCTTCTATTTTCCCCAGCATTATTGTCTTTTCCAAAGAACCTTGCAAATGGGTAGATTTTTTTTCAATGATAGAGATTTTGTTACTGGACTTCGAACACCACTGACTTACTCTCGTAGCACTATTATTCTATTACCATTATTACTAATGGTGATTTATAATATTAATAATTTTAAAAGTCACCCCAAAAGGAACTAAACAACCAGCTGCACAATTAAAATGTATACAAAATTAGAAGCAGATGGACCTATCTTCTCATTCTCTTTCACTGCTCCATAGTACCACTCTAACTTGTACTTCATCTTGCTGACTTTACAGATTTATCCATGCCTTCATCTAAATGTCTATATCTATATAGCTTTTCTACATTTTCAACTACAAATTTTGCCAAGGATCATGCAATAAATAATGATGCATAATTTGCTTATCTGTTAACATCGTGAACATCTTAGCCTATTAGTGTACACAAATCTTCCTCATTCCTGCTCATGATTGCACATAGCCTTCTCTTGGTAATCTGAGCTTTCATCTAATAGTTTTTATTTCCTGTGGTTTAGTACATTTAAATAGTGGTCATAAGAAAGTAGCAGTTGGAATCAGCTTCAAAAATAATCTGTTTCTTGAATTAAATGTATTCATCAGCATCAGGGGAGAACATGGAGCTGCACTGTGTTGTTTGGTTTCTTGGTGCTCATGCATCTTCTCATTCCCGGTGTGTAGTGCTTTGGTCAGGTGGGCCAATGTGGAGAACTCTGTTTGGGAGTAACCTTTGAGGATGGAGCCCCTGAAGTATAAGCCCAGCCAGGCTAAAATGTCAGGCTGTCCACCTTCAAAATTGTGTGGCAGAGCTTAAACTTCTACTTCGTGAACCCCAAATACCCTATAACAATTGATTACATGTTCCAGAGTTTTCAAGATATACTTAAGTTTAAATATTCAGTCTTATTTTCTTTTTATTTTCTTTGAACTTTACAGAGCCTGACCTTGCATTTGGGAATTGGAAAATATGGACTGAGGATTCTAGACAAGGAAAACAATGCATGCATCCAAATGAATATATGTTACTTTGTAGACCACTGCCAAACACGAGATTTACGACACTGATACCTCATGAAGCAATAAAGAGAAGGAAAAAGGAAAGAAAAGGAATGGAACCTCCGAGAACACTGTGATGTCCAGTATGGTAGCTACCAGTCACATGCAGCTAATAAGCTCTTGAAATGTTGCTAATCTGGATTGAAATGTGCTAAAAGTGTAAAATGCATACCAATTTCAAAGACAGAATGAGAAAAGTCAAATATGTCACTAATAATTTTATAGTGCTTTCATGTTGACATAATATTTTGCATATATTAGGTTAAATAAACTACATTATTACAATTAATTTCACCTGCAATTTTTCACTTCTTAAAGGTGGCTACCATAATACTTAAATTTACACATGTGGTGCCCTACCTAGTTTGGCTCAGTGGATAGAGCGTAGGCCCTTGGACTGAGGGGTTCCGGGTTCAATTCTGATCAAGGGCACATACCTTGGTTGCCGCCCGGGCCTGATGGGGGCCTGTCTCTCACATGGATGTTTCTCTCTCTCTCTTCCCCTCCTTTCTACTCTTTGTAAAAATCAATGGAAAAATATCCCTGGGTGAGGATTAACAAAATAAAATAAAATAAAATCACAGATGTGGCTTACAATATACTCCTATTGGACAGCACTATTCTATAGCCTTCTTTCATGAATTAGGTAAGGGTCATTTTTTATTTAGTGTATGTAACTAGCATCTTTAGCAAAATGAGAACAGTGTATACATTATTTATTTAAATATGCTACTACATTATCAATTTCCCATAAAGCTTTTCTCACTCTCAATGTAGACCTTGCCCCTGTTGCACACTCACAAATTATAAATTAGTGGATTCCAAATGAAAGCTGGCTCACCACACAGAGACCATGAGAGAAAAAGAAATTGGTGTCACTCCTCTGTAAGCTTCACTTTGATTTAGAAAACCAGTGATTAACATGGCAGCCCTTCTCGCTAAAGAGACAAAGTGGAAACTCAGATACAAAATGATCTAAGTGGATTTCCCATATTGGTCAGAGTCTCAGGTTTTGATGGGAATGTTATGATTCTGGCACCTGGAAGTGCTCCTTTATTTTTGTCACAGGGGTTTCCTGCACCGCCCATGAGGTATTTCAATGGTGTTGTGTGTGTGTGGCGGGGGGGGGGGACGGGGGGATAGTGGGGGACTGGCAGAGCTCTCTCTACTCACAGCTGCAGGAGCACAGAAACTGTCGAGGTGACTGAATTCTTTAGGTCAGGCCTGATTAAGTTGCCTGCCTCTACGGTCCCATCTCCCAGTCCATCGGGAAGCTCTGTCAGAGAACCTGTCTTTGCCCATCAGCGGCATCCCAGAGCTTATTCTGCAGATTCTCTTTGTGCCTACACCCCCAAGCCAGCAGCAGTGATCAAGAAGTCAGGCTGTGCAGTGTTTGGGGAAGAAAAAACACTTGGCTCAATGACATCTGCAGCCTGCTGCCAACTGCTAAATTACAGCACCCTGGGCCAAATCCAAGGATACCCGTTACAGTAACATACTGTATCTTAACCAGAGAAGGCACACCCATGACATAGCTCTTTGTCAGAAACTATTACCAGAGGCAAGACAATAGTGGCAGTAGAGGGGGTGATCCAGAGCTCCCAAAATGGGGTGTTATTGCACAATCTTATCTTTAGCTCCTCAGGAAAAGCATGTGAAATGTTCCAGAAAGCATAACTATTACGGCCTCAGGAGGCAGAGGCAGAGAGTGGGAAGCGGTGGAGCAGCACGTGTCCTGGTGAGGCAGTGGAGTGAGTCTTGAGTGAGTGGAACAGTGCTCAGGGATGGAAGGGAGGGCGGAGGTGCCAGCAGGGATATCAACGATACCACTGACAGCAACCACTGGTGTATAAAGACCTTCTTGGGCATCAGTACTGTAAGTGCTTCACACGTATTGGCATATCTCCTCTTTAGAACCACCCTGCTGCTGTCCTCTCCAGTTGACAGATAAGAGAGCTGTAGCTTTTGGTGATTAAGTTGTCCAGAGTCGCACAACTAGCCTAGGTAGCTCCAGGCTACAAACAAAGGCACATCTGATTCCAGAGCCTCTGAATGTTCCATTGTGCCAAAAGGCCAAATCATGAACACATCCTGTTCCATTATTCTTCCCAAGGTTGAGAACTTGGGATGAGTAATGTTCATATAATTATGATAAGCCATGTTTGGCTGAACCATGGCTCGCAGAAAGTTGATTTTCATGTTGTAACTCTAGAAAAAGACTAGAGAGCATGCACCTAAGTGAATGTGTGTCCGTTCTCTTTGTAACCAGATGGATCTCAGTTTGGAATAGCTGGAGACGTTTTTTATTGCACCACTGGAGTGCAGGCTGCTAGTGCATCGAGTGACTGGAGGCCAGGGAAACTGATAAACAGCCTGTGAAATAGAGGACAGCCCTCAGGAGGAAGAGAACTAGCCAGCCCCGATGTCAAGGATGCAGAGGTTGAGAAACTCTGCTGTAGGGGAAAGCCATGGCTACCTGTTTAGTCATCTGCCTCATCCCGTCTCACCCAGACCACTTTATAGTTCAGTTTGGCACTTATTCATTATATGTGTATATGTCCATCACCAACAACTGTCCAGCACCATGTTAAGTGGTTTTGTGGACAAACATTATTAAAACCCTAGATTATTTGATTCAAAATTTGTCAAAAATATATTTGAAACCCACAGGCCACATATTTAAGTAATAGAGGAACTTTCTGTGAAGAGGCGGTTAATAGTTTGAAGAATGCAACTCACTGAGCTAGCCTTTAAATATTTTGAGAAAGCTAAGGGACAAGATTAAAGTATGTTTACATATCAGTTGGCAATAAAAATGGAGAAGAGTGGGTGAAGTCAACTTGCATTTGAAGTTAAATCCATACTCATTCCATATCTTGTCACTGTAATGTTATGTTTTTCTGTCCATAGGAATTTACTAAAACATACAAAGAGCTTTCCTAAAGCAGTTAGAGGTTTATTTAAATATATCTGAAAAGAATATTGACTTGTAACCTTCAGACTTATGTGTAGGTATTGAAAATTACATTTATTGAAGTGTTTGTTGTAAAGAACTACATCTATTCACTTATGTTTTAAGAGCTGAAGCACATTTCCCTATCTTGTATTTAGTAATCCACTAAGAGTCTGCTGAGTTTGTGAAGAACAATGATATTAAGCTTAAAACAAGTCACTTCACCTCACTAAACCTATGTATCTTTCTTTTTAATAAAATGTATTGGGGTGACATTGGTTAATAAGATCATATAGGTTTCAAGTGTATATTTCTATGATACGTAATCTGTATATTGCATTCTGTGCTCACCACCCAAAGTCAAATCATCTTCTGTTACCATATATTTCTCCTTGCAGCAAGCAAAAATGCCAAAGTACCTCAATAAGTTGAATTTTATACGAATCTCATGATTTTCCACAGCACTAGGAGTTCAATGGTTTAAAGAAATCAGATCCAGTTCCTTACTCTCTGACCAGGGAGACAAAATTCAAAGAAATAATCATGCAAAGATCTAAAAGTATGACTGTGATTGCTACAATGACAGAGCTTCATAGCACAGTGGAGAAACACAATCAGGAATGTAGGCCCTATCTTCTGGGCTAGGAGAACTTTCTCTGAGAACTCACCAGAGTGGGCAATAGTTACTCCTTCTCAGGGAAGAGCTTGTGTAAGAGCCTGGAGTCAGGAGAGATCTTGGTGGGTACTGTGTCTGGAGCTAAGGGAGTGCCGATGAGTGAGTGCAGGGGGCCATGGTGTTGGAAGGGCAGGCAGGGGATGCACATTATGAGCCCAGACAGACCATGTTACTAAGATAACGTTTTCATCTTGTGATCAGTGTGGAATAACTAAAATGTCAACATGAAGAGGACGAAGTGAGAAGTGTGCATTTTGAGAAGCTCGTTCAGGCCATTGGCTGGTGAATGGATCACTGCAGGAGCAGAGTGAAGGCAGAGACCATATGGAAGATAACTGTGTCAACCAGTATAGAGATGCTGATGATTGAGAAGAGGGAGATGGCAATCAAAATGGAAAGGGGGAGGGGAAGTCCAGAAAAGGAGGTAAAATTCATAGAACTTTATCTATATTGGATGAGCTATGATGGGGCAGATGAGGGAGATCAATGTATGGAGGACTGACTGACTTCTGGATTTGGGGGGGCGTGAATCACACATTGAGGGTGACAGAAACTGTGGCTGCTGATTCAGCAGAAGTTCAGACACCTGCCCTGTCTCCTATGACAGGAAAGGGGTAAGGCCCATCTCCCTATAATGGTATATAATATTGCCAAGTGCTTGATATGACCTTTAATCCAGAGGAAAACAGCCATCCGCTCTGATGCAGGAGAGGAAGTCTGGGACATATAAATATTTAACCCAAGGAATTCAATCCCTGCCAAGTCCTAATCACAACACAGATCTGTATGCCCCCATTTCCTTCTGTGCCAATAATGACATTTGAAAGAGGAAGGAGAAATGTACTGAAAGCAAGATCCTCCTCAGTGAGCACACTGGTCAGTCTTTGCTGGGCTGTCTGCTTCAGCTGTTAATTTGCACAGGAACAGCTTTTGGGCTGATTCTGTATGGGTCTGTTGCCAAGACCAGCCATTTAAAGCTTACTTGCATTTCTGCTTTCTGCACGTGACATATTTACAGGGCCAAGAAAGAGTGAATAGATGCAGAAACTACAGCTTCAAAAGGAAAGAGATGGGACACTGGCCAAAGCCAGGCAAGGAGCAGGAACTGAGGAGAGGTAAGGAACAGACATCAGCTTGAGCTCAGGCAGAGAACAGCCACTCTTCTAGGGACAGAAGCATGGCTCTCTAAAAGGAATTTGGAGTCATACTTGGGTTCGAATCCCAGATTCTGCAAGTTGTAAGCCTTAAAACAAGTCACTTCACCCCACTAAACCTATGTATCTTTCTTTTTAATAAAATGTATTGGGGTGACATTGGTTAATAAGATCATATAAGTTTCAAGTGTATATTTCTATGATACGTCATCTGTATATTGCACTCTGTGCTCTCCAGTCAAAATCAAATCATCTTCTGTTACCATATATTTGGTTCCCTTTGCCCTTTCTTACCCCCATCCACATCCCTCTGGTAATCACCATATTATTGTCTGTGTCGATGAGTTTCAGTTTTATATTTCACACAAGTGGCCTGGTGCATGAATTTGTGCACATTGAAAGGAAATTATTTAGAATGAATGTTTTAATATCACTATTCACCCTTTATCTTCAATATGTGTCAACCAAATTCATGCTCGACAATGACAGACCGAAACACACGCATGCAATTGGCACCAGAGAGAGCTATATTTGTAGTGTGCATGCAGGATACAACTTAGCCTTTTATAGATATAGAATAAACTTGCTTAATTAGACTTGCTTCCTGAGGTAGCCAAACTTTTTCCAGACCAGTGAAGCATCCCAACTCCTCTTTCAGGTAATTGTCAGCAACACAGTAGTAAATATCAACATGAAACAGTTTATTATCACATAGGGAGAACAAAAGGTAAAATATTTAACTGCAGCAGTGTTTGACTATATTCTGAGCAGTTGCGTGAGAAAACCTGAAGTCATTTTTAAGGTCTACCATTTCTTACTTCTTTTTAGTCAGGTCAAGTTTCTAAGCTTTCTAAATCACTATTTTCCAGCTAATGAAAAGAAAATAGAATTCCATTGAGTCTCCTGCCTACCTACTCGAGGACTTCTGTGAGGATCAAATGAGATAAGACATGGGAAAATGCTTCACAGACATTTGGTTACAGTGTGACATATTTCCACCTGACTATGAAGCAAGTCATGTTCCTGGGCTGAAGAAATTGCAAGGATGCTAGTTGTCACTAGGGAGAGGAAGCTGGGCATTGCTATGTAACATCATTACCTGGATGGACACTTAGCAATTTATCCTTTTATATATATACTAGAGGCCTGGTGTACAAAATTCATGCATGGGGATAGGGGTATGCCTCAGCCCAGCCTGCATTCTCTCCAATCTGGGACCCTTCGAGGGATGTCCAACTGCCCATTTAGGCCCGATCCCAGTAGGGTCTCAATGGGCAGTTGGACATACTTCTCACTATCCAGGAATGCTGGCTCCCAACTGCTCGCCTGCCTGCCTTCCTAATTGCCCTAACCACTTCTGCCTGCCAGTCTGATCACCCCTTAACCACTCTCCTGCCATCCTGATTGAAGCTTAACTGCTCCCCTGCCACCCTGTTTGCCCCTAACTGCCCTCCCTTGCAGGCCTGGCCACTATTAACTGCTCTCCCCTGCAGGACTCATCACCCATAACTGCCCTCCCCTGCAGGCCTGGGTTCTCCCAACTGCCCTTCCATGCAGGCCTGGTCACGCCCAAATTCTCTCCTCTGCCAGCCTGGTCACTTTTAACTGCAGGCTTGATTGCCCCCAACTGGCCTCCCCTGCTGGCCTTATTGTCCACAACTGCCCTCCATTGCAGGTCTGGTCCCTCCCAACTGTCCTCTCCTACTGGCCATCTTGTGGCAGCCATCTTGTGACCACATGGGGGACAGGATCTTTGATCACATGGGGCAGCCATCTTGTGTGTTGGAGTGATGGTCAATCTGCATATTACTCTTTTATTAGATAGGATAGAGGCCTGGTGCGTGGGTGGAGGCCAGCTGGTTTGCCCTGAAGGATGTCCTAGATCAGGGTGGGGGTTCCCTTGGGGCATGGGGCAGCCTGGGTGAGGGGCCTGTGGTGGTTTGCAGGCTGGCAACACCCCAAGGTGACCCAAGCAGAGACCCTGGTTTGAAACTTTGTAACCTTGAGCGAGAACAGGGACGCCAGGGCAGGTGGAAAGCTTGGCTTCCTCCATCTTCAAGAGCAACCCAAGCCTCCTGCTCTCTCTAGCTCTGTGGCTGCCACCATTTTTGTTGTAGTTTATTTATCTTCTATCATTGAAATATTGTAGTATTGAGTGGAGGCCTGGGCTGGCAAGGGCAGGTGAAAAGCTTGGCTTCCTCCATTGTCAGGGAAACCCATCGCTCCTGACTGGCTGATGGGCATGTCTTGTGAGTGTAGTGGAGGCATGGTCAATTTGCATATTACTCTT
This sequence comes from Lasiurus cinereus, assembly GCA_011751065.1. NCBI lineage: Eukaryota > Metazoa > Chordata > Mammalia > Chiroptera > Vespertilionidae > Lasiurus > Lasiurus cinereus. The sequence continues at coordinate 44,994,378 of JAAGEH010000480.1, read as the reverse complement.
TTATTAGATAGGACTAGAGGCCTGGTGCACAAAACTCATGCATGAGGGGGAAGGTCCCCTCAACCCAGCCTGCATCCTTTCAAATCTGGGATCCCTCAGAGGATGTCCAACTGCCAGTTTAGGCCCAATCCTGGACCGCTGGCTCCTAACCACTCACCTGACTGCCTGCCTGATCACCCCTAACTTTCCCCCTGCTGGCCTGATTGCCCTTAACTGCCCCCCTGCTGCGTGGCCTGGTCACCCTATGCAGCCTGCTGTTTGGTCATTTGGTCGCCTTTCTCAAACTCCCCTGCCAGCCAGGTTGTCCCACACAGCCTACTGCTTGGTTGTTTAGTCACCCCTCACTAATCCCCCTGTAGGCCTGCTTGCCCAATGCAGCCTGTTTGGTTGCGACAGTCACTTAGATTTTTATATAGGTAGATAGATAGATAGATAGATAGATAGATAGATAGATAGATAGATAGACATCCTTAATTAAAACAATCATAATGTTCTTGAATATACAATTAGTACTGAGCACTGGAGAAAACACACACACACACACACACACACACACACATAATATGTATGTGGGGTTTTTTTTCACTTTGACCTCTACCTGATTTTTGGCACATCATATTTGAATAGAAACCTGTTGCATGGGTAGAGTCCTTAGGCTTGGCCGGCAATCAGGGCTGATCGGGGCCTTCTGGCTTCCAGCCTTCCTTCATTCCTCAACACTCCCTGGTGGTCAGTGCATGTCATAGAGAACAATTGAACTCCTGGTCTCACAGTCAAACTCCCAAGGGGACACTTTGCATATTAGCCTTTTATATATTTAGATATGAATGAAAACATGTGGGTCTTAGTTTTTTTTAATGTGATATTTTCACCCCTATGTTCATGGCAACATTAGTCAAGGTGTCCAAGACAACCATAGTGTCATTCTATGGAGGGTTGGATAAAGATGTGGTATGTATATACTATAGACTACTACTCAGCCATAATAAAAGATGAAATACTGCCATTTGTGACAACATGAATGGACTCTCAAGGTGTTTTTTTTTAATTTATTAATTTTTTTAGATTGTGAGAGAAAAGGAGGGAAGAGAGAGAGAAAGGGGAGAGAGAGATTTGTTGTTACACTTATTTATGCATTTATTTGGTGATTATTATATGTATTGCCAATGAGGATTAAACCTACAGCCTTGGTGTATTGGGATGATACTCCAACAAACTGAGCAACATGGCCAGAGCCTTCAGCTTCTTTTGAAAATGGAAATTATAGTGCCTACCTTGGATGGTTATGAGGAAAAAGTGATGTTGCCATAGGTGTTGGAAAACCCTTCACTTGATTCTAAGTCTGTTTGACAAACACCTACTTTTAAGTAATGAAAGGCTACCCATGGGAACTTAGCTCTAGGCCCTTTTTTATCTCCTCCACCCTCTTGGACCAAAACCATACAGACCCCTAAATGTCCAGTCTTGGGTTCAATGCATTAGATGAGTTAGTACGATTCTCCATTAACCAAAGGCAAAGTAGCTGAGGTGGACATTTAGATGAACCTTCTGTATAGCACACACTCATCTCTCTGAGTCAGCGGGGTGAGGTAATGGGGTGTTAGTCACATGCACACTGAGTAGTTAGGGGATTTTAAACTAAATCACTCCAATGGTTATTATTTCCTGCTAAATTAGGTTTTTGCCTGACATTGCTTAGTGACAATACTCCTGGACTTTCTTCCAAAAGCTATAAAGATGGCCTCTCAAATCTAGAAAATGCTGAAATTGTTGGAAAGTTTTTATTAAGCTGTTTAGAATTTAAAACAAAGGCTTATAGCAAAGCAGTTAAGAAATAAACAGCATCTCAGGGTGTTTCCAGTTCCTTCATGAAGCAATAACTCAAAATCTTGTCACATTTGGAAAAGGAGACAGATCAAGTGTCTGAATGTTCTAAGTGTCTTTAAGTAAAACACTTCTTCCTCCAGCACAGTGAGTCCAATGCAAACAACCTGGCTGCTGGTGAGTTTAATCATAGCATCTTAGACTTGAGAAGCAATTTACAAGGTATCCCACAGTCTTTTTCCAAAGTAAAAAAAAAAAAACTTTACTTTTTAAGGAAGATATCAAGTTTACCTTGAAAATATTTTCAAGGCAAGTTGCACCCATTACAAGCCAAGTCTAGTCTGTTTTGTTTTCAACCCTTACTTCTATCTGTTCCTATCTTGCCCAGGTATCTGAAGACAAACCACTTTCTCATCTAAGAAGATCTTCCCTTCTCTCTAACATGATTGGGTCCTCTCCTTCCCAAAAGTTTTTCTTATACTCTTCTTGGTGAGAATACTTCCCCACCTTTGGAGAAACCATATTCCTACCAGGACTGATTAGCCTTGCAACAGTGTTCATACTTTGCCTTCTTTAGTTTATTTTCTCTTGAATCAGTTCTTCAGTCTAAGGTCATGTTTTGGGAAGCTTCAGATGGACAATCAATGCTGGCTGTTGACAGTGCTGTCAAGCACTGAAGAGATTGTGAAAGCATCCTCACTTTATAGAGATAACCAAGGTTCAGGGAAAAGAAGCCATTTATCCAAGGCCATGTAGGTACATAGTGGTAAACTGAAGAACAGACCTGACTTCCTGATTCTCAATCCAGCATTTCCCAATTATGTTGGCATGTCAATACGTCTTCAGTTGATCCTTTTTTATAAAAAAGCATGGCTCCCATTTCTCTTTTTTATAAATATATTTTTACTGATTTCAGAGAGAAAGGGAGGAGAGAGAGTTAGAAACATCAATGATAAGAGAGAATCACTGATGGCTACCTCCTGCATGCTCTACACTAGGGATTGAGCCCACAACCTGGGGATGTTCTCTGACTGGAAATTGAACCCTGACCTCCTGGTTCATAGGTTGATGCTCAACCACTGAACCACACCAGCTGGGCACCCCCATTTCTTAATAAGCATTCTAGAATTTATATCGAGTGAGTGAATGTGTACTGAATGAGTGAACAAAAATATTTTCTTAAGAATTAGTAAACGAATATTCATGACAGTCAACATGGCAACACTCATGGTTGTTGGGTCTTGGTCATATATGAATGTGGAAGTCCTCTGGGATAAAATGAGTCTTTAATCCTAGAACTGACTAGAGGTAGATCATTGAAAATCCAGAAGCTTCTAATTCTGTTTTGATTCCAAATCTTGTTTGCCAGGTCCTCTAGGTTATAAATACAGAAGTTAATTAATTTATTAATTCTGTCAAAGCCACTGACTCTGGAAAAAGTCAAAAAACATTATTAGAAGATAAGAAGACATATTCTGAATTCTCTTGCACTTAGTGGCTCAAGTTTGCCAGAGATTTCCTATTCCTCTCAGATCCCATCACTCTGAGAAATGCTCTTTGCCAGCTACCAAAATGCCTCTCCTCCTTCTAAGCACCCATTACTCCCTGATACACAGGGATACTCATATTCTCTTACTTCAGTGCACTCAGTGGAAGTTCTTAGAAACTTTTTTCTTTATGTAGCTAGGCCTCTGCTTCAATCCCTAGTAGGTACCCATTTCTCTTTTCCTAGAGAACAGTGGGCATATTTCTGAGTTTTTTAGAACAAACAAATAAGGATAAGGATTCATTCATGGGAACCCAATCCCATGAAGCTTTTAACAGAGGGAAACTCTTAAAACTACTTGGATCTTTTCTAGCAAAGAGATACTCAGTGTGGCTACAACTTGGGTATAAGTAGTCAAATGGCTTAATTGAAGTTCCCAGTCTGGGGTAGCTACAAATGAATAAATGGGTATGCTACTGGATGAATAAACTATTGGACAGTGTGATCTATGAGCCAAATACTTTTTTTAAATTTCTTACCAGAGGATAATTTTTTTTCATTGCTTTTAGAGAGAGTGAAAGGGAAGGCGGAAGGAGAGTGACAGAGAGACATCAATGTGTTAGAGAGACATTGACTGGTTGCCTCCTGTACGTGTCCCAGCTAGGGCCAGGGATTGAATCTACAACCCAGGTATATGCCCTTGGAGGTGAATCAAACCCAAGACTTTTTTGTGCATAGGCCCATGCTTTAATTGTTGAGCAACATTGGCCATGGCACCAAAGACTTTCTTATATCTACATAGAGCAACCAACTTGACTTTTCAAAATGATAAGTCTAAATATTTTCCATAAGAGCTAGGAAGGCAATGAGTTTGTCCAACTCACACTTAATGTCTTTTCTAGAATGTCTATTCTCTTTTACTTCCAGAAATTATATCCCATCTCCTTTGTCCTACTGTACCATATTAATCTCTCATGATGCCTTGGCCAGCTGTCCTCATGAGGCACTGAGGTACCTGACGGCAGAGGCTATTTCTTCCTTTTTAAACTTTTATTTTTCACTTGCATCTTGAAATGCTGTCAGGCTTACAGAAAAGTTTCAAAAAGTGTGCAAAGAATTTCTGTATGATTATGTAGATTCTCTAAAAATGTTAAAAAGTTACCACATTTGTTTTATCATTCTATTATCTATCTATCTATACACACACACACTTTATTCTGAAATGAGTAAAGGTTACACACATAATAACCCTTCATCTCTAAATACTTCAGTGTGTATTTCCTAAAATCAAAGACATTTTTTTTTACATAGTTCGTATCAAAATCAGGACATTATCATTGACTCAGTCCTATCATCTTATCTGCATGCCTTATACAAAGAGCACTAAATCATTCACTAAATCCAGAGACTGGTCCAGCAATCTAATCCTGGTCACACTCTTACATTTAGTTGAGATGCTCCTTTAATCTGTCATGTCCCTTTGTTCGCCTTTGACTTGAATTAGTCCCTAAGTTTTTCTTTGTCTTTTTTTTTTTTTTGCTTCTTTGTCTTTTATAATCTTGACATATTAGAATAGCACAGGTTATTTAGGAGAATGTCCCTTCATATGGGTTTGTCTGAGATTTCCTGATAATTAGATTCAGGCTATGCAATTTTGGCAGGAAAATCAGAGATGTTATGTCTTTCTCAGTGCATCATATCATGAGACACATGATGTTTGTCCCGTGTGGTATGTGTTTTTTTTTTTCTTGTGTGTGTGTGTGCGATATTTAATTGCTTTATTTAAGTGGTATCTGCCAGGCATCTCCACTGTAAAGGCATTATTATTCTTTTTTGTAATTAATTAGTATCTTGTGGGTAAATACTTTGGGATTATATAAATATCCTATTTCTCATAGTACTTTCGCCCACTAGTTTTAGCATCTATTAATGTTCCTTGCCTGAAACAATTATTATTCTGGTGGTTGCCAAGGGGTGACTTTCTAATTCCATCTTTCCTCCTATATTTATTAGTTAGAATTCTAGCATGTCTTTTTCATCCGTGTCCTCTTTGCCTGGTTCAGTCTGGTTCAAGGAAAGCATTATTCTGTGTGTGTTGTTTCAATTAGTTATTACTTGGTGTTATCATTAAAACATTTGAAGCAAGCACATTGCTTTAAAGAAGAAATTCTGCCGACATAATAGAACGCGCTGTTCAATAAACTTTAAATGGATTGCAATTTAAGTGGGTGTTTAAAAAAATTAGCATGGATGAAGGCATTTTGCAAAGTTGTCAGAATAAATAAACTGATCCAAGATCTCTTTCATAAGCTGAGTAGGAGCTTCAGGGTGAAGTCTTCCATCCTCTCCTGTCTTAAGTGGGGGGTGGGGTGATTGGCTCTCCAAGAGAAAGAGGACTGAGTCACACCAGGCACTTTCTTTTGCTTGTGGGTCAGCAAATTACCCAAATGAAACTTGGCACTGTGATGACACCGTTGAGGAAGAACAGGCTATCTTTATAGACAGTTCTTACTCTCTCTGCTCTTGAACTTCTTTCTGCTTTCTTGTTATTCCCTGATGCATATAAAATGGAATTGATTTTTATTTATATTATCCTGTGTTTTGTTTTCTTTTTTGATAGACATATTGTGGGACCACAGAGAGGTCACATAAAGTCACTTTATAGACAATACAATTAACTTCTTAGGGTGCTACAAACACTTTCTTCCCAGCCCTTTTTCTGTTTTCTCAAGTTCCTTGGGCAGTGTTTTGTTGTCCTAAACTTGACCCTAGCTGCTAACCAGTTTCTCCCATGACTCAGCCAAAAGACTGCCCAAGTCTTTACCTTCACCCCTCTGGGGTTTTGCATCTGGGCAAGTGGCTCTTGTTCCTAGCCAGCCTCTGATCTTTCTTCCTGGAATCCTTCACTGCCACATCTGTCAGCTTGAGGTCTCTGACCCCATCTGGCTTCTCTTCTGGGCCACTGGCCCTCTCCCAAGGACAGCCAGAACTCCCAAGTTAATGATCTAGGGTCACATTGCTTCCCTGTCTATCCTGACTTAATAGGGAAAAAAGAATCCATTTCCCCTTTGGTTTTCCAAAGGAGGTTAGAATTTATCAAAAAGAATTTCCACTGAGAAACAAGAATAAAACAGAGACCAAAAGATTAAACAAGTAAATAGTTTAAAGAGACCCCAAGTCTCATACCAAATTTAGAGTACAGGTTATATAAAGTAGTCCAAGGTAGAACTCAGGGACTCATGATACTGATAAATACACTACCCATCAATTCTACTTCTAAGGAAAAGTAAGGAAAAGCTCTTGGTAGGAGACATCTTTTTGAATTATTGAGTATTTCTTATTCCACCTCACAGACAAAAGACAAAAGTATAGTCCCACAGTCTCCCCTGATGCCTAACTAAATGAGAACCAAGACTATGCCTATGTGGTCACAGAAAAATCACCTGGAGCTCATGGAACATCTGGAGTAAAGGAGGTAATCCAGTGAACATGCACTTGAATTTTTTCAGAGCATCCTGCCCAAAACGTTGGTATATCCCTGAGTTTCTGATATTTAGGCACTAGAACTTTAGTTTCCAAACTGGAAGTCTAGAAAATAAAGTTATGTGCAAATAGGCAGCTTCCAGTTGGCATTAGAAAGTTATGCTCATCATAGGTTCATAGGAGGCAGGATAAGGAGACTTGGTGTCTACCCAGGACGTTTCTTTCTACATTGTTGGAAGGACTCGCAGTATTTTATAGCTTATTGTGCATAAAATCCTAAGAACTGCCCTGGTTGGTAGCTACGTGGTTAGAGCATCTGCCTGCACACTGAAGGGTCTTGGTTTTGATTACTAGTCAAGGGTACATACGTGGGATGGGACATGTGCATGAGGCAATGATTTCATACATCTCTCACATCAATGTTTCTCTCTGTGTGTGTCTCTGTCTTTCTATTTCTCTTTCCTTTCCCTCCCTTCCACTCTCTCTCAAAATGAATGGAAAAAAAAATATCCTTGGGTGAGGAACAACAAAAACAGGTCCTAAGAACTGAAATCACCAAAAAGTTGAGAGAAGACAAGTGGAAATATGGAAGCAGGAATGATATCGTGGACAGTTGTCTCTGATAAGCTTGCCAATGACATCATTGTCTATGAAAGAAATCAAGCCTTCAATTACTGTCTTATTTGCAGTTATGTTCAAGCAAATCTTTGGACTCATCAATTAGACTTACAAACGCTGAGACCTTGAGAACATTGTTCAATGGCTGAAGAGTTTCTCTATTCATGATGACTTATCATATAATGTTGTTATAAATACTGAATGAAAAGTAAAGAACCTGGTATAGAAACAGCCTAAAATATCTTAGAAATGGTCTCATTCCAGAGTTTCCAGATAAGACTTCAGCTCAGCTGACACACTAACTTTACCTTGTGAGATGCTCAGCGGAGAAACCAGTTGAACCAACCTAGGTTTCCAAACGTAGAGAACTTTGTGATAAAATAAGTCTAATTTTAAGTCATTAAAGTTTGTGGTAATTGTTATGCAGCAATAGAAAACTAATGTCCATTCCTGCCTTCCTCCCTTATTTTTACATTAATAAACGTTTATTCTTAGCATAGTATGTTCTGGGTACTGCTTCAGACACCCTATAAAAATCAGGTCATTATTCACAAAACACTTCTAAGAAGTAAGTCTTATATCCCCATTTGCACAAGGGTGAGCATAGGGTTATAGTATTTGGGAAACTGTCTGTTCTCTAACCCAAATCCATCTGTAACACCACAATATCTCCATGTTCACCTCTTCTGTGCAAGGTTTAGATTTTACTCTGCCCACGTGGTTGAGTGGGGTAGATGAATCTGGTGGCTAAACATTACTTCTGAGGTTGCCATGGAGATATGTAGCACAACATTGGGAGCTGTGAGCAGCACTTAGAAACTTGTGAAAAACGTTGATTACCGTCCAGTTTGCTTTCCCCATCTTCTTTCCTCTCAGTTCCTAGAACTGTATTTGGCCTAGTCAGTCAGTAGCCCTGGTTCTGCTTTGGAGCTCATGAGAAGGAATTGTGATAACAGTGATAATAATAAATATTTAATAAGTATTTCATACTCTTCGGGCATGAATGAACCTTCCCTCTGCCTTACCTAGGGGACTGCCATGCAAGTCCTATTGGATCCTGAGGTGGAAGGAAACATGTGTGCCCTAGCTGTAATGAAAGGAAACCCATCAACAATTTTTTCAAAATCCAGTTCATTGCTTTTCCATTTTCAATTGAGGAAGTGTCATGTTGACAATTTCTCTTCATCAAGTGACAATCTTAAATCATTTTAAATTAACTTAATTAAGCTGAATTAAAATAACCATAAATTTTATTGTGGTATAAATAAAATACTTAAATAAAATATCGTCAGTTTTAATATACTTATATTTAAATTTTCAATATTTTCCCAACTACTTTAGTGTTCTTTTAAAAATTAAGCATTATTAAAATACATTAAAATGTGTCTAGGGACACACATGCTTCCTTTTGCTTCAGGCTCAATATGGCTCAACAGAGCAACTGTCTTTTTTTGAAATTTTTGATATTGTGTTCATCATGGTTATTTTTGAATTATTTTTGATTTATTAAAAAGATATTGCATCAAATTATTACTCATCTTGATTGCTGACTTTCTTGGCACCATCTCAAATTTTATACCTGGGATGAGTGCCTCACCTGCCTCACCCTAGTGCTGGCTGGACAAACACTCAGATAAACAAATTCCCAGCTAAACAAATAGTGGCTTGTAGATACACATTTCCAGATCATTATGTGCATTGGAAAAAAATTATGACATCTCAACTGCCTTTTCCTTGGGACATATGATGGCAGGTTTTGACATGTCAAAAGTCTCTAAGTCTCATTTTTTGGTACATTTAGCCTATAAGCACAGGGCTTTGAAAAGATTTGATATGAAAAAAGAGTCTTGCAAACATCACAGAAGCACTAGTGGGACAGGAATTGTAACTTTTATCTGAGATGCACTCACTCTAATACGTAAGGTATTGAGAAGCCAGTCTACATGCATGGGAAAGGAGCCTCCTGGGAGAAAGAGAAGGCAGGTGTGCAATTTTCCACAATGAGCAAGTGTTAATTGTTTGACTAACAGTGTCTGTATTATTTTGATAATCATAGAAAACAGCATCAATGCAAATAGATTCTGGATCATAAAAATGACTACTGTGCAACCTGATACTGCTAGGTACCTTTATTTCCCTGTGCTTCCATTGTGTCCCCCTCTCACACCCATCCCCAAATGAGAGAAGGTTTTACCACCTAAGGTGTGCATCCCATCCAGATCAATTAATTCAAATAATGGACCCAATCTATTAGTATGAACGGAGCTTTAGTAACAGCTCAAACAGGCCAATTCTGTGAGGAGAGGGTAGGGATGGGTGGACATTGCATTACTTACACAGTGGATTGTAGTATAAGCTTGTCAGACAGAAAAAATGCTGTAGGAGCATGTCATGTTCAAATTTCAAATGGCAATTTAGTTTCAGGAACAAAATACAAGATGCCACATTGAATATTTTAATTCAAATGTAATGGGTATTATCTGTTTCTGTTTAAGTTATAAATGTGTTTTATATTATCTATACTAATAAAAGCCTAGGTGGCCCTTGGGCGATGCTCTCACGTCATCACAAGATGGCTGCCTCCTGTCGTCACAAGATGGTCACCCTCATGTTGTCACAACATGGCTGCCACAAGATGGCCAGCAGGGGAGAGTAGTTGTGGGCAACCAGGCCAGCAGGGGAGGGTAGTTGGAGGAGAAGAGGCTGGCAGAGAAGGGCAGTTAGGGGTGATCAGGTTGGCAGGGAAGGCCAGTTTGGGGGGGACCATGCCTATAGGGGAGGCAGTTGGGAGAGACCACGCCTGCAGGAAAGGGTAGCTGGATGTGAAATCAGGCCAGCAGGAGAAGGCAGTTGGGGGCAATCGGGCCAGCAAGGGAGAATTAGGCATCAATCAGGCTGGCAGGGGAGCTGTTAGCAGGCAATCAGGCTGGCTGGCAGGCATGTGGTTAAGAGCCAGCAGTCCCAGATTATGAGAGGGATCCCAGATTGGAGAGGGTGCAGGCCAGGCTGAGGAATGCCCCTATCCCATGCACTAATTTTGGGCACTGGGCTTCTAGTTGTATATGACCCATGAGGACACAGTTAATGTAGAGCTTTGTTTGTACTCATTGAAGTTATGCTATGATAGAAATTATATCAACATTGGACTTAAATATAGTGGGGGGTTTTCACCTTCAGGAAGGATCATTATGTTACCCAAGCTTAAAAGCCTAGAACTGTATGCCATATAGAGAGTATTTGGGAAGGAGAGAGAAGGCAGTCCTTAACTCAAACAGGCTAATAGCTTGTGGCACACAGTCTTTTATCTGTGATGGAAGCTAGTTTAGGGAGCCCTGAACTAGATTAGACACCTTCCAACCAGAGCTGCAGCTTTGCTTAATGATGAAGCAGGTCTGAGCAGTTCTGCAGTCTATTCACTAAGTGTTAGAGCCAAGTTAGAGCAGCTCTTGCTTCCTCCTCACACCAAACAGCCTAATGAGGTTGTTAGCAGCATTGTGAGAAGTTATGATCATCTTACCAGGAAGGTGGCCATGCTCACGAGGTGCGGAATTGTCACTGCTGCTGCACTTCCAATTCGGGAACTGAGAATTTGGCTGGGCAGGGTCTGGGCTTGCAGCCAGCCGAGCTGTCCAGGTAGATGACAAACTAATTGGGGGAGCTGCAAACCAATTAGCACTTGAGCTGGGTTGGCTGATGTTTTTAGAGACTTCTTCATTGAGTGTTTTAAGATAAGAACAGCCCAATACACCATTCCCCCATCACCTACATGGGTTTCTGTCCTGGAAAGGGTTGAGGGTGCTTCAGCTCTAGGAACACTGCTAATTTTACAAAAGAGATTTCAATCCTAAAATGTTAGCCTTCCTTTAGGAGGTTAACAATTCTCTCCTGAAAGTTGACTGTTATATTCTGGGGCAAGTGGACTAGGTCAGTCCCTCCATGAATAGGAGAGGCCAAAACAAAGCAAGCTTGCTTAGAAAACTGGAAGCTACACAGCTCTGTGGCCAACACATTAATCCATATGTGTTGCTACCTGAGATACAAATTCCAAGATTGGGAGTGTTTTCCTTGCTTTTGAAACATCATTGCCCTCACCTTCTGCAGATCATAGATACCAAACCCTGCTTCTCTCCTCCCTGATAAGCTGAACCTCTTGCCTTCACTGGGTGGTTCCCTTACACCAACCCTGCCCTGCTCACTTCTGCTAGCTGTGTAGCTGAGGAGGAGTGGGATAGCTGGGGCCAGCAAGGAAGAGAGGGACTTTCCAGAGGGGTGTTTTCTACTTAATTGTGTTTTATTTTATATTTTAAGATTAAGATACTAAGGAAATTATCCATTTTTGAAAGTTAATAAAAAATGGAAAACACATTTTCATTAAAAAAATAATAACCAGTATGTGTGTGTGTTAGTATATAAACGATCTGAGTGTCAATAAAAATCAGAGAAAATGAACAAGAGACTATCCTAAAGTCTTTCTCATTCACCTCTCTTCTACGAATATATGGTTCTATAATAGCAATCACCCCAGCGTCCCTGATTCTAAATATCTCCCTTTGTGTTCAAATGTGTGTACACTGTATGTGTGTGACATAGAACCACAGTCTTACTTCTGGTATGGATCCCATTCCATCTTTCAGAATTTGACCTCTCACATACCTAAGGAAAGGTGGTCCTACAAGATGTCCTCTTTGTGAATCGACATAGCATAGAGTTCAAGACAAGGGTTCCTTTGTTCATGATTTGTGTGCAAGATTATACCAGTTTAACTAACAGAGAAAAATAATGATGTATATAATTCAAGTGGTGATTCTCTCCCACCTTTGTATCACAGTCTCTGCTGTCCTTATCTTACTACCATGGCAAGTCTATTCAAGGCTGTAAAGTTTTGCATGGTTGGCATCAGGACCTTGGATTGGGGACACGGGGCCTTTTGGGATAGAAATTATTCTACATGTGATTTGTTTTATTTTCCAAATTCAATCAATGGGCTGTGGATCACTGGAATGAGAGAAGTTCTGAAGTATGTTTCAGATCTTTCAGAAACATGCTAGACTCTACCCACCATAATAGTTATGGTCGTGTGAGGTGGGGATGGTGACCTTTTTTGTTTCCACCTTAGGGACAAGAGAAAGTCAACATATAAAAGATTGATTAATGGGTTATATTGTATTATAGCCCTATTACCCACTTATCCTGTGCCTCCACATGTGCCCTGACCTCATCATAGGTGGAGTACATGTCCCTGAACTTTGACTTTTTTAATTTGATCATATGATTCGCCTTGGTCAATGGGTGGAAGTGAGAGTGGGCTGATTCAGAGATGAGAACTTCAGAGGCCTTACTTGTTCAGCATATTACGTCTCTGCCACTACCATGTGTTAAAGGTGCCTTTGATTCCAGAGGAGGTTGAGAGTTGGAGAACCACGTTTCTCTGGCTACAAGCAGCAACCTGTCCAGCTGAATTCCAGACACTCTACAGACTTACGAGTCTTGGGATAGTTTGTTATACAACAGGAGTTAACAATATAGTCCATAAACAAGCCCTTGGTTACAAAATAAAAGTGTGGCTCTGAATGCCAAAGAGTGTCATTTTCCAGTCTAGCACCAAGAGACTTATGTCTGAGTCCCAGGGTAAAGGGACGGCTAACAAACACTGCCAATAAAATGGCAAGAGGTGTTTCATTAATAAATCATAATAAAGTCTCCAAACCTGCTAATGCCAGGCAAAGCAGGTTTTTAGCCCATGTTGCAGAATGTAATACTCATGGGGATGGGTGTAAGGGTGTGTTGGTTTCAAAATGAGTCTGTAAATTCTTGACACTCTTACCACCAAAAGGCAGAATCTAATTCCCCTCCCCTTGATTACATTCCAGTCTTAGAAGTGACTTGTTTCTAATAAATATTACTAATTACAATGACACTGTGTGGTTCCTGAGGCTAGGTCATAAAAGGTAATATAGTGTTCTCTCTGTCTCTCTGTATATATGTGTGTATCTCTCTCTCTCTCTCTCTCTCTCTCTCTCTCTCTCTCTCTCTCTCTCCTTTTTTCTTTGTTTCTTTCTTTCACTCTCTCTCTCTCTCTAATACATGCATCATTGCCCATGGAACTCATACCATGCCATGGAAAGCCAACCAGCTGCATACACATGCTAAGGCCACATAGAGATGTTCCAGCCCCAGCACCAGCTAAGGTTCTATCTAACTGTCAGCATTAATGGTCACTAATGGGCATGAGCCAGCTTCCAGGTGATTCCAATCCCCTGTCTTAGATGTTAAGTGGAACTAAGATGACCTGTCTACCTGAGTCCTGCTCAAGTTGCACATTGAGCAAAATAAATACTGTCATTGGTTAAGTAACTAACTTTGTGTCGGGTGAGTTTTCATGCAGCTATGGGTAACCAGAATGAAGGCATTTCACTTTTGAGGGGTACGATCGGGATGGAGAGCTACCTGGACTAGTAAGCTCTAGGATAAGACAAAGAAGAAATAACTCTCCAAGGGCTCAAGAAGAAGGTGGCTCTGACAGCATGGGCTCCAGACATGCACCTCTATTTTTTGTGACTTGAGAGCACCAAGAGCCTTAGCAATAAAAAACAAAACAAACAAACAAACAAAAAACAAGAAGTAGAAACTAAGAACCTAAAGAATGCTATGATATAATGAAGAGTCTATGCTGCAAGAATCCAAAGGGTCAGCAAGCAGGACTCCATATTCCCAGCTGAAGCAGAGCAGGGAGGTCCTCGTATGTGACCGCTTTTCTCTGAGATGGTGTGTGTGACCCACTTTTCTCCCAGGGCTACCCTGGAAAGTCAGGCTCTCACGTTTGTTACAGCACTTTGGTCTCCCAAAAGCCCTCACATGCCTCTGTTTCAATGTTCGCATTAACACCTGTGAGGTGGTATTATTATTCCCAGGTCTCAAAGCCCATAAATGGCAGCTCTGCCAGGAAATCGAGTCCTGGTTTGTTCCCTGTACCACAGCTGCCCCAGCAAATTAAAAGATATTTTTAATGTAAGTCCATGGAGAGCTTCCTAAATTAACCCAGGAGTGAATTGTCCCTCACACTAAACCCTGCTGACTTTTCTATCCTGTGAGTTCACCAGGAGCTGCATAATAAAATCTCATTAATTCAATATTCATGAATGTTGAGTTTGAGGGAGGAACCAGTTCCCAGGTCTTTCTTTGGTAGCATAGAGGCACTTAGTTTGACCCATTGACCCAAAGGTTTTATATTAAGGCCATTCTTTAAAGTGATCTCTAAGGCAGTCACCTTACACATAAAGACCTTCCATCTAAGCCTAAGTCTTGGCAGTGGGTCTGCCTTGGTCTTGTGGGTCTGGCTTCCGTATCTGCTTGAGGAGCAGGCCTGCCCACAGGTCCCTTATCATTCCAGCTTGGTCCTTTGACTCTTGTGCACTGTGCCCAGGATTTTTATGTAGGGCACTGACTCCTGTTCACAGGCCTTCCCAACCTTAGAATCTTGCTTCAGAGGCCCATTAACACCCTCCTGATTCAGATTCTCCCTCTAATGTTCAGATCTCACATGGTACTTTAATGACATTGATCATATATGTAAGTCCCAACTATGTGCCAGGCAGCATGGGCCAGCCATATTAAGTGCATGCTTGACCCTGGTTTGGCCTTTCTATCCTCAGAGAACTCAGAGAACTCCTCCAGTCGGTCTACAACTAGGATTGTTCACTAAACGATCACTGTTGTACTGACAAAGATGGTGCCTCTGGAGAAATAGAACCTTGGCTGGCAAAGGGCACCAGCCCATACCTGAAATCCCTCCTTTCTCAGCTGAAGCGTAGTCATTTGGAATTGATGCCACTCAGTGCTGGAGAGGGTGCAGGGAAATTGGGTCCTCCTAAACTATGTGGTGTGTGAATTGAAGGACAGTTTGCCAACATCTATCAATTTTTTAAATGAACATAAACTTTGTTCCATTAGATTTTCAGGAATTTATCCTAAATCTGGGTGTCACAAACCACTTGAGGAGTCTTTGCTTCCAATAACAAAGGATCAGTAACAACCTAAATACTATCCATGCAATCTAGTTGAGCAATTTGTTCCAGTAGGTAGGAAAATGCCCAGGCTCTAGAGAGTGAGGTAAGCCTTTACAGACTTCATAAGCCATATTTTCAAGTAAAAGGTAACTGCAGAACAAACAAATAAAAATATCAAATGCCATGATTCGAAAGAGTACAAAATAAAACACAAAGGACACACACAAGTCAGTCTTACAGAGAAAATTTCGGGAAAGATAAAACCAACAACTATAGTGATTACATCTGGCATTCTATCATGGGAAGAAAATTTCCTTTCATGATATTTTTTGCTACTTGAATTTTTAAATTTCTTTCCTTTCCATGCACATGTATTAATTTTTAAATTGAAAGAAATCGAAAGCTAAAACCAATATTGACACAGAAAAGTTGGTTCAAGATTGTCAATATGTAAAGTTAGAAAGCACAGATTTTTCCAAACTGGACCACTGCAGGAAGGTCAAGGAATGCTCACACTTTGGAAAGCAAACAACATTCCAGCCCAGGGATGAGTCCTTTAAGGATGAATTTTATTTGGAGACTTGAGATCTGGGAATTTTGACACAAAAATGTTCTTTCCATCCTATAGTGTGCATAGTCCTCAGATTGACTACACTCAACTTTTATCATTTCACCTTTTTTCACAGTATGGTGTGATTATCATATAATACTGCTTTAAAATCAGATTTGCATTAGCTGTGAAACCAGCTTTATAAGGTGCTGCCTGCTAGTCAATAGTTCTGTTCTTTAAGTTTTTGTTTACTTTTTCTCCAGACTATTATGGAATTCTAGACCCAAAGCTTACCTAAGAGAAAATTTAGGTGTAGTCAAGGGTTTGAGCAACTGCCAAGACACTCACACCTTCTTTCTCCCCCAGCTCTTCCTTCTCCCAGGACCTCCCATCTCTCCTTCAACTTCAATTGAAAGATATCAACTTTTTATTTATCTTAGTATTCAGAGTAAAATTTTACTTGAAAGATTGAATTCTGCTACTAAAACACACTTGGAAAATAGTTTTTTATTGCAGTTTGCTTGTAATATTATTTTAAAATAAAAAGAAAACAGACAAATTCAGTGCCTACTAGTAATGCTCATATGAAAAATAAGACTCTCCTACATACAACACAATTGAGGTAAAGATGATGATTGTTAATCCTGCAAAAATATGACTATTTAAACAGAAGAAGTAGGGTTAAATGCATACATTTAAGAGCCAAATGCCTGGGTTTGAATCCTTGTGATGCTCATTACCAGCTATGAGACCATGGCAATCATACTTTCTGTGCTTTCATTTCCAAATATATCAGTACATGAAAATTATCATGGTGGTAGTGAGAGCTCAGAGCTTTGTTGTGTAATTACATCAGATACGTGAAGGACTCAGGCCATGTTCAATGCACAGTAGGTGTTACATAAACATTAGCAACTGCCATTACCTTGATTGGTCTTACCATGATGTTCAAATGTGAATTTATAGAAAATATCAAAAACATTAAAATTATTTGGAGTTTTATGATATGCTTTGGCTTTGGAGAAATCCATGATTACTTTTAAATACTTGAAATCCATACACAGTTTTAGGAATACACTAAACAAAAAGTAGAAGCTCAAACCTCTTAGTAATTTTTTAGACATCATTGACTGGACCAAAGGGAAGGTTTTGCACATACAACCGACCAATTTTTTTCTTTTCATCTCCTAAAACAAATCCCACCATTTACCTCCCGGATTAAGGACCAGCCTTCTGACAACATTGGGGCAGAATGGTCTGTACTGTGGGTAAAACTAAAGAGTGAAGAATTCTTCATTGCCCAGAGGAATATTGCAAGAATAGACTTGTGGATTAGAGACTCTTAGACCCCAGGCTTCATGTCTACGGTTTCTCTGGAGGAAAGCTTCTGGCAGGTCAGATCGTGCCCTCAGGGACAGATACCATAGGCATCCAGAGAAGACAGACGTGGCAGTTTACAGCTGGCAAGAGCCAGGATGTGGTTATGGAGAGAGGTCTGCAAAGGATCAAAGGTGGGGGCCCCCAAGGAGGGGAGGTGTGGCTGGGACTGACTAATGCCTTTAAACCCTGGCCAGCAGTGACCACAGAGAGGCTGAGGCCACTGACACCGGCATGACCCAGGCCAGGCAGATGCTGACATTCCTGCATGATGTGGTTCCTACAGTGCTGGAGCTTTTCATCAGAGGTGAGCGTTATTAGTGACCAGATGCAGGGGATGGATGAGAACATGTGTGCAGAGAGTGAAAGGAAAGAAGGAAGTGGGAGAGAAAAACAGGAGGCCACATCCTGGTGCCAGGGACCCAGAGCGAAGGGTGTGGGGTCTACAGGCTCAGAGGCTCTAAGTTAAACCCTGAGCTCTTGAACTTATAGCCCCACTGCTATTCCCAAAGGGAGAGAACTGCCAGGACACTGGGGCAGGGGACATTGAATTGGGAGACTTTTTTGGTTATAGGGACCTCACTTGCCTCCTCTAAGAGGTACAGACTGTGCTTAGGCGGTACCACCTCAGCCTGGGCATGACACTACTCCCCAGAGAACTAAATATATTTTGTTGAAACATAAATTCAACCAGTATTTTGCATGAAGCTACATTCCAGGTACTGCAGCCAACAGAGCCTCTACATTAAGTGATCATATGATGTGTCATCTAAACTGGGACTTTTCAGAACAATTCTAGTGAGATAAATTCTCAACCCCTTGGAATATTGAGAAATTGGCTTTAACAGGGAAAATAATGGTGGCTTTGCCTACACCTCCCTGCCCTCAGGAAATGGTTTCTGACTGCTTTATTAATATGTGATGGGTGTAAAGAATCTCATCATGTAAGAGCGGAGCCAATGATAGAACTGAAGAGTTAAGAATATTATGGGGACTCCGTACTAAAGCAATATAGCATTCTGTTTAGAGTGTAAACCTTGATTTGGATTCTCCTGATTCAAATTCTACCACTACTATTTACTCTGAGCAGGCCATTCTACCTCTGTGAGCCTCAGTTTACCCATATCTGAAATGGTAGCAATAATAATAACATGTACCGTAAAAGGTATTTTAAGTTTGAAATGAAATAATGTGTATAAAGAGGTTAGTATGTTGCCTGGTGAGTATAAGTAGCAATAAATGGTAATAACTGGATTAATTCTCCGGGATGGAGAGAAACCAATAAAAAGTTGTGGTAAGGCTCTGTTAAATCATCTCCAACAGAACCATGTCATCTATCCCCAGAGCCTGTTAGATATTTCTGTTTTACAATGGAGACACATACACCCATCCCCAGTGCATATCACCCCCTGTTCTCCAGAGGAGAATGTCCTGATCCATTTTATCTTCTGGAAGTCTGAATGAAGAAGTCAAGGAGAGACTTATGGACACCAGCCCAACAACACATAAGCCCCAATTCAGTCTTTCCAGGAAATCACTCTAGATTCATTCAACACAAGTGACAGATGAGAACAATTTAGTAATTTGAAGGCGTGGGGAAATAACACATATTCTAAGATGTTCCCAGTGCTGGTTTGGAATTACTGAGCATTGCTCATTTCAACATTGAGCAGATTGTCCTGTCTTGAGTGATGTTGGCAGATCTTGGGAAGTCCTGAGATTAACCAAGAGGTTGAAACTGAAGGCAAGGAATTCACATCCCAGCTGAGGTTAAGTCAGGATTCAGATCATGCCTGTTGGCTTCTCAGCTCTTCCAATATCTATGTAACCAATCCCAACTGTATTTTCTTTCTTCAATAATTTCAATTTCTGGTTCAAGATACAGCCAGAGAATAGGATCAATGCAGTTAAGAGAGTTTTATTATACCACAAAACACTGCATGGGGCATAATCTATTTTGCCCACATAGAGCTAAATAGGAAAGAGGTGGCATATGAGTAGGACCGTGGAGGATGGATATGAGTAGGGAGTTTATGGAAGAAAAGGAAGGAAGGGCATTGAAAACACAGGAACTATATGAACACATGGATGGAGATAAGGAATGTCTGGCAGATAGATGAGTGTCTATAGACGGGTAACATCTGGACTTGGAGAAAGATGCTGTCTCACTTTTCTCTCTCTTATAAATTAGATTAGTGTCTTTCTTGTTCACAGACTGTGGTATCCAGGCTCTAAGATGACCTTCAATGATCCTTTTCTCCTGGTTTTCTTGTCCTCATGTAGTCCTCTCTGTAAGTGAACAAGGCTGCCTCATGTAAGCAATTGCATGTTGTCAAAATTAAAGTGACCTTTCTATGGTAGGTCATAAAATATTGTCTCAACTTTGCTGGCTCACTAGCTATGGCAAAGCCAACTGTTACACCATAGGGATACTCAAACAGCTCTATGTAGAGACCTATATGATGTGGAACTAGGTTCTTCTGCCAATAATCAGCATTAATTTGCCAGGTGGGTAAATGAGACACCTTGAAAGTGAATTTTCAGCCCAGCCAAGTCTTCAAATAGAGGCCAATAACACAATAGCTCAATTGCTACTGTGGGAGCCAGAAACACTCAACTAAGGTGCTCTTGGATACTGGACTTCTGGAAACCATGTGAGATAATAAGTGTTTATTGTTTGAAGATGCACTTTTTTATATCATTGGTTATGCAGCATAAGTAACTAATACATCCACAAACCACCAAAGTTATCTCTAATTTGAACTCCAAGTCAGAATAGTTCTGCTGTCTTTTTTGTTGAAGCTACCAATGAAGTTATCTTCATCCTGGGCAGTATTGCTGTAATAAATTGAAGACCTCCCAAAGTGACATATTAAAGGAAAAGGTGTCATTAGACAACCTGAATATCAAATGTTCTGTATCTTTGCTTTTCCCTGCATGCAGACCAGACTCTCCTGTGTGCAGTATACTTTCTCTGTAAGGCTATAGATTTACTTTACTTTATAACTTGGATTGGCATATGGTTTGTGGTAGCAACACTAGCTCTAGCCTCATATCACCTTATTAATCAAGAGTCAATCCCAATCTTCTAGAACATTTTATGAGGCTTAGTTTCTATAATCAAGAGTGAAGCTGATTTGGCTCCTGAGACAGGTACCTACCCATGAGATTTTTGAGTAGGACCAGGAAGCAGTCACTCAGTACAAACATGGCTTCTCCTTTAGCGTGGATTGGGAGAAGCATTTCAAATGTGTCTAGCACATGTAGCCCCAACTAAGAGTTCCCCAGAAAGCCTGCTGCAAGTTCAAGATCACACAGTCTCTCCATTTTTATTGACTCACTGGGGTGTGAAACCTTTTCTTCTGAATCAGAAGAGACAGAACCCATCCTCCTCAGCATGACAACAGCCTGTTGGCAGCAAGGCATTAGGATTCATGACTCAAGCCCCATATTTCTACAAGCAATTCCCGACTCTCAAAAGCAATTATACATCTTATTATATCATCAGAATAAAATAAATATAAATCCCCGGATTACTGTGAAGGCATAAACAACTGCTGACAGTCCATGAATTGTATTAGGAATACTTTGATAAACTTCCAGCTTTCTGTACCTCCTTGGACCTCATGACAATTGCTATTAAGATTCAACACAAATCAGGGTCATATGTAGTGTCTTGGTGGGAGTGAAAAGGAGGAGGGCGGTGTGTGGAAATTTAAACAATAATAAAAATATCAAGGAAGAGCTGAAGTCATGAGGGGATGAATGGTGACTTTAAGGGGGAAAAGGCCAGAAAAATAAGTGACCTGGGGAACACCCCTTCACCTGCATGACCTCTCTATGAAAGTGGCTGTTGGTATCCTTATAACTTTCCTCTTCACATTTCCTGGCCAGCCCTCAGCAAAATAGAGGTAATTCTGAATGGGTTATTATTTATTCAGGAAACATTCACTGAGCATCCATGGGCTGAAGAGAATAAATGGGGTGACGATCTTGTGCAATGTATAGACCCGTGCAATAGATAGTGAAACAAACAACGGAGGTTCATTGTGATCACTGCTTGAGTATAGGCATGGAAAAATTTAAACGTGTGCCCAGGGAGGTGAGCGAAGCTCTTAACGCTGTTCTATTTACTCTGGGAATGGGCATTATTACTGGCATTTAAGTACCTCACCCCAATTCATATGTTGAATTCCTAACCCTCAGTACCTCAGATTGGGACCACTTCGGAAATAGGGTCATTATAGATATAATTAGTTAGGATGTGGTTATTAGGGTAGACTCTAATACATGTGATGGGTGTCCTTAGAGAAAGGGGAAATTTGGACCCATAGACATGTGCCAGGAATAGGCCATGTAGAGATGACACAGAGATCTGGGTGAACCTTCTAAAGCCAAGGAATGCCCAGGATTGCCAGCAAACTCCTGGAAACTCTGCGAGAGGCTGGGATCAGGTTCATCTTCAACATTTGGAAGGAACAATCCTGCTGAAAGAGACCTTCATTTCAGACTTCTAGCCTCCAGAACTGTGAGAGAACACATTTGGGTTGTCAAGTCACCCAATTTGTTATAGCAGCCCCAGCAAACCAATATAAGCATTTTATAGTTCTAAATATTAAGAGGAAAAGTCCTCTAGGCTGAGGAGCTGGAATAGGGACTCAGTTGTTTGAAGAAATGAACTTTTGGAAACATGGCAAGATGCTTCATATTGCTGGAGTGAATGCCAGAGAGTGATGGAAGTGGGTGGCTGCAGAGAGGACAGAGGTGGTAGTGATGTTATTATGTGTGTGTGTTGGGGGATAGGGTGTTGTAAAGAGATGCTTTCTGAGATTGCAACATTTTATTATAAAAGCTGGTGAAAAAAGAGGAACCAATCAAAGCATTGGAACAGCAAGAGGGCCGTGACATGCCCACAACATGCTTTTTATTAACAAACATCCAAAAATTGAATAGGTAAGAACTGGCTACTTCAATGCACATAAGCAAGATTTAGAACTCCTGGTGTATCCAGTATCCTTCTCTACTAGGTAACCTTCAGTTGCTTCTTAATCCCCAAATGAAAGATGAACCATAAAGGCAGGATGCTACAATTATTTCCGGGATAAAGAGGCTAACACTAATGTGGGTCCTCTGCTCCCTCGTCCCCCAGACTCATCTGCCTTTCAACCTAAAGCATGCATAATATGTAGTTTGGAACCAGGGGCTGCCAAAATTCACCCTAAACTCAGCTCTATATTTTGGCATTTGAAAAAAGTGTACGAAGTGTTGAGAAGCTACGAATAGTAACTAGAGGGTTGAGAGCGACCAGGTCCCTGACCTTGCCTTGCCTCCATTCTGAGCTGATATTCTTAAACATGTTTGATTTCTCCACAAATCACATTGTGGTGGGAGCCAGAGGGGGGCAGCCTTGTCGCAAAATGCCAGAGGCTACATGAACTTCTTTCCCTGGCAACTCAGAAGGCAGCTAATTTTCAAGCTACTTCCTATTAGTTTGGGGGAAAATATGCCTAACAATAAGACAGAGAATGCTATCTATTTCTTCAGCTTAAGCAGGCCTGTTTCAGTGGTGAACAGTTGATCTCTAAGTTCATTGTTTTCAGGTCATAAAAGCTGTTTATTTCACTCTATAAAAGAACATTTGAACTTCTATAGCTATCTAAGTTTAAATGTTTGGACGGGAAGAAAAACGCAAGGGGAATTAGCAAAGCGAAGCTGAAACCCTATCTGTAGGGACTGCGGTGTTTGCATAGAAACTCCTTCATTGGGATCCCTCCTCCCTTCCCCAGCACACCCACAGCAGCCCCAGGGCACAGGAAGTGTGTGCAGCTAAGTACCTCCCAACATTAGCAGTCCATTTCAGCACAGCTCTCCCAGTCAATCATTCCTCAGGCACTGGTGTGAGTCACATCCACTGGGGACCACTTTGCTTCTTAAAAAGCTGCAGCTGCCCAACAGAGGTGATAGACGTTGACAAATCGGTGTTGTTTTTCTCCTAAAAACTGTGTGTTTGTGTGAGTGCTCTCGGTAGAAATGTGCTTCCCCTGAGTACAGCGGGCTGCTTTTCCGTGGGCTCTGGGAACGGGAGGCCCCAGGGTCTGACAGATGAGCTAAGTATCCCTGCTGCCTTCTCCTGAGGAGCTCACCTTCAGCCACCGGAGCTCTGGCCTAGACATCTCATTGGATGCGTCCGACACAGGCCGGTGGTGCCTCAGTGTCTCAGCACAGTTCCGGCGTGTGCCTGTGGTCCTCTTGGTGGACTTTTAATGTTGCCCCATTCATCCTCCAGAATGTTCTGCTTTAGATCCTAGATTAGATCAAGACTGTATTCCTAAAAGTCTGTTTGGGCTTTTTAGGTGCCATTGTGTGCCCAACTTTGGGGGGATATGAGATTTTAGAAGAGCTTAGTGAGAGATGAGCTCTCTTGGTTTAAGTTCCCAGACTTGAGTCCAGGAATTGGGTGCAAGAACAGTTGACCCTTGAACAATGTGGGAGTTAGGAACGCAGATCGCTTGCATAAGCAGGCCTGTTTAAGCTGAAGAAATAGAAATAGATATTCTCTTCCTTATTGTTAGCTGTATTTTCCCCCAAACTAATAGGAGGTAGCCTGTGAGTTAACTGTCTTCTAAGTTGCCAGGGGAAGAAGTTCATGCAGCCTTCGTGTGTAATTGATGTTGGCCCTCTGCATGCGTAGATTCCTAACACCAGTCGACCCTTGAATAACGTGGGTTTGAACTGCATGGGTAATTGAAAAAAAAGCCATGTATACGTGAGCCCGAACAGTTCAAACCTGTGTTGTTCAAGGGTCAACTGTATCTGGGAGGTGCAGCAAACACCAGAAGGGGGGCGGAGAAGTGAGAAAAAGGGACAGCAGCCAAAATAGGTGTGCTAGCAAACCACACTGTGGGCACCTGGGGCTCAATTCTACTGAGGAAACTCTGGCAGACAATGAACGCCACAGAATTATTCCACGTGTGGGAGGAAGACTGCTCCCAGGCGTGTTATTTCTAGCACTTCCTGGCTGCCTGCAGGAGGAGAAAAGCTATAGTAGATTTGTAGACACTGGCGCAGGTTCTGAGCACATTGAAGGGCTATGGCCCAGTAAATATGGGCAGGCACTGATACTGTCTCCTACAGGAGTGAAAGGTGGAACAGAGAAACAACACAAGAACGTTACTGAGTACCCCCTTTTCCCCGATTCTGCAGCTTATCTTAATTGACACACTCCTTCAGTAGGTTCATCATGATAATAGTGAAATTACTTTCAGTACTCTGTTTAATATAAGTCTTCCCTGCAAAGTGATGATCTCGGCAGGGCAGATGGATTCATTTTTTTAGTATGTTCTTTCAACACAGTAAGATAATAGCTTCTAAATGAGTCAATAAATGAATGAATTGTGCTTATTTCTTTCATATATGTCATCAATCTATATTTTCCATTCTCTTTATGAGATATATATTATTATCTCCAACTTCTAGACAAGGAAATAATAAGAAACTTTCCCCCAATATTGCATTGCTAAGAAATTCAAATTCAGGTCTAACTTCTAAGTTCACTCTTTCCCAGAATGATCTTCTGATAAAAGGGAAATAGAGATACATGAAGATCTCTTTCATCTTCTTTCAGATATATACATATATATCAATCAATAAGTTGTATAACACAGCCCCAGATTCTGCCTGCTCCTACTTCCCATCATTTCACACTCTCTTGTCCCCGCTCCAACTTACCCTCTTAATTCAAGGTATGCCAGACTCAAGCCTGTTTTAAGTGCTTAACATCTTGGAATGAAAAGGATGATTTTATTTGTTTGTTTAAACCTTTAGGCAAGTAAAAGAAAGCCAACACTTCAGAAACTAGTGTCTGCCTTTCCCTTGAATGATTCTGCTTATCAAAGAGGTAAAGGCATTTAAGGATTTGTGACATCATTATTTTTCCTTCTTCATTGTTCAGTCCAGCCAAGATTCAGTGGGAAGGGGACACTCTAGTGTTATGCTGGTAAATGCTCAACAACTAGCGCTTCTTGAAAAAACAAATCAGGAAACCTTGATTTGCAAAATATGTAAATTCCCATAGTGTATATCCTCCCACTTTGGCCAATGTCAAACTATCAATGTGAAACCACTGAATGTGGAGGTTGGCAGTAAGTGAAGAGTAGTACACCTCACATAGCATTTCCACCATATAGATAATAGTACACTCTCACATAGTATTTCCACCACATGAATAAAATAGATGTGAATAATGACACAAGCATGGGTAACAGTAAAATGTACTAAAGAATTAGAAATCAATGAGTTATATTTCTTGCCGTTGTTTTTTATGCAATCTTATTTAATTGTGAGCTTGTTAATTTTTTTAAAAATAATGATTGTATCTAACAATGGGTACATAAAATTCTGATAAGTGTAACAATCAGCTCTGATGACCTGGTACAAGCTGACTCCTTCACATCACATCACTTTAGAGATTCCCTCTTGAATACATTCTTCCTATTTGGACTCTACACAAATTCCTGTCCTAAGTCCAGAAAAGGAAGGTTTACAAATGTTACTTATCAATGACTTAAGGTCCAAGAATTTGGCTAGAGATAGATCATAGACCAACTATCTTCTTGATGTTATTGAAGTCTGAGACCCTTTTATAAAAATTGATTTTTAGAGAGAGAGGGAGGCAAAGGGAAAACATCAATAGCCTGCCTCCTGCATGCCTCAGACTGGAGATCAAGCCTGCAAGCCTGGCATGTGCCCTGACCAGCAATCAAACAGTGCGGTGTCTGATAGAACTGAGGTATTCAGACACAGGGCTCAAATCAGTGGTTTCTCCTAATGCCTATTCATCTAAATCCCCCACAAAGATTTTTAAAAACAGATTCCCCGGTCTGATCACTTGTTAGATGAGACCTGGGAAATCTATTTTTTTAGACTGTCCTTTGTATTCTGCACACCAGCCAGATTTAGAATAACTCTCATTGCTGGCACAATAGAAGTCATGAGACAGAAATTATTGGATGCAGATGGAAATGAAAACAAAACTCAACCATCAGAACTAAAGAGTTTTAGGTGAATTCCGGGAATTGGGCTATCTGATTTTCAAATATTGTGATTCTCTGGAGCAGAAGAAAAGGACTGCCTATGCCCAGAATTGTTGACTGGCTGTGTCCTGGGACTGCTTCCTGTCCCCAGTCTCCACCCTTGCCTCCTCAGCACTCTGCATGACAGTCCCTGACAGTAACCAGGCAACTCCAGAGTCTGGCCAGAGCTCTGCAGTGGTTGTCAGATAAAGTATAGACTATCCAGTTAAATTTGAATTTCAGAACAGTGAACAACAAATAACTTTTAGTATATCTGTATAACCAAAGCTAAGGGACAATTACTGTGGAAGAACCAGAACCACTGGTCACTATGATGCGCACTGACCACCAGGGGGCAGATGCTCAATGCAGGAGCTGCCCCCTGATGGTCAGTGCTCTCCCACAGGGGAGCACCGTTCAGCCAAAAGCTGGGCTCATGGCTGGCAAGTGCAACAGTGGTGGTGGAAGCCTCTCCTGCCTCCTTGGCAGTGCGAAGGAGCAGCGAGCCAAATGGTAAGTAGCAGCAAGCAGTCAGGCAGTAAGGAGCAAGGGATCTGAATTGCCAGAGGGTTGTCTGCCTGCTGGCTTTGGCCCAATCCCCCTCAAGTGCACAAATTTCATGAACCGGTCCTCTAGTAGAAGTATATGTTCTGAAATTCAAATTTAACTGGATGACTTATATATTTTATTGCTGCACCTGGAACCATACTCATTATATTTGTCTAACACCGGCAGGTTAAAGGACTAACCAAGAACATGCTCTTTCCTGAGAGGACATTTTGAGCTTTGCTTCTGTGAGTCATTAATGATAATGTCCCTCTTTAATAAACAGGACCTTCTATAAGGATTAGCATTGATAGGTTCCATTTTGTATCCCTTTATTAATACCTGGAGCTAATGTTCTCTAAGGCCATGAAAGCAAATTCTCAGTGATTTGGGATGATTTGGGGGAGAAATTCCATCTATTTCAAAAGAGCAGCATCAATTCAGCTAAACACACTCAGTTATATTAGGTGTCCAATTTGTTTTTTCTGTTTTTTTTGGTGATGGGAAAAATGTTTAACGAATTTGTTAAGGACATATCCCTCCTTACTTTGCATTTCTCATAAATATGTATCAAAACTGGAAATTTTCATGAGTGATAGGATTATTTTCCTACTCTTTGGAAAGTCTCTGATTCTGTCATTTATTTATTCATTCAACACATTTTTTTGAGAGTGTATATGTACCACAGGCTAATCTATGTGTATGTTGAAATGAAAAACAACAACAACAAAAAAAGTCAGTCTTAAGAAAAGGAAAGAGGAGAGATAGGGTGTGCCTCTGGGGAGATAATGGAGAGCAATTCTAAAACACTTATTAGGTGATATTTAAGTAACAATACTGAAAAGGTGACATTTAAGTAATAATTTAAAGAAGAGCTACTTTTAAGATTTTAAGAACCTATTAGTGAGTTTATTTAATTTTCATTCATTTACAAAATTATATATTTGCCAAATAGGTGTTTCTGATTTCTTGGAATATATTCCTAGACATGCAATTACTAGGTCAAATGGGAGTTCCATTTTTTTTTTTTGAGGAAACTCCATACTGTTTTCAATAGTGGCTGCACCAGTGTGCATTCCCATCAACAGTGCATGCGGATTCCTTTTTCTCTGCATCCTCACCAGCACTTGACATTTGTTGATTTGTTGATGATAGCCATTCTAGGAATATATCCTAAAAAATTAGAAACACAGATCAGAAATGACATATGCACCCCTATGTTCATGGCAGCATAATTTACAATAGCTAAGATTTGGAAACAGCCCAAGTGCCCATCAGCAGATGAATAGATTAAAAACCTGTGGTACACCTACACAATGGAATACTATGCTGCTGTAAAAAAAGGAACTCTTGCCATTTGCAATAATATGGATGGATCTGGAGAGCATTATGCTAAGTGAAATAAGCCAACTGAAGAAAAATAAATAACACATTATCTCACTCATTTGTGGGATATAGTAAACAAGATAAATCAATGAACAAAAATAGACCCAGAGACAGAGAAGCATTGAACTGACTATAAAGCTTCAGAGGGAAGGTTGGGAAGGAGAGGTAAGAGATCAACCAAAGGACTTCGTATGCATGCATATAAACATAACCAATGGACACAGTCATTAGAGCATGAGAGCATGTACTAGCGGGGAAGGGTGGGAGTAGCTGGAAAGAGGTCAATGGAGGGGAAAAAATAATATTATAATAGCTATCAATGGGCAAGTGAGGGTACTTAAAATATCAGGGGGACCACTCTGTAAAGTATATTATTGTCTAACTACTATGTTGTGTACTTGAAATACAGAATAATATTGAATGTCAACTATAATGAAAAAATAAAAAAAATAGTTTTAAAAACAAAAACAACAACACAACAAAAAATATATATATTTGCCTAAAAGGGAGAACTTCATATAAATTCTACAAGTATAAAAACACCATGTTTGAAAAATGATACTGTAATATGGTATGCCTAATGTAAATTCCCCTTTTCAATCTCAAATGGACCAACTCAGGAATACACAGTATGGTAGAGTGGTTTCTAAGGAACGTTTGACTAGGCAGTGTGATGCTTAAAGTGTAGGCTCTGGAGTGTGACTGTGGGGTTTCAATTCCTGTCTGTACCACTTCATAATAATATTATGTGCAACAAGTTGCTTTAACTCTCTGTGCCTCGGTTTCCAAATATGAATAGAAATATTGATATTAGTTACTTCAGTGTTGCAAAGGTTAAATAAGACAATGTATAATCCGTGTCACTTAGAATGTGTGCTGATAAATTGGCTTTCCAGAAAGAAAAAAAAAACAACTCTAATTGTTTTTGCTACTTTGTATGGTGTCAATATCTCCACCATGGCCAATTTCAAGCTATCAACATTGTCTTTGAATATGGGATTGGGAAGAGAGGTACATAGGAAGCCCTAATGAGCTAGTACAAGCTAACTAGAACATATTACATCAACGTTTGTTGTGCCATATTAAGAATTTATTTCTAGATATAATAATCTGAATAAAGTATCTTTATATACATCTATTGATGGCTTTAGAGCAGTTTCTCAATCTTGATTAGTATTATTGAATTAATGACTAAATATTTTTTTGTTGTAGAGGGGCTGTCTTGTGCATTATAGAAAGCTTAACAGAATCCTTGACTTCTATCTGCCTGACACCGGGAACTACCTTCCTGCCCCAATGTTGAGAAACATAATGTCTCCAGACATATTGGCAAATATTCCTTAGGGATAAAATGTCCCTGAATGAGAACCATTGCTTTAGAGAGATACAAACATAAGCTAAAAAAACGTATAGTTCTAGTGGAGATTTTCTTAAAAGAAGATAAAATTATTAAAATTATTGCCTTGGCAGTGTAGTTCAGTTGTTTAAAGTGTTGACCTAATATGCCAAGGTTGTGGGTATGATCCCTAGTCAGGGCACATACAAGAATCAATCAATGAATGCATAAATAAGTGGAACAACAAATTGATGTTTCCTTCTCTCCTTTCTTCTCTCTCTCTCTCAAATCATTTTTTTTAAAGATCCTCAGATGACTACAACTATATCAAAAAGAGAATTTGTTTTTAGGTTAGACAAATTGATCATTGGGTTAACAGTAGGAGAAAAGATGGGCTCAGGGGTCATAGCTGGGAAGCAGCATTACAGACTGGCTACAGAGGTCAAGGTTCATGGTTGTGCGATGCCTGCAGCTCAACCTCTGTATCATCCAGGCCTCAGCTCCTACCTAGACTTTGTACTTTATTAGCTGTGTGATTCTAGGGAAGTCACTAAACCACACTGAGCTTGAGTCTTCATTAATAGAAAAATGATGAAGACTGACTAAAATGGGTTATAAAAAATAATACTCCGATCTCATAAATATTTAGTAAAGAGGAAAGAAAAGGGTTCTTGTTAGCTCTGGATTTGGGGGATTGGTAGATCTAGGGCAGGGACTGATGGAGAGGGGAAGGTAAATGGGTGGAGTGGCCTGTGGAAAGCAAGTTGATAAAGTGCCTGCCCCGTCACACATGGCTGCAGGTCACTGCTTGGAAATATGAGAATAAAATGTGACCCCGAGCTAATGACTTTCAGGTGTGCTGGCCCCGTTTTCTGGCCATTGGGGAATCATGCGGAGGCCAAGGCTAACGCTTCAGGGCTGCCAAGGCAAACATCGAGGCCCACATCCAGGCCCACCAGAGCCAGGGTCCTGGGCCTCCCACCAGACTGCAGAGCACCCTGTGCCTGCTGGTGCTTCCACCTGCCCACTGTGGGAACATCTGGTACTGCCTAACTGTCCCTGTCCCCGAAGTCTGACCCTGTCACCTACCCATCCCAGGAATGCTGCGATTCTTTCCTCTTTCTCACTCCCAACCTGGGCCTCAGTGACAGCTTTACTGGTTGGAATTATGCATGTAGATGGAGAATCTCTCCATCCTCCCTCCCCAGACCTGGTCTTTTCTTGACACCCTCTACTCTGCTTCAGCTCTTACCAGTATTTCAGCACATTCCCTTCTTCCTTCCATCACCTGTCCATGGAGATGGACTCGCACCCAAGCTGCATCCTACCCAAGCTCTGCTCTGTTCACATTCATTGGCTGCAGAAACAACGGAATGCTACAAATGCCACATGTGTTACTCCCAAGGACGCGATGGGAGGTTGCCAGAAAGGTGGCCAATGCTTGGGCAGTTGGCTCAGTTCAGGATGCCTATCGATACCACGCAAGTTCCACCTTGCAGGTACCTGACCTTGCAGGGCTTACAGGAGGATCTGCTTTGCAGCCACAAGTAAGGCTGCTAAGTGTTTTGCTCTAGGTCTTCCAGACATGGGTCAGAATCTAGGCAACCCTGCTTATTTATTAGCTGTGCAAACATGAACATTACTTAATCTCTTCGTGTCTGCTTCCTCATCTATCAAACTGTAATAGTATATTCTGTCATGTGACTGTTAGGAGAATTGATGATATCACTTATTCTTCCTTTCAATAAGTGTTTATTAAGCATTGACTATATTCCAAGAACAGGGCTAGGCCCTGGGGCTACAGATATGAATACCCTATAGTCCCTTGTCGGTAGGCCCCAACATTCTAAGGGAAAGACAAATGAGAAATTACCTCAAGGTGGTCTGTTATATGACCATTATATATAAATGATAGAATAAGAGCTAAGTGTTAAATCTTCCTGGAATAAGCCATTAACAGTCCTTCTTCAGGGCCTTTACACTTGTTCTCTCTACCCTTAAACTCTCCCCACCATTATCTGAAAGTTTGTTTCCTAACATTCTGCAACTCTGTGCTCATGTGATTCTGTCAGACATCTTCCCTGACCACTCTATATAATACCGACTCTCACACTCTATTCTCTTTATCCTTCATTTTCTTTCTAGTCTGAAATATTATACTCTTTACCTTTTTCTTCTCCCCTTTCTTAGAATGTCATCTACATGAGGCCAGAAATGGCATTCTGTTCATTGATATAACTCTAGCACCTAGGACTATGTGTGTAATCCAATTAAACTCATCAACAAATATTTGTGGATTGAATGAATGAAACAACAAGTGAATGAATAAAAATTGCAGCGAGCAGAGAGTGAAAGACACAATTCATCTGAGAAATTCATGTGGAAGAAAATGCTTGGAAGAGAGCTAAATAAGGGGTTAGAATATTTGAATGATGCAGAGAAGGGCTGAAGGATAAGCGTGTACAAAGGACAGTTAGAAAGCCCCGTTTTCTCCAAAAATTGATGGTATTTTTGAGTAACTAGGGGCATCTTATAGCATCAGAGGTACTGGTGGGAAATGTGTGTGGAAAATAGGCTGGGAACAAATTTCACTTGGTCCCTTTTTGAAAGACTGGACTTGGTATAGTAGCTAGAACCCAATTTTATTTTTAAAAGTAGCACAGTTCCAGGCACAAAAGTAAAAGATACTCAATTCTTTTCTAATATCTGCTCTTCCGCACCTCAGCCTATGTGGAATGCATAGAAACCTCCAAGAGAATAGACTGTTCTACTGACCGTAACTGGCCCCACAGTCCCCTGAGCCCCAATGAGGACACAATGGTAGGTAAGGCCTGGGCTAATTGGTGTTTGGAGTAGATCACTCCACAGGCCATCTAGTTCATTATCACTGTGCAACTCAAAAACACATTTGCCTTTTCTCAGAATTCAGCCAAGGCCAGACTGCCCCAGTCTAGCCACTCATCCCATTTTTGAAGTTCTTCATTCTAAATGTGCTGATCCCCAAAGTGTGCATGAATTAGGGCTCAATTATCCCAGTTCCAGTCCACTCTGCTCTGGTTACAGTAAATAAACCAGAGCCTGTTTAAATGGGTTTCTACCATGGGGTGAGCTCTTGCATAGGCATTTTACTGAAATAGTATCGCTGCTTTGAAGAGGGCCCAAGTTTTATAAACGAGGTTTGTGGCAATCTCTCCCGTGCTCGGCAGACGTACTTGGAGAAAAGCGGAAACTGAGTGCCCACTGTGGACTAAATGAGGGAGGCTGAAAATATTGGAGTCAGCAGTATTGCTTCTTTCTCCAGTTCCTCACACATGTCCAGGATTTGGGAGAGAACATATATAGTCTAAGATAATTCAAAGTGTATCATGGAGATGTCTATTGTTTTTAAAATGAATTTTTAAAATGGTATTTCAGAAATAAGTGGGCATAGTCAGTATGGTATGGCAGCATGGTGTGAGGTAGGGATGTGTGTGTGTGTGCACATTGTGCGCTAATAATTATAAACTTCAGGAAATGACTTCTTAGGTCATCTCACCTGTAAAGGGCATTACAGTTTGCTCATAATATGAGGGCCCTACCACTTCTCACCCAGAATAATTGCTCTTAAATAACCCCATGCCTTGAATCTCACCATGTTTAGTCTATCCAAAGATTTCAGCAGACTCTTTTAATATATAAATTGTACACAGCACTCTCTTGCTCAAAATCCTTTCAATATAAGCCAATATCCTACAGAATAATGTCCAAACTCCTTAACCTAGCAATTAGACGTTCTTCCCAAACACTTCTGTTACCCTCATACCCTGCACCCCCTGCACCATAAGTTTCAGCTCAAAGAAATCTAGGCCTTCTGTCCATCTGCCAGAGATCTACCCAACCCATTGACAGGATGCTCAGTGAGTATTTCTCTCTTAAAAAAAAAAAGGAATTATGAAGAAGGTATACAAATACAAACATCAGTTTATGTTTCTCTCTTTTTCATTCCTTGCTTTTCCTTGATTTCCTACATTTTCCAGAAAACATAACTTCTCAGCTGGAACCCGTGAGTACACAAGTCAAGGTTAGAATGCAGGACATTAGAAGCATGGATACGCCAAGTTAACTTCTCATTCCAGGGCCAGGCATTCTCAGAGACAATGGCCCATGGCTTGTAAGGAGAGAATTGTACCACCTTAGGGAAATTATAAAATGACTAATCAAAAGACCCAGGCTGAAAGAGGGCAATGAAGACCTTGTCTGACTCAGCTGAGCAGAGGGAGGGCTGCTGGTGTTTTCATTCCCACAGAGCTGTCCCTGGAGCCACCAGGATTGCAGCTGACTCAAATGACCAACTTTTCTGTATCAGCTGCAAAGGAAAATGCCTTTTTTTTTTTCCAGAGAATCAGGAGGACAGCAACAGGCTATAAATGGACTGCTAATTTCAGAACTTTTAAAAACCTATTTCTAGAACACAAATTAAGCCTTTTATCTGGAGTGAAAGCTTTGGAAAATATCTGGCCTCTGTTCCAATCAGCTTGGATCCTGGTGGCCTGCGATGCACTGAACTGTGAGATTCACTAGAAGGTTGACATAACTGAGACCCCTGGATGATGATGAGGAGGAATCACTGAAACAAGGCCAAGGTGGCTGAGAGATTGTCTCTTGTTCCAGCTCAAAGGCTGGGCATATCTCAGGATCCAGCTGAACACAGGAAGGTTAACAACAGTGGAATAAAGTCCCTGGAAGATCAGAACTCTCTCTAATTTCTGGGCTGGGTTACTCTCTTGCAAATCAGAAATAAGATCCAGCTAAGGGTGTCTGGATCAGTCAGGGTGTGAATTCAGGTCTTCCTAACTTCAAATCAGCATGTACACAAGCTGAACCACGGTAACCGTGGTCCCTCCCTTAATCCCACATTGCTGCTGCTCACTGTGTGAAGCCCCAGCAACAGGAGTCCTCATGCCCTGAGTCTGGCACAAACACCCAATCGCGACTCAGAGGTTGTGTCTCTTTGCCGTTGGTTGATTTGAAAATAACGTGAAGGCCTGGAAGCCCTTCTCATTCCTTTTATTTAATTTTTTAATGGCCTAAATTCAACTCCACTAAGCAAATCAATTCAGTGCCAAGGCTGAAATTTACAATACATCCACCAATACTATGGCTCAACAGGATCCATTAAGAGGCTAGTTAAACACCAAACGCTGTATAAATCTCAGCCTTATAGGTGTGCTGAAAACATAAATAGCTTCCAAAGAGCTTCAATCAATACCAAGATATATGTGCCCGCTCAAAGTGTGCAAATAATTTAAATTTTAAATTAGCCCTTCCTTATTAATCCCTCCCCCCCTGCAATTTCTGTTAATGGCACCACATTTCCAGTATCTAAATATTGGCTTTTGAATTTCTATTAAGATATCAAAATGGGGTCTGAGGCGGTATGAGGGTCTGTGTGCTGGATGGAATCCGGGATAGAAAGGGCAAAGCCCTGAGAAGGAGGTCACAGGGAATGAATGCAGGACATCTGGAAAGGTACAAATAGGTAGCCTTTAAAGAGGACAGGTAGCCAGTTGGTGTTGAGAAATTTAGAAGCAAGCAAAAGATGCTGTGTCATAGAAAAAGGGCATCTTGGCAATGCCAAGATGGTTGGGCCTGGGTTCTGAGCACGGACACAAAGTGAGGGGCTCCACAGGAAACACCAGACACTGTCACTCACGAGATTTAAGTGGCACCCAAAACAATGCAGACCCAATGGCCACTGTCAAGTCAAGAAGTCACTGTTTGCTTTCTACTGACGTTGCCTTTGCAGGGGAGGTGGGGCTGAGCCTACAGGTGAGTCGGGGCTGCAAGACCGAGGTTACCTGAAAAAGAAGCTACAGTCTGTCTTCTCCGGGAGCTGGCTCTGCAGCCCCTGGCTTCCCTGGGTTTGGGGGCAGCAGCATAGTTATGATTTACTCCTAAAGGCAGTCACTCTGTACCCAGCCCAGATTGCAAATAGCTGGGTCTGAGACTCTTCTTTAACTGGACCATGCATCTTCATTTTCTTCCGGGGCTTTGGCATAGATGCCCTTCTCCTGTGAATCAGAGGCGGGCTACCTGGGTTCCAATCCCAGCTCTGCTGCCCACGAGCTGTGCCACCTGGGCAAGTCATCCAGTGTCTGAAAACGTCCATTTCCTCTTTGGAACAATGACAATGTACAGCATCCAGGTGAAGGAACTATTAAATAGCTTAATGCATTTAGTATGGACCAT
This sequence comes from Lasiurus cinereus, assembly GCA_011751065.1. NCBI lineage: Eukaryota > Metazoa > Chordata > Mammalia > Chiroptera > Vespertilionidae > Lasiurus > Lasiurus cinereus. The sequence continues at coordinate 44,958,467 of JAAGEH010000480.1, read as the reverse complement.
AATAATGTCTCCACTCATTCTCATATTCAGCAAGCAACTATTGGCTGCCCTCCACGAGCGAGCCGCTTTTTAAGCCCCAAGATTACAGGAGGAAATGATGACAACAACAAATCTCTGCCTTCATGGAACTGAACATCCTGGTTGGGAAGGTGGGTAATCAACAGTAGACAAAAGGACATGTGATATGTCAGGGGGTGAATTTTATGAAGACATAAAATATGGTAAGGCAGCAGGCAGCAATGGGACGTGCTCTTTCAGCTAAAGACAGCAGCCTGAGAAAGCCTTTCTGTGGAGAAGACATTAGAGCAAAGACATGAGCAGAATAAGAGAGAGCTACACAAAGTTGTGCAGCAAGAAGCTCCTAAACAGAGGAAACTAATGTGCAAAGGTCCTGAGGTTTTTGGCATAAAGAGCAATAGGATGGTTAGAGGGACTGCAGCAGAATGAGCAAGAGAGACAGGGTAGGAGCCAGAACAGGTGGCCTTGGCAACCATGGACTTCAGGTGTTAGTCTGAAGGAGATGGAACTCATCAAGGGATGCTGAGAAGGGCATCTCCGCAGTGTCATTTCTAGTCTCAGAGGGTAGCTGCGGCCACTGTATGGAAGGTTAAATTGGGGGCACTTAGGAGCTCTTTGCAGTTATCCAGGGGAGAAGTGAGGAGGCTGGTAATAGTCCTGCCTTATTCGGTTGTCACTGGTCAGTTGTCTGACACAAGTTAAGATCAGAGGAAACATTATCTATCCTTATTTCATTCTTATTAACTCTCCCTTACTTGTCTCTTTCTCTCTTATTTGCTCCTGTGGCATATGTGTCTTCCCAGTATCCTTTTCTTTTGGTGCCAGTGCTGCTGGGTCATCAGACCATCAGCTCAGCCTTGGGGATCATCACCAATCCCTGTGTATTTGTGCCAATGAGAGGAGACACTCATTTCAATGTGCAGAATGTCTCCTTATCTACAAAGCATCTTTCTGCCCATGCTCCTTATTGCTCCCCGACCCCCAGGATGGCAGGACTGACCCACAGGTGGCCCAGAGTTCCAGTGAGAGGTAGTTTCCTGTGGACACCAGTTCCTGTAACTGCTGGGTTCTGAGGCCTCACTATCCCCATGTCAAAGGAGAGGTCAGGGCCAAATTAACAACCAGAGGGAAAAGATGGGAGTGGATGTATTCCAAAGACAATATTCTCCGGGAAGATGGTCTGGCAGGCTATGGACTTTTCCTTTCATCTGAGCTGCCAACTTCCTTGGAACTCATACTTTAGGTCAGAACCGGACCCCATCTTCCAAGTGTTGCTGCAACGGGAAGGGTTTGTCTCAGCTTCCCTGGCTTCTCCTGGGACTGACAAACAGCTGGCAGGGATAGGAGCACAGGTCCATCCTGATGAGTTTCACGAAGTGTGGTTGTTGCTCCAAGAAGCCTCCATTGAGCAAATGCCTGCTGTGCAACGAGTTCACTAAGTCTTTCCATCCAGCCTTGCAAATATCCCTCCAGCCTTTCCCCCTGTACCCCAATGCCCTGCTGAGATGAGTCCTTATTTTCTCTGGGATTGGTGAACGCTCCAGCATGTTTCACTTGTTGTCATTCTTGCCCTCTTTCCAGTGCAAACCTGGACATGTGTTCCACCCCCACACCCTGACGTCTCTGATTCCCCAAGAGCCTCAGAAGAAAGTGCAACCAAGTCTTTGTGGCTCCCCTGGCAACTGCCACTCCACCCTGAGGTGTCCTACAGCCCAGCCTGAATCCTCAGTTCCTCGGAGGATGCTGTCTCCTGAGACACATCTGTCATTTACACAGGCCCTCCCTCCTGTCATTTTCATGACCTGTACTCAGCTCAAAAGCCACTTTTTCCATGAAGCGTTTCATGACTAGCACAGGAAATGAGATTGCTCATACCTCTGAGTAGCCCAGATACTTTCCTGCCTTTATTTCTATTTTGCAAATTGTTTTCCCATATCTGTGTGTGTGGTGTTCTCTTGCACTAGCACATCAACTCTTCAAGGGCAGTTGCTGTTTTACGTTGCCATGCACTGGGCAATGGGCATCGTCGGTTACAGAGTGTCCTACTAAATAGATTTGGGAAACCTGGTGAGCAGAGGGTATAACGCAGTGAGTTACAGCTACAGTGGAGAAAATCACAAAACACATAATAATACTACCAGCAAGTTTTTTCCCAATCATTGACTCATTTACTCTTCATATGTCCCACAAGGAAGGCATTTTTATTCCTCCTTTGCAGGTGTCAAACTGAAGCTTAGTTAGAGATATTAATGGGATTGCCGAAAGTCTGACAAAGTAACTGGTGGTGTGGACGTCAGAATAAAAGTCTACTCCATCCAGTTTAACACATGAACTCTTAGCCATTATACCCCTCCCATCCTTGGCTTGTATATGACTAGCTCCAAGGCTGGATTGGCAATGAATTGGGGAGATATAAGAGGTGACTCCAGCAGAATCTGCAAATTGTCTGCCTCCAACAGAGTTTATAGACTTTCTCCTCTGAGTGTTAATAGTTCAAAGCACTTAATAGAAGAGCAAAACATGGGAACTTATGTGACAGCCCAGTGCTTTGTTTAGAATTCCACATCATACTAATCAACCTCACTATCCAAGTCAGGCCCTTTCTTTCCCTGCATAGTTTTCAGACACGATCTTAACGAATTGATTATTGTAACGGAGCCTTCATTTTGTCCTGGCTTTGATTTAGGGGCAATTATTTGTGTCAGAAAGCAATAGGTGAGGGTAAAGGGAACAAAAGGGATGATGTTACCAAGGACCCAGGAACAGCCTATGGAAAGCTTTTCCACCGGAAGCTCTTCAAATCAAGAAGCCCATCCCATCGCCCATGCAGAGCTCCTTTGGACCTTCATGTATTACTCAACAAACACTCACTAACACCGAATATAGCAAACCCTGTTCTGGGCACTAGGCTATGATGGCAAAGGAGAAGACTCTCAAAACTTAGATATTCGTAGAGGGACAGACCAAAAATTAAACTCATAAGCAATATAAAAATAAAATAATTTTATATTTCTCTAAAAGAACTTAATGAGAGTCTAGGAGAGAAAATAATGGGATTGTACAAATGTAAATAGTGCATTCTTGAAGAGCCTTCCTGGAGGAAGTGTCATTTAAGTAGAAGCCTGAAGACAGAGAAGAAGCCAGGCATTTGAGGGTGGGAGAAAGGCGACTCCAGGCACAGAGGTGTGAGGGTGCGCATGATCAGGACAGTGTCCGGGTTGCCTCTGAAACTTACTTTGAATACCATGGTGCCTGTGCATTGAGTGAGCCAGGAAAATCGCTTCCTTCCTCTTCTCCATCTCTAACTACATGAATGAAGCCTCCCCTCTCAGTGTTCTCTTTTGTCCCAGTGTTCATGGGAGCTGAGAAAACACCACTGGAGAATTCCCTTGGCTCAAAGACACCAAAGAAAGGAAGTGACTCCGATGCTACCTCTCAAGCCATACGGCAGTAGCCAGGGCTTCTGTCTCAGGGCTGCAGTGACCCAGCAGTGCAGCCTCCCCAGTGCGGGGCCCACCTCTTTTTAAAAACTTGGAGAGTGAAGCAAGCTGATTCCTATGACAACATTGAGCTCTTCTCTTTGTATGGCACTATGTGGCTCAAAGGCAGTCAGGGATGTCTCCTGGAGGAGGTGACCTCAATAATAGTGAAAAGGAGAAAAATGAACATTTTAGATAGAAGAAATAAGCTTCCTGGTTTAGGAAGGTGTATATCATCTGATATGTGCACAGGTGGGGATGACCCAGCACAGCACAAGTCTGTGCTGGAGAGAAGTCAAGGTTAGGGACATGAATGAAGCTAGAAGGAGATCAACATTTCAGAGTCCTTAAAAGCCACATCTAAGCACTTTCATCCAGCACCTCCATTCTGTCTTCCCTCTTCTCTCTTTGGTGTAGAGAGGGCTTGTCTCCCAATCTCCCCATGGGAGATTTCACAGCTCTCTCAATACTCTCCACCATCTTGAGAAGTATAATTATTTCCATTTATTAGTTAAGTAAATTGAAACTCGAGGATTAACTGAGATGTGCTGGAAGTAGAATTTAGACCCATGTCCCACAGCTCCATCCTTTTCTACCCTGTGCCCTGCCTCATCTTACCACATGTGTGTCTAGCTCCCAACCAGCTCTACCAATTTGTCCCTAGGAGTCTCACAACTCAGGTATCATGACTATCCCATTTTACAGATCAGCAAAGTGAGGCTCAGGCATGTTAAACAACTGTTCCAATGCCATGCTGCTAGGAAGTGGCAAATGCTTTTCTCAAACCCAGGAGCTTCCTGCTCTAAACAACACATTCCACTGCCCCCAGTGCCTAGTAGTTGTGACCGTTAGATAATTATTCATGTTAATAATAATATAGCTATTGCTCTGGGGCATCATCAGAAGTGCAGCCTTGAGGAGATGAGCAAGGGGACCAGGCAGCTCGCTCGGCCAGGTCTGGCTTGTGCACCAGGGACCCTCCGAAGCCTTTGAGCTGTCAGCACAGATTCCACCAGGGAGCACGCAACACCCCTCGCTTCCTCGGGCCTCTCTGAAACCCAGCCAAGGAGCAGCTGAGCTCATGCTCAGACAGCTCCCGGAGCCTCCAGCCCTGGGCATGGTGCCCTCGCTTTTGGAGATGGAAACAGGAGGCCCGTCTGACTCAAAGACGCCTCATTGCTCCTGACACCTCGGACTTAAAATCCACCATCACTGTCATTCAGCATCTACCCTGAGGGGCCTGATGTAGGAAGAGAGGCAGAGAGAAAAGGAAAGGGGACTGTGGAGCCAGGGCGGAGGCAGGAAAGAGGCTGGTGGAAAGAATTAAGAGCCCACTTGTGGGAACCCTTTGCAGGGTTGGGCTAAAAGCCCCGCTGTGTGGGATCAAAGGGAGCCCCCAGCACAGCCAGGGCCAGAGGATCAGTGCCTTGCAGGCCTTGTTAGGCCTTGATCTCCTTTCTGCTGGGCCTTTGGGGGGTGAACTGCAGCCAGGCCTGAGGAAATGCTGCCTCAGGACCCAGGGCTCACTCGGGGCTGAACAGCCTTCGGACAACAGGCCCCCAAATAGCAGGATCATAAATCTGGATTGTTCCACAAATTGTGAGATTAAAATCACATTTTTTTTCCAAAAGGCATTTCCTTTTTAAACCTCTTTCAATCACTCAGATAACACAGAAGAAAATGCATCAACTTAATCCTATAGTGTCTGTAGCTTCTCACCCTTTTTTAAACTCCTTTTTAAACAAAGAAAGAGCCCAATTTCTGGCAGGCAAAGGAATCTAGGTAAAACATAATAAACTTTTCTAGTTTTCATTGTACTGATCTTTACACGTTACTGCTCAGAACAGGAAGTGTTCGTGTCTCTTTCAAGTAATGATATGAACTTTCTGTTTAAATCTTGGTACTTATAGTTGTTAAACACGAAAGGAAGTAACATCTCACCCCTTCGCAGGTAGTCAGAGTGTCTTGAGGAGATTTGGGATCAACTGATGGTAGGGAAACAGCGCCAGGGATGACAAGCTGGCCTCTGTAGGCTCTGGGAAGGTTCCAGAAACAGGACAGCCAGGCTCAGGAGCTGTCTGGTGGAGACCTGGCTCCTGGCACCACTGGGCCCCCCTGTGTAGTGGCCTTTCTCCAGAGCAAACATCCGTCTCTCTCCTCTTTGTCCTTAATGACCACAGCCAGGGGGGAGCGGCTTTAACTCCCAAAGAGGCTGTTTGTATCCAGCCGGCGAGGAGAGGCCTAAATTGGCATTCCACATCATAATAAAAAAATTCCCAGCAATTATTAAAAGATTCTTATCTCTTGCTCCCTACGTGGATAATGAGGTCCTTCTCTGCTGGACTGAGACAGGCTGTCTCTGCTCTCACTTAATGAAACGGGACCATGTTTGCAAATGAGCCTGCCCCGACTCTCCCCTTAACCTCTGCTTGTCGCGTTGTACATCAAACTCCTGGCTTCTGTCTTTCCTTATTAACAGCCCGTAATCTTAGCAGGGCCCTTGCTTGGGCACTTCCTCTTTGTGTGTACAGACCTGGTTTTCCCTGGACATAACGGAGGGGTTTGGGGGGCGGGGGGGGAGTGGGCGCTTGCCTTTGTCTTTCTGGGATTGAAGTTTTGCTCCCGGGAGAGAAAGAGGGAGAGAGAGGAAGAGGAAAAGTTTGAATTGAAAAATCACTAGCACTTTTTTTTCCTGGAGCCATTGGGGCTAGAAGCTAGGATTAGTAATAATGGTTCTGGCCCCAAACCCTCTACCTGTGGCTGTGGATTTTGGGGTTCATTTCCACCCAGACCCAGTGTACTCCTGAGGACAGAATCAGGTTCACTGAGTCATCATAATAAAGTCACCGCATCATACTTTTCCAAGTTACCAGTCTTGGACTCCTAGGGATTTTCCTTTATTTTGACCTCATTTCAACAAGAAACCTTTAAAATTGGGAGAAAGAACTCTTTTCAGTAGAGTGTTTGACAGCTCTTCCTTAAAGGCCCATTCCTGCTGAGAAGGAAGGGATGGGTGTGTGTTGTGTGGAGGAGGCTGATCCATTGGGTCAGGATCCTTTTCATCATGAGGCTGATGGACTCTTCGCTCCCAGGTGTTGACCCTCTCTGCTTTGTCAGTAGATGTTAATTGGCCATCCACCCTTTCAGGAGGGTCCCCTCAGGCTCCTTGAGACTCTGTTCCAGTTATGTATTGCTACCTAAAAGAGCACCTCAAAGCTTAGTGGCTTTGAACAACCACTGTCATATTAAACCTCCTGATTTTGTCAACAGAACTCAGAAGCAGTAGCTCCTTCCTTCCTACTAAGTCATCTTTTCATGCCTGTGCTCCTGCCCCTATTGTCATCCTCTGCTCAGCCAGTTAAAAGCACTCCAGAGATGTGACCTAAAGCAATTCTCTTCACATTTCCTTCCATTTCCATACCTAGAGACCCCTTTCCCCTTGATTATCTTTGGAGGCACATGAGAGGGGAAGCTATATTCAGTAGTTCCCCAACTTACCGGTATATAAACAACCATGGACTTAAGAAAAATGCAGATTCCTGGGACACCCCCTCAAAGAGATCCTGATTTGAGAAGCCTGGGTTGGATTTATAGATCTGTTTGTCCCCAATTCCTCTCTGTGGTTTTGATGTGCTCCTTCTAGATCAGAGATTTTTAACCTGTGGGCTGCATGAATTTTTAAAACATGCAATGCCTGACTATTAGGTCAAGGGCATTGACCTCTTTTCTCTTAGATTGTGAAATTTAAAAATGACAACAGCCAATCCCACAATAGCTGTCTGGTGTGAACACCACCTTGAACCATAAATACATAGATCATATAATAGAGTTAAATCTTATTGGTCACATCACTTAATAAAATTGTGTCTGATTGTTTAATTCTTGACACTCAAAATCCATCTATACAAGTATAGGCACCTGGTTTTATACAAAGTCACTTTGTAACAAAAAGGGTAGGTAATTACTACTATTATTTTTGTAAATCAATAAAAATTATACCTATTTTTGTCAGATTGGCCAAAAATAAATTTTTTGATGTGCTGCAGAATTTTAGTAATTAGTTTATGTGTGCCATGAGATGAAAAAGGTTGAAAATCACTGTTCTAGATACATTTTATTAACTCCCAGCTATGCTGGGTCCTCCTTTCAAAGGGACAGGGCAATTAGCCCTCTCAGTGGGTGAGACTAGCTCAGTTATTGAGGAGACAAAGGCCTGGGGTGTGTTTTCTATAGCCAGAGCCTGACCCCATGACCTTAGCCAGCTGCCTTGCAAATGCCATTGGTCACCAGAGCAACACAGCTGGAGAGGTTTAATGGCTCAGAGGAAATGCATCTTCACTATTGGTTGGGAGAGGGGGAGGGAAAGACAACTGTGTTCTAAGAGCAGGCCATCCTGGATCTGTCACCTCTGAACAGAATCATCTTTTATTCAGAAAATATATCATGGCACTAGATACCTCCTCAGCACTTCCAATGTTGGCACTGCCATCACAACAAAGAGTCCCACCCTAACCCTTTTCCCCTGAGGAGATCTTTGTTCAAAGTGAGATAAAGTAATACATCTATGTTACCTAGTGGTTAAGATACAGGTTTTAAGACTTTAATGTGGAATCTTGGCTTTAGTATTTGTGAGTGGTATGTGAACCAGCAATTAAATGAACCTCATTCTGAAAAATTATGGTAAAACTAATACCTGTTTTGTTTTTAGGTTAAAATATGAGATAGTACTTATAAAATACTAAACTTAGCATAGTGTGTGCTGCATAGTAGGCACTCAAGAAATATTCACTATTGTCATTGCTGTAATTATTTTTATGAATGATACATCTCTTTCACACATGGCTCTTCTTCCAGTCCCCAGCTTCAGTGTGAAAGGCACCATCATGCTCCACTTGGCCAAGACATAGCAGGGCCATCTTCTTTCCTCCTTTTTTTTCCTCTCCAGCCCACGGCCACCATTCAATTGTCTCTCTAATTTAGTACATTCTTCTTCTTATTCATAAAACAACCATCTAACTTTGCTTTCATCACTTCTAACTTTGTGACTGATGATTCTTATGTGTAATAAAATTTGACTCTACATATCATTCTGAAGCCTATTTCTTCCACTTAGTAGACCTTAGACAACTTTTCATGTCATTAAATAAATATATATGTCTGATGCATTCTTATACTGTTACCTAGGCCTTAGTCATTTGTATGGGGTGTCCAAAAATAGGTTTACAGTTGTGAGTACACAAAACATAGCTTATTCTTGTATTAATATTAATTATTGTATTATCTATTTGTATTACAACTATTTACCTACCCCTGTATATCCCACAATCCATTGGAAAATTCTACACCCTTGTCTATTTCCAAGTTTCTTTAGTATCATAAGAAAAATTAAAATAAAAAGTCTTACGTTATATTTATGTGTGATATATAGGTAGGTAGGTATGTAGATGGATATATAGATAGATAGATAGAATAAAAATTATCTATGAAAAATTCTTAGACGTGGTATAGTTGAGTCAAATAGTAAGTGTACTTTTAATATGGACAAATTTGATAAGTTCTCTTCAAATATATTTCATTGGGGTTTAATAGTAGGTCCAATCTTTGAAATCTGCTTTTATATTGAGCATTGTTATTAATGTTTAAATGTCACTTTGATGGGTTAAAATCATTACTCCTTTTATACTGCATTTCTATATTTATGAGTAATATTAATCACTTTTCATATTTTTATTGACTTTTCTACTCTATGAACTGCCTTTTTCAGATAACTCCTTTCCAAAATGAAGATTTCAGCAAAGAGCTTATTCTGACTCATTGTGGGGGGGGAAGGTGTCATTACAAGGTTTGAAGGAAAACTGCATTGTTACCATCCTGCCAAATACTCTAGCTATTTTATAATGATTCCTGAGGCATGATTGGTCATAATTAAAAATTAATCACCAGTCAGCCATAGTAATTAAGTCATAATCATATTTGCATATATGTGATAATTTATGTAATTTTATAAAAAACATTATTGAATTTATTGGGGTGACATTGGTTAATACAATTAATTATGTAGGTTTCAGGTGCACAATTCTATAATACATCACCTGTATAGCATATTGTGTGTTCACTAACCCAGGTCAATTCTTCTTCTATTACCATTTATTTCCCTTTTACCCTCTTCGGCCGCCCTCCACCCCCTTTTCCTCTAGTGATTACCATATGGTTGTAGGTGTCTATGAGGTGTGTTTTTTTCTTAGTATCTTCACCATTTTCACCAGTCCCCCAAGCCTCTCACCTCTGACAGTTATCAGTTTTTCTCTATATCTATGAGTCTATTCTATTTTGTTTGTTAGCTTATTTTGTTCATTAGATGCTACATAAGTGAAATCATATATATTTATCTTTCTCTGAATGGCTTATTTCACTTAGCATAATACTCTCCAGGTTCATCCATATTTTCATAAAAGATAAGATTTCCTTCTTTTTATGGCTAAGTAGTATTCCATTGTGTAAGTGTAACACAGCATTTTATCCACTCATCTACTGATGGGTACTTGAGATGTTTTCAAATCTTGGCTATTGTAAATCATGCTGCAATTACATAGGGGTTACATATAATCTTTTGAATTGGTGTTTCAGGTTTCTTTGGATATATTTTCAGAAGTGTAATCATTGGATCATAAGGCAGTTCTATTTCTAAATTTTTGAGGTAACTCCATATTGCTTACCACAGAAGCTGCATCAATCTGAATTCCCACCAACAGTGCATGCAGGTTCCCTTTTTTCTATATCCTCACCAACACTTTTTATTTGTCTGAATAGATAAGTTACAAAAATTCCCAACAAACAGAAGAATTGGACTAGATGGCTCCATAGGTGAATTTTACCAAGCATTCAAAGAAGGATGGTAATAATGCAGTTTTCCTTCAAACTATTCCAAAAAATTCAAGAGGAAGGAGGACTCCCAAGCTCATTTTATGAGGCCAGCATTATCCTAATTTCAAAGATACTACAAAGAAAAGTATAACCAATGTCCCTGATGAACAAAAATGCTAAAACATTACCTCAAAATATTATCAAACTATATCCAGCAATACATTAAAAAGATCATACACCATAATCAAGTGGGATAATCCTAGGAATGCAAGGTTGGTAGAATATCGGCAAATCAATAAATATGATACATCACATAAACACAATGACAGATTAAAAAAATCACATGTTCATATTAATAGATGCAGAAAAAGAATTTGATAAAATCCAGCACTCATGTATGATAAAAACTATCAGTAAAATGAGAATAGAGGAAACACCCCTCAACATAATAGAGGCCAGATATGACAAACCCACAGCTAACATTATACTCAATGGGCAAAAACTACAAGCATTTCCCTTAAGATCAGGAATAAGATAGGGATGTCTGCTTTTGCCCCTCGTATTTAACATAGTACTTAAAGCCCTAACCACAGTAATTGGACAAGAAGAAGTAATAAAAGCATACATATTGGAAAGGAAGAAATAAAACTTATTATTTGCAGATGACATGATATATAGGGAACCCTAAAGATTCCACCAAAACACTAGAACTACAACTGATAAATAAATTCAATAGAGTAGCAGGATACAAAACAAATACCCAGAAAGTAGTTGCATTTTTATACACCAATAATGAACTATAAGAAAGGAAAACTAAGAAAATGGTCCCATTTACAATTGCATTAAAAAAAACAAAACACCTAGAAATAAATTTAACCAATGACGTAAAAGACTGTACTTAGAAAATTATAAAATACTGAATAAGGAAATTAAAAAAGATACAAATAAGTGGAAGCATTATGGATAAGAATTAACATCATTAAAATGCCCATGCTACCCAAAGCAATCTATAGATTCAAAGCAATTCCTATCAAAATACCAATGACATATTTCACAGAATTAAAACAAATATTCCAAAAATTTATGTGGAACCACAATAGACCCCAAATAGTCACAGCAATCTTAAGAAAGAAGAACAAAGTTGGCTCTGATATCAAAAAAATACTATAAGGCCACAGTAATAAAAACAGCATGGTACTGGCATAAAAACAGAATATAGATCAATGGAACAGAATAGGGAGACCAGAAATAAACCTACACTTTTATGGTCAATTAATATTTGACAAAGGAGGCAAAAACATACAATGGAATAAAGATATTCTATTCAATAAATGGTGTTGGGAAAATAGTATAGATACATATGAAAAAGGAAAACTAGACCACCTTCTTTTACCATATACAAGAATAAACTTGAAATGGATTAAAAACTTACATGTTACACTCAAAACCATAACAATTCTAAAAGAAAACACTAGCAGTAAAATCTCTGACATTTTTCATAGCAATTTTTTCTGCTATGTCTTTCAGGCTAGGGAAACAAAAGAAAAAATAATGAAATGTACTACATCAAACTAAAGTCTTGTGCAATAAAGGAAACCATCAACAAAATAAAGACAACCCACTGGATGGAAGAACATATTTACCAATGATACATCTGATAAGGGGTTAATACCCCAAATTTATAAAGAACACATAAAGCTCAATACCAAAAAAAAACAACAAAAACAAAACAAAACAAAAACAAAACCCAACAATCCAATTAAAAAATGGGCAGGAAAATAATAAAAAAAAAATAATAAAAAGGGCAGAGAACCTGAATAGACGCTTCTCCAAAGAGGACATAGAGATAGCCTATAGGCATATGAAAAGATGTTCAATGTCACTAATCATGAGAGAAATGCATATTAAAAGCACAATGAGACATCACCTCACACCTGTCAGAATGGCTACCATCAATAATTTATGCAATCTTCAGAGAAGGAAGTTTAGATGGGAGTTATTGATGGTGGAAGATATGCCAAAGGTGTCTTTTATTGGGACAGTGATTTTTACCACTGAGTGGTTGGATCCATCAGGGTTAGTGCACTGGACTAAAGGTGTAGTCATCCCAGTTACCTCTATGAGGTAGGTTCATTACATAGATATGGAAATGGAGGATTAGACCTTGTAGAGTTTAAGTATTATTTTTAAGGATGTACATATTGGAAGTGATACAGCAAGGATTTGATACAGGCCATTCTAATCCTGTGGCCTGATTCACTTTGTAAATCTGGAGAAGCTCAGAGAGAAAAAGTCCAGTGGAGTATCCTCCAAGCATTTACTTTCCATCAGCCTGGGTAAATGAGAGGTAATAGAAAAGTATGATATTGACAATGCAGCAGTTAAGTGGGAGAGAAAAGTCCAAATGGACAGGTGGTTATTTGTGGGTATTGTTGATTCAGACCTGGGGTTTTAGGTCTGAGTCATCTGTTTGTCCTCCAATGTTCTGTGCTTAAAAGCAATCGAGGTTCTGGCCCTGTGTCAGCTTCCCTGAGTGTGAGCTCTTTCTCTGAAATCACGGGCTTATTATTCTGCCTGGCAGTCCTGGTTATCAATCAGCCCTTTCTTCATCAGGATTCCGTGAAAGTTGTGAGAAGCCCACTCCGCACCAGTTTGGGGGCTTGGGTCTACCATGATGGGCTTCAGCAGACAAGGCCAGGACTAAGTTCAAAGGTTAACTGGAATCAGAAGCTTGGAACCTGTTAAATTGCTCTATTAATTATGCTTGACTCATCTGTTGTCCTCCCCTTTTTTCACCTTCACACTTGAGCAATGAACAGTGAGGCAGGGGCCCTTTCTGTCGGCAGGTGTTCACCTTTAGCCTGAGCAGTCAGCAGTGCTTATCCATCATTGTGGTCACCCAAAAAAAATAGAAATACACGTTCTATTACATGTGCTCTGGGAGATAGATGTTGCTTCAGAGATGAGAGAGTTTGAGACATAACCTCAGCCTAATCTAGAGGATTCCAAGCTGTGGCAAGAAGCTGGAGTAAGAAGGTGTCTGAGAAAGAAAATGAATACTTTACTCCCAGTGTGGCCACAAGCAAAAGCTAGAGAGGCAGGCCCATGTGGGAGTTCTTCCTGGTTCCACACTCTCCAGTTCTGTGCCTTTGAGAACGTTCATATGCTTGATCTACAAAATGGGGATGATTCACAGACCTTAGGGTTGCTGTGAAAATCAAATGAAATTTTGCATCTAAAGCTCTTAGCACTTGGAGACGTAGCAATTATTGAGCAAAGCCTAGCTCCTGGTGGGGGCTTTGCTGTTGACAACTCAGGACTTCTCCATTCTCCTGGCTCCTCTCGGTTGTGACAAACCGGCAGACAGTGGCTGCAGGTCCTGACTGATCCCTTATGAATGGCCCTGACTCCTAAGACGGCGTCCCAGATGCAGTCAGACCTCAGCATGAAATTGTTGGCTTAGACTTCATTCTTTACAGAAAGAAGAGTCCCATGTGAGATAGATCTCAGCTTCCAGAATTCACTGTGGGGCCTTTTCCTGCTCATTTACTAGGTGGGCTCCCATTGGCCTGAGGGAGCGAATATGTTTCACAGCCTGTTTTGTAGATTGCATCTGGCCAGATGTTCCTCTGTGTGGGTTCCCTAAGCAATGTGGGAGGGAAGGAACACCCTCATGTACATGGAATTTCAGCCAAGAGGCCTGGTGTTGCACCGCCTTCCCCTAGACCAGCCACCTCCTTTGTTGCTCTCAGGGAGCAAGAATGGCTTCCAGGCTGAGGGCTCAGAGGCACTGGTTCTGAGACCACACTTCCCCACCCATTAGGTACATGCCACTGACTGCTTCTTTTGGTACACAAGCTTCAGTGTCCAGGACATCTTTCAAGAAAGGAGCCCAGTTGTGTGTCTATTGCAAAACGCTGTCATAGGTATTCCCCAAAGTGGCCATGGAAGAGCTATCGTGCAGGTGGCCAGGGGGACCATTCTTGCTTGTAGGAGACAGTGCCTTCCAGCATCTCATCCAATCTTTTCCACTGTCCCATCGGCAATCCTCCCTTCTACCCAATTTGAATCTGAACATTTTAGTTATGGTGCAGAGTCAAGACTTTCCCCCCTACCCCCAGAGGTCCAGTGTAGACACCTGGTTTTCACAGGAGCCTGTGGGAAATTGCATCATCCTTGACTCAGAAGTAGAGGGAAGCTGTAGAAAGTTATCGTCTAGATGTCAACTACTTAAGAAACAGGGCTGCTACATGCCCAGCAAAGAGAAAGGGAAGGATTGGGACAGGCTGAGAGAAGGAAATGCCAGAGTGACTGTTCCTCTCCCTTGATTGAAGAACATGGGAAGGATGCCAATCTTAAGTCGGGCCTGGTGGAAGGTGATGGAGAGGTCACCCCTGGCCTAGCCTTGCAGGGAACAGTGCTTCATCAGAGACAGGAGGTTTCATCCTCATCGTTTTCCATGCCACACTAGCCCAGAGAGGGTGATTTTAGGCTGGGGTTAGAGTAAAGGGACAGGGGACTGCAGCAACAATAACAACGACAGACAGAACAGGAGATAAACTAGCTGTGAAGTGGAGCACTTAGAATATTCTAGTTGTGCTACATTCGTCACAGGCATCATCACATTCATTATCACATAGCCAACTGAACTAGGGCACTGGTAGTAAAGATGAGAAAATGGATCTGCGAGAGAGGAACTGACCTGCCCAAGGTCACACAGTCAGAAAGAGGTGAATCCAGTTCTTGAGTCCAAAACCTCAGCACTTAGCCACTATGTCACTCTGCCTTTTGGGAGTTAGTCTCCCAATTCTTTCCTTTCCAAGAAATGTCATTCCAAAAGTCAGCTGGGCTAGGTCTCTCTTCTGTGCTGCTGTTGCACCAATAAAAAAAACAAAAACAACAACAAAAAACCTCCTCCCAGTTTTGCTGTGGTTGTTCTTTCTTCTCCAAAGCATAAGAAATGCCCTCCCTGCAGAAAAGTCAAAGTAATTTTATAGCAACATCAAATGAGGATCAATGTATTACTGTTGTTTGCAGTGGTGATAGCAGAAATGGTTGAAATAGGGATGGTTGTAACAGTAATAATAAAAAATGGCAGTTATAGAACTTACAGAAAAACAAGTATACATGTGTTTACTAAACACTTACTGTGCACCAGTTCCTATTGTGAGCCCTTTATATGTCATTACTCATTCTACTCTCACCACATAGCTCAAGATGAAGTGAGATGGGCTCTTAGGGAACAAACTGCAGAGGTGCTCACTGCTAGGGTTGTGAAGAGAAAATACTCTTAAATGTGGCACCCCAGGTACCCCACTTGCCTCACCCTAGTCACAACCCTGTCCTGTTATAGGGTGGGATATTCACAACATACTAACCTCTAAAACATAAACGAGAACTTGCAGCGTGTTGGTAAGTATTCTGAGGTCACACAGACCACAGCCAAATCCTGGGCTCTTTTAACCAAGTCCTGCTGCCTTCAGTTTCCTACAACCCTTTACAGAAACTTGGTAACAGAGTGAGTTCTAGGACCTAGTGAGCAGAGTGTTTGCTCAAGATCTCAGACTCACCTAGCTGGTTTGGCTCAGTGGATAGAGCATTGGCCTGTGGACTGAGGGTCCCAGGTTTGATTTTGGCCAAGGGCAGGGATTGCGGGCTCCATTCCCAGTGTGGGGTGTGTAGGAGGCAGCCAATCCATGCTTCTCTCTCATCATTGATGTTTTTATCTCTCCCTCTCCCTTCTTCTCTGAAATCAATTTATATATATAAATATATCAGACTTGCATAGAGAATAGTCTTAAGAAATGCCAAAGGAAAAAAGAGAGGGGATGGGAAGGAGAGAGAGAATAAAGGAAGAAAAAAGGAAGCGAGAGAGGGAAGAAAGGAAAGAGGGAAGGAGATAGGGAAATAGGTAGGAAGATTACAATTTGTTCAGAAGCTAATGTGACGAGCTACATCGTCCCTGTCTGAGATTAGGCAGAACACTGTTTTTTGTTCACATGGCAGAAACCTAGTTCATACTGCTCAAGCAAAGATGGGATATATTTTCAACATTCTACGTGAATTCTAGCATGTAATAAGAGAATAGCTCAAAGCCAAAGTACAATTAAGGCACAGACAAAGCTGGTTTCAAGGCTGATTAAAAATAGGGAACTGAACTTCCTCTATCATCAGCCGCAGCAGTATTGGCAGCATCATCTTTTCTACAGCCTGTGGAGTCTGTGCTCAGAGACTCAGTCAGCCTCAGCTCAGATCTCACACTGGAATTCTCATGTTAGATATGCAGATGGGGCCTCATTACGTGTGTAGTGACAATCATGTTACCTGAAAGATATGGTAAGGGCACACATTTTTGTGCTGTAGTATCTCTAGGAATGGAGAATTAATATCTGGTGATAAATCAGAAGGGAAAGAAAACATCAGGAAAAATGACATGTTAGGATGGGTGGAAATTTGACAAGTGAAAATGTAAAATCAGGACTTTGAAAGGGAGGGATTGGTATTGACAAATGCCTGGCACATGGAGATTTCAGAGCACAATCAGCCTGTGTGATTGTCTGGATTGTAGATTATAAATCATGGTACCATGGGGTTAGGCAGAGAAAGGAAGTGAAAATACTGTGGTGGATAATTTTTAATATATGGGTGAAGAATTATATGTATTCAACGCTATTAATTTGTTTACTCATTTATTCACTTATTATTGATCCATAAATACTTACAGAACCTTACTGGGCACCTACCAAGTCTTTAGATACAAAGAAAATCACGAAACACGAATAGTTCCCAGTTTAGAGAAGTTGCTCATGTGAATGAGATGTGATTAGCTGAGAACATCACTTATTATTCAGACGGTGTTAAATAGTCCTAATTCGGGGGCTTTGTGGAATATTGCCATAATGACAAGGGGGAAGCTCCTAACTTGCCTCTGGCTTTGATAAAAGGCTGTTGTGGGAAGGAATCAGGGAAACTCGGAAGTTTATTGAACAGGACAGTGACACGATAGAGCCCAATGTGAAACAACTCTGATAAATTTTACACACTCCAGAGCTTCCCACGTGGTTGACAAGTCTTTGTCAGGCTAGCTGCCATGAAGTGACTTGTCCATCTACGTAACCTTACTTCTTGCTTCCACTGAGGATGGTCCCAATAGAACACTATGTGACAAAGTGTGCCTCAGCATCGGCTTGTGGAGGCTTAGCCAGTGACCTCAGAATCTAAAGCAAAATATAACATATGCCTTTTTTTGTACATAAAAAGAAGCTGAATGTTACCAAAGCTACATATTTTATTCACCCATTCAATAAAAGTCAAGCATCTGTGTACTGTGTCAGGTTCTGTTGTAGACTCATGATTTTGACATAGGTAGAGCTGGTGTTTGGTGTTTTTGAGAGCAATAAATCAGGGCGGGGGGTGTGATACAAATGTGAAGGGGAATGAGAGTATGGGAACTGTAACACATGATACAGAGGTTAGTCACTTTTAAGTTTCTTTCAAGAATGATAGAAGGAAAAATGTTTAAGGAGGTGTTGCTTGAAATGGCATGTCTGAAACTGATGATGCTCATAATGTCTGGGCTCAGTACTCTACTTGACTACATATCTCTTCATCCTTGCATAACTGGGACAAAGTAATTACATATTGCTGGCCATTGTAATCTTAATAGAAGCGATGTGTACCGTTCTGGGCCATAAAACTGTACACTGAGGATGGTCCATCTTTCTCCATATTGCAGCAGAATAGAGAGGAAGGCAAGATTTAAGGGCAGGGCAGAATCACAAGATTATAAATGAGCCTTGATGCCTCAATGACTGTATGGCCAGAAACACTTCACATCAATCTACACTATACTCTGATATAAGCAAGAAGTAAATGATTATTGTGTAAAATCACTGAGATTTTGGAGTTTTTTTGGGGGGGAGGGGGAGAAGATTGTCCACTACAACTAAAACGTAAGGTGTAGAAGTTAAGGAAAGATTTTATTCATTGTATGAGAAAGTCTTGACTATATTTTGAGGCTGTGGGATGGTGTCATGGAAGATAAATTGAAAAAGCAAACAACAAAGTGGATAATAATTAAAGTAAGTTCCTTGTGGCACTGAAAGAAGTGACCCAGAACAGGATCCTCCATCCTCCTGTGTTTTGTCAGAATGAGAAGAATATTGGTCAGTTTTATTTTAGTGGTTTTACAACTAATTATTAACTAGAGAGAAATTTTAAGTAAGGAACAGGGGAAACAAACATATGGAAGTAACAAAAGTTCAAGAATCTTTTCATGTTGTTAGGCACATGGGTACAAGCAAATAAAATTTTATAGTAAGGCACACATGAGTTTAAGTCCTGACTTTGCTATATCTTAGCTGTGAAATAGAAATACAATTTACTCTGAGATTATTCATTAGATTCGGTTGTAAGCACAGGTAAGCTGGTGAATACCTCACATGGTGTGTGTGTGTGTGTGTGTGTCTGTGTGTGTGTGTGTGTGAAGAAAAAATGAGATGTCATGTAAGTTGCACAGCAAAAATGTTTGGAATATTTTGAAAACCGATAATCTTTATTGAGTATTTACTCTATGTCAGGTATTGTTCTAAGCAAAATATTAGCATTGAATCAGTTATTTCTGATAACAACTTAATAAGGTATATTCTTTCATCATCCCCAATTTTTTAAATAAATCTTTATTGTTCAGATTATTACAATTGTTCCTCTTTTTTTCCTCCCATATCTCCTCTCCACCTAGTCCCCACCCAACTCTCTGCCCTTACCACCCACCACTGTCCTCATCCATAGGTATACGATTTTTTTGTCCAGTCTCTCCCTACATCCCCCACACCCCGTTCACCAAGAATTGTCAGTACACTCCATTTCTATGCCCATGATTCTATTATATTCACCAGTTTATTCAGTTCATCAGATTTTTTATTCACTTGATTTTTACATTCACTTGTTGATAGATATGTATTTGTTGTTCATAATTTTTATCTTTACCTTTTTCTTCTTCCTCTTCTTAAAGAGTACCTTTCAGCATTTCATATAATACTGGTTTGGTGTTGATGAACTACTTTAGCTTGTTCTTATCTGTGAAGCTCTTTATCTGACCTTCAATTCTGAATGATAGCTTTGCTGGGTAGAGTAATCTTGGTTATAGGTTCTTGCTATTCATCACTTTGAATATTTCTTGCCACTCCCATCTGGCCTGCATAGTTCCTATTGAGAAATTAGCTGACAATCGCATGGATGCTCCCTTGTAGGTAATTAACTGTTTTTCTCTTTTAATATTCTCTCTTTGTCTTTTGCTCTTGATATGGTCCTCTTTAGATTCCTTTTGTTTGGGGTTCTGTGTCCTTCCTGGACTTGTAAGTGTATTTCTTTCACCAGGTAGGGGAAGTTTTCAGTCATTATTTCTTCTATTAGGTTTTCAGTATCTTGTTCTCTCTCTTCTTCTGGCACCTCCATAATTCTGATATTGGTACGCTTGAAGTTGTCTCAGAGGCTCCTTAAACTATCTTCACATTTTTGGATTCTTCTTTCTTTTTGTTTTTCCAGTCAAATGTTTTCTGCTTCTTTATATTTCAAATCTTTGGCTTGATTCTTGATTCTTGCATTCCTCTAGTGTGCTGTTAGGTCTCTGTATAATATTTTTTATTTCAGCCAGTATATGTTTACTTTCTAGTTGTTCCTTTTCCATATCCTCCAGGGTCTTGCTAAATTTATCCATCTTTTCTAGGAAATTCTTTTTTTTAAATATATTTTATTGATTTTTCACAGAGAGGAAGGGAGAGGGATAGAAAGTTAGAAACATTGATGAGAGAGAAACATCGATCAGCCGCCTCCTGCACATCCCCTACTGGGGATGTACCCACAACCAATATACATGCCCTTGACTGGAATCGAACCTGGGACCTTTCAATCTGCAGGCCGATGCTCTATCTACTGAGCCAAACCAGTTTTGGCTCTAGGAAATTCTTGAAAAACCTTATAACTGTGATTTGTACTCTATATCCAGTCATTTGTTTTCCTTCATTTCTTTCGTTTGTGATCTGTCCCTTTGTCTTCGCATTTTCGCTGCTTCCCTGAGTTGGTAGAGTAGCTTTGTGTGCTAGGTGTTCTATATGGCCCAGTAGCTCCGCCTCCCCAGTTACCTGAAGTGGACTCTCTTGGTGCACCACTTTGTGGACTGTATATATAGTCCTGTTGTAGTTAAGTGTTGATTGTTGTTGGTATTATTGGTGGGAATTGACCTCCAAGACAACTGGTTGTGAGGATCAGCTGTGTCTATGCTAGGAGAAACTTCTGTGCTGGAATCAGCCTTATGAGACAAGACTTGCAAAATTGCAACAGCCTCTGTGTTCAGCTTGGATGGGGTGGAGTCTCAGGGCTGAAGAGACAACCTTGGCTTTCCACCAACCCTGCCCTAGTGAGGCCCTGGGTCTCAGTGTCCCTCAGTAATCACTGCAGCCCTCTCTGTGCACACTTGTGCTTGAGTGCCTTCAGATCTCTGCCTTTCTGGATCCCCTGAGTTTCCGTGAGCTCTGGGGATCCATACGAGTCTGGGTCCCCAGGATCTTGGAACATGCCATTCAACTGAGGATTCTCTGAGAACCTGTGTGGAACATATCTCAGAATTGTCCTGCTGAGGGTCAAGGGAGTTGGAATATTTGCTCATTAATTTCTAACACTGGGTGTTTGGGGGTTAGTTACCCTTAGTGTTAGCAGCTTGGTCTTTCTGGCTGTCTAGTGCAGTGTACTAAAGTTCTTCTGTGGTCATAGGCTACCCAGTGGTAGAGGACACAGTTCCCCTTGGCATCAAGAGAGACTGCCAGATAATGAACTCTGAACTAAGCCAAGGTGAGAGTGTCAGGCACCAACAGAATCTACTACACATGTTAACAAGATAAATAAAATGATCCATTTGAGGATTTAGCAGATAGTAAATGCTCGATAACTGCTGGCTGCATTATTAAAATTATAGTATTATCTTAACTAGTGTAGAACCCATTATTAAAATCTGAGGCTTTTAGTCCAACTCTCAAGAGTATTTTAATTAACAAAATAATCTTCAGGTTTCTTTTAAGTTATTGCTCTTCCTCATGCCCTTATGCCTGCATTGGCTAATGCTTAATTTCTCATTCTCTGGAAAGGAATAATTAAATGGGAACCATTTTTGCAGGCTAAAGTTTCCATCTCTGAAATTCAGTACTTTGCTTCAGGGAAACCTCCAAACTCATATTAGCCTCTATTATTGCTGTATTTCTTTATGCTATGCCACTTATGGCGCCAGGGTCAGGAGATAGACATCTTATTTGTATGACAGTTCCCAAGGGGTGAACTACAGTCAAACGACGTTACCCTGGAAAACTTTAAGCCCATTTAGCTATTCAATGGAGAACACATCCCAGGATGCAGGCGGATTTCCAAGACAACTGGGGTTTGATGCTTCATTGAAGGATGGCCAAAGCAGCTGCATGTTGGGGCTCAGGAAGCGACACATTACTCTGCAAGAGCTCTTGGTTTAGAAATCCAAAACATATTTTCTACAAACATTTTTCTCCTCAATTTTTAATCACATATATATTGCAAGGGAAATATGTCCCATCTGTGTTAGTTGGTTGTAATTTTTTTTAAAACTCATTTTTACTTATATCATCCAAACAAAAATTTTGAAATTTATTTGATGTTGCACATCAGAAAAATACCGGAAGAACATATTTGGTAAAAGGCAATGTTTCTGCTCCTCAGGCAGCAGTGATGTGGCCTCGAGTTTCCACACAGGGAATTGGCCATGTCTTAATTCCTTCCAGGGACAGTTCCAGCTCTCTTGGTGACAGATACAATGAGCAACAAAGGGCTCATCTAATTCTATTAATTACAGAAACTTGGCAAAGAGAAGAGCATGGTCAAAAGAGGTTAAAGGACCTCAGACATCAACGGGTCCCTCCTCATTGTTATTTTACAGCTAAGGAAACTGAGCCCCAGAGGGAAGAAATTCTTTGCCTAATGACACCTGGTTAATTAAAGGCAGATTTAGGGTCATAAACTCAAGTCTCTGCAGCCTGGAAGCAGTGTAGCAATGTTCTTTCTACTCTATTGTACATCAAAGCGCCAGTGCCAAATCAGGCTGCAAACCCCAAATCATAAGTGTGCTCAAGAGGCACAGACCTTTATGAAGTTTGGTAAAGGGGTCTCAGAGATTTTAAAAATAGGCTCCCTCTCTAAAAGGGCACAGCCTCTTAGTAGATTGGTTTCATGATGCATTTTAACTATTTCCTTGGTGATAATGACCTTGAGAATGTTACTTAGCAGCCTGGAGCCTCTATTTCTAAATCTGTAAAATGGTTTAAAATTAGCACCCATACATTGGATTTTTGTAAAAATTAAATAAAATCCTGGATGTAAAAGACTTGGTATAGTGGTATCCACAGAGCAAATCAGGGGAGTTGGGGGGAGGGGGAGCAATGGGGAGATATGGACACAATGTAATACCTTAATCAATAAAAAAAAAAAAATAAGTGTTTCTTAGTATTGCTATACTCACCATCACTCAATGGCCCCACTTTCTAGGAGAGTGTTTCTTAAACTGTGGATTGGTCTTATGAAAAATAAATAAATCTGAGAAAAATATTCTATATTTTCATGTTTTGCAAAGATGACATATGACACCATTTTCATGGAGATTCTTTTTTTTTCTGGAAGGGAGAGAGAGGGGGGGGAACATCAGTGATGAGAGAGAATTATTGATTGGCTGCCTCCTCCATACCCCACACTGAGGGTCAAGCAAGTAACTGGGCATGTTCCCTGCCTGACTGGGAATTGAACTGCGATCTCCTGGTTCATAGGTCAATATTCAACCACTGAACCACACTGGCTGGGCTCATGGAGATTCTTAATGCATAAAATGCAATTTGTAAAGTCTCTAAAAAGGCATGCAGGAGAGAAACCTGTCAGATTCTGATGAGTGCAAAGATTACCAAAGGTTGCTGCCTTTTTCTTCTAAGAACACAGATAGAATGCTCTATACAATAGCTTTCTGTTGCATATCAGTTTGAGGATGAAGCTTTGAGAGTGCCAACAGGGAGATGTAAAACTGTAATGTACAGAAGATCCTGACCCATCTTGAAAGGATGAGTAAAGGTGAGTGCTAAGGAGCATTCATCTTCGATGGGGGCACTCATAGGTGCCTTCATGGAGAAAGGAATATTACAGCAGGAGAGGGATGGTTGGAGAGTAAAGTAAGGAAGTTCTTGAACACAGAATCAGAAAATTTCTATGGAGTTCCAGGAAATAGCAAGAATCCAACTTGACCCCTTTAGCTGTGGGTGTGAGTGGGAAGAAGCACTGGGACCAGCTAATCTGATTTTACCCCCAAAGGACAAAGCATCCTGGGTTCATTTACATGCCTAGAGCAGGGCCTGGGACCAGTAGGACTCAATACATGTGCACTGAGTTGAGACCAGATCTAAGTGGATTGAAAAGCCATGATAAGGAATCTGGATGTTGTTTGGCAGACAATGGGGAGCTGTTGAAGCTTGTTGCTCAGGGGAGTGACGTGTTCAGAAGTGCATTTGAGAGAGTCTGATTTGGCAGCAAGTGGGGATGGAACCAAGGAGAGAGCACCTGGAGAGAATCAACCTAGAATCCACACACGGTTTCAAACAAGAATCACTGGACGCAGGGGTAAAAGCTATAGGACTGCAATGCCCATGAAGAAACAGCTGCAGAGGTAGAAGATTAACAAAACTTCTGTGACTATAATTCATTTTTAACAAGTTAAAAGTTAGTGAGAATTCATAAGTGATTTCACGTTGTAGAAAGGAAGAAGAGGCAGATGTGGAAGCCTTCAGGACTGGATACCAGGAAACAGAGAATGACATTATCGTGGACAGACAAAAGGAAGTGAAGAAGTTGGAGCAAACTGAGTTGGGAAGAAAGATGGCTCAGTTCTGGTCTGGAGTTAAGTTTGAGCTGCTTGTTGGCAGGGCATCTGAAGGCACACACCAGAAAGCATTTGCAAATGTGCAATGGAAACCTGGAAGAGAAATGAGGAGAGGAGACTTAGACTCAGGATCCACCAGCGTGGAGTTGAGATGGAAAACTCTGTGAGTGTGTAACACTGAGGATTGAGAGTCTAGAGG
Source organism: Lasiurus cinereus (assembly GCA_011751065.1). Lineage (NCBI taxonomy): Eukaryota > Metazoa > Chordata > Mammalia > Chiroptera > Vespertilionidae > Lasiurus > Lasiurus cinereus. The sequence continues at coordinate 44,933,974 of JAAGEH010000480.1, read as the reverse complement.
TCAAGGAAAGAGAAGGTCAAAGATAAGTGTCCCACAAGCACCACTGTCCTCTATTGTCCACAGCTGCATGCTGACACGCTTGCTCCCTGCCCACTTAGGAAGGAAGATGCTACCCACAGTCACACTCTTCCAGTCCCAAGTCAACCCCGTGGGACTGATTTAGCTCCCCACACAGGTGGAGTCTGGACTTGGTCTTGCTCTTTTGTGTGGGAGGGGCTCCAGACACCCACCGTCCACTTAAGTGAATTAGTTCCCTGCCTTGGTAGTTGTCTCAGGAATGCAACCTCCAGAATCAGACTGCTTGGATTTGAATCACCATGTTAAGAGAGTTGGGTGGGCTCAAGGGCAGGAATGAAAGAATAATAACAGTGTTAAGAGAGTGAAAGAGGTTTTAAACCCCTGACTTCCGTTTTTCTGCAAATTTAGAATAGTTATAGTGTCTATGTGTTGGGTTATGAAGAGCGAGTATAAGACATTTAGAAAGTTCTTGACATACAGTAGAAGCTCAGCAATATATTGGTCACTATTATTATTTTTTATCGTGCTAGTCATTTGCACTCAGTGCTGATGACTGGGCTTGTTCCTCAGTTTTCCTACAATGATTGAAAGCCCACAGCCATTTTCCCTGCAAAATGTTAAAGCATTTAGTACCACTTGTGCCGGGCATCTCCTCAGCCCCTACCTCTTCTCTCTAGACAGCACCAACCACAGCATCACTGTTTGGAGACATCAGCTGCTGTGTCTCTCCTACCAGTCATTCATTTATTTTTTGAATCATCTATTCAGTTTAACTTCTGTATTGAGCATCTGCTTTGTGCTAGGTACTCTCTCCACAGCCACCAGATAGCACTACCTGAGAAAGAGAGTACCCATGTCTTTGTCTTTCTGGATACTGTGATGCTGTAGCTTTCCACTGCAGCCACCAAGAGAGCCAGAAGGACCAGAACCATGCCCTTCCCATAAATTTCTAGTTTGTACTGAGGCCGAGCCATCAAACTCCTCCAGCAAAAAAATTATGCTTCCTTGTGTCTCTCCATACTTGTGAGCAAATGGGCACAGAGTAAAAACCCAGTAAATTCATGTTCATGACTGGGGAAGATATACAAAGAGGTCAGCATTGCTTTTACCCCATGATGACTCAGCCAAGAAGACGTGGTTCTCCCATATCTGCTCACATCTGCCCTGATACCTCGTAAAACCTTGCCCCAGATAGTCATTAACGAGGTGGCAACATGGATAGAGGCGACCCGGGGAGAGACATGCTGTTTGATGTTCTGCATGAAGGAAATGCAGATTGCTCTTTGTGAAAGCATGGGGCTCACTCGGAACGCACGCCTGACAGTCCCTCCCTGTAAACTCAGACATGAAGTCAGGGGAATATGACCATATGGGGGAAGCAGAGCAGTGAAGCATTGGGGTGGGAAGGTTGGGGGCGCTTAAGGGCAGGAGTGGAAGAAGAATAGACACATGACTTTCGTGTGGCTAGCTTGAAATGGTGAACAAGATCACCATCCACAGAATGCTCCTCCTCTGTCCTTGTTCCTGGGTGCCTCCCAGCTTCTGCGTATAGACCCAAGCTCTGACTTACAGTGAAGAACGGGAGGGGGCACTTTTGATGCAATAAACTTACATACACGTGTAACTGCACATGCCTTTTCCCCTCCCTGTTCATGTGCAGCCATTAGTACCAAGCCTAGTATGTAGTGAATGGTGAGAAAATCTGTTGAATGAATGAATGAATCAATGAATGGACAATCATGGACAATCAAAAATCAAGGCCATTTAGTAGGGAGAAGGAACCTACCAACTTTCATTTCTTTTTTCTGTACATGACATCAGAGGGAGGCAAAGGATGGGAATGAAGCACTGTAGAGCTTTATTCTCAGATGACTTTGTAAACCCTATTAGTTAATGGGGCTGATTCCCACCTGCTCTGGGAAGGGGACCTTCTGCCACCAAAGATGACTAAGCCCCCAGCACAGGGTGATGCAGAGAAGCCAGACATCACTCCTTGGCCTGGGTATGGCACATCTTTTCCTGACCCCTTTCCTGTCCTAATCACACACACTCAGTGGTGGGGCACAGACCCTGCTTTGGAATGAAGAAGCCGTTTCATCATACCCACTGGGAACCATCTAAATCAGATCAACCAGGGCCAAGCTGGGACTTTGAACATGTTTTGGGGCTCTCCTGTCTGTGTTAGGTACCAAGCATGTCTCTATTCTCTAGAATCCAACCGCAGCTCAGTGGAAAGATCACTGAAGTTGCGATATCAATAGCAAATGGCTTTCGAGCACTTATTTGCATGAGGCACAATAAGCCAAGAAACAGAAACTGTTCTTTTTATTTAATATGTCGAGTGGTAAGGCCCTGGGAGCTAAATTAACTTGCCTGGGGTTCTAAGCAAGTCAGTGGCAGGGCTGGGACTGCGTCCTGGCAGGCGGCCTCAAGAGCAGCACTCGTAAGCCTTGCACTAAATAATTACACCTGCGCCTACATCTCATCGGCTCCAGTGACTGTGGTTTTAGATCTGTTACCTGCACTAGCCTCCAGTTTTCTCATCTAAAAAATGAGAAGCAAAGGCCTCACGTCCCCCAGCCTCGTAAGGATGAGGTGTGCGGAGCACCTGCTAGCACAGCGCCTGGCCCGGAGGTGGTTGCTTTTCTCCCCACCCTCAAGGCCATTAAGACAGACTCATGAGGGATGCTCCTGCCACAGGCTTGGCAGTCTCCCTCTCCCCGCATCGGAGAATCACTTTCCCTGGCAAGGGGAGAGCTGTGAGGCAGCTGGCGCCTCGGGATAAGGGAGAAGGCATTCTCGAGGTGCGCCCAGGGCAAGCTCATTCGTAAAACAAACATTTATGGAGCTTCAGCAAGAGGCCGGGCAGGCAGCAGCCACAGCGCCAGGGACTCTGCAGTTGGTTTATTAGAACCTGGAGCCCCTTGGAGGCCGGCAGGGAGCGGGGCTGGAGGGGGGAGCAGAGCAAAGGCCAGCTGGCTCTCAGGCAACAAAGTCAACATCGCCCCAGATGTCTGCCCCGGGGTTGAGGCCATTAACTCCAGTTTACCTGCTCACTTCATTTTTCAAAATTAGCCACAAAAACCTCGCATGGCAACACAATGGGCAGCATTTCTGAGTGGGAGGGAGGGTAGAGGTGGGAAGAAAATGAAGTATCTTTTCCATGCACTTGTGCGGAGTTTCTGGAAGTCCCCCAGAGCCTTGGCAGGCAAGCTCCTGATTGCTCCCACATGGATATCTGGGAGCCCCACTTTTCTTCCTGCTCCCAGATGTGCCCGGCTAAGGCCAGGCAGCTGACCCCTCCCTTCCCCCCGTTGCCAGCCTTGCCTGGGTACCCCAACACCTAGCCCAGCAAGGCACTGCCTTTCTCATTTTCTTGCTCCTTTTCCTGGGGGATAATATTACAGTTTAAATTCCTGGACTCACTTTGAGGGTTGCTTAGAGATGGTATTAGCTTTCAACCACCTGATTTAATCTCTTCTCTCACTCCCACCTTCCCCCTCGGCTGCTCAGACAAGGCAGAGGGCAAAGGGGAGAGGTGAGGAGGTTAAATGCTTGTCTGCAGTGACATCTTTTCATCAGACTACACTGGGAGCAGGGCCAGACAGGAGTGGCTGGGTGTCAGTGGGGCCGTGATGGGTTGTCTGTCTGTCTCTTGCCTGTACAGCCCAGGGTAAGCTTAAATGGGAGAAATGGAGAGGGGGGAGCTCAGAGGAAATAGACTGATGAAAGGAAAGATGAACAAAAATATAAACACTAAAATACGAGACTGTGCAGTGGGAACGGGCTGGGCAAAGTGCATTTTTACCCTGGGAAAGTGCTTTCTAACCTATAAATCAATAGGAAATTATGCAGCAACCTACTGTGTGCTCAAAAATAACTAGCCCAAATGAAAAGGAATTGAAAATACTTGTAAGACAAGATTCCAATGCAGCCCAGGTGATGATAGAACTCCCAGATGTGATTTATTGCTTTCTCCTTTTAACCTTTGGGGAGTCAAGGGAACAGGAGAGATGCCAGGAGATTGGAAACGGGGCCCATGGAAGGATTCTATTTACACATAATTTAGTGATTAATTAAGTCACTAACTGTCTCTGCTGGCTGGATGGTAAGCTCCTCTCGGACAAGGACGTTTGTTCCCATCTTCTCCAAGAAGGCCTCCCAGCGCTCAGCAGTGCCTGGTTCCCGGGAGGTTTGGAGTAATGTTTGTTGAGCAAGTGCAAAAGGAGAGCTAGAGATGAGCCTACAGCTGCCCTGGAACAGTGCTCTGTGCGGCCACAGCGTGCCAGCCAGTGATTGGCAGGTTCCCTGGGCGGCTCAAAGCTCCACTCAACTTCCTGAACCTGCCTCCTTACTTTGTGTGTGTGCTTGTGTGAGCATAAAATATATTTTCTTGTCCTCCCTAAAGAAGACAATAGACTATCTTAATGTCTCCCCACTCACCTTCCTCCCCCTTTTTAAGAGCTCTTTTTCCTATAGTTTTTGGCTCTGGATCTCCACTCAAGCAATTTTTGGTAGTGGGGTAGACCAGTGGTTGGCAAACTCATTAGTCAACAGAGCCGAATATCAACAGGACAACGATTGAAATTTCTTTTGAGAGCCAAATTTTTTAAACTTAAACTTCTTCTAACTCCACTTCTTCAAAATAGACTTGCCCAGGCTGTTGTATTTTGTGGAAGAGCCACACTCAAGAGGCCAAAGAACTGCATGTGGCTCGCGAGCTGCGGTTTGCTGACCACTGGGGTAGGCTGAATAACAGTCAGGTCAGGCCCTACTCCTTAGAACCTTTGATTGTAAGGAAAAGGGGTCTTTGATTAAAATAAGAAGCTTGACTTGTGGGGAGAGGGATATTTTTGTATTATCTACCTTGGTGCTTACTCTAATCACCCGTCTTTAAAGAGGGAAGTAGAGATTTGATAACTATAGAGGAGAGGGCAATGTGAAGATCAAGACAGGGATCTGCGTGATGAGGCCAAAGAAGGCTAGAAGCCACCAGAGGCAGAAGAGGTGAGCAGCAAGTTCTCCCTTAGAGCCTTCAGAGGGAGTGTGGGCCTCTAAACACTTTGATTCTGGCCCAGTGAAACTGAGGTTGAACTTCTGGCCTCTAGAGCTGTGAGGAACTGTGTTTCTGTCATTTTAAGCCACCCAGTTTGTGGCAGTGGGTATGGCTGTCCCTGGAAATCAATACAGGGAGCAATGATGACATGCCTGTATCCTTTGGAGCAGAGGTTGGGCTTGTTTCGGGTAAGGTGGTCAGGCTAGGAGATGGGCTAGGACAGGGGACACATTGTAGTAAGGTAGAGGCAGCTGTTGTAAGAGATATACATGCTATCACAATTCTGTAACACATCAGACATTTACACCTTGCTCTTATAATATAATCTGGTTGGCAGCCAAGGTGAGAGTGGGGTTTCTCTCCCATGTGAAGAAGGACTAAACTGATGGAGGCTCAGCCACTTTTAAGACATAATTTCTGGCAAAACCAGTTTGGCTCAGCGGATAGAGCGTCGGCCTGCAGACTGAAAGGTCCCAGGTTTGATTCCGGTCAAGGGCATGTATCTTGGTTGCGGGCACATCACCAGTGGGGGGTGTGCAGGAGGCGACTGATCGATGTCTCTCTCTTATCGATGTTTCTAACTCTCTATCCTTCTCCCTTCCTCTATGTAAAAAATCAAGAAAATATATATTTTTTTAAAAAGACATAATTTTTGAGGTGGCCTTGGGCATCCACATCCAGCTGTCAGATGGGTTTCATTGGGTGAAACTTGTCATACTACCCAAAGAAGGCCAGGAAATCCAGTTTCTGATTGGGTAGCCACATGCCAACACTATGATGGTGAGGAACCCTGCATTTTTGGTGGACAACTAGTCAATGATAAGGAGAAAATCACCTACAAAGACACAGGGATTAAAACAAAAACTAAGTGATTTAATCCAAAATTAGAAACCATTTTATTTTAATACTGACACAAAATATTATAAATTAGAAAATAAAACTCATACTAATTTTTAAGACAGAATAAAAGCTAACTTGCTCTAATTATGCATTTTGGGGATGGCCTCTGATCCAGTAGAAACTCGAACTGCCAAGAAAATAAACACAGACTTGGAATCAGAGAGAACAAGATTCAAATTTTAGCTCATCTATGCACTTGAGTAACCTTGAAAAATTATTTCACTGTTTCCTTATGTTTGGAAAAAGGGTGTTACTATAGGTAGCCCAATCTTTAAGATAGAAACAAAATGAAGAGAAGAAAACTGCCTAAGTGTTTATTCCTGCACCTGCAAGAATAGGATGAGCGAAAATCACCCTATAAGTATGGTCAAATATAACAGAGTGACCAGTAGAAACTATGACACACATGCCTCATTTCCTGATGAATAGGCCTCCCTTCACATAGAATCATATAAAGAAACACTGGTAGTCTGGTGAGCGCCACCTAGGGGATGTACTTGGGAAGAGTCTGTGGTCCAAAGAGATGAGATCATCACTTCTGTTTATAAATAAGAATTAACTTAAGGCTATATGCTCAAAAGAGCTTCTAGGTACTGTCTTTTTGTTGTTTCTCTTATTTTCTTAAGAGGATGTAGGTAATTAATAATGAAGTTGGATATTCACATTCTATCCCTGTTTAACTGTGATTGAACAGAAGGAATTAGGATAATAAAATTGTCCATGTGAGTAAACAGAAGGGATTATGATGTAATAATTTTATTTTTTAAAAAAAATCTTTGTTCTCTATGAAAAATTAGCCTGGAACTAGAAGTATCTAGGAGATCTGCCATCTGCTCATATATTTCTTTCTCTTTCCTTATTACTACCCAGAAGGGGTGTTTTTCCTACAGGACTGGCCATAGGGGAAGCAGATCCAGAAATCATCCAAAAATACATAAGGGAAAGTCAGTGGGTCAACACACACACTCACACACACACACACATTGATAACTAAGAAATGAAATTAATATGACAATCTGGAAATGTCTATAAAATACAATTATGTTAAATGTATGGTTAAACATAAAATGATGTAATAGAAAACATGGTGTAATAATAATACATATATTTATAAAAGGAGCAAATAATATATTTATAAAAGGAGAAAAGTGCAGCTCCCGGACATTCAAAAAAAGAACAAAGAAAACAAATAGGAAAAGAAAGCCTTAATGAACTGATTAAATACTAAAATAGACATAGCTGAAGAGAGAATCTATGAACTGGAAAACAGATCTGAATGCAACACTGAAAGATAAAAAGGTGATTAGTGCCTAATGTCTAGTCTAAAACGTAAAAACTGACTCACATGTGTGAAAAAGCAAACCAATAAAAAGCCTGAAGCCGCATTAAGCAAAACACATGTTTAGAACTAGGACTGGGAATATGAGTGAAAGTTGGAGTTATTTTTATATGTTGCTGCATAGTAGTGACATTCTCAAACTCCAATTCTGTGTTGCCATTGTTTTTCTGTACTATATGATATTTCATAGAATTACTTTGACTGGTGTTGTTATTGAGAGATAATAAAATTTGAATTGTTTATTCACTTAATTTTTCTTTAAACATAAATCTGTAAATTGTTTTAAAGTAACATAAGATTAATAATAAAGTTATATTTTACATGCTTTCCTGACAGGTTTTCAGTCAGACATAGGATATAGTATTTAAGGTTGAATAGCAATCCAGTTTAAACCATAGTATAATTATGGCTACAATTTCTATGGAAACTCCATAAATCTGTCCGACCTTCACTATTCCAGCTGGCAAGACCTCTCAGAAGACTCCAGGCGGGTAGAGAAATGGGAACAAATAAGTTTATCTCTAGGATCTGGTCTCAGAAGATAAGGCAAGACACAATCCTACTTAATACCCTGTGGGCACTTCCTTCTGTATAAAAACGCCAGTATGTAAGAATAAAGTGTTTGGTTGCCAGGACTTCCACCAGACCTTTTCTGCTGAAACATCTCAGAAGCCCCTCATCCACACCTCACACCACCAGAGTTGCTAGTTCCAGCTCTCCCTCTACTCTATTTGCCTTTACGCCCCAGAAGGCAGAGAAATTACAGGCAAAGCTTGAACTGACAAATGGTAATAAAACTGAAGAACTCCCAGGCAGGATTTTTGAACTTGACCTCAGATCTGTTGGTCAAGCTGGAGATATATTTTGAATGTAAATATTCCTGGTAACATGAGCTTGGGACTCATGCCAGCAAAGCTTCTCAGGGGTCTTTTCTTACTCTGTATTCTGTGTAAGAGTTTCTCCTTCTTAGAGCCTTTTCTTTCCTTTAGAAACAAATTTTGTATTATGATTCCTGAAGAAATTAGCAATCTGATGACTTTTCCAAAGTCAAGACTAAAGGATCATAAAACAAATTTCAGAGATTGAGTTGAGCCCTTTGCAAATGGCTGCTGGTCTAGATTTGGCAAATGTTTGTGAACATTTGGTTCTAGACTATTGCTAAGTGTTAGAAAAGGCCTATTTGCTTATGTAAAATATATTGTAAAATGGACTTGAGCTAGTTAAAACATATGGCATACAAGAAGGAACATTAGAGGAATATTCATAAGGATTCAGAATATTTGGAGAATTAAGTAATTATGCTAAACTTAAAAGTAATGTAGTTACTATGATTAATGTATTTGAGTTTCTTGATAGTTAGGGTTAAAAGTCTATCAGTCAGGCTGGTGTTGCTTGGTGCTTGAGCATCAACCCATGAACCAGAAAGTCCCAGTTCAATTCAGGGTCAGGACACTTGTCTAGGTTGTGGGCTCAATCCCTAGTAGGGGGCACACAGGAGGCAGCTGACGAATGATTCTCTCTTATCATTGATGTTTCCTATCTCTCTCCCTCTTCTTTCTTCTCTCTGAAATCAATAAACATATATTTTAAAAAACAAGAAAAGTCTATCAAAACAGAGGGCATGGATTGATTTCTAGGGAGAAATAATAGGTTCCATTTCACTCTATGTATTTTTGCTACATTTAAAAAAAATATGTTACATGAAAACTTCTAATGGTGACATTGATAGGCACAATAGAAAGTGCCCTTATAGCAACATTCAACCCAAGACTGGAGTGTTTATTTAAGTGGTTATTTGATAAAACAGCTTTAAAAAGCTTCAAGAGTGAAATCCAGAAGCAAGATTTGGGGAAGAAGCTTTTCTAAGAAACTGAGCTCTAATGGACTGAGTTTATATCTACAAGTGACAATATTTTATAAAGTAAAAAACAGAGTTTAGACTGTTTAGAATAATGACTAAAATAGGCTGCCTATTGGTTTATATTTCTTCAATGTTATTTGTGGAGAAGTGATTGCTAACTTTGGGAAGAAAAGAGAAATGAGTCCATTGGTTCACAGAGTGGGAAGTGGGGTATGAAAATGGGGATCATGTAGCATGTGCTTGAAGAGTTAAAATATTAGGTTAATGTAAGCCTTAGATGCTAAGAACATGGAAAGCTGTGGAAGGGTTCTGATATGTGAATGGCATTAACGCTTTATATTAGTAAAACTTCACATTGGCTATACTTTAAAGAATGTGTTTGGCTGATGGAGTGTAAAGTGAACAGCTGGGAACTTCTCTGAGATTGAAAAGACCAGTAAGACAGATATGACACTAATCCAGGCTAAAAGGAAGAGGTTCTGGAATGAGTTATGGACTCGTGATAGAATCAGTAGAAACTTAAGAAGACTTTGACACTGAGTAGACCTCTTAAGAAAGGCAAGTTCCAGATAGAAAGATGCTTTTATTTAGAAAAAATAAAATTACAGGCACAAACTTAGGTATAAAAGGTAAAATTGATGCCAGAAAGCAAGTCACACATATTATTGGCCACTTGAAGATCTATAGTCTTTTCTTGAGATTTCTTTAGGAATCTTACTAGAGATGTGTACATCAAAATGCTCCTTAGTTATAACTGGTATTTCCCTCCACACCTGGAACATGCTACAATTCCTAGAAAGTTGTAGAGGTCCATAAAAGAAGGTTCTGTCTGTTATAACTACAGCAAGCTTCGTAGCTACATAATAAATCTGCCTCTAGATTGGATTAACCAGTTTTGGTATCATTGGGATTTGGTGATGGCTAAAACAATGAGGGATATACTTGTATATAGAATACCCATAAATAAGGGACAAAGAAACAAAAAGGAAATAAAAGAAAAAGGAAAGAAAAGAAAAAGAATACAAAGAAGAGCAAATTAAAGAAAAATCCTTAGGGACTCCAGTATTGAGTAACCATGAAAAAAGGGGGAAAGAGATAACAAAAGACACTGAAAAAAAAATGTCATTTAGAGAAGACAAACAGGTTTGTTGGATTATAGAGGTCAAGACTGTCCCAAGCAGAGAATCATCAAGTTAGTTGAACTCTGTTGAGTGATCCCTCAAATGAGACAGAATATCTGATTTTACTTTTTAAATTTAATAACTATGACTCTGCACTAGAATGGAAAACTCCCAAAGCACAGAGGTTCCTGTCAGTTTTGCTCACTGCTGTACCCTCAATACCTACAATGGAATTTGTGTACATAGCAAGCATTCAATAAATACATGTATGCATGCATGAATGAATGAATAAAAATAGACTGAAAAGTGTCCATTTTATTTAGTGACATGGTCGCCTCTCATGGTATTGAAAAGAGACTATTTCCTGGAGTGACCAGAATGGAAGCCAAATTTGGCATATTTCAGAGACGTCCGTACAATTTTAGAAAATGGAGGCAATTGTGTAGATAATGTTGCTATTAAACAGCAAAAACAGTTAAGGGAAGAGTAAAATGAAAGAAGATTGTTTTTCTTAAAAGTGGAGTTGAGAAAATGATATTCCAAAGGATCATACTACAGAGATGGCAAAGTTATTGAAAAGGAAAAATAAATGAATGACGTCCAGGGCACAGGTGAAGGAACTGCCTCAGGTGGGACTGCAGAACCTCTTAGAGTTACTTCCAGTCTGGCCTGGATAGAATTACCATCACTGTATGCACGCATATAGTGTGAACAGCTCATTATATGATTTTTTTTTTTTGCGCAAGTTATACTGAATTCTGGTTTAAGATGCTATTGAGGCAACTGCAGAGACAATAGGTCAATTTTCTATTAATCCCTAATAGTCAGATGATTTATAATGAGTATATTTTACTTTTTGGATAAAAATAAATCATCATAATATTTCTGGAAAAAGCCTGTTCAATCTGATATGATCCACTTTGGGGCAGGGTTTACATATCCTCAGTGGTTTGCTGAGGGCCAGTCACCTCAGATTCTTTGACGATAGCACCGATTATCTGCTCAAATATGGTGATAGTGTTGTTCATTTGTTCAAACACCACATTGCTCTGTATTGTCTAGCAGTGAAAAATCCAAATACCATTTCTTTTATATTGTAGGATATAAGTTTAAGAAACATACTATGTGAAAAACATGGGTGTGCATAAGGAAGGAAAGTTTTATAATATCTATAAGAGTGCAACAGCAACAGGCTCAAAGGCTGGAGACTTCTCACTCCCTGATAACATTGGCTGCCATCATTACTTATACTAATCTTAATCATTTGTTTTTTGTTTTTTTTTAATTAACAAAATTTAAACAGGAGAAACATACTCAACTATGGATAAAATGGAATTGTAGTTAAATCCAAAGTCCTTAAAACTGTATTTATTTTTCTATACACACAGAGGTATAATTTGGTAGGCTTCACCTAGTAGTACTACTTACTAAAGTGATAAGAAACAAGGGGATGAGAATGACTGATATTCTCAGTACTGATCTGTACGTTCTGTCTGCGTAAACTGTGGAAAACGTTTCCTGTTTCAAATCTCAAGCCCTTCTGGTAGCGGAAGCAGTGCAAGCCTTCCATGTCTGTGCTCAGTGTCTGGGCAAAAGCGGAACCTGCTCAAAGGGATCATTTTGTATAAATATTCTTTGTCCTTAAGCTGCTGTGGTAAGTCTATCTCCACTTCATAGCTAGTTTTAGGAATGTCACTCTTATAGTCATCAGAGCCATGCCCAGACAGGTAACAGAGGAAGCTGCTTACAGCAAACAAGAGCCTTAGTCTGTCCTACAAAAGGGCACATTGTGGGGCTCCTCTCTCCTCCCATGTGTCTGAGACCCTGAGACTGAGGGCTGAAGGAGTGTGGTGTCTGTGGTTGGTTGCACAGTGAAACTGTTTTTATCTAACGTACCTGCCATCAGCAACCTGAAACCAGAGAGCAAAAGAGAAAAAGGTGTCCTCGTTGAAAAAAGTCTAGAAAGAAAATGAGAAAGTTGCGCACAGATAGGTATGCTATGCACGTATGTGTGTGAATATGAGTGCGGCTTGCAGACCAGCAGCAGTATAACAGACAAGAAATTCCTACCTCATGGTTTCTCCTCCTTCACTTTGCTAAGTCCATGAACTTACCTCACAAGCTCCTTGGAATGTTTTCAACACCAGTTTTTCCCCAAAATCCTGGCACTTAGTAGGTGGCAGCAGGGGGCAGTGTGATACAGTGGTTCAGAGCTTGGACCATATGCTTGCTCTGGGCCTCCTCTTCCGCATCTGTAACATGGGGATGATCAGACTTTTCAGAGTCCTTTATGGATTAAATTAGATAGTAGTTAGCTAAGCATTGGCACAGAGTGAATATTCAATAAATGTTTGTCATTTCTACTTTTTAAATTATTATTATAAAATACTCTCACCCAAACTCTGGACCTGCATTATCTTTTTTCTGGGAGGCCAGGAAAGGCTTCCAACTCAAAATGTCCAAAATGTACATCATGATCATCCCTACCCCCAATCTGGTATTTGTCCAGTGCTCACTGCTTCAGTCCATCGAGCAGCATCCAGGAAGTTTGGTAAGCTGTTTGTCAACCTTAACGTCACCTCCCCTTCCTTGAGCCAGTCTGCTGGGCTACTGAGTCCTTTGGATTTTACCACTTAACTATCTCTTGAAACATTCTCCTTCCCCTTGTTGCCCCTCTACCCTACCCTACCTCCCACACCATGGTCTCTACCTCGCAGTCTTAACTGGTCTGCTCCTCACATCCTCTCTTGACCCCTCCAATCTGTTAGCCACATTGGCAGAAAGATGGCCCCTTAAGGAGTACAAATAAGTCCCTATTCCCGAGAACAAGGCTTCATAGCTTCCCAGTGCTCTGAGAATGAAGGCCAAAACATCCCACCATCACTCCAGCCTCAGCTTAGAAGTTCTCTTCCCCCTCTCCTTTCTCTGAGCTCCACTCCCTCTAGCTCAGTGGTTCTCAACCTTCCTAATGCTGCGACCCTTTAAGACAGTTCCTCATGTGGTGGTGACCCCCAACCATAAAATTATTTCCGTTGCCACTTCATAACTGTAATTTTGCTACTGTTATGAACTGTAATTTAAATATCTGATATCCAGGATGCATTTTCATTGTTACAAATTGAACATAATTAAAGCATAGTGATTAATCACAAAAATAGTATGTAATTATATATTGTGAAATATTTATTTCTAATTACAAATAAATGAAATTTTGTCTTGAATCGTGGTGTAGCATGGGTAACAGTCTTAAAATAACAACAGTAAACTACATTGCTACATTTTGCTACACCGAGGAGCGGTGTGTTGGTTCCTAAGACCATTGGAAATATGTGTTTTCCAATAGTCTTAGGTGACCCCTGTGAAAGGGTCGTTGGACCCCCAAAGGGGTCGCGACCCACAGGTTGAGAACCACTTCTCTAGCTGGTTTCGGTTCCCCAACTGGTGTTCCTTCCCCAGGTCACAGGACTTTGGCAGCAGCTAGACCACTCATTGCTAATCACCCCCCATCTGGGGCTGATCTAACCCAACCTCATTTTGTTGCTCTTCAGAAAAAGCTTTCTGCATAGATCCATCTCCTTTTTTTTTAAAAAAAAATTCTCATGGCACGTATACCTCTGGTCATGAACACTTATCACACACACTGTTTTGATATAACATACATTATTGTGGTTATTTGATTCATATCTGCTTCCCTTTAAGGTGTAAGTTCCACAAGGGCCAAGGATGAGAAGGAAAGACAGTCTATTTTTAGTTCAGCTTTGGATCTACACTGTCCAGCATAATGTTCAATATCTGTGTGTAAATATACACACACTGCATGTGTGTAAATATAATAGCTGCCTCTTACACCCTAGGTTTTTATTCGCTGACCTCCATTTTTCCCCATTTATCTGAAACCTAGTGAAATTGAGGATTTCATTCTGTGTTGATGACAAAGGAAAGCTAGATGATAATTGGGGCAAACTCTTTTCTAACTGCAATGGGGATTTTTACTTAGTGACTGCCTTTACACATGGTACCCAAGGCCAGACTTCTGTTTGTTTCTAGTTGAATTCAGGCCCCCAAACTCTTTAACTCCCTAAAGATGGCAGACCCCTTGAAGAAAAAATCAGAGGGAGGGGCTATTAACCAGAAGAAGCTGGAATAACTTCTGTGAATAGAATAGGGAACAGTATTGGGGTCCCATTAAGCCAAATACCATGTGATATTTCCCAGGAAGGGCTAAGAACCAGGTAGAAACTCCAAACCAGAAAATAACTCAAAGAAGGCATGTATATGAAGGCCAAAACAGTGGTGCAGGATTGTAGAGATGAAGAGAGTCTGGTAATTCAGGTCTTGTTTTAAGAGTATGTTTTAGAGCCTTATCTAGGCAGCAACCGAACTGGCTGAGTGGCACACAGAAAGTTGTTTCTGGATATTTTCACAGGGGTGGGTATGGACTCCTGGATATTGATAAAGAGCAATGTTTCCCAAACATAATGTGCACACACTTGACCTGGGGATTTTGTTGCTATTCACCAATTCAGTGGGTCCAAAGTAAGACCAGTGGTTTTGTAGTTCTAACAAGTTCACAGGTGATGCCAGTGCTGCTGGTTTGAGGACTGTGGTTCAGCAGTAAGAACAGAGAGCACTTTCAACAGACTTGGAACAGGTCCTGTAGTGACTGATACTGTCTGATAATTCCAGTGCTGGGATAAGCCATAGCCCAGGCTGCTAGGCATGCTCTCATCTCTCCCACGGCTCTGCCACTGGGGATTCATGTCCATTCCAGTGCTCTTAAATGAAAGTCAGTCTTCACAATCAGAAAAGCAAACTGGGCCACCATCAGTTTGAAATGTGCCCAGGTTGGCAAAGGGTTTCTTGAAATAGTCTAGTGTCTAGAATCTTAGGTACCAATGCTCAGGACTCTTTGAAACCTGCTCAGAGGTTGAGGTAAAGGTGATAGAATAGAAGATACTTGTTAAAGTTAGATTAGATATCTAGAATAAATATCTAATGAGGACTCTGCTATCTGTGCATGTGCTACTTCATTTAAATATGATAGCAGTATTATGAGGAAGGAACTTTTTAATTTTTTTTCTCCATTCAACAGATGTGGCAACTAAGGTCTGCAGAGATTAAGAAACTTTCCCAAAGTTGTGCAGCTAATACCTGAATAAGTCCAGATTCTGACCCATAAAGACCCACTTCATATCTATTGTTCTTAAACTGCCTGCCCATTAAAATTTTTGAGGAGCTTTCATAAAATATCCATCTCTTTACCCTCAATAATTCTGATTTCACTGCTGTTTAAAAGCCCATCTAATCAGTGTATATCCAGTGCTGAATGTGATTTCCTAGGCCCTGACTCTTAATTACTAGGATTTATTTCCTCTAAAAAGTAATTCAGCATTCAATCTAAACAACCAAGAATGCTTGATGGGGTAATTTGAGGAGGCTGCACCTGGGGTCACACTGTGCCCAAAACTAATATGTGGCTCACTGAGCACTGATCATAGGACTACAGGATGATTTGCAGACTATTGGCTGGGATTCTACATGATAACAGCTCTGTAGTATTTATCACATCCGAGGATACACTATACTAAGTACTTCACATACACTGCCTTCTACAGTCTTTCAAGAATGTCCTTTGTAGATATCCACTAACATTTCCCATTGTACAGATGGGAAGACTGAGATCCTGAGAGGGTGAATGCCTCACCTTATTATGGCTAGAATGAGGATTCAAACTCGAGCCCTTTGGCCATAGTCCATGGGATAAACCACTCTGCTGCACTGTCCGTGCTTACTTTTCACTGCTCAGATGATTCAAGTTTTCACTATCTTGCATGAGGTGAGAGCATAAAGGCTATAAAAGGGATTGATTGCATCAGGAAATGAAGCCCATATCAGAGAATGGAGCTCAATGAATGCATGGGTGTTTGGGAAACAGATTTCCACTTATAACCAGGAACCAGTTTTTATCTGGCAAAGCCATCCAGGAAAGGAAAGGGGTACTTTGGGGAGGAGAGAATCCCTCCATTGCAGGTACATCAAATATGGCCCAGGTGCCGGGATGGCAGTGATGTTATAGAAGGGTTCAGGGATCACATGCGGAGTTGACGTGGGTGCTGTCTGAGGTTTCCTCTCGACATGACTCTCTGTGATCCTGTGATCTGACTTCCGTCTTCAAACACTCAATCAGCAAGCAAGGGCTTGATCATTTACAGTTACGCAGTGAGACGTTTCCAGGAATGATTTCCCAGTGGCATTTTAATAAGTACTCTATAAATAATAATTTATTGAAGTTGCCTGCTATGTTAGAAAAGGAATATATTAAAGGAGCCTGGCTAATTGATGCTGGCAGTTAAGTTCCCTGAGTCGAAACCAATCAGTTTATCTACATGACTTTAAAGATTTGGGATGAAAAGTGCTCATTATATTCCAACATCCTAATACTCAAAGATCCAGATGGTTCACAATATATTGACATGGCCTTCCAGGAAACCTATGTGCAACACTGAGTTGAAAATGTTCTGATACAATTAAAAATAAATTGGATCAGAAAGAGCCTGAACTAGCCTGCGTTCTCCTTTGGCTGAGAGCTGAGTTGAAAGATGCTGAAAGCTGTGTGACCCAAATCATCGAGATTGCTGGTTCTGACTTAGATGACCACAGCTTGAGTTGCTAGTAAGTGCCCAATTCATGTCTGTGGTCCCAGTGTCATGTTCAACAGAGCACCCCTCCCTTCCCAAATGGTCCTGGTTTGGACAATAAATAACACAGTCACTGTGTAATTTACACACCCAGTTACAAGCACAATGGGAAAGATTGGATGGGCCTCAGTCTAACTGGGGACAATCAGGCCCAGAGGAAGACCCAATTTCTAATGGTGACCAGAATACAGACCAGGAGGCAGAACGGGCCTTATAGGGAGAAACAACTTCTGCAAGCATTGTTTACTCTTATGGGATTCAGGAATTTCACACAGCTTCTTCCTTGAGCTCAACTTTTGCCTTAGTATATGTGCCCAGGAGAACACAAAAATAAAAAATCCAAGGGTTTGTATCTATGAGACTGTTTTTCATTTTTATTAAGATTCTATATGTAAGTGAGATCATCAAAAGGTACAAGCTTCCAGTTATAAAGTAAATAAGTCATAGGCATGTAATGTAAAGCATGAGGACTCTAGTTAATAATTCTGTATTGCAGATTTGAAAGTAACTAAGAAAGTAGGTCTTAACAGTTCTCATCACAAGAAAAAAAAATTCACTACGGTGATCAATGTTATTGTTATAATCATTTTACAATATATATAAACACAGAACTAGTATGATGTACCTGACATTGATATAATGTTATATGTCAATTATATTTCAATTAAAAATTATAGTCATCTTTTATTTATTTCTTTTCCCAAAGTTGCATTAATATAGGATGGTTAGAGACTAAGATACTAGAGTGAGAAACATGTACAAAATCCTGTCTGAAGATTTTTCCTTAGCTAGGAAAAAATAAGTGTGAATCAGGCTTAACAATTTAGTCTCTCTAACCTTTTCTCAGGATTTTATAATACCGACTAGCATTCCTGAGCATTTGGTTAAGTTAATTGCAACTACTATTTTTAATACTCATGGAAGTGCTACACAATAGAAATTATCACTATCCTCATTTTACAGTTGAAGAAAATGAAACTGGAAGAGATAGACCAACTTGCCCAAGATTCTACGTTGAGCAGGTGACAGTGTCCAGATTCTAACCCAGCAGCAGGTCTGACTAGTGCTCCGTTTTGAGGAGGATGTTGTGCAAAGTTCATCAACAAATACTGAGTTGAATGGGGCAGTGAAAAAAAGTATGAGCTGGCCTCTGCCTCAGTGTCTGGTGGTGGAATGTCAAAGTTCAACTAGCACAGAAATGAGGCAGAATTAGATGTGATCTGAGAGATGCCAATGCCTATGGAGAGATGGTTGGTTGCCCACATAAGGAAATGATCAAATGAGTATAGAAGAATTAGGGGCTGGTTCTGAGAGTGGTGAGAATATGTTAAAGAGATGAAAACTAGAAAAAAGACTATGCCTGGCAGAGAGAATAGCCTGATAAATGGCACTGGCCCTAGGAATAAATAGTGAGTCTGGGTCCTCAGGAATCCATTTTGGCTGGACTACTGTTATAAAGTTCAGATGCCTTCATACAACTTGTATGGACTTCTCACTATGGCCTTCGCTCCCTATATCCAATCACACAACTCTCTCCTTGTGTTTCATCATGCTCTATCCGGAGCTTTTTCTATCACTTTTATATTCCCCACACTGATTCGATGTATGATTATGTTCATGATTTTCTTTCACATTGGAATACCCTTCCTGGATGCTTTCTTCATCTAGTTCAATATTGTTTGGCCTCAAATGTTGCTTCTTCAAGGAAGCCTTCCCAGATAGCCTGGACCAGGTTATACCTCTCTACCATGAAGTTCAATAGTCCCCTAGTACATATCCACTGCTATACACAGTGCTTGGCACAGAATAGAAGCATAGAAATAAAAATAAAATAAAATTAGCTGGAATGAGATACATAGATTAGAGACATGCACTTTGAGACAAGAGTCAAGTTCAATGATTGTTTCTTCAGTGGTCCTAGTAAGAACTAGAAGAGTATCTGTGTAAATAACAAGGGGAGGAGGCGGGGGATGAAGAAGGATCACTAACATAATCCTGGCAACATGAACAAGCTAGAAGGACTTAGAATTTCAGACTCCAAAAAATGGAAGAGTATTGGAATCCATCTAATCTTAGAAATCTCCTCTCTGCATTTCTTAAAATTTCCTTACAAGTCATCAGCCATTTTTTCAGATGAGAGTTTCTCCTGTTATTGAAAAAAAAACAAAAAACTGTGCTAAGAATTGCATCCATTCAGTCAGTCATCCATCAAATGAGCACATATAACTCACAGTGTACCCTCCATAGCAAAATACCAGGATCCAAGAATGAGCAAGGCTCTTTTTCAATCATAGAAAATATGTAAGGCAAATAGAGGAGATAGAGGTTTGAAACAGAGAATAAAACCTATTTAAGTACTGAGTCTCCTCATTAGGCCCATTTTGGCCTTTGACAGTGCAAAATTGACCAGTCAGCCTCTTTTTTATGTGAAAACATCTATCTCGTCTCCCCAAAGATTTGCCTACACGTTCTTCTGATATGAGGCAATTATTTCATATTTTCTGCATTAGTTGTGGCCACTGATAATCTCATGAAGATTTATAAAATGTCAACTTGTTCTTTCCACATGTATTTAACTAGTAGATGCTTTCCTTAGAGTGTGTGTTGAAGTGGTGATTATGAACGGGATGTGTAAGTCACAGATGCAAGGCGACATTTGGTAAGAACAGACAGAACTGTTCATGTTTCTCAATTATAAGTTAAAAGGCAGAGCCTCTGGAACTGGATTTTCTTAATTTTTGGGAAAGTGTGATGTAATAATCCTTCATTCCTTCTTTCTGAAGAAATGAGGAGAAATGAGTGGTTTGTTCAGTTCCTGATATATAAAAAAAGTCGACTTTAAAGCGATATTTTATTAGAACCATAAGTTCTGTTTGAAAATTTTTAAATCCAGAGTTTATTTTCCTTTGGTATTGCTGCAGAGAGTAAACAGGAATTGAGATAATTTTTTCTTGCATTTTGTGCCCACTTATTAAACACACGTGTGAGCTGGATCCCTTGCCGAGGTGCAAAAGGGATTAGGAGCTGGGGGTGGAGGTAGGAAGGTGCAATTTGGTCCATTGACCTGTTTCCCTGCCCTCAGGACTCTTTCAAACAGCTGTGAGGAAAAGGAGGAGGAGGAAAGAGTAATTTAGCAGTTCGAATCCAGATGTTCATTTCAAACACACCCTGAACAACTTTTGCATGGTTTATTTCATTTTCTGAGACCATTTTTCACAAGCCTGTTTTCTCAGCTGGGAAACTTCTGGTGTAGTCTTTTCAAACAAATATTGCGTTTGGCATTAAAAGAAAAAAAAAAGAGCTTTTGAGACATTCAAAGGACAATCTGTTTGCCTTGGTCCGCAGAAGCAGGATTGCAGGAATGTAGGCATTCTGTACCACCCAAAAATATAGGTAGAAGAAAGTTCCCTCTTACATTCCATTTATATGGAAACCCAGCAGCTTCGCTAGCTTGATGATTGTCACATTCTATCATTTTTTAGGTTTGTCTGGAGTGTCAGAGACAAGGAACCCGGCTGGAGGCAAGCAGAGCCAGTGGAAGGATCCACCCCATTGACACTAAGCCAGAAACTTGCACGTGGCACTTCAAACAGCAGTCCACTCTCACAAAGCTCTGTGCTATTCTAGTTCCGCCCATCTTCTTAAGTAAAACAGGAAGAACTAGAAGAAAAACAGTCCCGAATGTCAATGAATCTCTTAAGCACAATATCATAGGTAGGATACCATCCCCATCACTGGTCCCATTCACTTCAAGGTCAAGATCCTGGACAGAGATTGTTCCTCTAGAGTCATAGGATTTGGGTTCTAGAACAGCCCTAGCCCACACTAAGTGTGGAGCCAGTTCCCTGAACAGCTGTAGGAGATGGAACCATTCCTCATTCATCATTTCTTTAGGTTGAATCAAACCCGGAAATAGCCACAGAAGGAATGGACAACCCAGAAGGCTGAGTCTAAATGGGAAACCCAAGATCTGTGTCTTTAAGGAAAGGAGATCAAGCCATGAAGATAAATAGAATCTTCCAGCAAAGTGTTGATGTGAGTGAAATAGAATATTCAAGGGTTTAAAACCCAAACTGAGTCTCTTGTAAGTTTCTAAACCTTCCTTAGGCTGTTTTCCAACTTTGAGGATTGGCCACCAAAGACCTGTAGATGTAAAAGGGGCCACATACTAAACCTCACAAGCTCAGGGGAGACCTGCTTGGCAAACTTACAAGCTCTCAACGGTCTAAAATGAAAACTTCCGAACTAAAAGCAAGTCATGCGGAAGGTCCTGTTCAAAGCAGATATCTTCCTTGGCAAAGGTCAACTTTTACCTGAGGTGAGTCTGTCTATTGTCTTTTTGCATCTAGGATACCATAGTTTTTTTGTTTGTTTGTTTGTTAATATACTTTATTGATTTTTCACAGAGAGGAAGGGAGAGGGATAGAAAGTTAGAAACATCGATGAGAGAGAGACATCAATCAGCCACCTCCTTGCACGTCCCCTACTGGGGATGCGCCCGCAACCAATGTACGTGCCCTTGACCGGAATCGAACCTGGGACCTTTCAGTCCGCAGGCCAACGCTCTATGCACTGAGCCAAACCGGTTTCAGCTAGGATACCATAGTTTTGGAAAATCTAAGTAATCCCTTCTTCAAGACACCTCGGGGCACAATCTCCCACCAGAACACAAGACAAAAAAAACCTTGTTACTTTGTTTTTTTTTGCCATCTTTGGGGCTGTAAATGTTACTCTGTAACTATTCTGAACCTTCCAAGATCAAAGAAGGGTGTATCTGTCCATTTTACTTTTTATCCAATCCCAGAGGTTTCCCTGCTTTGCATTGTCCTGCCTCCCTAATCTACCACCAATGGATTTCATGTAACCCCCCCCCTTACTTCTTCTCCTTTGATTCTGATGCATAAAACATGTGGTGAAACTGCCATTTCCCCAGAGCATTTTCTCAATCCATTGAGATTTTGCTTGCCAGCAGTTGTCAGTTTTGCTCAAATAAACTCATATAAATTCTCTAAAGGTTTGGAGATTACTTACCTACACGGACTTTAGACCCCAATGTTAAAATGGGGCTGCAATGCCAGACATCTAGCAGGCCCTGTATGGTCCTCTCTCTGCATCGAAGTCCCCTGACTCAGAAAATACAACCTAACTCACCTCTGTGCTTCTGGAAGGCTCCTGTTGGAAGGCCTTGCTCCCTAAGCTGCCACACCTGGGAGCTTGGTTCAAGAGGGTGGCAAGGGAGATGGAGAAGATATCCTCCCTGGATACCCCAATTCTACAGATTCACAAGGAACATGTCCTCTGAACGAGAACCAGCACTGCCTGTGCAGCTCCTTCACATCAGCCAGCAGCCAGGAGAGCCACGTGGAGGCAGGTAGGAAAGGTTGAGCCAGCTTCACCATGACCTTCCCCACCCCCTTTTCCATTCTACCAGGACACTCCCTCACTGGGGAGGGAACTCACCCTCCTGGGCTGCAGCTCCTCTGGAGAAATGAAGAGTTGCAACCCCTCTTCAGGTGCCCAGATTTTAAGACCTGCACCTGTGTAAAACTTGATGCGACCCAAGTTTTGGCTTTGACCAGCAATGGCTCCTGGTGTCCAGGGGCCACTGGGCTGTGGGAACTGAGAAGTGGTACTTAAATAGCTTGCTGAGGATTCATCACCTCAAGGCCAGGGTGGAAACAGGCCTGTGAAAAGCTTTCAGATTTTCTGTGATTCACTTGCTAATCTTAAAGCATTGGCCTCCGGGCTAGAGATTTGTTAGGATAATTTCCCAGGATGGAGGCCTGGTGGGAACCAATTTTATTTCACCATCTTTCTCTACTTTGTAAAAGCCAACACAGTCAGGTTGACTTTTTCCCCCTAGTTAACTTTTTCATTCTTTTTTCCCTCCACAACTCTCCCTCTTTTTCCTTTCTCTGTCTTTTTTTTTTTTCTCTCTCTGTGGGTACCACATTCACCCTCGCACCCATGGGTGCCATTTTCCTTTTCTCACTCTGTCTGGCTACACCTCACCAGCACCTCCCCGAAAGGAGCTTATACACTTGTCTGGAGCCCTGATTTTTGTGACTGTTGCTCAGGGGACACCACCAGATCTCCTGATGGCCAGCAGGGCTTATACTTGTGGTCCCTACAGACTGTATACCCTAAAAGCTGCTACCTAGGGGTCTGGCTTCCAGGAAGGGTAAATCTAGGTGGTGACTGAGAATCCCACTTTGGGACACTGTCAATCCTTGGAAGAGCCTCGACTATTGGGATATGAAATATAAAATAGGCTGGTTGGACAATCATCAGGGTCTAAGAGACCACCAAGAATTAGGGCAAGGTTAAAGGTTTAAGTTTTATTTCCCAAATGTGGCTACTCCTTCAAGATGGGAAGGAGATGACCAATAAGCAGTTGGCTACACAAGACTCAATATCAGGGAAGAAATTCATTCAGGAAGTAGAGATCCAATAGTTATGAACAGAGAGGCCTGAGAGCAGAGGTTAGAGGTTAGAGGTTGGGAGGGAAAAGGGCACAGAACAGAGATTCAGGGACACTGGCATTTGGGGAACTGCCACTTAAGAAGACCCTAAAAAGACAATGAAAAAGAAAATTGAACATTTAAAATGGAAATTAATAAGAACAGGCCAAGAAATTTCCTAAAAGAAATAAGAGGGAGGGCTTTTGAACTTTTAATATATGTTTGACTCAAAATATAAGATACCTTAGAAATGATAACAGTTGTCTAAAACTACATATTACACCATGAAATACTGGGAAATGGTAGAAGGAATGAAACATAAAATGTGCCAAATTTCTCAATTTCAATAGGATAGTTCTTTCTCAAGAACTATTGTTTTTCTTTGACCTTGATAATTAGAGGAATATCAGAACAAGTATGTTATTTTGCAAAATTCAGTAGAAACAAAAACAGGATGATTCCTTCCAAATTACTGCAGGAGATTAAAGAAATCGAAGCAGAGTTCAACTAGCAAAAGACAGGAAATAAGGGAAATGGTAGGAAAGCATGAAATACAGAAAAAATAAAATGAGATCAGAAAAGGAAGTACAAATTTATCTCTTTATGACAGTAAATGTAAATGATTATATTTAAAAGCCATCAGTTCAGGTGAGAAACAAAATGGACGATACAATTTTTAAAAAGTGTCTCCAAAAATTTAAACATGAAGTATTTGGAAAATGTGTATCAGGAAAATGCAAATACAAACAAATAGATATGTCAGTATTAATATCAGTTAGAATAGAATCCTGGGTTGAAAAAAATATGCAAACAGGACAAAAGTTAATTTACTTGGGGTTATATTCCATTATGAATAAATAACTATAATATACTTTGCTATTCTCAATAACAGTGTGTTAAATAAATATGTAAATTAATCTTTTTGAAATTCAAAGGAAAATTTGTTTGGAATAGATATATATACATATATACATATATACATATATACATATATATATACATATATATATATATATATATATATATATACATATATATATATTTCTCTCAACTAGCCTTATTAGAGAGACAAAATAAATTGAGATAGATAAAGCTGTGTTAATATGATAAGAATTTACCAAACTTGTACATTATACCTAGAGAATGAATACTCTATGTTTCAGATATTTCCCCTCTGAATTTCAATGAACGCTTCCTAGGACCAACTTCAATTTCCTTTAGGATGTGTTTTCCAAGGGATTGTAAAATTATTTCTCCACTTTGTCCTGCCCTATAGTCATACCTGTCAGATGACATTCTGGACTCAGTACTATGGGTATGTTCCCACATGCTAGTATCCAGCCCTTTTTTGAAGGATCCTAAACTTCCTTTTCTACGAATAAGGACAAGCTCTTGAGAGACTCATGGATTCTCAAGGTTCCTATTTTGTAAGTAAACTCTTGGGAATATTAGTTTAATCTATCTTCCCAGAATCTCTAGGAAAACTGCCTTTTAATTTCTTGTCCCATTAAACATCTTTTCAGGACTTAACTTCTAGGCAGGCTTTTAAAGGGACTCACATTATTCATACTAGAAGTGACAGGTGAGGATGTACAGTCATATCACACACCAGGGTCCTATCAGTGCCTTGGCATTGATCACAAATGAGCAATTGACTCCAACATCAGGAGTAGTATTGGCTGATGGTCCTTGCTAAATACATCTGGATAAGTTCTCAAATTCTCATCCTTATTTTTGCTCCTGGCCACTTAGTCTTAAATAAAATATCTTTGGATGTAAGAATAGTTATAAAACCGCTCTTCTCTGACTCATTGCCCACATGCCAGAATTGGGATAACTCTACTCAAGACTTTCCTACTCTGATCAGAAGGGAGTATTTCTGTCATTATCATCACCATTCTCATTGTCATCATCATGCTTATTATTAAATAATCATATGTTGGAATTGTCAGCCATGCTGAACACTTTGCATGCATTCTATAATCTAACATTATAATAATGTTCAAGGTAAATACCATTAAAACTTCTACTTTAAAGTCCTAGCTGGTTTGGCTCAGTGGATAGAGCATTGGCCTTGCGGACTGAAGTGTCCTGGGTTTGATTCCAGTCAAGGGTACATGCCCAGGTTGTAGACTCAGTCCCCAGTCGGGGGTGTGCAGGAGGCAGCCAATCAATGATTTTCTCTCTTCACTGATGTTTCTATCTCTCTCTCCCTCTCCCTTCCTCTTTGAAAATAAATTTAAAAAAATAAAATAAAAATATTTTCTGATTCATCAACTGAGTCTCATTTCCAAGGCCAAAGGGCAATTGCATAGCAAAGCTGGTGTTTTTAATTCTTCTTTTCAACAGAAGAAGCAACTCCTCCCTCCTCCAGGGACACTCCAGGTGGATGCCTATTCAATCTCTAGTTACATGGGCTTCTCCAGTCCCCTCAAGGAAATCTGCCTCTTTGAGGGCTTCCAGAATATGTTCGCTAGTCTCCTTACTTCTGTCCTTCAGTATCCTTTCATAGTCAAGCTGTTAATGAGAGAAATCACCCCAACTTTCTCTCATTATATATTATTGGGAAAATTATCTAAAACAAGAATTTTCAGGGTTGTCCTAGATTACAAATATTTGTATAGTTTTTTTGGTATTTTATTTTATTTTCAAATTAAGAATTTTTATTTTTCTTTTCTTTTTTTTCTCTCTTTCTTTATTGATTAAGCTATTACACATTGCCCCACCACCACCAGCCTCCATTCTTCCCGCCCCACCCCCCACTCATGCCATCACCCCCTGGGTGTCCATTGGTTAGGCTTATATGCATGCATACAAGTCCTTTGGTTGATCTCTCTTCCTTACCCCCACCCTCCCCTACCTTTCCTCTGAGATTTCACAGTCTTATTGATGCTTCTCTGGAACTGTTTTTGTTCATCAGTTTATATTGTTCATTTTGTTCCACAAATGAGTGAGATCATGTGATATTTATCTTTCTCTGATTGACTTATTTCACTTAGCATAATGTTCTCCAGTTCTATCCATGCTGGTGCAAATGATAGTAATTCCTTCCTATTTACAGCAGTGTAATATTCGATTGTGTAGATGTACCACAGTTTTTTAATCCACTCATCTGCTGATGGACACTTAGGCTTGTTTTCAAATCTTAGCTGTTGTAAGTTGTGCTGCTATGAACATAGGGGTGCATATATCCTTTCTGATTGGTGTTTCTAGTTTCTTGGGATAGATTCCTAGAAGTGAGATCACTGGGTCAAATGGGAGTTCCATTTTTAGTTTTTTGAGGAAACTCCATATTGATCTTCACAGTGGCTGTATGAGCCTGCATTCCCACTGCAGTGCATGAGGGTTCCTTTATCTCTGCATCCTTACCAGCATATGTCATTTGTTGATTTGTTGATGATAGCCATTCTGACAGGTATGAGATGGTATCTCATTGTCGTTTTTGTTTTGCATCTCTCAGATGGTTAGTGACTTTGAGCATGTTTTCATATGTCTCTTGGCCTTTCTTATGTCCTCTTTGGAGAAGTATCTATTTAAGCCTGTTGCTTGTATGATTTTTTTCTCACTTGAAATTATTTTTACAGTGTGTTGTCACTAGTTCTGAGGGATAGGGGAAACCAAAGTGTCATTTGAATAACTCATGCTGTGTTTTATTCAAATGACCTCCCCTTTATAAAGAAAATTACTTTCCTTGGGTCAAACTTGTGAACTTTTAGTTCTTTGTCACTTATTTATTCATTCATTTATCCCATAGATATTTATCACATGTGTTCTCCGCATCAGGCCCTCTATTGGGTTCTGGATAAATACTAATGAAGTAGACATCCTTGAAGTCCTCGGTGAATTCTGCACTTAAGGGAAGAACCAACAGGAAGATTAGGTTCAGACTAGTATAGTTGCTCTAATAGGGCCAGATAGGGGAAAGAATCATAGTTTGGAATCCAACCCATGAGGCTCCTTGGCTAAAATCCCACTTTCCTGGCTAATTCTCCAGGCATTCCCGGACACATCTGAATGTTCAGGATGTACACATTCTACACTCCCAGTGTAAGACCCTGCTAGATTGGGAACAATGCCAGGCACCCCTGGGTTGATGGTGGATACTGAAAGAGAGCAGAGAAAGAAAATGTTCTAAATGTGCTAGAATAGAGATTCCACCCCCATTCCTCTGTGACTGAATGCTTATCTGTCCACTACACACCTTTAGAAGCTGGGGTTTATGCTAAGCTACAATTAGAGAAGTGTATTAATGGGGGGAAAAAGTATAAGGAAAAAGAAGCAGTGACCCTGTGAGGATAAAACTACAGGGAAATTTTAATCTAAGAAGAGGTAAATATTAGCAGGTAAAGGATTTGCATGTCTTATAAGATACGTCTGTGGGAGGTTGGTAAGCAAAGTTCATTTTGTTTCAGGAGGACTTCAACCTCTTAAGTGTCTTACCTGGCCTCTGTTCCTCCCAATGCAATATGGTCCCTGGAGTGGAAAATAGTGACACCAATAGCTAATTTTTGGATTTGATGCTTGACTGAGCACTTATGTTCAGACTACACTAAGTATTTTACAATTAATTTCATTGCATACTAAAAATAACACCGTGGGTGGGTACTCTTAGCATGCTCATTCTATAGGGCAAAAGAGACAGAGAGAAGAAGAGCAGTTTGCCCAAGCAGCCAAAGAAATGAAAGGAGAATTTGGAGTTACATACTGCACTCGTCTAAGTGAACAGCATTCTCTATTACCGGTTATCTGATTAAATTTTTAGTAATAAACTGTACTGTACCTTTGCAGACTTCTAAAGTACTAACTGAAATGTCAGATAGAAACAAGGTGTCATTGTTGGGGCCTTCCACCATGAGACGTATTATGGAAGGAGGTTTTTCAAAAGGCTTTGCTTCGGAGAAAAATTTAATACATATAGTAAAAGGTGAATAACTTGAACCACAAAAACGTGGATTGTTGTCCACGTTTATCAAGCAAGTCTTAATGATCAGGACATAGTGTCAACTTAATTATCAGGACCTGAGTGTGAACAGGTAGATGCGCAGATATATGTGGGGGAGAGAAGTAGGGCTTTGACACAGCCATTGGTAAAGTTTAAAGAAAGAGCTCAGAGGAAGAGTGTGGGGCTGAATCCTTAAAGATTCAAAACGAGGTGAGGAAGGGCAATGTCAGCAAAGGGAACTGCTGTGAAAATGGTGAGATGAGACTAAGCATGACCATCTTAGAGAACTGCAGAAGGAGTGTAGCCCTGGATTTAGAATCCTCATGGGGTGCATTGCTATAATGAGACCCTAAGGGAAAAGATGATATTGTGGAGGAGGGTCGTCAGGACTATTCTGTGGGCAGTAGGGGGTCCATGAAAAGATTTCCAGCGCAATACAGCATGCTATGGTTTGTTTCTGTTTTTTGTTTGTTTGTTTTTGTTCATTTCATTTTTTAAAATGTTATTTATTTTTTAATTAAAAAAAACTTTTTTTTAAATATATTTTATTGATTTTTTACAGAGAGGAAGGGAGAGAGATAAAAAGTCAGAAACATCGATGAGAGAGAGAGACATCCATCAGCCGCCTCCTACACACCCCACTGTGGAGATGTGCCTGCAAGCAAGGTATATGCATGCCCCCAACCGGAATCGAACCTGGGACCTTCCAGTCCGCAAGCCGACGCTCTATCCACTAAGCCAAACCAGTCTCGGCTAATTAAAAAAACTTTTAAAAATGTCGTTCCAGTGAATGAAATATTGTATAATCATTATAAACATGTTGATCTAGAGAAAAAGTATAAATAATATTTTTAAATTACCTAAAAGTTCACAACCTTGGGGAAATATCCACAAACATTGTACTGAATATCTCTCAGAATGTACACATACAGTTTCAATGAACTATCGGTACATTATTTTATAAGTGTATTAATCAATCATAGGTATGACAACTTTTCCATATCAATAAGTAAGGGCATACACTAGCTTTTTAATGACAACTGAATTCTCAATTTTGTGGAGGCAATGCAATTTATTTACTAGTCTTTTTTGATAAAAGAAAAAAGTTCCTCTAGTTCTCAAGAATACAAACAATGTTTCAATACACAGCTCAGAACACAATGCAACAAAACGGTAAAATGATGGACAGATTAGAAAACATCGAATAAATTGTTTCAAATTAAAAGCAGCGAACAAAATTTGCCCTTTTGACCTGCTGTAGAATGGGAAAAGAAAGCAGGGCCATGCCCAATACCTCAAGTGGAAGTTGATTTATTCAATAATTCAGTTCTTCATCTCTTATTTATTGAGCATCCATAATGTGTCTGGTCCTGTACTGATAATGAGATACAATGGCAAATGAGTCAGAGTGTCAGTTTTATTATAAATTATATTTAACAGGGGAAACAGAAGAAAAAACAATAAATAAATAAGAACATACTCTTAGATCACCAGGCGCACTAAACAAGGAGTTGACATAGGGTGGTATGACAGAGTAGGGGACTCCTTCAGTTGGATCATCTAGAAAGATGTCTCTAAGGAGCAATCATGAAGGTTGACAAATGAATGACCGAAGGATACTGCACCTAAAGATCAAGAAAGAAGAATTCAGGGAACAAGTGGAGCCCAAAGAAGCAAAGACTTCAAGTGGGAGATGAGCTTAGCAGGTCAAGGATGAGAGAGATCAGAGGCCAAAGCAGCTTCCAGATATTCAGCAACAAGGAAGGAGGCATGAGGTGGGAAGCACAGACCAGATCAGGGAGCACCTTGTAGGACATAAAGAAGTTCATATGTTACACTTACATTGGAGAGTTTCAACCAGAGAAGCTTGATCAGAGATTTTAAAAGACCACTTTGGCTTCCCTAAACTATGGGCTTCTTAAAGGTAAGTTGTTGTCTTGTTCAACTGTAAAATCTAGAAAAAAAAACTGGTACATAGTAGATGTTACATCAACATTCTAAGAAATCAGTAAGCATTATGTACAGAATTTAATGTAGGGAAAACAAGAGTGAAAGCAGAGGTTCATTTATTAATCTAACATATTTATTAAGCATTTACTAGTAAAGATACTGTACTAGATTCTCTGGCTAGAATGGTAGATGGGACTTAGTCTCTGCCCTCAAGGAGCTAGCTGGCAGAAAGTACTGAAACAAATAAACACATGGGTGATTATTTTGGTTTGTTACTTGGAAATGTACCTTTATTGGAAGAAGGGTCATGTCCTTTCCTGACACTTCAGTCTGTGATCTATTCATTTGTAGGCTGAGACAGGCCACAGCCAATAGCCTCTTTACTTGATCAGAAAGTCTTAAGAGAGAAGGGAGCGCTAAGGAAACGTTAAGCAGTCTGTACTATGGAATGTTGTTGGCTTCTTGGTGCCTTTGCCCTGGTGGGTGCTGATGAGCTCAGGCAAGAGGGTTGGAGGTGCTTCATGGATAAGTGGAGACCAAGTACTAACTCAAAGCAAAAGCAGTCTGTGAAATAATTGTCCTTATTTGCTTTCTCTGTCTGATTCAGATTTATTGTTCCTCACTAGTTCTCCCCGAGGACTATACCTCACTAGTTCTCCCTGTAATAACATTTAAAGAATA
This sequence comes from Lasiurus cinereus, assembly GCA_011751065.1. NCBI lineage: Eukaryota > Metazoa > Chordata > Mammalia > Chiroptera > Vespertilionidae > Lasiurus > Lasiurus cinereus. Next base: position 44,902,947 of record JAAGEH010000480.1, on the reverse strand, counting down.
CATGCTCTGGGGTTGAACTGTCTAGTTGAGCTTCACAGTGGCATCACCAGTAAAGTACCTATGACCAAATTACCCTGCCTCTCAGAGCTTCAGGTTTCTCATCAGTAAGATGTGGATAATGATAGTACCTATTTTGTACAGTTAATGCTTTAATATATTTATGGCCTCTGAGTCATATTAAGTGCTTAATAGACATCATCTAATATCTCTATTATATTCAATTTAAAATATTTATTACAAGGCTTTAACTCCTTCTAGATCATCATTCCTTGTCACCATCTGTATATTATCAATGGCAATCAAGGTATTTTATAAAAAAATGTACTTGATAAAAACGTTCTTTAAATATACCTTATTAGAATCCCTGCTCATCTAACATCTACAAAATCTCTTCATCATTTAAGACATTGTACACAAAAAGGCCATAAAAGTGTGAACGGCATGCTCTTCTGTCTGGTTTCATAGCATCAATAATGTTGGGAGCTAATATATCCTTTCAGGGTTGAGGTTTAGATGATTTAGCTGAATCACATGTTTTCTGTGGATTCAGGGTTAGTCGGAATCCTCAGTGCAAAGTGTGTCAAAGAGGGACCCACACACCATCTGCATCATAGCCCTGCGGGTCAGATGCTTATTGGAAATGAGACTCCTGGACCTCAACCCTGACTGACTGATTCAGGACTTACTGGTGAAGGGTGAAGGAGAGAACAGCCTGTCTGGAGCTACCTCCACAGTGGCTCTCTCTATGTGCCATAAAATTTTAAAAACAGAGGAAATCAAGGAGGAAGAAAATTTATATTCTTGCTGATGGAAATTATTTCTGGAGGTCATGACATAGGCTGGGTCTGTGAGATCCCGGAATCAATGTTTGTCTTCATGTAGCAGTGTTCCTTTTTTGGAGGACATGGGAAGGAGGAAGCAGACAATGGCTCTTGGTGGCAAGCTGAGTTGGCGGGGAGCCCCTTCTTCTGGGCAAAACTTCTTTGGGGCCTACAGAACCCTCTCTTAACCTTGACCAACTCACCCATGAGATGGGCCCTGTCCCCTGTCTTTGAAGAGAGAGCCTATGATTCTTCTGACCCTTGGTCTCTTCTAGTTAGAGAGGGTATAATTTAGCTGGATTAAAATGGAAGAATTTATTTTTTTCCTTTCTATTTTTTCCTCTTTCTCTTATTCCCTAACTGAGTCCCTGCCAAGGCAAACTGGTACAAACCAACAACATCAGGAAAGCTCGAGATGGAGCGCAGTTCTCTTGAACACTTCATACCCAAGTGTATTCTTGCTCTAAAGCTCTCTCCAACACTTAGTGAAGCATGGATTCCTGTAAAAGCCTTGTAAAAAGGAAACATGGATCAAAGACACCCTCCATGTGGTGTCAGGTCACATTCAAAATCTATGTGCAAGGAGCCAGCCACCACCACTGGCTGGAAGTCAAGCCCTCCCTTAGACACTTCATTCAGAGCTCTCCCACAGGGCCCTTCCACCAAGATAGAGCCTTTGAGGTCCTTTGCCACCTTCTCAGCTTGTGTTCCTCTGTGAGAAAGGGCAAGAGGAGCCCCAGCAGAGGCCCTTTTCCTTGGCAGCACTCTGTGTCAGCAAAGCATCTCCAGCTAGCATTTCCATGGGAAGGTCTTCCATCTGGAGCTTGGCAGAGAGGGGGAATTTTCTTTGAGGTCCTGCCATTCTTTCCCTTCAGCTCTCATAGGTGCAGCTTGGAGAGGCCCCAGCTGATTTTAGGGCTGATGCTGGTGTGTTTTCATGGAGTCAGAACTGCTCTGTTTCCTCAGCGAGTCTGAAAGGCAATTAGAGAAAGAATGTTGTTTGGGCTGCCACCGCCTCCCATCTCAGTGTGCAACAGGTCACAAGATGTGACAAGTTCATTTGCTAATTCCTTCCTTTTCAGTTAATAGAATAACACAGATGGGAACACTTATCCTGGAATTGGACATACGTTGGAGCAGCAGTGGAGGGAAGATAGAGGCAGCCTGGCCCATTCTCAGGCCTTCATGAAACAGAAATGATTTTCAACAGCATCATTACCTTCAGCTGGGTAGGTAGCCTTGAGAAGCTCCTTCTTGACAGGAAGGCACAGGCCTCTGGCACGGGCCCTACTCTCAATGAGTCCATCCCACAAAATTCTCACAGTATGTGAGAGAGATAATACCCAACAGCAGCTTCATTGCTTCCTAGGAGACTTTGGGCAGCAATGCCATGGCAGCAGTTTTGAAACTGCCCCATAGATGCCTGTGAGATGATAAAGGAATCACTGAGGGAAGAGGGACGTTGAGATATAAATAGTAGAGGCATGAACAGGACCACAGGGACTTCTGTTGTCTATCTTGGCCACTGTGTACCTTGGATATTCAGGTAGAGAACAATTTAAAATGTTTTATCCTTCACCAGATCATGACCTAACTTTTGGTTCAAAAGTGACAGAGAATCTTTGGTAATCAAATGCTCCTGGTTTTGAAGTCTAAGAGATATATCCAAAACCCAGGCTGCCACCAGCCAACTATGAGTGCCTAAGCAGATTATCCAACTCTTCCTAAGCTTCTAATTTCTCACCTGTGAAGGAAATCAGGACAACATTTTCCACTTTACTCAGTTGTTGAGGATCAAATAAAATGTCTAGAGACATATATAAATAGTAGCTAAAATTTATTGGTATATGTAATATGCATCAAGCACTGTGCCCAACACTTTATAGGCATATTTTTTAAAAATATATTTTATTGATTTTTCACAGAGAGGAAGGGAGAGAGATAGAAAGTCAGAAACATCGATCAGCCACCTCCTGCACGCCCCACAGTGGAGATGTGCCTGCAAGCAAGGTACATGCCCCCTACTGGAATCGAAACGGGGACCCTTCAGTCCGCAAGCCGATGCTCTATCCACTGAGCCAAACCGGTCTCGGCTATAGGCATATTTTTAATTAGACTTCACTACAGTGCTCTAGCTAAATGCTATTATTGCCTGGTCTACCATATTACAAATGAGGAATTGAAGTTCAGTGACAAAATCCTACAACCTGCAAGTGGTGCGTCTTGATTTGAAACCAGCTTTATTTATCTATGACTTCAAAGTTCAAATTCATAATCACATTGCAGGTGCTTGTAGGTACTTGTGGTATTTTCATCATCATCACTGCCAATAAACAAACCATAAGGAGCTAGAGAGTTTGCACGTCAATATTTTAGTATTGGTATAAGAAAATTAATGTAGATTATAGGTAATAATTCCAAACTTGAAGAGAACTAAAAGTTTTGGAAATCAAGGAAAAAGAGAAGAACATATCCTTCTGGGAATTTAACTGAGGTTAGGTCCAAAATGTATCTTTGTGGACGTATGTAAGATATTTTCTGCTTTGACCCCTCCCTCTTTTTACAGTAACAGATTCCTCTCTTTCTCATGAGATATAATCCTTCCCATATTCCATATAGCTTTGATGGGGTTGACAAGTCATATTTTCTCTCTACACTAGACCACAAGACTTAGCTGTTATTCCTGGGTCTTATCTATAGCGATCAGTATTTAGGATGAGCCTATGGTTTGAAAGGGTGAATTGCTGGAGGTTAGGAACAGTAGTTAACATAATAAATGCAGGAGGTTCATCAAAAGGTTGATGGACAGTTTCAGTAGGGCTGAAAATTTGCATTATCATTGCCTGCTGCCAAACAGCTGAGGGCAGTTCCCCCAATCTGATGGTCCTTTATAGTTTACCAGGCTTTACCTTCGATGTGTATATCTGCTTTGCTATAGGGAAAAATGTGGGAATAAAAAGCCCTGGGGGCAGAGATCAAGGAACATAGTCACTAGAACTAAGTCTCCAGATGGCCCTCCAAAATGCCTTCCAAATTCTTATTTCTTATCTGGTCTCTTTAATCCATTTATGTATAGCCCCTTTTCCAGATTCCTGAACCCTTGTAGATGGTGAGAAAGACCTAGTAGTGAATTAAAATCACTCCATTGCTTTTCATGGCAGAATAATATTTCAGTATATTTTTTTCTCTACTCATTTATTGATGGGCATCTGGGTTACTTCCATATATTGGCTTTGTAAATCACAGTGTAATGTAGCATGATTAGACATAAAGGGTATTATACTGAGTGAAATAAGTGACAGAGATAGACAGACACCATATTCTCTGACTTATATGTGTAATCCAAAGAACAGATTAAATGAACAAATAAGGAAACAGACGCATAGGTACAGAGACTAATGGTTACCAGCAATGGGGGACTTCAGGGAGGGGCTGGTTAAAAAAAGGTGAAGAAATTAAGAAGTACAAATTGGAAGTTACAAAAGAGTTACAGGGATATAAAGAACAGCATATTGCATATAGTCAATAATATTGTAATAGCTATGAATGGAGCCAGGTGGGTACTTGAAATATCAAAGAGATCACTTTGTAAAGTATATGATTGTCTAACTACCATGATATATACCTGAAACTAAGCCAAAATAATATTAAATGTAAACTTCAATTGAAAAATAAAATTAAAAAATATTATTCTAGAGCAGTGGTTCTCAACCTGTGGGTCTCGACCCCTTCACAGGGGTCGCTTAAGACTATTGGAAAACACCTATTTCCCATGGTCTTAGGAACCAACACACTGCTCCTCAGTGTAGCAAAATGTAGCAATGTAGTTTACTGTTGTTATATGAAGACTGTTGTCCATGCTACACCACGATTCAAGACAAAATTTCATTTATTTGTAATTAGAAATAAATATTTCACAGTATATAATTACATATTGTTTTTGTGATTAGTCACTATGCTTTCATTATGTTCAATTTGTAACAATGAAAATACAGCCTGCATATCAGATATTTACATTACAGTTCATAACAGCAGCAAAATTACAGCTAAGAAGTAGCAATGAAAATAATTTTATGGTTGGGGGTCATCACAACATGAGGAGCTGTATTAAAGGGTCACAGCATTAGGAAGGTTGAGAACCACTGTTCTAGAGGATTTCATGTACTGATTCTAGAGGAATGAAAGTGTATCTGTCTTCTATCTTTTCAAGACTGACATGAAATAAGTCTATAGCATTCTGCAGCCATTTGTGTTTTTCTCTTGTGCAAATAAATGGAGGATGATAGCAGTGGGAAAGAATGCAACCAACATAGGAAGAAGCAGGGGATCTAAAGAGAGAAAGAAGGAGATGGAGGGAAGTGAGAGGGGGAAGAAATAGAAGTGAAAGTCAGGAAGGGAGGAAAAGGAGGGGAGGGTGAGGAGACCTTTTTTTTTTTTTTTTTGTCATCTCAGTATCTATTTGCATGTGAGACCAGTTCTGTTGCTAGGTTTTCATGCTGAGTTTCCATTATGAAAATATTCATGGGAGAATACTGGTTTCCACATAGGATATTGGATTTATCAACAGTGAAATCATGATGAACTTGATAAGAATGATTTCAACAGTGATCAACATTTTGAGGCCTCTCAGACTAAGTCCTTGTCTCTAGAACATCTGTCTGTCTCTCCTGGGTCATGTAGAAGCACATCCCAGTGAATTCACAATTGGCTCTTTATTTGAGAATGAGCTTTAGAAGCAGACTTCATTTTTAATATCAGCTTTACCAGAACATAACTCTATGACCTTAAACAAATTAAGTTCTCTAAGCTTTTATTTTTCTATCTCCAAATTAGATGTAGGTACTTGTATGTGAGAAGAGGGTTTCTAGGCAAGTCAAGTGACTTAGGGGGAAAATAATTTCCTGGCATAGTATCTGATTTATATAATGCATTCTGAAAATGTTTGTTGTATTCTGTGTAGCTCAAATCTACCCTCCCCCACCCCATGAAAATATGGCATAATAATTGAAGATAGGTACCTAAAGTCTTGGGGAATCTAAGTACCTTCTGTAATTCAGAATAATGCTGTTTTTCTTTTTGTTGGAAGTTATATATGATCATGCTATGTAAAATGTCAAAAAGAATCTCTAAGAATAAGCTGCAAAAATTAACAAAGTATGTGGGATGTTCACTAAATGAACAATTACTCACTTAACATAACCTTTTCACTTCTCCCTGCTGCCTTATGCCTCATAGTCATAGGCTTACAGCTCTCCCTGCTGTGAGATTGGTGATGTTGATAAGGTGGGCTTTCTCAGACCTCAGGGTATATCTATTGCCAAGGATAGCTGGGCAGGTCCCAGGGCTTTGCTAGTGACAGTCCCTTTGTAGCCGATTTGCTTAAAGAAGGGAAGCAGCATGCTACTGGAGGTTTAGGGAATTTTATAGTTGAAGTTGTTTTGTGCCCTTCTTACTTTCATATCCTCTATGTGTTTGCGGAGCTTCTCTGTATTTGTCTCCCTTCCTCTCTCTCTTCCTTCTCTTCTCCCTCCTCTCTCCCTCTTGTTTTCCTTCACTCTCTTTCTCTCTCATCTTTGTACCCTAGTTCTAGACAATAGGGACAAGACCAATGAATAACACTGAATAAGTCACATCCTTCTGCCTCAAAGAGCTCCAATCTCATAGAGGATCCAGACTGCGAGCAGCTTATGATCACAGTTTCTTTAGCTTGAAGCCAAGGAGGTGGAGTCGAAAGACCCATGCCAGAGTGCAGTGCTGGCTTCTCAGCCTGGGAGAGGTGACATTAAAGGGTGTCTGTGTCTCACATGGTGCCCAGATGGCTCCCTTTGTACCCTGTGAGCCACTTAGGAGGGAACTATCTTCTTATAAAAGCAGAGAGGCTTAATGCCTGGCAGACCCTGGATGTAAGTTTCAAAATGATGTGATTTAAGTAAAGCTTATTTAAAGTGAAAGTTGTGGTTACACTGAAGATACAACCCATCTTTGCTTTTTTGCCTTACAAAGTTTATATGGAATTCCTCCCTTTCCCATTTGTGACACCCTTTGGTGTAGGTATTCTTTCAGCTGACTTAGAACATTCATGGAGAAAATTAGAACCAGGGCCTGATTTCTTCTCCTGAAAACAGTTTCTCCTTTTCAAATAATCCTGCTGGTAAAATGTTTACAAGTATGACATTTCACATGTGGAGAAAGGGATCAAATTAACTGTAAGAAAGAGGGATCTGCTACCTCCTTTGAGCAACATCCCTGATACTTCTGGGTTTATGAGTATGAAATCCATGGATCTCAAGAAGGAAGGGAGTGAGTACAACAAAGGACTAACAGAAAAATTACACCAAGAAAGAGGACCAACTCTCCATCTGAGTCCCAGTCTTTTGTGGAAGATAATTACCCATGTTTTCATTTTTAATGCAAAAGTAGTTTTTCCCTCCTGACTATCTAAGGAAAATAAATTAATATTCACTTAACATCTACTGTGTTTTTCAGGGGGAGGGAGAGAGAAGTAGAAGAAAAAGAGAGAGAGAGAGAAAAGAAAATACCCATGGTTTGCAGCACCCCATGAGAGAGTCTACAGTTCAAATTCCCTTGGCAAATTTGTTGTTGAAGTCTCATCTTTATGAAGGGATTTTCCTTACTAAGCATTTCCCAGGTCTTTTTCAGTCTCTGTTTCCTTAATTTCCTAATTTTGTAAATTGTCCACAAGGGACCAGGACTGAGAGGACAGAACCAACAGAGTGAGGCCGTGTGGGATTTGGTTGCCAAGACTCAAGAGGGTCTTGCTCTTACTGGAGCCTCAAGTTCAACAACAGTCTTAGTAACAAAACACAAACAGTTCCCTTGACACTCATTTGAAGGGGGAGGGTGGGGAACGGGAGCAAATGGCTCATCTTCTAATAGGACTGAAAACAAAATTCAAGTGAAGTCAATTAAATCTACGAATAAAGTAATTTTCACAGGACTTATCCAGTAGAGAGGACCGGTCACACTGAAGATTCGTCTGGGGAACTGGGATCAGGCATTTCCAACTAGATTCACCAGGACTTATAAGAGTGTTGTTCTGAAATCCTAGGACTGGAGAGGATAGCAAAGATCTATTAAACACAAAAATTCTGATCCTGGGAGTCTGGGGGATGTGGAAACTCTTGTCCCTGTTCACTGGTGAATTGGTCCAAGATGGTGAAGAGAGACAATATGACTGGGCTGCATGACAGACTAAGAGAGAAATGAAGTATCAGAAATGTGGACTCTGTTATAGCCTCTGGGGTAGGAAGAGACAACAAAATATTCAATTCAACCAGGGACAGGATAGAGATTGTCCACTCCTGGCCAGTAATCAAAAATCAAGATGAGCTGGGAGAAGGGGTTTGAGTTTGCTTGAATAAGCTAACCCTCTGATCTTGGGGGTACAAACAGAAACCCCAAGGTTCAAGCAAGGAGAGCAGGAGCCTGGCTAGCAGAGGTTTGCAAAGGGAGATGGCTGAATTTGGTGCTGTGATTTGCTGTGGTATAAAGAACATGTCAGGGGATCTGGGAGCACTTACTGATCACTTATTATGTGTCAGACACTGTGGCAGAGATACAATCCTATAAGACTGAAGACGAGGAGAGAGAAGATAAACCAATATAGTTGGTAACATGAAAGGGAAGTGCAGACAATGGTAAGGGCATGCATAGTTAGGTCGTATTACTAGGAAAGACCTCATTCCTGCTCTATTGATAACACCCTACTTTAAGCCACCGTCATTTCTTATCTGGGCACTGCAACGTTCTATACTAGTCTTTTAACATGCACTCATTCACCTTTGCAACACATCTACCTGGTCATATTATATGTCCCCCTAAAACCCTATAAAAGCATCTCACTACAACATAGGTACATTCTTGATCTGACCAGCATGGTTCTGCTATATCTGACTTGTCTCTCCACATTCATCTTACTCTGTTATGTCACCTGAAATGAGGATATACTGAGGTCAAGATACTTGTAAGACATCCATGCAAAGATGTTCAGGAAAACACTAGCTATGTACTAGAGATAACTTGGGATGATGGTAAGAAAGAAATTACATGTTTTCTCTGAAACCTATGCTCTTGAGTATTCTGAGGTTGTGTGGTAGGAAGACTTATGATTCTTTCCCCCTCTCCTCCCAGATCTCTGGCCCCGTATGTACACTCATCTACTCCAGGATATTAAATCAAACACTAATGTAGGTACTGATGTGAAGGATTATGCAGATAAAATCAAGGTCCAAAATCAATTGATCGAGAAGTTATCCAATGAACCTGACCTAAAAACTGAGTGTTTCCTCCAGCTTCATAGAGGGGAAGTCAGAGATTCTATGCTTTATTGCTGGCTTAAAGATGGAGGGATCCTTACTGCCAGGAATGTGGGCAGCCTCAGGAAGCTGAGAGTGTCCTCTGGCTGACAACCACAAAGGAATTGGGATTTCAGTCCAACAACCACAAGAAAATGAGTTCTGCCAATGACTGGTGACCTTGGAAGAGCAGCCCTGTTGATGCTTTGCTATGAGCTTAGTGAGACCCTAAGCTGAGAATCCACACATGCTCTTCCTGGACTTCTGGCCTGCAGAAAGTGTGAGTTCATAAATGTGGGTCATTTTAAGCTGATGCACAGGAATAGAAAAATAATACTTGAGGCAAAAAGAAAATTTATCTTTTGAAAGACGTAAGTGAGCATCTTCTTCATCACTTGCCAGTGCCCCCAGTGACCAGACCATTGCCTACAGCATTGAGGAGATGCATATCAGGGGTGGTTTCTACTCTCAACAGCCACTTGCAGTTAAAATGTGACTTCTTGACATAAGGCCCAACGTATTTGTAGAAAATGGAGTAAGTCAAAGAGCCATTCATGGCTATTGCTTGCCATATAACACACATGGGAGGCCTACATTGTCTATTAGAAGGGAACTGGGCTGATGTTGACAGTAGACCTGTGGAATTGCCCTCCAAATATACACAGCCATAGTCAAGAAAACTCCATGCCAAGTGATCATAGGTGATCCTAAGCCCAATTACCAGGCCCTACTTGTTTTAGAGAAGTTTATTGCCACAGAAAAAGAGAAAAATTGTAAAACTCAGACTTAAGTGTTGAAAAATTAATCAGGCCTTTGGCCTTCTTTGCTGAGCTTTTGTAAAGAATTTTCTTGTATACTTAGCTGGTTCAGTGATGGGGGTTAAATGTATGTACCCTGGAGATTAATACTCTTGTTGGAGCTTTTTCAAGAGGGAACCTGTTAGAACCAGGAGCCCATTTTGTATTTCCAAAGAACGTATCAGGAGGTAACTAAATCTGCTGGCTGGTTATCAGGACAGGCTTATTATTGGAGGCAGCACTGGGGTGAGAGGCAGAATGGTTCATATCCCAGGCTGGGGAGAGGAAAGCAAAAATATAAGATGGTGGCATGAATGACCATGGTGGGTTCAAAACACTGAAAACCAGATTCAGCATGCTTGGAGTAAAAATTATAGCCAATGGCCTGGCTGGTGTGGCTCTGTGGTTGAGCATTGATCCATGAACCAAGATGTCACAGATTTGATTCCTGATCAGGCACATGCCCAAGTTGCAGGCTCAATCCCCAGTAGGGGCATGCAAGAAGCAGATCAATGTTTCTCTATCTCTATCTCTTCCTATCTAAAAATCAATAAAAACATTTTAAAAAATTCTAGTCAATGGCAGGAAGAAAGAATTTCAATCTAAAATTAAAAATGGAAAACTGGGTGTGAGTCATTATAAAAATAGCCCTGATGACTTCCTGAGTACTGAAGGGTTTTTAGCAAGGACATGGCATAATCACTCTTGTTTTAGAATGGTGTCTGTGAGGTGGCAGTTTGGAGAATAAACCAGAAAATCAGAGATGATAACCCATTTTCTGGCTTGGACAATGTCATGAACTGGGATAAGAAATTAAGTTGGTGATGGAGGATAGATTTAGTTAGCTTTGCAGATGTTGAATTATAGTTTACTGAGTTATACATGTGTACATGTCCTATTTCTCAGGACCTGTACTATAATTACAGATTCAGACTGGAGAGTTGTCACACTTAGTAATGTTGAATCATCAGCTTGCTAAGGGGCAGAGGATAGCAATTTTTTTATCTCTATAAGTCAGGATACTCTTTTAACTCATTTTGCATTAGCCACTGACTTTTGAATTTTTGTTAATAAAGTGATTCAATCATTCATTCATCAATCATCAAAAATTTAATAAGTGCCAAGACCGGTTTGGCTCAGTGGATAGAGCGTTGGCCTGTGGACTGAAAGGTCCCAGGTTAGATTCCGGTCGGGGGCATGTACCTTGGTTGCAGGCACATCTCCAGTGTGGGGCGTGCAGGAGGCAGCTGATCGATGTCTCTCTCTCATCGATGATTCTGACTTTCTATCTCTCTCCCTTCTTCTCTGTAAAACATCAATAAAATATATTTAAAAAAATTAATAAGTGATGCACTATTCCAGGCCTGGAGGGTATTGTAGAAGACAAGATGGATGAAGTTCCTGGCCACATAGAGGTTCAGTCTTCAAAGAGCTGAAGACAGTTGACAAACCACTGAAAAACAACTATCAGAAAGTGATCAATTCTATAAACTTATATGTGATAAGTGATATCAAATAATGATGAAAATATATTGAGGTGATGGCAGTCCACTTTTAGGTAGATTGGACAGGAGAATTTTTCATGAGGAGATATCATTTGAGCAGAAACTGCACAAACCCAGAAGACAAAGGAAGAGAGGGCAGCTCCAAAGGGTCACCTGGAATGAGGCATTCAAGGAGAAGAGAGAAGGTTGAGCACAGTCAGAGTCAAGTAAATGACAGGAAGGGTAGTACTAGATGAGTATTAGGCAGGCAACTGATCAAAAAGTGGTCAAAAAGGGGGTTGGGGCCATGGCGAGTGAGTTTGGTTGAAATGGAAAACCAGTGGAGGGTTCCAAACAAGTCAGTATGGCATCTAATGTGTATTTTAAACCATTTTATTGGTATCCATGATGAATGGAAACTGTGCTAAAAGATTAAATTATTATTATTATTACTACTAGAGGCCCGTTGCACGAAGAGGCCAATTGCACGAAGATTCCTGAAATAGGCCTTTCTTCCCCTGGCTGCTGGCACTGTTTTTCCTCTGGCACCCTGGCTTTCACTCTGGCAGCTGCCTTCTGTCTTAGCTCCAGCCAGAAACTTCAGTGTTTGCTCCTGTAGCTCCTTCCATCTCCTGCCCTCCTCCTCATTGCAGGCAACCCACCCTGCTCAGCTGCTTCACACCTGCATGCTTGAAGTGGCTGAGGGGCGGGGAAACCACCATCTTTGTTGGGTTAATTTGCATACTCACTCCTGATTGGTTGGTGGGTGTCATGAAGTGACAGTCAATTTGTATATTTCTCTTTTAATAGTGTAGATTTCTTGCTTTAGTTACATTCCTCATTTTCATCCCCTCCCCCCAATGTCTTTAATATATATGTTTTTTGTTTATATAAATTCTTTCAATATATGTGTTCTAGTTTTATGACAACTTTTGTTTTTCCTTTCCAAGTATATGTGCCAGGAAATTATAGAGATTATAATGCATTTGATTTTATGTTGAGGCCAAAAACCTGTATTTTAGAGAGAAAAACAATCCCCAGGTATTGCTGAGACCTATTCCAGTTTAGAAGTTTTCAAAATAGGAGGTGCTGAGGTCCAGGGATATACTATTAAACCAACACTTCTAGGAGAAAACAAGTCCTGACTTGTATTATTTGCTGATTTTCATGGTGTAAAAATTCCCTCCATGACCAATGTCAAGCTAATATTTAATAACCAGGTTTCAAAGGTCCTAAATATTTGGCTAGTGCCATTTCCAGCATACTATTATTTAGTCCTTCAATTCCACCTGAAGAAGGGCATTGCTTTGTTTATGAAAATAGGCCATCCCAGGTCAATTTGTCCTTTCTGTGTCCTTATGTAAAGAGCAAGTTACATGGGTGTTCCAGAATCCCCGATGAGCCCATCTGGAAGTGAGTGACATGACTGCACTTTCCTTTCAAGGACAGGTTAAGAAAGCTTGTTATTGGGTCAGCTGTGAGCCCCGTTGTTGGAGTCTCTTGTGTGCACATGGTACAAGCCAACTCTTTAATCCTGACATTGTGAAAAATTCCTAGCCAAATTAGAGGGATGGCTTGTGGCCATTCTAAATATTGTCTCAGAAATGTTTATAACCCTAGGGTTATAATGCTTATTGGAGCCAATATCTGCAACAGGGCAGACAACAGATCTTGAGGCTATAGAAGATGCTTGAATTAAGAGACTCCATAAAGAGAGGAACTGAATCTTTTCTAAATAATCCAAAGGGGACTTTTTTTGAATTATGCAACTTCCATATGGGTAGTGACATCTTTAAAAAATGAGTATTTTTTCCTCCCTTAAGGGCATACATTTTGAAATGTAGCTGCTGAAAAGTGGAAACAACATTAATAATGCTATGGACAGAATTGTGTACCCTCCCTGCCCCCCAAAAATTGTATGTTGAAGTTCTAACCTCCAATATGATGGCATTTGGAGATGGGACATTTTGGTGGTAATTAGGGTTAGATAAGGTCATGGGGGGTGGAACCTAGACTCAATGAAATAGTGTCCTTATGAGAAGAAACACCAGAAAGCTTGCTTATTCTCTCTGCCATGTGAGGATGCAGCAGAAGACAGCTGTCTATGAGGCAGGAATAAAATTCTCACTGGAAACTTTAACTATGCCAGGCCTTGATCTTGGACTTTTCAGTCTCCAGAACTGAAAAAAAAAAAAAACTCTGTTGTTTAAGACATTCAGTCTACAGCCTTTTGTTATGGCAGAATGAGCAGTTGACTACTACTACTACTATTACTACTACTACGACTGCTATTCTATATAATAAACAGCTAATATGTTAATTAGACCAGATGGTAGAATGACCTTTCAGAACAACCAGTGGGTGTGGGGTGGGACCACAGGTCTGTGAGGCAGCCAGGGCTGCGAGGGCCTACTCTTGTATGAATTTCGTGCATTGTGCCTCTAGTTATTATTATTATTATTATATTAATTAATACAATAATATTATATTATTAATATAATAATAATATAAACATCTTATGCATATATTCTCCTGTAATTCTCATCATAATTTAATAACTTGGTTTTAATATTTTTCTCTTCTCGTAAATGAAGTAAAAAGATTCGTGGATGTTAAGGAACATGTGAAAGGCTATACAGGATGGCAATTGGTAGTTGGGGTTTGAACCTATCTTGGCCCATTCTTCACTGTCTGACCTCATGGTTTCCCAGTGGACACCATGATGCCTGGCATAGTGCGTACCCAAAATACATATGAGATTACTGAAAATGAATGAATGGTGGTTAGACTCCCAAGACAAGAAACTGAGTTTGGAACATAAGTTTTTAGGGCTTTCAATGTAGTGGAGACTATGTCTGTGAAGTCACAGCAACTTTTTCTGCTATGAACCTTGAAAATTTAGTTCTTACTTGGAAGTACGAAAAAAATGGAGTATAAGTGTAAGGTAATTGTCCTTTTATGCTCTTATACTTGTCATGGTGCCAGTATCCACATATTTCTTCTAGGGATAGAATTAAAATGCCAAATTTTCACGATTATGAGATAATTGCAGAATAAGTGCTGAGGGAACAATCATAAAGTAGAAAGAAGCTGTGTGCTTTTGCAACTGGACAGACCTGATGCTTCCTATTATTGGCAGGAGACTTGCTGCATATGGATTTTCTCGTATTCCTGATGCATGGATTAGTTATTTCTTAATTATCATACAGTCCCTGATTGGCTGGGACATGTGTCTGTCAGAAGGAACACTTGTGAATGCATTAGCACTATTAAAGAGGCAATTTATCCCAGTTGCCCTATGAAAGTTGCACACTGAAGATCAGTGAACCTAAGTACAAAGTATGTGTTTTGAATAAAAATACACATTCCTCACCCCTAAGATCTCTGTCCAGTGATTAGAAAGGGTTCTGCCCAAGAAAACGTTAGGCAGAGTGTGAAAAATGAGGCTTACATTATACATACAAACACAATTCTCATATGAAGTTTAACTGTTCAATTTATTTACTTGTTCATGACATGTAAAAGAGAAAGCAATAAGGGGAGAGAAAAATCAGGTTCTGATTGCATTGGTTTAATCCAGAAAATTCATTTTCTATTTAAAAAAAAAAAAAAGCCACCAGGAGAATTACAGACATAGAATCCACCCCTAGCTCTTCCTTTTTTTCCATTCCAGCAGGATGCAGCCAGGCCTGTGAAGAGTGCTCTAAAAAGCCAGCAAGAGATATACAGGGTTCTCTCCTGGGGCTGACTTTTGATTTTATCCTTGCTGACCACAGTGGAAGCAGATGAAAAGGATGAGCGTGTTCTGATGGAGTTCTCCGTTAGTTCTCCCTCTGGGGCTGGTGGGAGGGGACACGTCCATTTGTCCTGTTTTACAAGTGCAATGCCTTTTTCTCTTAAAAGGAAGAGCTTGCCACATGTCATCTAACCCACCATTAGTCAAACAGTGGAAAGAACTCAATACGCTCTAAGAAGTACAATGCCCAAAGGGACAGCATCAATCCCTTATTACCACAACTTCCTCATTCTTGAGTTGTTTATATTGATTTATCTTTTGCTCAGGTAGAGTGACTTAGAGTAATTTTCTCAGCTAGAGAACACGGATTGCCTCTGTAGTAAGTCCATGCCTGTCTGAGGATGTTTTTCATCTGCCCTCACACATTAATTGGTGTGAGATATGGGAACACTGTCTTTCCTCTCACACTCCGTGGTTCCTGTTTATTCAGACATGGGTGGCAGATATAAAAATATAAAGCTACTGTAATCTGGTATATTTAAATCAAACTCCCTTTTACTCACACTTTCATTTAAGATGTATGCTTTATATTTGAATTGCCTGCATATCACCTGGGTAAATGTTGGGTTTTATTCTGTTTTTATTAATTTTGCCCAGGATTGATGAATCATATTAATCAGCAGATTACTTTTCTTTTCTCTTTTTTACTCAAGAATGTGTTCCTTTTATTATTCCTTTAATTATTTCTGATCTGTATTTTTTAACTTTCTCTGAGATACCTCTTTTATATGTGTGTGTGTGTATATATATATATATATTTTTTTAATATATTTTATTGATTTTTGTACAGAGAGGAAGAGAGAGGGATAGAGAGTTAGAAACATCGATGAGAGAGAGACATCGATCAGCTGCCTCCTGCACGCCTCCTACTGGGGATGTGCCCGCAACCAAGGTACTACATGCCCTTGACCGGAATTGAACCTGAGACCTTTCAGTCCAAAGGCCGACGCTCTATCCACTGAGCCAAACCGGTTTTGGCTGTGTGTGTGTATTTACACTCATGTATATTATCATATGTAACACACACATATTTTCTTATTTATATTTTCTTTATTATTTAAATTTATTACTTGCTTCTAAATTTCAGAGTTTTTCCCTTTTATCTTTTCTATGATATATATTATTTTTAGCATAAAATCTATTTTTTGCCACTTTTACATTGGCCCTTTATGCAAAAATTTAAAAAATAATCCTCTTCATTCTCCCTTGTCTATTTTTTTTTCTTTCTCTTTTGATCATTTCCTATATGTGTGCTTACTTTAATTTCATAAATGTCATGCATTTTATAGAACATTAACCATAAATATCCTAAAATTTCAATTTTGGAAAGTTTTTCTCTAATTCCTGGAATAGTAAAATGTGGCAGTTGTCTTTGAGCCCAGCTGGAGGGCCTTTGTTTTGGGTCAGATTTGCTTTCACTGGCCTGGGAGAGAAACTTGACCCCCATTTGTGTCCTTATCTCTGGTATATTTCCCCTGGCACTTCCTTAAACTTGTATAATGTCTTATTTTTTTATATAACCAATAAAATGGTGTTAGCATAGAGAAGTCAAAGATCCAAATCAATCTTCTAACATTTGTTTTCTATTTAAAAATAGAAACTATAATCTTATAGTTTTTTTCAAAAAGAATTTACTATCTAGAATAAGCTCTGTGTTCCATGGTATGATCCCCAGAAACAGTCCTTCAGGAAAAGAGATATTTCTATAATAAAATACTAAATAGCAAGCTATTCAAAGCACTGCGTGTGTCTACCTATCACTACTGGTATGATCTCTGTCTCATTAAAAAATAAAGACCCCTCTTGAGATATGCCGCTTAGTCTAGGCCACTGAGGCTGTTGGTGCCCAATGCAAGAATGAGGATATCAGGCCCTCATGGATGTGTCTCAGTCTCGCTGGATGTTGACCTTCATGTCATACAAATGTATGTGCACTAGAGAGAAATAGCAAGTTAGAATATAATTTTAATAATGGTATGACTTACACTGGTATTTGCCTCTTGCATCGTATGTAAGCAATGCCTCCACGATGCTTTCTTTTTCCTTTTGTTTGGATATTTGGAAATATATCCTCACTTTCCTTCACCTCTAAATTTGATCATTTGCCTATGTAATTATGTTTCTTGTCATGTGGCACCCAATAAGTGGTGTACATTAATTTCACAATTAAAATCCTGTATTACGTTTTTAAATGCATTTTTACAAACAACAGCATCTACTTATTTCTTAGTACTTACTTTCGGCAAAGCTTGAGAATATTGGTCTCCTGATATCCCACCAAGAAAGCTTTCAGTAACACTTATTGCTTAGGGTAGCACCGTGCTTTCTCTTAAAAAAAAAAAGGCCTTATTTGGTTAGATATATTTTAATTGACCTAAACTTCTTATAATTTGTAATGACTCAGTTGCAAAGGAACATGTGGATGTATCTAGCTCTGGGAAGTCTGGTGTCCTAGAGGAAATTCTGCTTTCTCTCAAGGTAGGATACATGATGGCCTGAGATCTGGCTGCAGCCCAAAGCCACTCCTCTGACTTCAAGAGGAGGGAGGATGTCTTTCACATCTAATGGCTCATCTAACAATGATGAGACCATGGCTGACGGGAATTATCTCAGATTTGTCAGGAATGAACACACATTTGCTAATGGCCTATTTCCTTCCCCCACGCGCATCCCTGCAGAGGAAGAAGGCAGAGAGATCGAGACCCTTGGCTCAGCTTGTGCCTTTTCTCCTCTTTCCTTTCCCAAACACCCTCTCCTTTCACCCCAGGATCATTCTGGATTTTCAAATTCCCGTCAGGTTTTAGGGGAAGGGGAAATACTCTTTCTTAGACTTTTTGTTGGCGAAGAAATTGATGCTATCTGTCTCCCATTGTTCTCCCCACCATCCTGTTTGGACCTGACTGAGGGCAGGAATGAAGGTGTGCATCCAGTTGTATCTCATGTCCTTTGTACAACTCAGTAATTTGCACAGAGATACCATTTCAGAATCTGCTCCCGTTTACTGCAAATATTTGTAGCAACTTCAGAATCACTTTAAATGTATACAAAGACTAAAAGAAAAATCTCAGGGAAAAACAACCTGA
The DNA here is from genome assembly GCA_011751065.1 of Lasiurus cinereus. Taxonomy (NCBI): domain Eukaryota; kingdom Metazoa; phylum Chordata; class Mammalia; order Chiroptera; family Vespertilionidae; genus Lasiurus; species Lasiurus cinereus. The sequence continues at coordinate 44,884,651 of JAAGEH010000480.1, read as the reverse complement.
ATATCTTGATTAAACTTTCAGGTAGCTGTAGGACACAGAGGATAGAAAATCAGCAGAAAGAGAAACAGAGCTGTAGACACAGATAGAAAATCAGCAGAAAGAGAAACATTGTTCCCTACCAGTGACAATAGTTTTCTCACATTATATATGTAACATTTATATAGCACAGTTATATCATTATGCCATTGTCACATGGTAGCTGCTCAATAAATATTTGTATCAGCACCATATTCCTAGTGTACCTGCCTTTCCAGGTAACTGCATCTAAAGGAGAAATAAATAAAGTGAATTTAGCCTAGAGCTAAGAAAAGGTAAGCTGCAGACTTTAGATTAAAGTAAACTTTCTATTTTGGAGTTATTTTAGATTTATTTAAAAAAAAAATCAGCAAAGATAGTACCAAGAATTCCCATACATTTCTCACTCGGTTTCAATTTTCCCTAAGGTTACCATCATATATTAACATGGTATATTTGTCAAAATTGAGGAACAAACACTGATATTTTACTGTAACTCCAGACTTTATTTGAATTTCACTTGTAAAATGCAGGCCTATGGTATTATTGATGTAATGAAACATTTAATATAGATCTGTATTGTCAAAAATCACAAAAGTAAAGATAGTGAAAAGCACATTGTATTTAACTTGAAAGTTTGCTGCATTAAGAATGTCCCAGTTGGTCACAAGGTAGTTACATTCTGACCACAGTCCACTCTTGTAAAGGATAAGAACTCTAATCCACTTCTATTTGAGAACTGGAGCTGGCAGAGGTCAGTAACCATTCACTAATTGCATTATTTTCAGCTTCGTGATTGGCAGGGTTTACTGCAATTCCAAAGGTTTCACATTGAGGTAAAAGGTGACACCATTGTAAAGCACTCATCTCAGTGGGAGAGGGCGAGTAGATATGTGAACTGTCAATGATCAATTGATCTATGACAAAGGAGGCAAAAATATGCAAAGGGGTAAAGCCAGTCAATTAAATAATAATATTGGGAAAATTGGACAGATACATCCAAAAAAATGAAACTAGACCACCTTTTTACACCATCCTAAATAATAAAAGTCTAATATGCAAATTGACCAACCAGTGGAACAACCAACAGAATGACTGGTCAATATGATGTTCACTGACCACCAGGGGGGCAGACGCTCAACTCAGGAGCTGCCCCTAACCTGCAGGCCCCAGGCCAGCTAATGTGGGTGCCAGCAGGGGCCCCCAGTCACCCCACCAGTTGCCCCACAGACTGGCCCTGATTGCTAGCCAGGCCTAAGGATCCTACCCATGCACACATTTCATGCACTGGGCTTCTAGTATATAATAATAAACTCAAGATGAACTGAAGACTTAATGTGAAACTCAAAACCATAAAAATTCCTAGAAGAAAACATGAGCAGTAAGAAGTAAGATCTCTCACATTGCCGAAACCGGTTTAGTTTAGTGGATAGAGTGTCAGCCTTGGGACTGAAAGGTCCCAAGTTCGATTCTGGTCAAGGGCATGTGCCTTGGTTGTGGGCACATCCCCAGTGGCAGGGGGTGGGGTGGGGAAGGGGTGTGTGTGTGCAGGAGGCAGGTGACCAATGTTTCTTTCTCATTGATGTTTCTAGCTTTCTATCCCTCTTCTTTCCTCCCTGTGGAAAATCAATAAAATATTTAAAAAAAGAAATCTCTCATATACTCATAGCAATATTATTTCTGATATATTACTTTGGGTAAAGGAAGCAAAAGAAAAATAAACAGGATTACATCAAACTATAAAGTTTTTACACAGCAAAGGAAATCATCAATAAAACAAAAAGAAAACCCACTGAATAGGAGAAGATATTCACCAATGATAACATTGATAAGGGATTACTATCCAAAATTGATGAAGAACTCATGCAACTCAACATCCAAAACACAAACAATCCATTTAAAAATGAGCAGAAGATCTCAATAGAAAGTTCTCCAAAGAAGACATACAGATGGCCAATAGACATATGAAAAGACAAGAGACCCAATGCATGAAATCATGCTCTTAGAGTAGAGAGAGGGGAATTCCCTCAGCCCAGATTGCAAGAGGGTGCAGGCCATGCTGAAAGACCCCACCAGTGCATAATCAGGACCAGGAAGGGACAATGGGAAGGCTCAAGAGTGTGTCCAGCCTGTCTTGTTCAGTCCTGATTGGTGGGACCCCAGCAGAAGCTAATCTACCAGTGGGAGTGTCTGCCCCCTGTGGTCAGTGCATGTTATAGCGAGCAGTTGAGCAGCCTTAGCATATGATTAGCATATTATGCTTTGATTGATTGAATGGTCAACTGGAAGACTGGGCACTTAGCATATTAGGTTTTTATTATTTAGGATGTTCAACATTACTACTCATTAGAGAAATGAGAATTAAAATCACAAGGAAATACCACCTTACACCTGTCAGAATGGCTGTCATCACTAAATCCACAAACAACAAGTGTTGGCAGGGATATGGAAAAAAGGATACTCTCACTGTTGGTGGGAATGCAGATTGGTGCATCCATTATGGAAAACAGTATGGAATACCCTCAAAAAATTAAAAATGAAACTACCTTATGACCCAGTGATTCTACTCTGAGTATATATCTGTAGAAACCCAAAATACTAATAACAAAGAACGTAAGAAGCCTTATGCTTATTGCAGCATTATTTACAATAGTCAAGATACGGAAGCCACCTACTAGTAGATGTCCATCAATAATTGAATTGATAAAGAAGATGTAATACATACACTGTGTACAATAGAATATTACTTGTTATAAAAAGAAATGAAAACTTACCATTTTGATACATAGATGCCCCTAGTGGTTACTATAATAAATGAGAGGCCCAGTGCATGAATTTGTGCACCAGTGGGGTCCCTCAGCCTGGCCAGCAGGATTGGGCCAAAACTGGCTCTCCGACATCTCCTGAGGGGCCCCAGATTGTTTGAAGGTGCAGGCCAGCTGAGGGACCCCATCAGTGCACAATCAGGGTCGGGTGGGACACAAGGAGGTTGGCCAGCCCAGGAGGGGCCTCAGGAAGGCAACAGGGCATATCTGGTCTGTCTCTCTCAGTCCTAATTGGCTGGACCCTAGCAGCAAGCTCACCTACCAATTGGAGCATCTGCCCCTACTGGTCAGTGCATGTCATAGTGGCCGGTCAACCAGTCGACTGTCTGGCCCCTGGTGGTCAGTGCACATGATAGCGAGCAATTGAGTGGCCCTAGCATATCATTAGTATATTGCACTTTGGTTGAACAGCCGACTGGTTGACTGGACACTTGGCATATTAGACTTTTATTATATAAAGTCAAAAGGGAAAGACAAAAACCATTGTTTTCATTTATATGTAGAATCTAAACAACAAAATAAATAAACAAACAAAATAGAAACAGACTTATAGATACAGAGAACAGATTAATGGTTGCCAGAGAAAAGTGAGACTGGGTAAAAAAGGTGAAGGGAATAAGAAGTACAAATTGGTAGTTACAGAATAGTCATGGGGATGTGAAGTACAGCATAGGGAGTATAATCAATAATATTCTCATAACTATGTACAGTGCCAGGTTGGTATTGGAAATATCCAGGGCGATACTTCGTAAAATATATGATTATCTAATCACTATGCTGTACACATGAACCTAATACAAAATAATATTGAAAAAAATAATAAAATATAAAAATAACAGTCTACAAAAGAGATTTACAAGGATATATATCTATTTTCTATATATTTCCTTATTATAGGAAATAACATATCAGTAAAATATAAACAATATAAACATTAAGTTAGAACTCCCAAAACATGGTAATTAGTTAAAATAAATCGATTTGGAAAATTTCAGTGTAACTATTTTAAAATATAAAAATCCATGTGGGTAAAATTAGAGTATTAGAAGAATGCAATCAATAAGCACAATTTATTAGGTTTATATAGAAGGCATTATCTTAACAAACTATAAATATATGCCCTTTTTATATCTTTGAAACACTGCAAGAAAAATAACTAATATACTTAGCCACATACAAAAAGGAAAACCTTACTTAATATATTTCTAAAGGATGGATTTTATAGGCCTTATTTTCTGATCATATCCTCCTCCCCCCTGAAATATGAACAGCAATAACAAATTATGTCTGCCCTTCAAAAACACAACTAGCTTATTTCTATTTAGATTTATTTTTCAAACAGCACCTAATTAAAGAAGGAAAATATAAATCACAAATTATTTTTAAGAGAATGAATGGAGAAAATAAAACCATAGCAAAATCTGTGGTTCACAGCTAAAGTTGTATTTTCCCAGAGGAAACATGTAGCCTGAATTATCTTTTTAAAATTATTATTAAAAGAGGAAGCTTAAGAATAAACAAACTTTGATTTTAACTTTATAAAGTATAAAAAGAACAATGAGCAGTTCACAATAATTATTACATAAATTCAATGTGAAGTGTTAAGGAATGATTTGTGAGGGGCAAAATGGATAAAGTGGTCAGGAAAGCCCTCTCTGAACGGCTAATCTTAACCAGAAAGTTAAAGGAAGTAGAGAGTAAGTCATGTGAAGATCTAATGATGACCCACGGACATGGACTACCAGATATTTACAGGAACTTCCCTTCCGGGTCCTTGTGATTACTTAATTTTGGCTTTTATTGAAGTAGCCAAAAAGGTTTATGCAGGCCACTGGGAGAAACAAAATTTTCTTCCTTATCTTTCAGCAGTGAAACTAGCATCACAGGTTTTTATAATTATGTAGTTAATAATTTTATTGTAAATATAAATATGAAATACAAAATGTAAATTTAATGGTCTCTTCACATCCTGCTATACTGTGATAATAAAAATTAATACATTATTGGACATATTTTACGAGGCTCTTTGTATATGTGCACATCTATAAAAATATTGATTTATTTCTTATTTTAGATATTTTAATACAGTCTTTCATTTTCTTCAATTTTTGATGTGCCTTCTATTTTCTCTTCCTTGTTTCCCCATCCTGTCCCAGATAGCTAGTATTAACTACCTGCTGCTATCGAATGCTCACATGATCCAGTGCCTGTAGTTGTAGCTTTAACTGTTGATATGGATTATAGTATTAATATAGATATAGATCAAAAAGGTTTTGCCATTATTTTTTTTAATGACCACAGTACCAAATGCTTCTCTGTGCCTTGATTCTCACCCTTTACCATAGATCATGGCAATTCTTTCGGATCATTTCATCTGGATCTAACATCTGTTAGAGAGACCATAATATTCCCTATTGGTCCATAGTCTACTTGGTCTGTATGCTTCTGAATAGTATTCATTCCCTCATCCCAGTGTTCATTACTCTTAAAACTCCTGCAATAAATATTTGTTTCTATGTATGTATTCTTACATACTAGTACATTTATTTCTACAAATTGGATTCTCAGGAGTGGAATTTATAGGTAAACAGCTATATACATTTTAATGTTTAAAGATACTTCAAAATTTCTGTACAAAAAACTATACTACTGATTCACATTGACATGAACAATGTATAAGTTCTATACTGTCTACATCCCTATTAGCAAAAAAATGAACATATTTTTAAATTTTTATTTGCATTTCCCTTACTAGTAAAGATGTTAAATACCCATTCTTTGTATGTTTGCAACTTTTTGTTCATATATTTTGTCCATTGTTTTCCTGCTGGTTTCTACGTATTTTGTTGTCAGTTTGTCTTTAATATAGTTTAATTTTTAATGTAGCACACATGTAGAATTTATTATTCTCTTTAGTATGAATGTTTAAAAATATTTAAATATATAAGTTAAAGTTTTAGACAATCAAATGTCTGCCTTTCTTTAAAATTTTTGGGTTTAACTGTTTTAGTTATAAAGGTTCCCTAAATCCTTAGGTTTTAATATACTATCTCTAACTTTTCATTTATTATTTAAAAAAATATTTATGTTTCTATCACACATAAAATTTTTCAAATTTGGCATGAAGTAGATGTCTCTAACTCCCTTTTCTTTTTTGGTGGAAAACCAGTTGTGCTGGCCTCATTTATTAAATTTCCACTCAATCGAAATACCACTTTTTTATTTATTAAATGGTCATATATGCTAGAATCTGTATCTGGGCACTCTATTCTATTTCTCTGATCTTTTTGCCATTTTTATGCCAATATCAAACTGTGTGTAGTTGTTTTTTTTATAGTGGCATTATAGTATATTTCAATATCTGCAAAGCAAGTCCCGTTTTTTTCTCTTCTTCTGAACTTGAAACTTAGTGTTGTCTCTCCATCCTGGTTTAATCCTTCAGCATTTCCAGTGGTTTTGTAAGCCATCCAATCCCTTCTATAAAACCATTTTTGCTTGAAAACCTGGAGTGGTTTATGTATTCTTGGCTGAACCCAATAAATGCAATGAGAATATAGCAAGGTAGCTGAATATCCAGTTAATATGTAAAAAATCTGGTATCCATATAACTAGCAAAAGATGGGTACAATAATTAATTTTCAAGAATATCATTTTCCATAGCAATAAGAAATATAAGGTGTTTATGAATATATCTAAAAAACACATGTGAAAGACATTTATGGCAAATTTTCTGAGATATCAATAACGAAAAATATTTGATATATTAAAACATTAAAATCAAAGTAGACTGAGTAGAATGTAAAGAACAAAAATAAAGACATGATAAGCCACAGACTGGACAATGAGCTTGGTCAATCAAATAACCTACAAAGTGTTAGTAGCTGGTATCTAGTTCACCAGTTTGTAATAAGGATATTACAAAGAATATAGATATTGCATAGAATACAGATAATGCCTTCAGGTATAGTTCCGAAAGGTCCTGAGTGCAGGAGCATCTGCCCTCTGGAGTTGGGTTGCATCACCTTCCCAACACATACAAGTCGATGCATTCACCAACTCAAAGCTCTCCAAACTCTCTACTTTAGAGGTTTTCTGAAGGCTTCCTTGTATAGGCAAAATTGATGATTAATTCAATCACACTGCCCATCTGCCCTCCCCTGAAGGATCAGGGGTAGGGTTGGAAGTTCCAAGTTCTAATCCTGTGTTTTTAGTGATGGGTAGGCCCATTCAGGAGTTATCTAGGATCCCACCAAACATTTCCTCGTTAGAAAAAAACAACAACATTCTTATCATCCAGGAAATTCTAAGGGATTCAGGAACTGGGGTCAAAGACCAAATATTAGAACAAAAGATGCTCCTAGTATCCCTATCACTCTGGAAATTACAAAGACTTTAAGAACTTTGTGTCAGGAACCAGGGGCGGGGGCCAAATATATATTTCCTATCAAGTCACAGTTAGCCAGGGTATAATAAAAGTGGCAACCGTTCCTCAAAATAGTCTTAAGCCTGACAGAATGGATCACTTAATTTTGAAATTTCATTGTAATCTTATTTCAAATTAAGAAAATAGCCAGAATAGTTCCTTAGAGGTGATTCTTCTACATCACATGGAAGTGAAATCATGTAGAGGGCAGGAATGTACTTTCTTTAATCAGGTCTTCTATATTTGCATCCCAGTTTTGTCTCTTTCTAACTATGACCATGAACAACTTAGTTGACTTCTGTGAAGCTCAGTTTTCACATCTTTAAAATAAATAACTGTCTTAACCCATACTGCTTTCCTTAAGGTTAAGTGAAATAGTGAATGAAAGTAAAAGGCTTATTCATGAAGTGACTGACACATAACAAAGACATGATAAATATCAGCTAGTGATAGTAGTACCACAAACATAGAGTTGATACAACAGAAAATGCAAAACTTCACATTTCTGAATGGGCTATGAAACCAAATCCCCCCTTTTGGATGAGGCTGCCTTGATTCCCATTGCTATGGGAGAAGCCGGGTCCTGGAAACGACTGCTGGGCATCCACAAGGAGCGGGGGCAGACCTGTGGTGTGTGGACGTATCTCAAGCCTCTGCTGCCTGAAGCATTCACGCCTCGCCCTTCCACCTAATCTCCTACCTCAGTTATCAGGCCACCACCGCCTGAAATTTCTTCTACTGCATCACCCTTACGAGGCTATTGAGGTTTTGTGAACTACAGGGTGACTTTGTAACAGTAGACTGTGCTCCAGGGCACATTCTGAACACTGTGTGGCAGGCTTCCATCCTGATCCTTTTTTTTTTTAAATATATTTTATTGATTTTTTACATAGAGGAAGGGAGAGGGACAGAGAGTTAGAAAGACTGATGAGAGAGAAACATTGATCAGCTGCCTCCTGCACACCCCCCGCCCCCCACTGGGGATGTGCCCACAACCAAGGTACATGCCCTTGACCGGAATCGAACTGGGACCCTTCAGTCTGCAGGCCGACGCTCTATCCACTGAGCCAAACCGGCTGGGGCATCCTTCCCAGGTACAGGAGTGATCGCCTCAGTGGAGAGGTATTGGGAGGTACCCCATTAACTTTCCATATTTAGGGGGCCTCTGAGTTGTCAGCCTGAGGAAGACAAATATGGTGGTGCCTGTGGTGTGTGGGAGGATGCAAATTGCCCAACTGGCTGCCAGGATTCTCTGGGCAGGAGAACTGGTCTGAGGGAGAAATGGAGCCTGTATAGGCTCTGAGCCTCCACACACTTCTCTTTTGCTTCATTGATGTCTGAATACTGCCTCACCCCTCCTCATACTAGGCAGATAACGCTGTGTCAGCTGTTTGCTTAATCAAGTCCTCTCAACTTCTTCCTTCTGGCCACTGGAACAATCATATCTCCCCATTCTTGCCTGTCTCCCCCTGATTCACTCAGTCCTCAGTGCTTGAGCTTTGCACATTTTTTCTTCATGTTGTCCTTCATCTTCTACCCCCACCCCCTTTCTTCCAGTATTTCAGCTGTTTCACTGTGTCCATCATTCAAATGGAATTCCTGAGTCTCCTTTGGGACCCCTCTCTCCCATGGTCCTTGTCTCAGCCTGCTTTTCAAATTTAAATTCCAAAGCCCTCTCAAAGCCTGTGTGCTTTCTGAAGGTTTTCCCAATTGTCCTGGAACTGTGGTCGGCAAATTGTGGCTCGTGAGCCACATGCAGCTCTTTGGCTCCTTGAGTGTGGCTCTTCCACAGAATACAATGACCTGGATGAGTCTATTTTGAAGAAGTGGCATTAGAAGAAGTTTAAGCTTAAAAAATGTGGCTCTCAAAAGAAATTTCAATCATTGTACTGTTGATATTTGGCTCTGTTGACTAATGAGTTTGCCAACCACTGTCCTGGAAAATTATAATCTTACCTTACTCAGAACTCCCATAAAACCACTCACATTACATTTGTGGATGTGATATATTTATTTGCATTGCCTGTTCCTAGAGCAGACATTGAGACTAAATTGTTTTTGTATCCCTATCACTGCAAACAGAAGACTGAACACATATTAATTTATACGAATAACAAGACATATGAATGATGCATCATATATGGGAGGAGCATGTGAAAAGATGGCTGATATTATTAGTTTATTAGGAAAATGTAAATTGAAATCCCAATGAGATACCCATTAGAATAGGTAAAATGAAAAAATTACTGACACTGGAAATTATACAGGTCTCTCATCATCAGTGGTCCATAGGGAGAAATTGATCATCCCCTGCGCCTGACTCACAGCTCCCAACCCTAACCAGAGGTCATGGAGCTGGTAAAGCCAGGGCATGACTCTCACAGTCCACCCCATGCAGATGGAGGTGGTAATAGCAAACTATTTTAAAGACATGAAGGTAGTAGAGTGAGTTGCCCAGGTTTATCAAATAAGTTTTCATCCAAAATACAAATGCAAACATTTGAATGACATCAATTATATTGAGCTTTTTTACATTAACCCAACCCAGTGGACAGAATGCAATAAAGATAATGTCTGTCAAAAGACTGACATTTTTAATTTTAAGGCAGTTAATCAGTATTTCCTTTGGACTCCCATGGCCTCCAAGTATACCCCTTGATTATGGTATTTATTAAAATGTATTTTAATTATTTGGTTTTATCTCAGTCTTCCCCATTAGGACTTAGGGTGCTTGGGGTCAGGAATTTTAGCTTACTGATTTTTGGATGCCAGGTACATAATAAAGTAGCTGTCCAATACATTTCTGTTGAAGGAATAAAAAGGATGAAAGAGGACTTGCGATTTGTATCACCGCCCTTCAACCTTCTATCTTCTACTTCTTCATCATTCATCCACTTACACACCTATAAATTTAACAGACCCATTCCAAGCTATCTTGCTTCTCTCATGACTATAGAAATAGCCCCCCCTGTTGCCCACTCCTGACTATATCCATATGCCAGGCAGAGTGATATTTCTGAAATATTAATCAGATTCCAACACTCCCTGGCTTAAATCCACCAATGGTTTCCATTCAGGCTTAGAACAAAAGCCAGATTCCTAAATTGGGCTTATAACATCCAACAATTTCTGGTCCTTTCTACCCCTTTTACTTCATGTCTGACTACTTTACCTTTGCCCAATATGCTGCAGATCATTGGCTTTCTTACGATGCCTCAAGACATGGTGGTAGGGTCCATCTCAAAGCCTTTGTGCAAGCAGCAATCTGGCCTAGAATGCTCTTCATATTACTAGTTTCTTCTCATGCACATTTTTGCTTTTATCTCTCCTCTGAGAAGCTTTGCCTGACCACACAATCTAACCTCACTTTAACAATACCTGGTTTAACTTCTCTGAATAGCTCTCACCCCAAAGGTGTTATTGTGTATTACACATTTGATAATAATTCTGCCTCCCCGTCTGGAGTGTATGCTTTTAGAGAACATAAGCACTTGTCTTCTCACGTCATAGCACATGGTGAATGTTTAATGAACACTTGTTGGGGATGATGAATGGATGGACAGATCAATCATGAATGAATGATGTCTTTCCTTGAAGCACAGACAGAAGATCCAATCAACTTGGTCCACAGAAGGTTTCCCTAAACCTGCATTACACAGAAATGTGTCCCTAACACATCAGATGGCTGACTTCATCTGATGCGTTATTTAATTAAGTAGTTCAGAGGAAGGAACAAGGAATCAGACATAGCCTTCAGCAGGGTGGTGAGGGACCTTTTTAAAAAAACTTGGTAGGGCGGAACACATATGGGGGTGTTATATATTATAAAATTCTTATGGTTATCCCTGATCTTTACAACTTCCAGTTCCCTCTTTGGTGTTATTGGAGGAATCTGTTTGCTGTTTGTGTTTCTCTTTTATCTTTGTGAGAACAGTTCTCATCCTTTTACCCTTTCTTCTGGCCTGTGCAGGGCACAGAACCTCCATTACCATGGAGAAAGCCATCTAGACTTTTGCTTCATTAAAAAGGTCAGCTAGGCCACCCCAAAGTAGTGGTTAGACTTGGCCTGAAACAAAACAGTGCCATCTTGATCCCAAATGATGGTTTGCCTTTCTGGGGCCTCCAGAATTTAATATGGTTTCTTTACCTCTGCCTTGTTCAGAAGTAATCATTTCTTGGGGTTTTGTTGTAATTTAAAAGTCAAAAGACACATTTTTATTTTGAAGAATTTTGCTCTCTCAGCAACTGAACTGGAAAAACCCTCTGCATCTCACATGAACTATAAGTGCACTTTGGCAATGTTAAAATTAGAATTTCTCCAGAGCCAAAGTCAGACTGAGCAGGTGACCAGATGCCAGAGTTTTTGAGAATGTAGTTTCTGGTGTCAGATTGCCTAAGTTCAAACCCTGCCAGCTTAAATTGGGCAAGCCACTTAATATCTTCTTGTCTCAGTGTCCTGATCGATACAGAGCATCCCAGTCCTCCTCTCAAGTTTTGGTGTGATGAGAATTCTGTGAGCAAATGCATGTGAAGCAATTTGCAACAGTGACTGGCATGTAAAATCTGCTTGTACATGTTTCCTAAAAATAATTATTATTAAGAAGTGCATTAGCTCAGATTTTCTCTACTTTTTCTTTCCTGAAATAATACCTACCCTACTCCCTGCTTTGAAGCAGCCATTGCTGAAAAGTGCAATTTCCTTCCTTGATGGCTCCATGTCAGTCACCTCTGTCCTGTTTTAATCTTGTGTTGGTTTGTTTGCTTGTTTTCCAGAGCCGGTAGATGGGGAGAGGTGGGGGGGAAATCGGGGGAGCATGCAGACTGTAAGATAGGAACACTCTTTGCCTGGCAGCTAGAGTGAAATTCTAGCAGTCACTCCAAATCCATAGCTGATCTGCATCCAGCAGCAGAGCTGTGGAGGAAGAAAACAAGTTCCACCCACTCCTGCTTCCCTCCTTTCTACATCTGGGACTCACAGCCACCCCTGACTCTAGAACACCCTCATCCTACACAGCGGTCACTTGGCAGAGAACATCGCTGCAATGAAGGACAATGCATTTGCTGCAGACAACAAATGATTTTTTCCAAGGCAGCACCGCATCATGGTTGTCCAGGAACTTTAATTTTAAAGCCTTGGGAGAAGCCAGTGTCTTCCACAAGGGAAAGGATGGCAAATTGTATCATTTCAATTCACACCCATGAATGATGCCTCTGCAGCTGTTTGAATTAATTCTGAAATGCAAGCAACCTCAGTAGGAGTCTGTTTCTTCATAACACAATTCCCCACTGAGTTAGTTCAGCAAGCTCCACCCCAGCCTTCCACACACCTCGGTGATGAGGACATTTATGGGACAGAGTCATTTTGGCGTAGAGAAGCACATTTCTCCACAAGGTTAATGCATCTCTGGAGTTTTCCTCCCTGCCTGAAACAAAACAGAGGTCCAGAACAGCATCAGAAAACATGGGTAAGCACTCCATATTGAGGATCAAGTCCTGGCCTCAACTGGATGAGGTTTCTGTGAACTCCTCTTCCCAAACATCTTTCACTGAAGCTCCTCAACTCAAAGTGTGGTTACCTTTGACTCCTGAGTCAGTCCAAGGTCAATTGGTGGTCCACATGCATATACTGCATTGCCATTTTCTGCAGCGTTCTCAGTCCAGGTATAGAAAACGCATCAGGTTTTCCTCTATGGCAGGATCTCTGCACTACTGCAGACCCCTTAGCTTAGTCCCTGACTCATTCATATATTCTTATGAAGTCTTTACTAGGACCAGGATGCTATTCCCTGACATTTTCCCCCATTAAAAAAAATATGGTAAAATTCATATATTTACCATTTTAGCTGTGTATACACATACAGTTCAGTGGTATTAAGTGCATTCACATGGTTGTGCCACCATTCATCCACAGAACTTTTTCATTTTACAAAAATGGAAACTGTATATCATTTATAGGTAACATCCCATTCTTTCCTCCCCCCAGCCTCTGACAATCACCATTCTACTTTGTTTATGTTGTTGTTAATTCTTTCCCCAGGATATTTTCCTATTGAATTTCAGAGAGAGTGGAAGGGAGAGGAAGAGACACAGAGAGACACACCAATATAAGAGAGATACAGCTATTTGTTGCCTCCCACAATGGACCCCCACAGAGGCCAGGGATCAAGCTTGCAACTGAGGTACATGCCCCTGACCAGAATCAAATCCATGACCCGTCAGTCAGAAGGCTAATGCTCTAACCACTGAGAAAAACTGGTTGAGGCCACCATTTTGCTTTTTATATCTGTAAATATGACTTTTTACTGCCTCATATAAGTAGAATAATACAGTATTCGTCTTTTGTGTGACTGACATTTCACTTAGCATTATGGACTCAAAGTTTATTTATGTTGTTGCATATGTCAAAATTTCCTTCCTTCTTAAGGCTGATATTTTATTTTTGTATATACCATATTTTACCTATTCATTTATCAATGGAAACTGGGTTGCATTAGCTATCTATCCTATCTAATAAAAGAGCAATATGCAAATTGACTGTACCTCTGCTATACCCACCAGCCACACCCACCAGCCAATCAGAGCCAGTATGCAAATTAACCCAAACAAGATGGCTATGGCCACAGAGAGAACAGGAAGGAGGCTTGGGTTGCCCCTGGTGATGGAGGAAGCCAAGCTTTCCACAAACCCTAGCAGGCCCAGGCCTTCGCTTAAAGCAACAAAGTTTCAATGGCTGTGCCAGCAGAAGGCTTGGTTGCGCTCCAGGCTACAAAGTTACAATTGTAGAAGATAAATAAATCCCAGATACCAGGGCCTTCGCTTGGGTTGTCGGGGCATGGCTGGCCTGCAAACCACCACAGGTCCCTCACCTAGGCTGCCCCACACCCCAAGGAAACACCCACCCTGATCCAGGACATCCTTCAGGGCAAACAAGCTGGCCCCCACCCATGCAGCAGGCCTCTATTCTATCTAATAAAAGAGTAAAATGCAGATTGTCTATCACTCCAACTCACAAGATGACTGCCTCCATGTGGTCAAAAGGTCCTGCTCCCATGTGGACACAAGATAGCCATCACAACATGGCCAGCAGGAAAGGGCAGTTGGCAGGAACTAGGCCTGCAAGGGAGGGCAGTTGGGGGTGATCAAGCCTGCAGGGGAGGGCAGTTAGGGGTGACCAGGCTCACAGGGGAGAGCAGTTAAAGGAAAACAGAATGGCAGGGGATTAGTTAGGCATCAAGCAGGCTGGCAGGGGAGTGGTTAGGGGATAATCAAGCTGGCAGAGAGAAGCAGTTAGGGGCAATCAGGAAGGCAGGCAGGTGAGCAGTTGAGAGCTATAAATCCTGGATTGTGAGAAGGATGTCCAACTGCCGTTTAGGCCCGATCCTTCCTGCCTAAACGGGCAGTCGGACATCCTTCAAGGGGTCCCAGATTGGAGAGGGAGCAGGCTGCGCTGAAGGACACCCCCCACCCCTGTGCACAAATTTATGCACCAGGCCTCTAGTATATATATGAAACCCTAATATGCAAATAGACTGAATGGCAGAATAATTGAACAACCTGTCACTATGATGTGTGCTGACAACCAGGGAGTGTGCCTAGAACATGGTGGGTATTGGCAGCAGGTAGCAGAGCACAGAACATGGTGGGCAGGATGGTGGAGCAGGTGAGTGGAGTTACCAGATCAAGGGACGCCAGTCACTGTCATGAGGGTGAACCTCTGGTGGTTACGGAAAATTCTTTGCTCTCATGTGCCATGGTTCCACCCAGTGCTCACACCCACTGCTGGCACCTAGTGCCTTCCCTGATCTCTTGGTGCCATCAGCAGTTGTGAAGGGTGGCTGACAGCCTCAATCACCCTAAGGACTTCTCCACCTGCTCCTGAGGGGCGATTGGGGCTGGCAGCCACTGCTTGCATCCACTGCCAGCAACAGCCCGGCTCAAACTCACTGCTGGTGCCAGAACCACCGCTCGCACCCACTGCTGCTGCTGGCGCTGATCACCCCTGAGGGCTTCTCTACCTCCCCCTGCTCCTGAGGGACAATTGGAGAGCAGCCTCCATTCACACCCATCGCTGGCACCAGCTCCAATTGCTTCACAGCATTAATGGATGCGAGAGGGGCCGGTGCCTTCAGCATGTTGAGAGTGGTGGTGGTGGGAGCAGGGCTGCTGGAAGAGAGGGGACCAGAGGCCATGGCAGGAGGGGCCAATGGGGGTGTGGAGGATGGGCCAATACCCACTCCTGTGCCCATTGCAGCCTTGCAGCCCACAGTTCCTTTCAAGGTGCACAAATTTGTGTAATGGGCTCTTAGTTGTATATAATTCTGCTATCAATATGGCTATACAATTATCTCTTGGAGACCCTGCTGTCATTTCTTTAGGGTTATGTACACAAAGTGAAATTGATGGATCACATGGTAATTCTATTTTTAAAATTTTTGAGGAAACATCACACTGTTTTCCATAGTGGTTGTACTATTTTACATTTTCACTGAATGTGCACAATCAGTCAAATTTCTTCACATCCTAACTAATACTTATTTTCTGTTTTTTGTTTGTTTATTTATAGTAGCTGTACTAATGAGGTGGTATCTCATTGTGGTTCTGAATTACATTTCTATAATGATTAGTAATACTAAGTATATTTTCATGTGCCTATTAGACATTTGTATTTCTTTTTTGAAAAAATGTATATTCAAATTCTTTGATATTTTATTATTGAATTGTTTGCATTTTTTGTTGAATTTTAGTAGTTCTCTATCTATTCTAAATATTAATCCCTTATAACATTTGTCAATATTTCTCTCATTCTTCAGGCTTCCATTTTACTCTGTTGATAAGTATCTTTTTTTGCACAAGTTTTATATTTGCATGAAATCCAATTTGTCTACCTTTTCTTTTGTTGCCTGTGTCTTTGGTGTAATATCTGAGAAATAAGCATCAATTGTAATGCCATGACGATTTTTCCCTATGTTTTCTTATGAGAGTTTTATAGTTTTAACTCTTGCACTTAGGACTTTGTACTGTTTTGAAATAGTTTTTAAATGTGGTGTAAGATAAGAGCCCCATAAATTTTGCTATATTTTTTTTGTTCATCTCTATGAATTTTTAAACTTATATTGTGAGTTCTTTGATGCATTGGTTGTTTAAGAGGGTTTTGTTCGATTTTCACAAATTTGTGAGTTTTCTAGTTTCCGTTCTGTTACTGATGTCTAACTTCATCCTTTTGTGGTCAGAGAAGATTTTTTTTTAATTCTACTGGGGAAAAAAATGATACCTAAGATATGATCTATCCTGGATAATACCCTAAGTTCAATTAAGAAAAATGTGTATTCTGTTGTTTGGGGGTGTCTAGTTGATTACTTATGTTGTTTGAGTCCTTTACTTGCTTTTCTTCTTTCTGGTTGTTCTATTCATTATTGAGGATTGGGTATTGACTCCAACTATTTTTATATACTGTCTATTTCTCAAATTCTTAAAATTTTGCCTCATATACTTTGATGGTCTGTTAATAAGTGTGCAAATGTTTATAATTGTTATATCTTCTAGCTGTATTGTAACTTTTATCTATACTAATAAAAGAGTAATATGCTAATTAGACCAGATAGGCTGGACATATTCCAGTCGTTCAGTTCTCCTTTCAGACAAAGTCACAGTGGTGGGGCTGAGGCAGAGTTGAATAGTGGCAATTAAGCCAGCAGGGGAGCAGTTACGAGTGATCAAGCCAGTAGGGGAGGGCAGTTAGGGGCAATCAGACAGGCAGACATCCCCTGAGGGGTCCCAGATTGGAGAGGGTGCAGGCCAGGATGAGTGACCCTCTCTTCATGCATGAATTTCATGCACCGGACCTCAAGTTAATATATAATGTCTTTCTTTGTCTCCTTCATCTTTTTTAATTTAAAGTCTATTTTGTCTGATATTAGTATAATCACCCCTGCTCTTTTGGGGTTACTGTTTCCATGGAATGATTTTTCTATCCTTTTTCCTTTCAATCCATTGGCATCTTTAAATTTAAATTATATCTTTTGTAGATAGCATATATTTGGATCATGTTTTTATTTTCATTCTGTCAATCTTTGTTTTTTGATTGGAGAGTTTAAATGTAATTTTGCTATTTATTTTCAATATACCCCATAGCATTATGTTCCTCACTCCCTCTATTACTATCTTCTTTTATGTTTAGTTTATTTTTATTGTGAAACTAGAGGTCCAGTGCACAAAATTCGTGTAGGGGGATGGGTGTCCCCTCAGCCCAGCCTGAACCTTCTTCAATCTGGGACCCCTTGGAGGGTGTCTGACTGCCAGATTAGTCTCGATCCCGGCAATCGGGCTTAAACCAGCAGTCAGACATCTCTCTCACAATCCTGATTTACTGGCTCCTAATCACTCACCTGTCTGCCTCCCTGGTCACCCCTAACTGCCCCCCAACACTGGCCTTATCATCCCTCATTGCCTCTGCATGCCAGCCTGATTGCCCCTAACTGCTCCCTGCTGCCAGCCAGGTCATCCCCAATTGCCTTTCCCATTGGCCTGGTCATCTCTTACTGCCTCCGCTACCAGCCTGGTCACCTCCAACTGCCCCCCTCTGCTGTCCTGGTTGCCCCTCATGCCCCCCACTACCCCTAGTTCACCAGCCTGGTTGCCCCATGCAGCCTGCTTGTTCAGTTGTTTAGTCATCCCTCACTAACCCTCCTGCTGACCTGGTCATAGGCAGCCATCTTGTGAGGGCATGAAGGTTAATTTTCATACTACTTCTTTATTATATAGGATATTTTAATTTCATTCTCATTTCCTCTTCTATGTCCTATACCTATTTTCTATGTGGTTACTATGGGAATTACATTTAAGATCCTAAAGTTATAAGACTTTACTTTGAATTTATACCAACTTAACTTCAATAGCATTCGAACTCTGGTTTTTTTTTTTTTTTGCAGTTCTGTCTCCACTTGTTTGTTACTTATATCGCAAAATTACATGCAAAGCAAAAACTAAAGTAACAAGTTGTTGAGTACCCTCCATAAGAGAAAGAGCACCTTTGATTTGCAGCCCCTCCTCTCTGGCTTTGTCACCTAAAGTTGTCTTCATTTCAGGAATCAAGCTATAATGGGCTTTTAAGAAATGATCCAGCAAAACAATTAAGATAACTATGGCAGAAGTGATCCCTCCCAAATTAGTCATATGGAAGTGCTGTCTGGGTCAGATACCAAAAGCTCTTTCTGTGGGCATCTCCAAAATAGCAGTGGTATGGCCAACCAATGACATGATGTCATGCCCATTACAAACTGGGCTACATAGCTGGGGTGTTCTCTTTCTGCCCTACATATCAAGCCTAGAGGTCTTAGATGCTTCCACAATATCATTATTTTTCCTCTCTATTAGACTAATAAGAAGGTATTATTCATTTTATTATAATTCTGGTATCTTTCCCATGTTGCTATTGGCACACTCTGTGCTTTACAACAACAAGAACACGAAATATCCCCTGAGAAACCCCAGGTTAAGTTTATTTGACTTTCTTCAAAAAATGAATACAGCCAGAAATGAATTTGGGGTTGTGTGCAGGCGTGTTTTCCTGGCTGCGTTCAGGGAGGCAGTCTGTGGTGAGACCAGAGACGGCAGGGCTGGCTGCCAGTGACAGCTTCTTTCCCAGTATCTATATGAAAATGAGCTGAGTATGGAAATGGGCTCATCTGGTCTGGCAATGGGGCTTGGAGCCTCTCCTCCTCATTTCACAGAAAATGCAGGAGGTTTCTGGTTCATAACAGACTCCCCAAACTGTGTGGGTTTGGTGATTTTCCTAACCTGCTTGAGTTCATAATCTTTGGGTATTTTCCAGGGCCAGGGAATGACTCTGAAGTGAAAGTTAGTTTAAGCTCAAGAGAACACATTTGGTTACGACTAGTAGGTCTCATGCAGGAAAGAGAATGAGCAGATCTCCCAGATTTGATTGGTTATTAATGGCAGTGTATAACAGAAAGATTGTGCTCATCAAAGCAAGCAAGAACTCAGATTCCCTAACAAGGGACTACAGTATCCATGGAACACATCTAAATTGCTTAGAAAAGAGTAAGACAAATAATATAGGAGTCAAAAAGTGTTTGAATCTTCACAGCCTTTTACAGAGTTCAATATGACATGAGGAAGTTCCTCCTGGAGATGAGAAAAATAAAAAGTATTGGGGTTAGTGATGATGGGGACAGTGATTATGAGAAAATTTAAGACAGAGACAACTTGAGTATCTGATACCTCACCAGTTTACCTCACGTAGCAAACAGAATCTTCCATTCTTAGCATCACCAGGACTTAGGTATGTAAGTGGAAAACTGGATGAGTTATAGTCTAATAAAGCAGAAGCAAAATGTAGTAGTTCTGAAGGGGGAAGCCTTCAATTGCTCAGGAACAGGAATCTAAATCGTAGATCAAAGCCATATATGGTGGCAAGAGAAGCCATGTAAACAAGGGGGTCAACTTTTTGAATTTACTAAATACAACTTCTGTGCCTGAAAGTTTCTGATAGACATAAAAAAAAAATCATAGCATTCTGAGTTCTGATTAGAACCTTCCCCTGTTATTGTCAATAGACTGAGACTAGAATCTGGAGCGGAAAGAGAAGATCATTTGATTGCTTAGCTTTTGATGCATAACAGACCACCCCCAAACCTCTATAACTATAAACATTTATTATTTTTCATGATTCACTGAGATTCATGGATTCTCTGGCTGGAGGGTTCTTCTGGTTGGGGTTGACTTGGCAGAGGCTGGGTGGTCTAGAATGGCCTCACTCACACATCCAGTGGTTGGCACAGAGTCAACTGGGGCGATGGGGATGGCATGACTACCCCTCTCTGCTAACACAACAAGCGCACTTAGGTGATCACAAGGATCTCAAGTATGGCCTAAGATGCTTTCAACTTTCCAAGCATCATTTTGGGTCAAATTAGCTAAAGAAAGTCATAAAAGCAGTTCAGAGTCAGTGTGGAAAAGCATTATGAAGGGCTATGGATAGAAGGAGTATCAAGTTACTCATTTTTCATTAACCACCACTGTTTGTTTGCATTCTTCCATCCATCCTGTTTACTCCTGACAGAATCACCTCCACCTTCCATCTACAACTGACCTGAAAGAAACACATTCACTAAAAAGGAATCTCTCAATGCACATGATGAATATTCGGAGATGTTGATGTCACTAGTTAATAAGCTTCTCTCATGTGTCAGAGGTTGGATTAGATGGGATTGGTAGCATTTTCCTAACACAGGCCATTTAAACAGAAAGGACACACAAGCTTCAGAGTTAAGTCACAAGCTCAACACTAAATTTACTTTCCACGAAGTAATTGCTACAGCCACTGCTTTTCCAAGAAGAATCTTTCTGGAGCCTTTTTTCTTTTGATTGAAATTTAATCAGCTTCTTGTTTGACAAAAATGACAGGCTGCGTGAAAGGGGAAAGAGAGTTTGGGTTTTACCAATCCTAATTCCTATCAAACATAAGAAGAAAATAAGCACATTCTACATAATGTGCTCCGCTTCATGTTTTAGACTCAAATTTATCACTTAAAGAGAGAGGGGACAGGCAAGGGGGAGAAACCTTAACTGTTCACACTTTGAGAGAGAGAGAGAGAAAAAAAAAAGTTAACTCCTTCTCTCTGGGTTGTTTCACATAAAGTGTTTTCTTAAAGAGCAAGACTGCGTTGGGGAAGTGGGAGTGTACACTTCCAGGACATCATTTCCAGATGATGTGTCCTGAAATTGGTTTGCCTTCCGGTCCAGAAGGGTTACCCTGAAGGCAAAGTTTGCTGTCTTCCCAGTTTCCCCCAGTTTCCAGCCATTCATTTACCTTTATTGTTCAAAAATATGTGCTGGTTGTCTGTGAATGTCTTGCACATGGTGATTGTTGAAATAAGGCAAAGCTGTTAGAGGACCACAGAGGAGTTGGCAGTGAAGTTTGCCTGGGAGAGTGAGACAGAACTGGATTCAAGTCTTGGTCTCATCATTTACATGGACATGATATTCTCCAAGTTAATTGAATTCTGTGAACTGCAGTCCCCACTTTTGTTAATGGGTGTGTGTAGGGCTGCCTTCTGATCTATACCTCTCAAGTTTAGCATGAGGACTAAATCCAAGCCAAATGTGAAAGCACCTAACCCAGTCTAGCATGAGGTAGTTAGTCAATAAATATTCACTAAGAAACTTCATAAAAGGGGAAGGTCACTGTGCACAGGGACATTTTTGGAGGATCTGGGAGGAAATAGAACTCAGGCTGAGGACTGGAGGCAGGGAGAAGACATGGGTAATCAAAGGAGGAGACCAGAAATAAAGCTTGGATGAAGAAAACAGTGGCGAGCAACTCTGAGAAGCCCCGCCTGGCTTTTTGGAACCTTAGGGGTGAATCTTCAGCCTGACATTTATGATTATGGGTATGTGGCCAAGTTGTTGATTGCCTGTGAGCCTTACAGTCCTCAACAGCATGACAGAGGTAAGAAAGGCTCCTTGAAGTGGGTGTTGAGTTTAAATGAGGTCATTCATGCAGATTATCATCTTGATGCTACTTGTACATGAGACATGCTTGATGAACAATGTCCAGTTTATTTGTTTGTTTGTTTGTTTGTTTATTGGAGCTGGAACTTCTTTTATTTTCTCTGTTTAAAATCCAACAGAAAACAAACATCGATTCTGTTATACACTAACATTTCCAAAGTACAGCGTTTCTCCAGGAGGACTAAGGACAGAAAGTGTGGCCCAGATCCCAACGTGAGGGAAGCCTGCCTCACACGGCTTTCCCGTGGTACCGGGGAGGGGCCACTTTGTGGTCACTGGCGCTGAACAAAGCCACCCTTTCCTGGGTACTTGAGGAAATGATGCAGGTGATTCAGTAACAAGGCCAGGCTCTTCTCGTCCAGAGGCATGTAGGCCTGCATGGCGCTGATGCGTACCAATAGTCTCAGTAGATGGCTCCGTCCACCTGGGACATGAGCGCTCAGGGTGGTCTGCCAGGGTTTCAGTGTACTGTGGCCTCGCAAACTTGTAGAGCAGCTGCGTGCCCAGCATGACCTGGAAGTACTCCTTGATCCCGGCCACCACCTCGTTCCTCCAGGATGGAATCCACATTCTTCTTGGCAGGAAGGTAAAAGAGCTGTTTCTGGTGGGTAATCAAGTCACAGTCATCAACCAGCCATGGTTTCAGCTGCTCAGGAATCTTTACTTTGACTTCAGCTCTGTTCATGAATGTCTCCTCGTCTTCCACAGTCGGATCCACTCTCGCCCTCTTCCTGCGAGGAGGCTGAGGGGTCTGGTCTCGCTGGTGCTGCCACCTTCTCCATTCCCAGGTGCTTTCTGTGTGTTCTTTTTGGTTTTCACTTCCTCACTCTTCTGCTTTAGTCCCCACGTCTTCTTCCCGGGCCTCCCCTCTCATCTCCTGACTGGCCTTTTGAAGTTCTCGCTGCTTCTGCAGGTTGGTGTCCACATATTTGAGCACTCTGCTCTCCGGGATCCACTCACCCCAATTCCTATTCCAGCTGCTGTCATGTATAAAGTATTTCACTTGTTTGTCCTTTATGGCAACCTTTACACACTTTGCTTCAAACAGAAGGGGCATGTGAAAAAGCTCAGGAATGTAGGCTTCGGGTCCTGCTTCGGTCCATTTATAGGGATTTGTCACCGCCACCACCTCCTCCTCCTTCTCCCAGGACCCCAACTATTGTCCCCCACTCGCCACCCACTCAGTTGTGCATCAGACACCGAGCACAGTGCCCGCTCTACATCCCAGGCGCCCTGTGTATTTATTGACAGCAAGAAGCATAAGGGATGGAGGAGGCCAAATCCTTTGTGGGGCTGTGGAGTCTCCATCGGAGCCCCAGGCTAACTTCAGGATTCAGTTCGCATTGGTAATTCTGACATTTCTCATGGCCTCAGCTAAGTTCTTTGGACTCCAAGTCAGGGGTCAAACCACAAGCATCTGTGCCTCAGTGTCTGTCTCTGATTTGACTGGATACATTTGATGCCTGCAATGCCCTTAAAATAGCCATTTCTTCTCATACACATAGGAAACCATGTGTAGTC
Organism: Lasiurus cinereus; assembly: GCA_011751065.1. NCBI lineage: Eukaryota > Metazoa > Chordata > Mammalia > Chiroptera > Vespertilionidae > Lasiurus > Lasiurus cinereus. The sequence goes on along the minus strand of JAAGEH010000480.1, from coordinate 44,861,335 downwards.
AACTTCAAATAGAATCCCACTGCACAGAGGCCCAGTCCAGACTGAGAACTTAAAGCCATAGACACTGTAGAGGCACAATGCTAGAAATCTTCCATCGGAGCTTCTTTCTTCAGTGCTCCTCAGAAAGTCCTGTCCTTGGGTTTGACTTTAAGCCTGGCCTGACACAGGGTGGGCACCTGCCTGCACACTCCACCCTCCATTCTGATCCTTTTGTGCCGCAATGGCTTTCACTGTTGGTGGATTCTTTGTTTAATGTACCTGTTAGTTTCAAGCCTGGGCAGAATCAACTCTCTGTAGATAATGCCTGAACAAATAAATTAATGAATGTAAACTATTAGTCCCGGTGGTGCTCCCAGAGGCAGCTGGTGTCCCAGGACATGGGTTCTTAGACAGAAGGGAGTAATATACACGTACAAGCAGATGAGAGCCTAAGAGCTGGAGGTCTCTACCAAATAAAATGTGATCCAAGTCATAAAGTTTCAAGCCAACACCAGCGGGAAAAATGTTGAGTCTTTCTAAAGAGCTTGGCCCACCCAGGACCCACCATCTATTGTCTGCTGCTCTGCTGGCTACTCCACAAAGCAAGGGAAGGCCAGGCCAGGAGTCCTGGGTCTGGCATGAGCAGCAGGCAACGTGGGGGTATGTGGCATGAGGAGGCCTAAGGAATCTCCTCCTGTGTCATTGGGTGTGTCTGTCTGTAATTATGTCGTAAGACATGGAGATGGCAGACAAGGGGAAACTGAGACAGGAAAGTTTGGGGATACGATTTAAATTAGCAACAGACGCTAGGGCCAATGGCACTGAGTCACTGAATTGTAAGTGAAAACTTTTGTCATGTACCAAAGAATCAGAGTCATTTTTGCTGCTAACAGAGACCTTATTCCCATGGGTAAAATGACATATCATACAATGTCTACCTCTCCTGAGATTAAGGGAAAGAAAAAAGAAAGAGAGGGAAGGGAAGGGAGAGTAAATTTCCATAAAGCCAGACCAGGAGGAAAAAAAGAAAAAGCACAGTAGCTGAAGCTCTCTCCTCTTTCCTTTTTAATCTTTGTTTAGATGCTCTCCTGGTAAAATCATTACAAAGGCCGTTTATTTTTAAAATTGAAAGATTGGGGAGAGTCATAATGAGATATTATGTGTAAAAGTTGCACATAAATTTCCTCCTGTCATATTTTGGGCTTCGCTAACGCATCCCCTTGGCAGGATGGAGGGACGTTGATCGCTTTAGTATAGATTGTGTGCGCCTCAGAAATATTGCCCTAGGAGAGAGCTCCTGGGTGGCTGAGTTGGCTCCATGCTGATTTAGAAATTAGCTGGGCTTTTATTGGCCACACTAAATTGTCCTCAGGAAAAAAAATACATTTTTATTACAGAACAAGGGGCAGATGATTGAAACAAGCCTGCCTTCTCCTCCCTTTTGAGCTGTGTTTTAGACTGTTAAGTATACTTTCTTCTCTGGGGTTCTTGCTGCAGTTTAACGGGGGGCACGCAATATCCACCAGGAAAGTAATTACCTCGTTTTGTCCTCAGGGAATTCCTTATCCCTGAATAATGTTCTGTTTGAGTTCTCCTGAGCCTCTGAGTGGGCAGGGGGGAGGAAAATGGAGACTCTGGACAGTTATTCTTATTGCAGGTTTCCAGAATAAGAGGAGATGGGAGTTGTCCTTACAAAGGGATGAGGAAGACCGAGAATCTGGCCCTGGCCATTGACTCCATGGTAATATCAGGAAGATACACGGCCACATGTTCTACCCAAAGAAGCTCAAGGCAGAGGCTGTGAAATGGACTTGCATTCAAAGCTGAGCCAATTGGAAGTGATCTGGGGCAAAGCAATCAATCATTTGTAGACAACACTGAAACCAATCCTTAAACAGTGGCCTTCCTTCTCTTGATGACCAGCTGTCTCTGCTTTCTGACTTGCATTTCCTGTTTTCCATGGGACATCAGGTTCCTCCTCGATTCTGGAAAGGCCCTTGAAGCATCATCGTGCCCACCTCCCACACCACTGCCCCCTGGTTTCAGGCAGAGTGTCTTATTCAGAATCTGCTCCAACTCTGCATAAGCCCCCAGGAGAAACACTGTGTTCGTACAAATGGGAACAACTAGCTGATTTCTGAGGAACATTTCTAATGATTAGTTTCATGTATTAAAAGCTCAAAGCCAAAAATACAATCATATCCAAAGTAAATTAATAGAGTACCTCAGAGTAATCAGGGTGTTTGAGGAATGAGTTCCTTGGCCAACTGAACCATCTCATTAACCCTTCAAATGTAACCCTTGAGTTTGCTTTTAAATAGTTCTAAAATATATAGTTGCATCTTCTTGCATTAATATAGACTAAGATGGAGCAATTAAGATATTGGACTTGAGATTTAAGTCAGAAATGAGTATGATATATGTGTTGTCACATCCCAGATTTGGGTACTTAGGAAAACTACATATAACATTTACTGATCTTGTTTCCTCATCTACGTGTTGGGGATGGTCACAGCCCTACCAGTGAGCTTTAAATATACATGTGTATGTATATATATATCATGTATATACACATATATAATGAATGCACATATAGTATAATATATAACTTTAACAGGATATAATATATTTAACAGTATACATAATATATAACAGTATACCATATATATAATATAATTATATATATATATATACAGTAAGTACCATGCCTGGAACTTACCACTAAGAACTCATTAAATATTAGCTGTTGTCATTGCCCACCATCAGCACTCCTTAGCTGAAAGGTAGATTTATTTCCCCCTCAAGCTAAATTCTACAACAGAGCCAAGTCTCACAAGAAGTTAGTGGTTGAGCTAAGACAGAAAACATAACTTTTGATTACTTATCCTCCTCCACTAGACTTCAGACCACACTGCCTCCTATTAAAATTAATTTTTGTTCCCTTCGGGTAGAGATTTAAATTTGTCATGCCTCCCTAAGCCACTGGACCCCAAGCCCCATCACTGATTGTTCCTCAGGGAAGCCAGAACTGCTTGGTAATTAATCCACTCCAGGCTCCCCTACCAAGGCTGGGAAGGAAACACCAAATTCTACTTGGTTTCTTTCTAATTAGTACCAGAGAGCGGGAGCGAGGGAGAGAGACAGACTGAGGACGGAGAGGGGCTGAGCTAAGTGGGGTGTGGTTCACATGTGTTCCCAATCATGACCACACAATGCAAATGTTTTCTTTCTGGGGCAATCAGGCAAAATCTTGGAAAAAGAAACGTTTTCCCTCTGTATGTACAATAATAACAAATGTCCCAAACTTGAAACTTTTTTTCCAATCTTGGCACAGTTTGGCTTCCGAAAGATTTGGAAAATGTCCAAACTCTGATGACCTGTATATGACCCTTTTCTCCAAGGACCAATGCACTCATTTTCTAAAAATAATAAGCAAACATGTATATGATGCATATTATGTGCCACACTCTGTTTCTAAGTGCATTAGATTTATTGACCAAAACTCAGTTTCTTTTAATAACCCCAGAATCTGAGACTATTGTAATGTCCATTGAGTAGATGAGGAAACTGAGGCACAAATAGGATTAGTAAGGTGTCCAAAGTTAATGAGCTAGTACAGGCCAGAGGCAGGATTTACATGGGGGCTGTCTGGATTTCAAGTGTGTTTTCACCCACATTGCCCTTCCTCCTGGCATGCAGCCTCCATGGTGGAGGAATCAAGGCAGAGCCAGTGGGGCAGGACCTGATGGAAGAGTTAAAGATGGGACATGGAAAGTAAGATGAGAACTCTCAGGGAAGAAGGCCACACCACCAGGCTACTGGGCATTAGACAGTCCCCCTTTGAAATGGGACTGTGCCTTTCTGGTTCTGCTCTTTTCTAGCTCATGAACCAGAGAGATGTCACTGTTGCCCAGTTCACTGTTTCCCTATGCTTTTCACTTTGATTGACATCCAGACTTCTTTCTCTTACACGTTAGCCTTGAATTCCATTTCTAGCCTGTGTTTCCCATAGGTCCTGACCTTCATATCGCCAGCTCCAACCAAGTACCCTGATCCTGACTTCTAATTGCTCCCTTTGCTTAACTGCTTCGTTTAACAGTTCAGGCCCTGAATTGGCCCTTGACTCTGATTAATTGCAGCCTGGGGCTCAGCAGCAGGGGTCTGAGTCCCTTCCCAGCCACTAGAGTAGCTAGACTTGACCTCTGGTAGCTAAGAGACAGGACGGAGGACACCACACCCATATGTTGAATATGGACGCTGCCCTGCAATATACTTCAGGAGTTGGTGGGTATGTCACAGACATGATTCTGCCAGCAGGAAGACCCCAAAGGTTGGCTGTCATCTGCCAAAAGGCAAGCATGAATAAATGGATCGATGGATGCCTGGTCTCCAATCTTCCCCGATTCCTTCCAGGGTTAGAATTCTTGGGTAGTGGTGTTCAGGAACCTGGGGAAATCACCATTCCAGGAACAGCTGGCTGAGCTAGCATTGTTGAAGCAATTGATGGCGTTCAGGGGCAGAGATTATGTTTAGGGCAGGAAGAGGTACAGGTCTAGGATACAGAGCAGTGATTCAAAGATAATGGTTCTGAGCTAACTGAGAAGAAGGAAAAGTATTTAATCTGTGAGGGATATTGATAGTGGAGATATTCCAATATGTAATTCCCAATAAATGCACACAGTTCAACGCAGAGGCCTGATCTTTCCCGTAAGAGTAGAGGGTATTGGGAGACATATTAATCTCTCAGAGAAGCAGGGAGCAGCGGTCTTGCTCCCTGGATTCTCCAGGCACGCACTTGAATGTAAACTCATTAGAAGCGACATGCAGAAAACTCAGAGAAAGAGAAAGTATGCATCTTATATGTGCTGCCTGTCTGCTATATGTGTTCAGCTGTTTTGGATCTATTCATTGGCTTCCCAGATGGGCCTTCTAGAAATCATATACACACATAACATCTGTCTGTATTTGAAACCACACAGTAAAAATCAGCTCATTTAATTCTACAATTACTCTATGAGGTTAGGGCTATTATAATGATCATTAGCCGGTTTGACAAATAAGGGACTTGAAGCACAAATAGTTAAGTGGCCTGTCTCAGGTCAGTGGCAGAGCCGGTATATGAATCTCTTGAGCTCTCTGCTCTACTGCCATTATGATGGCCAATATGGTCATTCGTTGCCTTCTACATTTCCAAATCCCGTTGCCTATCCTGATAGTTCACTGGAAGGAAAGCCTATAGGAGCAGGTTGGTCCAAATCAAAAAGTGATGGGTAACTGGCCCACCATGGAGTGAGCAAAGGATGGGGATAGGATGCAGAATTAGGCTTATGTTGTCAACCAGGCCATACACAACCATGTGTACCTGAGATTCCTGGAGAAGAGGAAGCTATGAGCCCTCCCAAAAGAACAAAAGGATAGGTGTCTGTCCAGGGCAGAACAGAGGCCAAAGGCATCTTACAGCACCTAGGAGACAGGGTGTTAGCTGCACTCCCTGATTTCATTCTGAAAGCTCTGTGGTCTGGCTGGTCTGCTGTGGGATGGTCATGTAAATGATCAATATTGACTAAGTAAAATGATCCTTGACTAAGAGATGCACTACTTTACAAATGGAGATTATACCCAAACTAGTATGACTATCTGAGATTTAAAATATTAAAAAATAATAATGATCATAATTTATTGAATATTTATCAGGTAATAAGTACTATGCTAATACTTTATAGGTATTATCTCAGTTAATTATCAGGATAATCCTATAAAGGAATTACTATTAGTACTCCTATTTTAAAGAAGAGGAGATTGGGATTTATAGAGGTGAAGGAATTCATCTGTTCTTTCCACAAATATTTATTGAGTGTCTGCTATGTGCCAGTCACTTTTCTAGACTTAGAATATATCAACAAATGAAATAGATAAATATCTTTTCTTAAAAATATTTTTAACTGATTTTTTACAGAGAGGAAGGGAGAGGGATAAAGAGCTAGAAAAATCGATAAGTGATATCGATCAACTGCCTCCTGCACACCCCCCACTGGGGACGTGCCTGCAATCAAGGTACCTGCCCTTGACCTGAATCAAACCTGGGACCCCTCAGTCTGCAGGCCAACATTCTATCCACTGGGCCAAACCAGTCTCAGCTAGATAAATATCCTTTTGGCCTCATGGGTATAATGTTTGAGAGAGGAAATCAGAAAAACAAACATTAACCATAACAAGTAAATTAACTTATATAGGGTATTAGATAGTGGGAAGTGCTATGGAACTATAATGAAACATCTAGGTGAAGGCTCCCTAGAGTGTCAGGGTGGATGTGGGTCCTGGATAGTATTTATAAATAGTGAGATCAGAGTGTGCTGCATTGAGATGGGGATATTCTACAAGAGGCTTAGAGGAGGTGAAGCAAAGAACTGTGTTTGTATCAGGGAGAAGAGCATTGAAGGTAGAGGGAACAGCAAATGCAAAGGCTCTGAGACAAGGTCAGGAGCACAGAGACCACTGTGGATGGCATAGAAGGGCTGATGGAGAAGTGAGAGGGTAGGGAAGGAGGCCAGGGCAGTAATGGGAACATATCATAGGACCGTGAAGGCTGTGCTAAGGACGTTTTCTTCTGATTGAGATGGTGATCCATCAGAGAGTTTTGATTACATGAGTGACTTCTTCAGACTTTGTCCAGATCTAGTCTGTAAGGTCATAAAAGTAAGTGGCAGAGCCAGAATGCAAGCCAATTTTACTCCTAGGCATTACACTCTCTATCCTCTTTAGTCATAAAGGTTCTAAAGCAATGGCAGGCCGATTCAAACTATTTTCCCTTCTCTATGTGTAGTAACTTTCCACCTTCGCTCTGACACAAGAAGCCTCTGCAAACCTCTTACTCTATTGAACTATCATCAGCCAGCTAATATTGATGATATAGATGGCTCTTACTTTACTATTTATTTGCCTGGCACTGAATTAAGTTTATAAACATGCTGTCTCATTTGACCCCCACAACAAAGCTATGACGCAGTAGTACCATAGTGATCTGGCTGTGCAGAGGAGGACCTGAGTCTTAGAAAGTTTCTTTACTCACCCTGGCTACCAGGAAACTCTCCAACTTACAGATTTCCCAGAAAACCGGCCTTGGGAGAGGAGTGGTCTTTCAAACAACTTCTCACTGAGAAGTCTGCCAGCTCTTTAAGACCAAGTCACATGTTTCTCTTTAATAATCTCTGTTCCCAGGACAGCATCCTAGACATGGAAAAAGTTTAAGATATTTATTTTGGATGATTGACTTATAGCAATTATAAATTTTAACCTAGTTAAAATGGATCTTCTAAACACCAACTATTTTCTTAGAAGGTAATTTTAATTTTATTAAAAGCCACAGAGGAGTGTGGTTAATATGGAATCCTTGGATTGATGAAATTTTGAGTGGGGAATGAATTTTCATTTACTTGGTACATACTACCGTGCAAAGTCCTGGCCACTCCCTTCAGTAAGTTATTTACCCAAGCTAGGTCTCATTTTCCTCACTTGTAAAATGGAACTACTACTCAGGTTGCTGTAATCAGGAAATGACATAACATGTATAAAGCATTTACAGACTGTCTAGTCTATAGTAGGTACTCGAGAAATGTTACCTTTTCTCCTAGTATAAGCTTAGAATTCATATTTGGGGGATGCTCAGGTAGATCTGAATCAGACAGAACTAAAATCTGCTGAGACAGATACCCCTGTAGCACTTTTTAGATGCTATAAAGACATGTTTGTAAACAACTAGCTCTTTAAAACACAACAAAAACTTAATGGTAGCATATGCCTGTTTCTGTGGTGTACTAGTAAATACTCCCACCATGGCTGATTTCAGGGTACCAAGGTGATGCTACTGAACGTGGAATTGGGGAGATAATGTGTCAGTTGGCTCTTACCAATCAGGTTTCAGGTTCCACTGTGACTTTTTCCCTTTGCTAGGCCTTTTTTCTCACCAGTTCCAAATGTACTATCAGCCCAAGATGTGCAGCCTCAGCTTCTACTTTGCTCCACAGAGGGAATTATTTTTACTGCCCATGGAAACAAGGCGAGCTTTACTTTATTTAATAAGCACTGGAAGAGTATTCTAGTCTAAGCACATTACACACCTTAACTCATTTAATCAATAAACATCCTCAGAGATAGCTGTGGTTTTTATTCCTCTTTTAAGGATGAAGAAACTGAGAACCAGAGAGATTAAGTAACTTCCCTAGGGTCACACAGCTAGTAAATGGCAGAAACAAAATTCAAATTAAGTGGCCTGGCTCTGAGTCCATTCTCATATCTGCTCTGCTCTCCCAGGCACAGGACTGTGAGGGAGCTGATCCAGGCCACTGCCCCCAAAACAAGTCCAGGGAATCCTATTGGTCTCTCTGAAACCTTCCCGCTGGGTTAAGACCAGCCCTGAGGCTTTTCTCCTAAAATGATTCCTGCTTCTGTAAACCCATTCTGTTCAGGGCTGATCACAGGCAAGTCAGCATTCACAGGAGCCCCGAAAGTGCAGCCCAAGCTCTGCACCAGGGCACAGGTTTGGGGGCTGGGTCTGAGGTGCTTTGGTAAGCATTGTTTTTGCATTTCCCAAGGAAGGTGCAATTCCAGTCTTCCTTAACTCGCCTCTCATAGGCCTGAGTGGAAACCCCTGCTACTTCTGAGACTCGGTTTCCCAAGGTTCTTTTGGCAGCCAGAGCACAACAGCTGCTCAGCAATGCAGTGATCCAGCAGCCCCAGAGGAGGAGGGTGTGGGGAGGCTTGAAGCCCTGTGCCAAGCCCAGCACCCACCAGCTGCCTCCTCCCCTTCCATCAGAGCGAGAACTGCATTAACCCTTTCATCACCAGTGGGCCAGGCTCAGAGAAGGAGCTGGATTTCCTGGAGGCCAGGTAGCCCATAAACTAGTGTCTTCAACTCCTCAGCACCCTTTTCACTCTGTGATATTTTTCAATGTTCTGGCTGAGCATTCTCAGCACTAGGCTGAGAATTCTCTCTCTTCTCATCTTGTTTCTCGACCAGATCAGATCTGCTTCCCTTTCAGCCTGCAAGCCCTAGCCATTTACACCACAGTCTAACCAGCAGCATGTTATAATAGACAGAAAGCATACATTATAGCAAGTTAAGCAGATTCTAACATTTAGTGGAATCTATAACGATTAGAAAGCTCCTTATCATGTCATTTCTCTATCATTGCACAGAGTCATTAGCATTCTTGGATAACACGAAGCAGGAACAAAATCACACTGAGAGACTGGTAGACAGAGAAGGGAATGTCTTACTGATATTGATTCTATACCAGAAAGATGTAATGGCGACTTTTGGATTCTACCCCTCAGACCCAATGGTGCATAAGGCATTTTGGGCAGGGCCTGGATACCCAAGGGTAATAGGCTTCTTAAGCCAAGCAGAAAACAAATACAATAGGACAATACATACACCGACATGAATAAATAAAGCAAACAAATCCCCATAAGGGAAGGCTCCCTTCTTGTTCCCAGGAGGCAGGCTCCCTGAGGTCTTGCAGATGTCAGAGCAGAATTCACTTGCCTGTTCCAAGTTGTGCCAACCTAGGGCCCCAACTCTAGAAAAATTGAAATGGAGAGTCAGGAACATCTTTGATTTAAAAGAGAAGTTCCGCCAAGACCGGTTTGGCTCAGTGGATAGAGTGTCGGCTTGCAGACAGAAAGGTCCCAGGTTCGATTTCGGTTGGGGGCATGTACCTTGCTTGCGGGCACATCTCCACTGTGGGCATGCAGGAGGTGGCTGATCGATGTCTCTCTCTCTCATCGATGTTTCTGACTTTCTATCTCTCTCTTCCTCTCTGTAAAAAATCAATAAAAAATATATTAAAAAAAAGAGAGAGAAGTTCCCACCCACCTCCACTATATACACCAGAACAATTATGACTTGCATCTCATTTTACTGAGATTGGCTCCAATTATAGCTTTTTAAAAAATTATTTCTCCAGCTGTTGGCTAAGTTGACAATTTGTATAGCCTCAGTGGAGATGGCAGAGGTCTGGCCTGGATCCTGGTCCATACAGAAAAGGGATGTGCAATTGAACTGTGATCTCCTAGTTCATAGGTCAAAGCTCAATCACTAAGCCACATTAGCCAGGCTGCACAAATCTTCCTTAGTCAACACACATTTTGGGAATAGGTGGGGGTGCACTGTGTCTTATAGGTAAGTGTCCTCCACCCTTTTCAACCAACCATGAATTTAGCACTGACCTTGGGCATCTCAGACCTATCCTCTGAGAAAACGCTTAGGCTTGGACACTCCTTCACTCTCTGGGGTTGGTTTTGCCTCCTTCTCTTTTGATGTTATTTGACTTGGGAGCCAAATTACACATTTGAAGCTTTCACCATCTTTTCCAGAAAAATCACCTGATCCACTAGGAATGGGCCAAAAATCACACTCCTAGTGGCCCACTCTGCCATACCTGGTTTCTTCCCAATGACATGCTATTGAAACTAACTCCCGAGGTGTTCACAACAGATGCTATCACTGCATAGCAGCCAAGGCCAGAGGTCCAGCCCAAGCACCACACTTTTGCCAGTGTAGCCCACACAAGTGTATCCTCCTGTTACAGCACTAGAGTTAGAAGCAAACACTTATTCAACTCTCCTTTGGCCAATATTTTCAGGAAATGTTAAAAACACTTATCAGATCAAGAAGGATCTTGAGTAAAGCCATCACAACTTAGTTTAAATAAAAAGTTAAAGAAAACATGTCAAATATGTTAACTCTGCCACATTTTTAGTTTGTTCACTTTCCAAATGAATGAAAATGTAGAAGTTTGTAACATTGGGGCTACAAAAGTCTATGGAAGACACTAGCTTCCCCACCTGAACTCATCCCAGTTGCTTATTTCCATCAAATTTACATGGTCATGACCTTATATTTTAAAAGGTTAAAAAATACTAACTAGGTACTACTGGGGTTAATTTCTTTTACACATATTTTTAACATAGGGTCAGGACATCAGAAATGCCTGGGTAGCTAGTTAAATGCCAATTCCTGGCCTTATTCCAGGCCTACTAAAACAGAATTTTGGAATGCGGGCTTGGGAGTTGCAGATTTTACATTTATTCTTATTCATTCTGAAGTTTGAGACTTGCTGCACCAGCCTCTGCCTTACATTGCCAGACCAGGCTCGGGTGAGCTGGATGCAGACCACATGCCAGAAACACTGGAAGCTGAACCTGGCATAGACTCCCCTCCTCAACTCTGGACAGATTTCTGCCCCACTTTGCATCTTCCTACCTTCACTCTTTCCATAGAATTCAATTAAGTCAGGAAAGAATTTGTAGACTAACTATAAAACAGAAGACTTCTAAAAACGTGTCATTGAATAAAGAGTTTTATGAATGATCTAGAAACACTCACAATGGTCTTCTTTCAGTATGACAATGAAGGGACAATGAGAATGTAATCACTGACGTCCTGGGAACTCACTGCTGGCAGAGAAGCGCAGGAGGGTAGAGAAGTGGTCAGATGGAATAAGACAGCATACCAGACTCTCTGATAGAAACAGCAAGTCACTTCTAATTTCTGGAGTTATGTTTTCTCATGGGGATATAGAGTTAGACTTTAAATAAAATTTAAATGAGTCATCCTTGATCTAAAAAATTCTACAGTATGACCTCCTTCGTGGTATGCAGGCCTGTAAGGCCATGGACACTGGCTATTTAGAAAATATTATCATAGCAATTTTAAGAGATCTCTGAGCACTTTGTCTTGTTCAGCCTTTGTTTTGGAGGCATACAAGACCGGAGGGTTACTGTCATTTTGATTCCTTGACATGGAAAGTCCTGCCTACTTACATACATCTAGTTTCCAATTCCATTAGAAGGAGAGATAATCAAACTCAATAGCATCTGTAATTAATTATTTATTCATTCTTGTATTCATTCACTTGGAATGTTCCAATTTTTTTTTCAAACACAAATTTATTTAGAAAGTCACAGAGGTAAAAGAAGTGGACCACAGAAGAAGTGAGCCAGCATGGCTGTGTGGGCTCAGGAAACAAGTTTGCAGAGGGCAAAGAAGGGCCTTTGGAGCTTAGGAAAAAGAAAGCAGAGAGAATGCACTTGGGGGAAGGAAAGGGGGAAAGGCATGAGCATGCTCCAGAGAGAGAAAGAGGAGTGCATCGCAAAATTTTTGAGTATTTTTTATATGGAGCATAGATATTCTCCTAGTTTCTGGTGAAAAGAGTGGTGAAACAATGGATATATTTCCTGCTTACATAGAGCTTGTGGTCTAAGGAGGGGGTTATAAAAAAACAGGTGATTTTAACATGGAATGAGTGCTAAGGTAGAATAATAGAGTCTCAATAGGAAGAATCCAATTATGAGAACAAAGAAGATGCACACTAGAGGCAGGGGACTTAGGAGTCTTTGGCAACCATCCAGGTGAAAGAGTGGGACCAGTGAGCATGGAGAGCCATTGATCTCCTTTGAGGTATATTGCTCATTTTTCTTTCTAAGTATTAGAGGTTAAAAGGAGCCTAATCACTCACTTCTCTTCATGGGTTTTAACCAATTAATCAATGACATAAGGCCAAATGTGAACCAAAATATAATATGATTTAGTAAAGCTGTACCTCTCTTCTCTCACTTTACTTGGAACTTATCTCCTAAATGCTAGGACAGTACAGTAGGTCCTTGGGTTATGTCAGAGATCCGTTCCACCTACATCACTCATATGGAGCACATACATAGCAGGAATGAGTGAAACAGTAAAACAAAGTAAATTAAAAGAAAGATAACAACTTCTGACATTTACTTATGGTAAATAAATAATAAAAAACATAAAGCACATATGTACATATGTCAAAATGATAAAACTTTTTTTTTAATAAATACTATAAATGAGAGATGGCGACATAACCACAAAACAACTTACGTCGAGTTCGACGTAACTGAGGACTGCCTGTATTGTAGGTAGTTCGGGTTGCTGAAACAAAGTGCAATAGACTTTGTGGTGCATAAACATAAACTTACTTCTCACATTTGTCAATTCTGGGAATCCAAGTCAGGATACCAGCATGGTCAAGTTCTGGTGAGGGCTCTCTTCTGGGCTGCACATTGCCAGCCTCTTACTGCACGCTCACATGGTAAAGAGCAGAGATGGAGAGCAAGCTTTTCTGAGACTCTTATAAGAGCATTAATGCCATTCACAAAGGCTCCCCTTTCATTAGCTCACCTAATCCTAATTACTTTCCAAAGGCCTCATTGCCTAATACATGGGGAGAAGGGATAGAGTTTCAATACAGTATATGAATTTTTCCCCATTTATTTTTTTATTAATGTATTACATGTGTACATATCTTCCCATATGAATTTTGAGGGATATGACATTTAGTCCATGACAGTAGAAAACAGAGTCTTCTAAAAGGGAAGAGTTACATTTTACATTCCACTTCACAAGGTCAGGAAGTATTGTGGCCACAATTTTTCATGCCTTCTTGTATGCATTCCCTTTAGTTGTGTCCTCCCATAAGACTCTGGTTTTGACCTTGTGTCAAATTTTGACCAATAGAATAGGCTGGAAATACAATATGTCAGATTCTGAGACTTGGTTCAAGGAGACTTATACTCTCCTACCAGACTCACTCAGAAATGCTATCAAGAATCCTGGTATTTGTTTCTAGATGATGAGAAACCATGAGAAAGAGAGCCCAGCTATCCAATTTAAAGTCACTTAGATCAACCTCAGCCAGTTGAACTCCCAAAACACATATAAAAGTCCAACCAAGATGCCTATCTGACCACAGCTGACCACTGATGTATCAGTGAACATAGATTAAAAATAGAATCACCTGGTTAACACATAAACTGGTGAAAGATAAGTGCTATCACTTTAAGCCACTGCATTTCTATGTGGTTTGTTATACTGTGATAACCAACTAATAAACCCCCCGAGGTCTAAGAGATCCAAGAAATAGAGACCAAATAAAGAAGGACAGATATTAATACTTTTATTGCCATGACTTTGTAGCTTTTTACTATGGCCCAGTTCACATAAGGTTCTCTGGCTTAATCAACCATTAAAAGGAAGTGAACACATTGGAGATAAGGGTCAAATATTCCCTCTGGAACTTCTTGAGTTAGGGTCTGAGGCCAAGCCTTACTTGAAGAAAGAATTTCTTTCTTCTAGTTACCAAAGTCACTCACCATATCTGAATTATAAGCCTCTGAATGGACCACTCCTCAGATAAGCCACTCTTCGGAGAATATTAAGAGGTCAATTGAGGACTGAATCGACAAACAAAAATACAGAAAAAAAGATCACAAAGAAAAGCCAACTAATAGACTTTTCATCTTATTTTTTCCTTAACACAGTACCCAAGCTTAAGTGTAACAAAATATATATAAAAACAAGCTGTCAGGTTTCTGACACAGTCGATGCCTGGAGGCAAATGTTTCTGCTAAACTTTTGATGGAGCCCTGGGGAGAGTAGGAAAGGGTTCCAAACTGGGAGGGATTGGCAGCTGGGCTGGGAGCGCAACCTGACTCTCTCTTCCCTTTCACAAAGAAGGTTTTGTTTGGATTGTGAGGCATGGTGAGTGACTCCTCTAGAGCCATGGGAATATGCCATGTTCTGGGGGAACATCTGGGCTGCCAGCTCAAGCCAAGTTGAAACCCTATCCTGGCCAGAGCTGCTCTAATAAATCAGGTGTAGGTGTATTTTTCCAGGATGTTCAAAACCACATCTTACTCTGAGAAACAGGGTTTTATCCATAGAAGTCTCATTCCAAAGGACAAATGATCTTTCTAGGTTCCCATGAAGCATATGTTTACCAAGGCTTCATGCCCAAAGAATCAGGTCAAAAGACTGAGAGCATGGCCTCCATAAATCCTTCTTCAGAGTGTATTAGGAATCTTCACCAATGAAATCTCTATTCTGATCAGCCGACTCACCCCATGCCATTCCCACCTTGAGCTTGTAATATGGTTTTAAATCACTTTGAGCTAAAGGATTTCACTTTTATATCTTTCTTTCTTGTTTGTTTTTTCCTAAGAAAAAGTTTCATAATACTATCAGGTTCTTGACTTCTTATCCCACCTTGGTCTTCTGCTATTCCTAATAGTAACACTTGTATTTTAATGTTTTTATTTTAATATCTGCCATAGATTCCAGGGAGACAGTATGTTATTATATTAGAAATATCAATATTCTCATTTAAAGAACTCTTAATGTTTAAAGTAACCACACATGGACCAGTTTAACTTGATACTATTGATGAATTTATAAGAATTTTAAATACTATTTCTGTATCTTAAGGGAATTCTAATGAGATTGGTAGAGAAGTGTTATTATTTCCCATTATAAGTGAGGTAACTAAGTCATGGATAATTTGAGATGAACCTGGGACATATTCCAGGGACTTGATGTGAATTCTTAATAGTGGGTCATCGGTGGTTAGGGGATAGTCAGCCCCAGGGGCAAGGCCAGGCCAAGACTAGTAGAGCAGACAGCAAACAGACTGATTGGGAAAATCTCACTCAGAACAGGGACCTGCACTCCTTAGCATAGAGCTGCAGTTCAGTCTTGGACCTCTAGGCTAAATAAAAATGAAAGACATTGTGGTTTTCTTGCAAATGGTAATAACTAATGTAAAACTAGTTTAGGAGCTGTAATCTGGGAAAAACTTACCTACATAGAAAACTAAATGTTACAAATCATGAGAATATGGCTGTCATATTATGAATGTTTTTAACATGCTCATTTCAAGAGGTAACAAAAATCATATGCTCTAAGGTATATGCGTATCTAAGTAGGTCTATTAGCATAATCTTTCTTTTGTAATTTACTGTGTTAAACATCTGCTATCTGTCACAGCATTTAGTTCTCTTTGATTATCCAGTGCCTTGATTCTACTTTGGGGTATTAGCCTCTTTTTAATTCTTACCTTTTTAATTAGATAGAGATGAAGGATGAACCCCATCCTCAACTGTGAGCATGGGTCCAGACTGGCATAAATCCATCATATTAAATATTATTGTTTTTTATTTCTATGATTGGTTAAGAGATGGGCATATGACCAAGTTCATGGCCAATGAAATTCAATAGGAAATTTGTGTGACTTCTGGATTGAAAGACTTCTCATGAATCCTTCCAACAAACAATTTTTTGAATAAACTGGATTTCTGGTCTAAGGATTAAGAGATATTGGAGAGAAAACATGTACTCTACCCTCTCCATACTGCAATGAAGGAGACAGAACTATGAGTAAATAATTAGAATAACTAGCATTACACCAAAGTATTAATAAGCTGCAATGAGAGCAGAGAGGGAGAATTATCCTTAGAGTCATGTTTGAAGAAAAGATAACAGAAGGTCAGATGGCCAATCACTTCAGTTATAGACACCAGAGTCATCTCCAATGGGATGGTGTGAGCCTCAGCATTTTCTGGCTTCTCATATGCTTCAGCCACCTTCTTCCTTGATCTGCTGAAGTTCTGGGGAGTTTGGGTCTCTGCTTGTGAAATATTGTTTAGGCCAAGTAATTTACTTCCCAGACCTTGTTTTGCTAATATGTAGATGTTTGAGACCTTAATGAGAAATCTCATTATCTGACCAAATAATGTCTATCAAGGAATGAACACTAGAGAGGATATTTCAACATCAAATGCAGAATTAATAAACAGAAAGAAACATTAAAAACAAAAATTAAGTTAAAAACTAATCAAATAATATATTGATATGGAAATACCTGAGACTTTCTGGGAAGTTCACTGAGCTGACTTTGACTTCAAGAAATACTACTATAATAGCAATACAATAACAATGCAAGCCAGAAGTGATAATATTATTTATTTTGAATGTACAGACATTGGATATTGGAATGTTAGCCACAAAAAAATAGGTATATATTGGAACCTAACAAAACAAGTTAGTTAAACTGTTCATTGATTTTTCTTATATTCGGTAAATATTAATTGAATATATAAGTGCTATGAATTGGTAACTGACTCTTGAACTAGCAACCATAAACTGGCTGGAAAGTAGACCAGTGAAGGTTATTTTTTTATAGAAAACTAAAACATAGGCCCAAATGTTTATACTAAACCATACATTTACAAAGAACATTTCCATAGATTGTTAAAACTATGTTTTTATTGATTTCAGAGAGAAAGGAATAGGGAGAGATAGAAACATCAATGATGAGAAAGGATCATTGACTGGCTGCCTTCTGCACACGCTCTGTTGGGGATCGGGCACACAATTGGACTTGTGCCCTTGACTGGAATTGAACCCTGGACATGTCTGTCTGCAGGCCAACTCTCTATCCACTGAGCCGAACTGATTAGGGCACTTTTACATATATTTGACTCAGGTACCAATTTTTCATTTTCAGTAATTTTTATCAGTTATTAATGGTAAAATATGTTTATACTATATGGTCCTACTGAGTACTGGAAAAAATCATGGCCTGGTCATCCCTAGATTTTACATATCATCTGTTTGATGGGATATAGTACATCTATAATAATAAAAGCATAATATGCTAATTAGACTGGTCAACCAAATAACCTTCCAGACATCATTACGGACATTCTTCTGGAAGTCGCTGTGGCAGGAACTGGGGCAGAGGTGGTTAGGGCCGATTAGTGGGCAAACAGTTAGAAACGATTAGTGGGTAAGGGTGATCAGGCAGGCAAGCAGAATGGTTAGGGGCGATCAGGCAGGCAGGCAGGTGAGCAGTTAGGAGCCAGTGGTCCCAGATTGCAAGAAGGATATCTGACTGTTGGTTTAGGCCCAATCCCATAATTTTTTCCCATTGACCTTTTCTAAATCAGCAGTCAGACGTCCCCCAAGTAGTCTCAGATTCCAAGAGGGTGCAGGCTGGGCTGAGGAAACCCCTCTTCCAATGCATGAATTTTATGCACCAGGCCTCTAGTATGTATATAAGGTAACTGGAGCTCATTTTCTATGAGCTTATGATTAAAACTCATGTTGTGAAGTCAACTATACCTAAACTAGCATCTCTGGTTAGATAAGGTACTAGGTAAGAAAAGTTATTTAAACTTCCCAAGTCTTCATCTCTTTATTTTTAAAATGAGGGAATAATTTCTAAGTTTCAGTTATTAAAATGATTGAGTAAGGCAATTTCTAAATACAGATATATAGTACAGTGCTTGGCACATTATAGGGGCTCAATTATAATTGAATGAGTAAGTGAAAAGATAAAGAATAAATGATAGAAAGAAATAAGACAGCAAAATGATGCATGACTAGATTTTTAAATTTATTTTGAGAACCCATGTTTCATCATGAGAAAGTGTTAGGCACATTACAGGCGTGAAGAGATGCCTCAAAATTCATGGTACATCCTTAATTCTGGGTAATTTATTCTGTCTAATAACAGTTATACATTAAAATTATCACTAAATGTGATTTAAATTGTGTCATGGCATACTTTTTCACACTAATGAATTTATTTTTCATAGTAGAGTATCTGTGAGCATATAGCTTATTTACATATTTAGATATATTTCCTAAATATAATCAGAATTTGAATTACTGTTCCAGTTTTTAGCTGAATAGTTTATAGTCGAATTGTTTCTTGATAAGTTTGCTATTTTTTATCTATGAGAGGGCCAATTTGCTTATATCCACTTTAAATTAGTTTAGGCCAAGGGGTATATCATTGACTTAACAAAAGGTATTGTTTTTTTTAATATAGATTATATAAAATAAACTAAGACTATTTATTGTGTTTTATGACACTGGTTTTTACTAATTTCAGCCATATTTCAAATAACTTACCTTTATAAAATACTTAAATTCAATTATTAAACAAGAAATAGATAATATTAGCAAAATTTTAAAGTAATAGATCCTGATGTTCTAATTGCCGCCTTACTAGCTATGAGACTTTAATATCTACTTTTATTTAAGCTCTAAGCAAGAAAGCAAAATAGAGGAGAAAGAAGAAAATATTTATTGGTTCTTTTCAGTTTTATAGCGTCATCCTTCCAAGTCTATAAGTCATTATTTTGTGCGTTATGGATCACCCTTAGGGGCTACACATAGTTCCCAGTTCCACAGAATCACTTATTGTTATTTACTCTTAAAATCTTTTTTTTTCTTTATTGTTGTAAGTATTACAGATGTCCCCCCCTTTTTTTCCCATTGACTCTTTTAACCCACCTCTTCCCTCCCTGCCCCCTTCCCACCCTTAGCCTTAAAGTCTTGATGTAATTCCTCAGCCCATCTCTACCTCAGGGGGAGACAATTTACTCAAGGTTTGAGAAGGAGATGGTCATAAGACTTAGCTTTCCCTTATCTGGAAACAGGAGCGAGATAACAAGCAAAGTGTGCAATTGTCTTTCTCAAAGGAAGTTGAGTCATTTTTCTCTAATGTTGTGGAAAAAATGTTTTTAATATATTAATAGTTAGCACCATCACTTGGAGGAAGTTGTCCTTGTGAAAATATCTTCAAGAGCCAGTTTGGGGTGGAAGAGACAGTGTGGTCCACAAATTGCAAATATAACACAAAAGTTTCCCCTTCCTTTTCCACTCCCCTTGTAATGTGACTTTGCAGCTCCTCCTATTTAGCAGTAGAGTCTATCTGCCCACCACTAAATCCAAAATGATCTTGTGATTTGTTTTGGCCAATAGGCTGAGGTGGAAGTGACATTCTACCAGTCCTGAGGCTAGGTCTTGAGAGACTTTACACATTTGTTCTCACTCTCTTGAAATCCTGCTCTGCTGTGTGAATGAGTGGAGGCTGGCATTCTGATAAGGTCAGACCCATGGCCCCAGCACCATTCAGTAACGCATGCAACTGATGCTATTCTAGATCAAGCAACCCCTAGTTGATTAACTTAGCTGAACAATGTCAGCCAAGAGCAGTGGAACTTAGCCTAGATGACTACAAACATCTAGCTGATAAAAACATAAACATTTTTGTTCACTAGTCTATTTTAAAGTCATTGTGTTTTGTTTTGGTTTATTGTTCAGCAATACCTAATGGATATACCCCCCTGAGCAATATCAACACGTATCAAGGTATCAAAGGCCATGGGAAGCTGATATGCAGGAGCAAGAGAAATAATGTTATTTATTTGGCTGAGAGTGAATTCCAAGGACAAGTGTTGTGAAGGAAAAAAGAGGAGGGATGGGAAGGGGAAGCAGTCCATCAAAATGGGGAACATATGACTGTTTGCGGGTGCGTGAGAGATTTCACCCAGCTGGTGAGCGATAAATCGTATTTTAAGCCCAGGATTGCTTGAACCTAGCCCAACAATCTTTCAATAACACAACTGCCAGAAACATTTAGACATATCAGGTGTGGTGTACCCACCAGCTGTTTTGTTTGCTGTTGCTGAAATTTAAACATCGCACCTCCTTTAGCAACTGAAAAGGCCCTTCCTTAGCTACTGGTGATGTGTGTCAACTACTTTTCTCATAAACACTTCTGAAGGTTATCTTATACCGTAGTGGACTCGTGAAAGCTTTTATTCAGGATGGTGCAACAGGAGGAATGCTCAGGCTGAGATCCGGGCAGCGGCCTGGGAGGGGCTGATCAGAGGCTGACCTCTGGGAAGTGCTAGGGACACTGATCACCCAGATGGTTGAGACATTTCTCTCACTGGAGCATGAAGTGTAGAATCAGCCCAAATACACAATTTCTAGGAGGCAGATACAGATGTTCTAAAACTATGGTTTCCAACTTTAGTTCTCAGATCTCTAGGTTCAATGGAGGTTCCTTAAGGACAACCGAGAGTGGCAAGGGAATGAGTAAGAAACCTAATCAATAATAACAACAGGAACTAATGTTTGTGTTGCATCAGGCACTATTCTCAGCAGTTTGTGCATATTAACACATTTAATCCCTTTTTCATCCATATAGGTTATATATGCTATACACACATATAACCAGCCCCATTGTGCAAATGAGGAAAACGGGGCACATCTTGGTTAAGGAATGTACTTCAGATTGTACAGTAAATGGTCCGCCAGAATTTTTACACAAGTAGTTTAGTTACATAGCCACAAGAGTATTGTTTTTTAGGCAGAAGAACTGTTTTTAAATTGTACATACACATACCTCATGGCATGAACAATGTGTATTGAATTGAATTAGAAGAACTGAAAGGATGTAGTCATAAAGCAATTTTATTTTCCCCCATAGCTGCTCTTCTCTTTCAAACCTGTCCCATGGGACCAGACCATCCATCCCACAACAATGTATGAGCTCCCATGCATTGTCTTCTCTGAGATAAAAAAAAAAAAAGAAAGAAAGAAAGAAAGAAAAAGAAAGAACTCCAGACACTTTACCAGCTAAAACAATCTCTGTAAAGAGGTAAATGCTCCCCATCAGTGAACTTCACTCAAAGTGGAAGCCGCTCACCTTGCTTAATCGGGCAGCAGTTCTGGGAATCCACTGTGGGGTAAGAGGGGCTTATTTCTCCTTTCTGTCTGCCTCTCCATCCCCCACCACTCCCTGATGTTGACTTTTGAAAAATTAAATGTATTGGGAAAACATAGATTAATAACTTCATGTAAGTTTCAGATGTACAACTTTATAAAACAATATTTGAGTACCCCATTGTTTGCTTACCACCCAAAGGATAGTCTCCCCAAGTTACCTTTATTCTCTTCATCCTCCTCCCACCCCACTTTTGGTCTGTATCTCTGTGTTTTGTTCATTTGTTGCTTTCTGTTTGATATCCCATATGAGTGAGATCATACGGTTCTTGTCCTTTTCCATATAACTTATTTTACTTAGCATGATTTTCTTAAGGCCCATCCATGTTGTCCCAAATGGAAATAGTGCATCTTTTTGTATGGCTGAGTAGATATGTACCATGTCTTCTTTTTCCAATCATCCATCGAAAGTCACTTAGATTGTCCCTATGTCTTGGCTATTATGAATAATGCTTTAATGAACACAGAGGTACATATATCTTAAATAAGCATTGTCCAATTTGGGCACTAGATACCCAGAAAGTGGGATTGCTGGGTCACATGTGGTAGCTCTAGTCTTATTTTTTTTTGAGGAACTTCCATAATGTTTTCCATAGTGGCAGTACCAATGTATGTTCCCACATGTAGTGTAGGTACTGCTGCTGAACCTCATGGTTGGGGTAGAGAAGGGAAGAGATCTGAGAGGCTGAAAAATGCCTAAGTTAAGGAGCACCCATATATATTTGGTTTCTTCAGGCCATGGCAGACATTTAAAATTAACTCATTCTCTTGAAGTATAATTTTGTGGGGTTTTCACCTCCAAGTCTTTCATTCAGATGATGTACTCTCCAGGCAGTCCGGTAAGGGAGCCCTTTAGTCCAGAGTTACTTACATGGGGTCCTTCAACTTGGATAGAAAAAAAACACCTAATTATTTATTTACACTAATCTCCAACTGAAATTTGTCATGCCCATTAAATGTAAGTGTGCAATCTAATTGACATTAGCATTTCCTTCTGTTTCCAATGTGGTTTTATTGGCTGTACTTGAGACTATCACAATTAAAATTATCGATAGCTTCCTACATACTACATTGAGATTGTGAAAATATTTCAAAATGTCGCTTACTGTTTAAAAATTACTAATATTAGGGTAGTTATCAGAACTGCTACTGAATCTCATTATTGTATGGTTTAAGACTTTTAAAATATTTGATAATTCTTCTTAGATATAATTGGTTTCCTTTGCAATTCAATGAATTCTATGTATGCCATGCATTGTCTTCTCTGAGATAAAAAAAAGAAAGAAAGAAAGAAAGAAAGAAAGAAAGAAAGAAAGAAAGAAAGAAAGAAAGAAAGAAAAAGAAAGAACTTTTGGGGCAAAGTCCCTTTAATGTGGTAAAGGCCAGTTCTCTTTCTCCTGCATCATGACTGACATCTCCTCCATGGGAAACAAATACCTCTACCAGTGTCCCCCAGCGGTACAGGTGCTCCCTAACCACAGCCCCTACACCCTCTAGGTTCAGGTGGGCTGGGCAGCTGGTATGTACTATCAGCCTTACTGGCTATGGTTGATGTGCTCCCATGGCAACTGTTTCTGCTCTGAGCAACCACCGAAATCCTCTGCAGATGCCCTCGCCTTCCCAGCCCTCTCACAGGGCCCCCAGACCTCCCACTCTTCAGGAACATGAGAGTCAATGCTTGGCAAGCCGGACCCTGCAGGAGCTGACTCCCTTTGTATGGCTGATGTCGGTTCTCATTTGTCAGGCCACATGCCTCATTGGTTGTTGGGACCCTTTGGAATATCAACCTTGTTCAGTGTATCCAGGGTAAACAACCTAGCTCCCTAAGTGGGTCTTTCCAACCTCTCTCACTAAACTTGAGCAAGAGACCCCATCCCCTCCCCCTTTTTGGAATGGCAGGAGGGAAAATACTCCGATACATTTTCCCAAAGAAATTCTCTCTTTAATCTACCACCTCAACCTTTTTGTACCTTTCAGGTGGCTTTTGAACCATATATATGAAGGGTCTATATTAAATTTTTATTCATAGAAATTGCTACTGACAACCATTTCCCCTTTACCTCTTTCCCTACCTCTGCTTGCTTAGGACTAGACTATTCAACTACAGATTTTTTCAACATTAGCATCTGGAAAAGACTCAGACTTGAAGGCCTCCAATCTAAAGATAAAGTCTACTAAACCCAGGGACCAGATTATCTCTCTCCCTTACAAGTGTCATTTTAAGAAAAGGAGTCTACAGCATGGGATCAAGAGAGGGAGGGCCCTGCTTTATTCTTTGTTCATGTGTTTTGTTCTGTGGGTTTGACTCTGAGGGGCCATGGTCTCCTAGCTATGATCTTCCTAACTCCATGGCATTTAACAGGATTTACTTTCAGTGACTCATTCAGGGTTTCCTTAGACAGTAAGCAGCCACTGATTGCCTTTTACACCACCAAGAAAATGAGATTACTTCTTGAGGAATCAGCAGCTCTGCTGCTGTCAAAAGGGACTTTGCCTGTTTGGCTGAAAGGCACCACACAGCTTGTTTAAAATTAGCTTCCCTCATAAATCACTCACACAATGAAGTGCCCACTTCTGCCCTCTGACATATTTGTGACTCTGTTTATTTTTAATGATGACATGGCTTTTTCTGTCTCCATTTGGCTCTTTATCCTTCACGCTCCTGAACACTAAATCCTATGCCAAAAGTGCAAAATCTAAGAAATTCTGGGAAAAAAGATTTTCCTTCTGGCAGCGCAAAGGTAGTGGGGAGAGTGAGTTAACCTAGGATCTTTCTGATGGAAATCGCCCCATTTCACTCTGACCTAAGTATTATATCCTAAGAATAATGAACGCTTCTTAAAAATATGCATGCAGTCAAAACCAGTTTAGCTCAGTGGATAGAGTGTCAGCCTATGGACTGAAGGGTCCCAGGTTCGATTCCGGTCAAGGACATGTACCTTGTTGCAGGCAAATCCCCAGTAGGGGGTATGCAGGAAGCAGCTGATTGATGTTTCTCTCTCATCAATGTTTCTAACTCTCTATCTCTCTCCCTCTCTCTCTGTAAAAAATCAATAAAATATATTTTTAAAAAATATGCATGCAAAAGTATTTAGGAGGAAGGGGACTTTTGTCTATAATTTACTCTGCAATGCATGCAAAACTGTGATTAATTAATTGGTGGACAGAGTAGATAAGTGATAAAGGAAGTGTAGTAAAAAGTTAAAGGCAAAATATAGGTGGGAGGCACAAGGCAGGTGGTGGACATAAAGCTGTTTACTGTGAAATTCTTTCAACTTTGTTGCATGTTTGAAATGGTTAACAATAAAGTGTTTATGAAAAGTTTATTTGGGAACCTGGGGTGATTCCTTGGGAGCACAAGAGGGTTAGAGCTTCCAAAATCTTACCCTTAATCCAAATTTTAATTTTTTAAATCCATAGCTCTATAGATAAAAGCCTAGCAACCAGAATGGTGAAACAATCAGAACAACCAGAATGACCAGTGGCTATGAAGTGCACTGCTAGCAGCCAACCAGCCTCATCTGGGTCCTGATCAGCCCCCCACTCTGGCCAGTCTGGCTCACAATCAGCCCCTGCACCCTGATCGGGGGCAGGGCTGGCCAGCCAACCACCCGAGCCCCCTCCCACTCACTGACCAGACTCCACGCATGCATGAATTTGTGTACTGGGCCTCTAGTTTTTATATATAAAGTTAGAATTCAATAATTTACAATAACAAGGAAAAAGAATTATTGACTCAGTGAAAAGTCTAAAATACAGAATATTCTAAGAGGTACATTTTACTAGTTAAACATCTGGGCTCTTCTTCTATTTAAAATGGCATCCAACTAGAATTCTTGACCCAACTCTTCAATCCATCACATAAAACACAAGTGAAAAACAGTTGGTTGAGCATTGCTTCATGCACCAAAGCGTTGTTGGTTTGATTCCTAATCAGAACACATGCCTACGGTATAGGCTCAATCCCTGGAAGGAGGAGTCCAACAGGCAGGGGATTGATGTTATGTTCTCACATCTATGTTTTTCTTCCTCTCACTCTCCCTCCCTCCCTCTCAAAAATCAATAAAAGTTTTTTATGGTTTTATTTGTTTATTTGTTTTGTGAAAAGAACCAGGAAGGTCACACCATGTCCAGAATTCACACCTATCATTCAAATGAGACTAGAGTGAGAAACTCCAAAAATGGTGGACCCTTAGTTTCCTGTTGGAAACAGAGAAAATTTACTCAAAAAAATCTACATCAAAGAGACAATTAGGGAATGCCTTTCTACTATGAATACTACCTTTCTAATGCAATCAGAGTATTTTCATTTCCTTATCACAACTTTTAGAGACTCCAAGTTCCAGAAAACACCTGGAGAATTAGGAAAGGACATGTTGCTACAGCACACTGCAGAAGAACACTGACTTGGCAGGAGTGTAGACAGGTGAACTCAAGGTGGCAGAACCTAGTAGCAATAGTTGTTTGTGATGTATTTATTTCTTTAGAGTATTAGTTGGAGTTGAAGAACCCACCTCTGTGAAGCAGTGCTTAATTATATGAATGCTGATTCGATATTAAGAAATCTGTCTAGATAGATGTGCAATTAACCTGTCCTCTGAGGCAGGGAAGTATACTCCTCCCATGAAAGAGTGTGGGGGAAACCAAACAGTAAACTAATCTACTATCATAGCCACCAGAGGATGTTTTTTCTACTGGTTTTTAGAGAGAGTGGAAGGGAGGGGAGAGAGAGAAAGAGAGAAGCATGGATATGAAAGAGACACATCAATTGGTTGCTTCCTGCATGCACCCTAATGGGGGCCAGTGATTGAGATTGCCACCGAAGTCTGTGCCCTTGACCAGAGTCAAACCTGAGACCCTTCAGTACTTGGGCCAACACTCTAACCACTAAGAAAACTGGCTAGGACTTGACTGATATTTTTTAAGAATTTGGTTGGATATAAGAACAAACTGAAAACGAAGTCTGCATTCTAACCAGTGAAGAGCTGAATCAAAACAGTTTGAATTTAAGATGTGGACATGAAGTATAATTTGAGAAATTGCCTAAAAATGCAGATCCAGAGGACAAAGCAGAGAGAGAGAAACAGGATACAAATTGTATCCTTAAATGTATTCCTGAGGAAGTACCCAAACAGTTAGAAAGGAAATAACAACAAAAATAAATAAATAAATAAAACCAGGGAAACTGTTTTAGAGTACATTGCCAAGGAGTTCAGAACATTTCAGGGAAGTCAATGAAAATGATCCAAATGTGGTTTTCTGCACACTAACCATGATATAAAATAGGTCAAAGATAAATACAATGAAGATTAGAGAGTTTAGGTAACTTGATCAAAACCAAAAGCTGGAATGGGCTCTTAGGAACTAACTCTAGAAGACTTCTTTGTAAGGATCATAAATCAAAAATATCAAGTCTGTTATTATTTGGGAAGGCCAAAGTGCCATAAGTAATGATTTGGAGACACAGTTGTTCAGTCATCACTCTCTCTGAAGCTCATTGCTTCGTAATGTTCTTATCCCATTATTAGGGAACAACTTGCTCTATTCATTCATCCATTTATCTCTGTAACAAACATTGATGTAGTATGGCCTTATTAGACACTTTAATAAAAGTCTGTGACCAAAAGAAGTAGAAAGTTCTGTCATACTGGTAAACGATTTCAACATAAAATGTGAGCTGCAATGTTAAATTGTTGAGAAAAACTGTTAGAAAGCAATAGAAATATGGAGTGAAAGAGACTCCACAATAAATTATTGTGTGTTTAAAGTATTATTTTTCCTTATAATGTACACACATTATTTTCTTTGTTCTTGTTTCCCTTTGCATCTTTTTCTATTTTAGGTAATTTTATAATGGCCATTGCCATCATCTGCTAATGCTACTGTGTTTTTCTAGGTGTTAAAATGCCCTTATTTAACTTACATTCTTAAGAGACATTTTATCTAAACATGGAATTCTGGGATGAGTGTTACTTTATTTTTAAATTAAATCTTTATTATTCAGATTATTACATTTGTTTCTCTTTTTCCCCTCCATAGCTCCCCTCCACCCGGCTCCCAACCCTCCCTTTACCCTTACCTCCCCCGCATTGTCCTCATCCATAGGTGTAAGATTTTTGTCCAGTCTCTCCCTGCACCCTCCCACCCCTTTACCCCTGAGAATTATCAATCCACTCCCTTTCTGTGCTCCTGATTCTATTATGTTCACCAGTTTATTCTGTTCATCAAATTTTTAATTCACTTATTTTTTAGATTTACTTGTTAATAGATGTGTATTTGTTGTTCATAATTTTTTATCTTTTACCTTTTTCTTCTTCCTCTTCTTAAAGAGTACCTTTCAGCATTTCATATAATTCTGGTTTGGAGTTGATGAACTTTAGCTTTTTCTTCTCTGTGAAGCTCTTTATTTGCCCTTCAACTCTGAATGATAGCTTTGCTGGATAGAATATTCTTGGGTGTAGGTTCTTGCTATTCATTACGTTGAATATTTCTTGCCACTCCCGTCTGGCCTGCATCGTTTCTGTTGAGAAATCAGCTGACAATCGTATGGGTGCTCCCTTGTAGGTAATGAACTGTTTTTCTCTTGCTGCTTTTAATATTCTCTCTTTGTCTTTTGCTCTTGGCATTTTAATTATGATGTGTCTTGGTGTCGTCCTCTTTGGATTCCTTTTACATGGGGTTCTGTGTGCTTCCTGGACTTGTAAGTCTATTTCTTTTACTAGATGTGGGAACTTTTCAGTCATTATTTCTTTAAATAGGTTTTCAGTATCTTGCTCTCTCTCTTCTTCTGGCACCCCCACAATTCTGATGTTGGTATGCTTGAAGCTGTCCCAGAGGCTCCTTACATTATCTTCACATTTTTGGATTCTTTTTCTTCTTGCTTTTCCAGTTGAGTGTTTTCTGATTCTTTATATTTCAAATTTTTGACTTGATTCTTTCCTTTCTCTAGTCTGCTGTAAGGTCTCTGTATAATATTTTTTATTTCAGTGAGTGTATGTTTAATTTCTAGTTAGTCCTTTTCCATCTCTAGTTGGTCCTTTTTCATCTCCTCTTGGGTCTCGCTAAATTTATCCATCTTCTCTAGGATATTCTTGAAAAACCTTATAACCGTGGTTTTGCACTCTATATCCAGTCATTTGTTTTCCTCCATTTCTTTTGTTTGTGATCTCATCCTTTGTCTCCGCATTTTCACTATGCTGGGAGAACTTCTGTGTTGGATTCCACCTTATGATACAAGACTTGCAAAACTGCAAAAGCCTCTCTGTTGAGCTTGGGATGGGTGGAGTCTCAGGGCTTAATGGACCACTTGCCTTCCAGTCGGCCCCACTCTCCACAGCCCCTGGATCTCACGTGACTGGTAATCGCTGGAGCGCTCTCTTGCAGTGCCTCTAGACCTCTGCCTTTCCGGCTGCCCTGTGCCTGGGACCATATGCGTCTGGGTCCCCAAGGTTTTGCCTGAAATTGGGGTTTAGTGGAGTTAGAAGTGGCACAGTTGGGAGGCTTCGTCTCCTGCTCACTCATGAAAGCCAGCCACACAATCAGCAGTCAGTCTCTGTGCGCAGTGCTGTGCGCGCCACCAGAATCCTGCCCTTTTGGGACTCCCCTAAATTTCTCTGGATTTCTCCCTTTTTATAGTCCAAACTCCCCCAGTATGAGTTTCGGCTGGTTTTGGGGTTTAGTGTCATAGGATAAGGAGTTCAATGCAGTTGGGAGTCTCCGTCTCCCTCCCGCCAAAGAAAGCCAGCCAGCCGGGTACTCCGGCACCCGCTCTCTCCATGGGTGTGTCTCCATGACTCAGCTTTTTGCAGCTCCTTTGGGTCTACGTGACCCCTCTCTTTCCTTCTAGTTGTAGAATTTCCACTCAGCCAGCTTTCCTGTGGTTCTGGATGCTGCCCATTCTGTCTTTTAGTTGTAGTTCTGAAATTGTTGTGCGAGGCAACAGTGTAGGTGTTTACTTATGCCGCCATCTTGGATTCAGTTCCATGAGTGTTACTTTCTTTCAGCACATTGAATATACCATTTTATTTCTGGCTTTTATTGTAACTGTAGAAGTTAGCTCTTCATCTAAATTCTACTCACTTGAAGTCAATTTATCTTTTTTTTCTTTCTCTCTCTGCCTCATTTAAATTATTTTTCTCTTTGTATTTAATTTTCTTAAAAATAACCATGGCATACCTAGAAGATTATTTTTATTCCTCATAAAGATTGTATGGATTTTTTGAAATTTTGGGTTAGTGTCTTTCATCAGCTCTGAAAACTTTTGAACCATAACCTCTTCAAATATTATCTCAGCTTTATTTAGTCTCTTTTGTTTCTGGTATTCTTCTTACATACATGTTGGACTTTCTGTATGCATACTCTATCTTGTCATCATTTATATAGCCTCTAGCACAAGTGGTTATATAAATTTAAATAAAATCAACCTAAATTAAAAGCCAGCTCTTCAATATCAATAACCACATTTTAAGTGGTTATCATTACAGAAATTTTTACTGGGTATGATTGCTTTATATCCATTATATGTTCTTCTATATTTAATACCTTTTTTTTTCTCTTATGCCTCATTTGGCAAAGACTTCTGACATATCTTCTTATCCAATGTTTCTCTATTCAATTAATCAACTCTTCCTAACCTGCTGTTAAACTTATTTATTTAGTTATTTTCTTTCTTAGTTCTAGAATGCACATACGTTTTCTTTTTATGATTTATAGTTGTCTGCTAATATTTTAAAGCTTGACTTTTACATTATTGAACATAGTGAGCAGAGTTGTTTTATAGTCTGCCTGGTAATTCTATTATTTGAACTTCACTGAGTCTGTTCCTATACTTAATTATTTTGATGTTTTTCACTTTTATGATATTTCATGTCATCATGTGTCTGGTTATCTTTGATTATGTGATGGGCATTGTTTTCAAACAATTACTTTCAATAATAATTTGAGCCTTATTAAAATTACCTCCATGAAATGAAGATTTTCATTGCTTTGCCAAAATCCTGGGCATACTGATTTTGGCCATTTTTAATACAGTTTAATGCTTGAGGTTTTCTGAGAGTAAAATGATCCAAACTGTCACCCTTACTACCAGGTAATATAACCATTAATACTTTCAATCAAAAGTGGCAGAGTCTTACAAAATCTGGACTCTTAATAGAATCTGCATTCACCTGACAGCCCAATTTGTCAATTAACTTTCTGAATCTGAATATTATGAGGAAAAAAGGAGCCTCTACTGTTAGATTAAATTTCTAAACTCTAACAGATCTCTACCAGATAATTATTCACTATCTTATTAGATCTTTGATACTTTTAAAACATGACATTTAGATCTAGAAATCCTGCTTCCCAAGAATATATCCCAAGAAAACAGAAACAATAAGACACCATATTTGCACCTCTATGTTCAGAGCAGCACATTTTACAATAGCTAAGATTTGGAAACAGCCTAAGTGCCCATCAACAAATGAGTGGATTAGAAAAACTGCAGTACATCAACACAATGGAATACTATGCTGATGTAAAAAGAAGGAATCCATTTGCAACAGCATGGATGGAACAGGAGAGCATTATGCTAAGCAAAATAAGCCAGTCAGAGAAAGATAAATATCACATGATCTCACTCATTTGTGGAATATAATGAACAACACAAACTGATGAACAAAATAGAATCAAAGACATAGAAGCATCCAACAGACTGTCCAAACTATAAGGAAAGGTAGGGTGTGATGGGATAAGGAATCAACCAAAGGACTTGTATGCATGCATATGAGCATAACCAATGGACACAGACAGTAGTGGGATGAGGGCATGTGCTGGGATGGAGTGGCTAGGGATGGAGCAATGGGAAAAAAAGGAGACTCATGTAATATTTTTAACAATAAATAATTTAAATTAAAAAATACATGATATTTATAATTCACTCAGGAATTATCTTTTCTTCAGGAAAAAAATATGTCCAAATAACTTCATCCATTAATAATGGGAATGAAATTACTCATTATTATTTTTAAGTCTTTGTCTCTGGTGTGTAATGATCAATACTAGAACTCTCACCTGTGTTTCTCTAATTTAATTTAAGGATGTTACCTAAATATAGCACCTTGTGTTTTCCAAATATTCCACTGAGATCATCTCTACTCATTTACAGCAGGAAGATTAAAGTTAGGTGAGGTAGATAAGAAATCAATCAAAGGACTTTGTATGCATGCATATAAGCATAACCAATGAACATAGACACTGGAGTATGCCTGGGAGAGAGGGGAGGCAATGGGGAGATATGTATTAAAAATTCATAAAAATTAAAAAAAAAAGATCTATAGGAGATTTTTGTATTCATTCATTCATTCAATCCGTTAGCATTCACTAAGTATCTATTATGACCAGAACTGTGATGTGTCCTAAAAATAGCATGATGAACTAGACATAAGATATATATTCTAATTGGACAGGCAAAAATGTAAATTAGTAAATAAATAACATAATTCTCTGTAATGGTATCATGAGGAAATGAAAGGTTATTAGACTGAGAGAGATATAACGGGGAATGGATATAGGATCTATTTTAGCTGCTATTGTCAGGAAAATCCTTTCTGAGGTGACATTTAAGGTTAAGCCTGATGAATGAGAAACAACAGCAATGAATAGAATGGATGAGAATCATGAAAAAAGAACTCAATGTTTGGAAATGTTAAACGAAGACATTCTAGGGTCAGTAGGAAGTGTCTCAGTAAGGCTGGTGTCTGTATGCTTTTCCAGCAGGTAGATTCAATGTCCATGACTGCTTCTGTAGCTCTATTAATGGGGTTTGTGCATAAAGAAGGCACCATGCAGTAAGATTAAATAATTTTCTGTAGATGCACAAACCTATTTTTCCTTATATCTTAGAAAAAAAAAGATAGAAGAAAATGGGTATACAATTAATTACCATAACAAAGCTACAATTATGCTGGGAGTAGTCCTGAATTTCCAACCAATTATTTTGTAAAATTGAAGAAGTCCTTCATTCAGTCTCTGATACCTCATCTACCTTTGTGAGCTTTAAGATGGTTTCCACTTTTAAACATCATAGAGGCATTTCATTTCTGTTTTCTCATGAGACATTTCCTATTGGATAACATATTTTAGTGGAGTTTCTCTATTTTGTTACAGTCCATTGGATGCCTGGGAAGGTTTTATAATTATATAAGGTGCCCTTTTTTATTGCACAGCATTTGATTTTCTATAGGTATTTATCTTACTCATTAACATGGGAAATATCCCAAAATTCCAAAAGTTATATACCCAATATTACTTGTGAATGCTGTCACCTGTCTGTGAAATGAAAGTGAAATAAGGCTTGTACAAAGACTATAGTAAATAACCAAGGAAAAGGTCTTGTCAGATATATTTTGTGAGTTTCCCTCTTAAAAGCACTAATATAATAACAAAAGTACAGCACACCAAAATTTGTGAGATGAAGATAAATTGGTACTCAAAGAGAAATTTATAACATTAATGCATATTTTTAATATGAGAAAAAAAATGACAAATTAATGACCTGAGCATTGAACTAAAAAATTTAAGGGGAAAAAACAAAAACAAAAACCGCATACTAAATTTTCTCCCAAAATGTACAGAAGCTACTAGCAACAGAAGACTATGAAGTAACAAAATGGGAAATATGAGACAACAGAGAAAAGTACCAAAACCAGAAGCACATTCTTTGGAATCCTATATAATAAAAGGCTAATATACAAATTGTCCCCTCAGGAGTTCAACTGACTGGGAGTTTGACCACTCACTATAACATGTGCTGACCACCAGGGGGTGGCAAAGAATTAAGGAAGGCCCCGGCCAGTTGCCAGCAACCAGCAGTCAGGGGAAGGAAGGCCCCAATAGGCCCTGATTGCCTGCCAGGCCTAGTGACTCTATCTGTTCATGATTTTGTACACCAGGCCTTTAGTTACTAATAAAACAGAACTCACTGGAAGACTAACCAAGTAAAAAGAGAGAAGGCACAAAAAATATAAGGAATTTGCACAAGTAAGAAAACCTATAATTCTATCAGAAACATGATATAACCACAGACATATAATAAATTGACAATATAAGTAAACACTAGCAGTAACTTAAAAAATAAATTATGTACCCAAATCATTTATAAGTAGCTAACTAAACTTTCAAAAACAAAAATCTTTGCTTTCTAAAACTATTTAGAGAATAAAAAGAAAATTCATAATCTATGTCCTCTAACAAATAATATAACCTTTATAGCAAAAAATAGAATAAAAATATAGCATGAGAAATACACACACATACACACATATACCAATAGGTCAAGATATAGTAAAGCCATAATCAATAATAAGATATTTTCACATCCATCAATATCACATAAATTAAACTTCTAACACTACCAAAAATCTCTGAAATTATAGGGGCCTGAAACATTCATACATGGATAGTAGAAAGTAATTAGTACAACCATCCTTGGAAGCTATTTGCCAACATCTAGAAAAGTTGAATCTGAAAATGTACTTGTAGCTATGTATCATGGAAAATTCACATAAAGAGGTCTTCATTGAAGCATTAAAGTAATAGAGAATAATTGAAAACAATGTAAATGCCTTGTAATAGTTCAATGGATTGATAAATTGTATGTATTAATACCATAACATGTTATATACCTGTTATAAACAAGGCACTATTTCTTTATGAATCAACATTTATAAATTAAAAAGATACAATAATAAGTGGCACAAGTTTTTAAAACACACAGAACAACATAATATACTATTAATATATATGTAACTATACACAACATATTTATTTTAGAAGAACAAATAGGAAAGATTCACACCAACTGTAGAAGAGCAAGTGCCTTCTGGGAGAGAGAGTAGAGATTGACCAATAAGGGCCCAATGGGAACCTGAAGTTTGTCTGAAAAAATATGTATATCTTTAAAAATTATTTGAAGCAATTATTTTTTCAATAAAAGCATTTTAATATCTGCATGGAGATGTAATATTAGATCCTCTTTCATAGAGGAGTTCTAAGGACTAGTGAGTGAACACAAATAAAGGGGCTTAAACGAAGACTCTGTTCTGTATATACTTCCTATGTGTTGATTATTATAATTTTTATTCATTGAGACTGAAATTCTAGATAGCAAAACTCACTTATTTATTACCTGTTCCTGTGTGGAGCACAGAATCTAACACAGAGATGTTCAGTAATTTGGTTGATTAAGTACACACATCTTAGATTCCTCTCATCATCTCAGCTCCCTAATACCCTCACCTATGTGCATGGATGCAGGTGAATTGGAGGGGATAATGAATTGGCATCGACCACGACTAGAATTTATAAGTCTTGGTATTTGATTCTTTCATCCAGTTCCATATGTGACCT
The DNA here is from genome assembly GCA_011751065.1 of Lasiurus cinereus. Classification (NCBI taxonomy): domain Eukaryota; kingdom Metazoa; phylum Chordata; class Mammalia; order Chiroptera; family Vespertilionidae; genus Lasiurus; species Lasiurus cinereus. The sequence goes on along the minus strand of JAAGEH010000480.1, from coordinate 44,826,525 downwards.
GGTTAATGGTTTCAGAACAAGCAGTTACTTTTAAGTAACCAACCAGCAGAGTTTATATATTCCTGAGATTCTTAGAAGAAGGTTAGTTGTATAAATGCCAACTACATTGGTATGGATTTCTCAAAGAATAAAAAAAAAACCCAAACAGCTGAATTGACTATTAATTATTCCTTCTATTCTTTACCATTGCAAGAAGTTTCTAGGAATGAAGATTTCGAAACTATTACAAAAATTATCACATATATAGCATCCCTAAGTATATAAGGCTGTAAGTAGGCGAAATGGGCCTTGGCTGAGTTCACCCACATGCTCCATAAACATATAGTTAACACATGATCCAGATACTTTAACTTCACAGAGTTCGGAAAAGAACAGCTTTTGTTTATGGTGAGTTTTCTTATGTGTTGAATATAAAGTGCCAATTAAAGTGTAATCAGAATAGCTGTTTGAGTTTCTGGCAGCATATCAGAAGGAGTTACGGAAAGTAAGGCCTTTCAAATGAGAGATATGATTTTGCAGAGGTTATGGTCTGGTCTGGATAGGGCACACCTGGCATGCTTTCAAACCATAAATGCATGCATATCTAGTGCAGAGAATCATATCCCAGGGCCCAGATCCTCATTGCCTTGGGAAAGGGTCCTCCATTCCCAAAGCAATACAGGTCTTCAGAGTATTTTGCCTGGAACCCAGTCCCTACATGCTAAGAAGACCCACTCAAGTCTAGAATAGCTAAGATGCTCAGATATTTTATTTGACCATTGCCACTATCCACACCTTTGTAGATTTTGATTTGGAAAAGCATTCCAACCCTTGGGTTGTGATCCTCTCTCCTTTCCTAGATTAAACTCTCTTATCCTAAACTTCCACAGAAGTGAGTTCCTCATATTCAGAGCTTTTAGCAATTTGTACTTGTGTGCCAAGGGAATGCTACAAAGGTTTCAAACTGGTGGTAGGGAGGAACTGAAGGGTATTATGCAAATGTAGAGACAAGAAATGGTAAATAAGTAGAAAAATAAAAAGCAATGAGGCAAGTGAGAATTGGTGGCATAAACATGGGACAGGAACTGCAGAAATAGGTTTTGGATAGGACAGCTACTAGTAAGTGGGACAGTCACTTTAGAGTCTCAGTTAAAATCGAGAAAGAGAAACCTGACCCAGGGTAAAGGGATAGTCAGTGTCTAGCTCAAGTTGTAACAGCTTCCAAAAGCCAAAAACATGCAATTGACCTTGTAACTAAGACTGCATATGGCACCCAGCCAAAACCCACCAGCCTCTCCAGGGCAAAGAATGACAGCTTTGCTGCCCTGCAGTTGAAACAGGTTGGAACCCATATAAAACTGTGCCAAAGAGGGTCTGCCACTAAGCTGAACACCTGTAATTCACCCATCTGTGTCCCTCAAGTCCTCACCCCAAAGTAAATTGATTCTGAGCTCTAACAGCTGTCTGGGGGACTCTGATGGGCTGTTCACAGCAGGAAAGGCTTTGGGAGATGACAAAAGCTGTGGGTTATGTTTTCAAGGTCAGAACCCAAAGAGGGAAGTTCTTTGATTCTTTTATGTCCTTTTATGTGTGGAGAGGACAAAAGTAGAACTGGGTGGGATCCATAATTTTCAGGCCATTTAAGTAACTACTAGCCATTATTCATCCCATAATCTGATTTGAAAATAATCATGGCTGATGAAAAGGAGAAAGTTGGGGCAATGATAGCCCCTTTCATCTAGGAGTACAAAGTAAAGAGTCAGGGAATGGGGGTTCAAACTGGGGAAATAAAAAGCATTTGCAGTGTCTCTCTGAGGCTAAGGGAGTGTAGGAATGTTGTAAATACATATTCACTAAAGGTCTACCATGTTCGTGGCAATAATAGAAAAATAGATGTGCATGTCCTCGTAGGAATAAATTCAAGATTGTTTGGAACAGAAAAAAAAAGAAAATTCATGTACTCATCCCCTACTATGAGTATGTATGATCTTAGATGCAAAGTACTTTATAATGGCAAACTTGCCAACATCAGCAGCCATTGATATTTCCACTTACAAATGAATGAAGCAGTTGTGTGCTCTACAGGTTATATTTCACAGTAAACAGAATCTTAAAGGCCAAATAGCTGAGGCTCCCTTGTGACTTAAGTCATATCCCTTTTCTTTTTTCTTTGCAAGCTTACATACTTTTTATTTCTTGATTTTTTTCTTTTGAGGGGGGATGGTGAGGAGAGTACTTTTAATACAGGTCCTTATTTGTTGATTTACTAATTCTTATTATGTTTTAGATAATGTTTTACCTGCTGTTCTAAAGTGAGAAATCTTCATTTATTTATTCTTTTAGAGACTAGTTATGCACTCGGTAATTTAGTTAACAAATGTTTATAGTCCAAGTACTGAGAATATCATGTTGAGACAGTCTCAATGTGCAGGCTGGTATTCAGCAAGTGGTGACTCTCAATGGACCAACTATGTTTTGAGTGCATGAGAAAACTGCAAGCAATTGACATGCCTTTTTTAATAAAAATTTGCAAATTTATTTAAAAATTTACATGGAAATTCAAAGCATGGCCAAAGGAGTCTTGTAAAAGAACAAAAAATTAGAGGGCTATTTCATACAATACTTGGTTTCAAAATTTTCTATATAGTTACAATATAGTATGATATTTGTGTAAATAAAGGCAATGAGTATAGCCAATAGAGCAATAAAAAGCCCAGAAATATACCCAACGGTGTGTGATCAATTGATTTTTGGCGAAGATAGCAAGGTGATTCAATGGGGAAATAAGTCATTCAAGAAACAGTACTAATATAAAATCCACATAGAATGAAATCCTAATCTTCTCTCACTGTACACATAAAAATTCATTCCAAGTGGATTGTAGATCTATGTATCTAAAGCAATAAAAGTTCTAGAAGAAAAGAAAAAAATCCTCAAACACTTAAATCTGACAACATTTCTTAGACAAGAATTGGTAAATTCTAACCATAAGATAAAATCATAAGCTGAACTTCATCAAAATTAAAGACTTCTTTTTCAAAATATTTTATTAAAAGACAAAGAAAAGGTGAAATTAAAGACTGAAAGAAAATACCTGTGACACGTGTATCTGACAAGGGCAGAGTTAAGAGTGCAAATGATCTCCACATTTCTATTTTACGTCTAAGATGTGCTCCATAATAATGGGATCCAGCCTTGTCCTTCATTCTTGCTACTCCAAGTGTGATCTATGGACCAGTAGTGTCAACATCTCCTGGTAGCTGTTAAAAACAAGGACTGAGGACCCAACTTACACCTCTTGCATGAGAATCTTCACTTTAACCAGGTCTCATGTTATTCCTAGGCATATTAAAACCTGCGAACCTTTCTGCTTTTGATCACATAGGAAGTCAACTTTCTGCTTCTGGTACTTCTGAAGGCATGAAAGTGTATCCTGGGAATGTGTGGACTGCACCAGGAAGCCAGGTAGTGTCACTGAGAGAGCACGGGATCTGATTCAGGCTATACCTGGATTTGAATCTCCGTTCTATGACTTACCTAAACCATATGTGGAAAACTATAGACAGGCCATTTAGCATGTCTCAGCCTCAGTTTTCTAGCTATAAACAGAAGAAGACTTTATTCTCTTTCTAGTCTTCTTGGGAGGATTACCTGGGATATCATTTATAAATCAGCCAGGACGGTACCTGAAATGGTGCGGGTTCTCAATATATGCAGTTCTTTCAAGCGGTCAATAGTGAATGACTTTATTTTATAAATCACAAAAGTCAGTGCCTCAAAGCCAATGGAAACCTCTGACATTTCCCCACATCACGGAGCAGGATTGTTTATTTGCCTCTCTTTCTCCATGTGCTTTCTTTCTTGGCTCAGCAGTCTCAGTGGACGAGGGAGGGCAGACAGTGTCAGGAAGCGCACTTGCCTTCGGAATGTGGCCTCTCTCCCGTCCATCCACGTTTCCAACAACCCACTTAATAACAAGAGTAATAACGGGGTTCATTATGCATGCAGCTCTGCAACCTTGCTGAGAAGAAAATTAGATTGATGCCCTGAGCGACAGATGAACTCTAGAAGATGCCTAAATAAGATAAAAAAATACACAAGGAAAATACGTACATATACGTACATATAATAAAGGGCACAATGAGAAAAGTTATGAAGAGGCAGGTCACACAACTCACTTTTCCTGATGCTTCCTGGCTTCTCAGAAGGACTCATTGGTTACTAACAAGTCTATTTTATTAACCAAGAGCTACTTTCTCCCTGGAATTGGGTGGGATGATAGGAGGAGGTTTGAGAAGCTCAAGCAGTGTGCATATACACATGTACATTTCAAGCATTTTTTTCCATAATTTTAGATTGGCAGAAGAGTCTAACCTTCACCTAGCTCCCTCTAATATCAACGTCTTATGTCATCATGGCATATTTACCAAATGAACAAATTAATGTGCATATAGACGATTAACGAAACTGCAAGTATCTATGGATTCCCCTTCTTTTCCTTGTTCTGTTCCTGGATCCAGCCCAGGTTGTATTTAGTCCACAAGTCTCCTTGCTCACCTTCAATCTATGAAAGTTACTGTCTTTCCTGGTCTGTCATGACCTTGATACTTCTAAAGAGCACTGTTTGGGTATTTTATAGAAAGTCCCTCAATTTGAGTTTGTTTGGTGTTTTTTAATGAATAAACTCAGTTTATTGACATTTGGAAAGAATATCACAGCAGCACATGATTTTAATGTCTTATTACTGGTGGTGTCAATCTGTATGACTTGGTTAATGCGTTTGCTAGTTTCTCCACTGAGTCACTGACTTTCTTTTTTCTCTCTCTCTCTTTTTTTTTTAGACGCAAGTCATTAAGTCTAGCCACATACTAAGAGAGAGGAGTTAATCCAATGCTTTCACTAATTATTTTGTTGCTCAAACTCTTCCAGCATTGGCTCTCAGGAACTCTTTCAGGTTGGCCTCTGTGCTATAACCATGTTCTCTTGTTCTTTGAGCACTTTCTTACTTTCTGGCACCGCAAGATGGTCTGGGCTCATCTTGTAGTTTCTTCACCCCATCCTAGAATCAGCCATTTCTCCTAAGAACTCTGGCTCTTTTTATTGAGGAGAGATGTTTAAAAGCCAAGATTAGAGTGCTAGGTGAACATTTTTAATCACACTGTTATAGAGAATATACTTGGGCTTGGGGATTCTGCTACCTGTTTACATATTCATGGCCTGGCTAAATTCTCAGTCGAGTCCTCAGACAGGGTGATTGAAGTGCACTCCTTTTTTCTCAATTCTTACAAGAAGACCCTTGTCTCCACCCAAGCAATAGGCTGGTCCTCTCCACATAGCACCTTTCCTGTTACATATATTGTCTTCCCGGATCTACAAATGCTCTCCCTTCTTCTTGTAAGGCCCTTTCTACCCTTGCCTCTTCATTCTGCCCTCTCCTTTCAAAAGGGACAGACCTACACCCGTGTGCACACACAGACACATGCATGCTCACATGCACATACAGAGACACACTATTTATCCTCCTGTCTCAACTCTTGCCCCAAAATAAACCTCCAAAGATTAGGAGCATGAATCAAATATTAGTGATGACTTCCTAGAGGGCTCACAGTTTGGAATAGGGGTTTACTCAAAGTGAAGTGTGCACTCAAGGAATGTGCTCAGTAGTTTTCAAGATGACCACAAGCCTGAAGGGTGTCAGAACATTGGAATCATTTATGAATTTATTCATTTATTCATTCTCCCCCCAGATTACAAAGGGCTTAAAGTGCATCAGGCATTACATACACAGGGGCTGGGATGACAAAGATCTCTGTAGCACTTTCCATCCTTCAAGGGGCTTCTGGTTGAAGGGACTATAGGCATGAAAGGCGCTGAGCACCACAAATGGTCTTCCAATGTCTTGGAAAGACTTCTGGGAGGAGGCACGTTGAAACAAGTTCTTTTCTAAAGGCAAGATGCGTGTTTAAAAGACCATGAGTTCACTAAGGAGACGTGTCAGGATGGGCTTGGAAGTGAAGTAAATAAAGGCCTGGAGGTGTCAGACATCACAATGTGGGAGGGCCCCCCATGCAGGCAATGTTGTTGTCCTCAATTGAGAAAGTTAGTCTCCTGTTATTTAATATTTTGTGGTGGTGGTTGTTTTAATCTTCTGGTGAATTATCATGGTGATAGCAGTATATTCTGCCTGGGTTTTTGCCTTGCTAAACACTTTGCTATAACACACACATACAAACTCACACTTCTTACTTTTCTATTTTTTCTTTTTATTTAAAAACCATTCAGTTTTCCAGCATGCATCTTGCTTTTAATAGTATTTACAATATATTAGATATTTCAGTATGATTATTTAACCTCTCTCACCTGAATTATCATTTTAAAGAAATAGTATCTGGCACTGCCCTACTGAGCCCAATATTAGCTTACTTTATTCTTCTACACACACACACACACAAACACACACACACACTTCTAGGTTTTGAAAATTAAAGCCTCAATATCAGATTTGTGTTATTATGAAACTAATTTTTTCAATATTTATCTTCTTTCTAAAATACTAAAATTTGTATTTATAATTTTAACCAGACAGACAAGTAGTTCTGGATTTTTTAAAACTGTTTTTGGTGGTTTATGGATGGTTATTTTTTAGTTCACCTTTATGTGATATGAAGTTTAGTCTCTTGTGTCACAACCAACGGAAACACAGTTTCAAGATTTATTTATTGTCCCCTCCTCCCACACCTCTGCTCTCTGCCAAAAGGCAACCATATATAATGGATTTTTTATTTTTGTTTTTTATAAAGAATATATGTTTTTTCTTGAGTGTAACAACTTGGCTGCATACTTATAAAGTAAAACAAAACACACATATATACACACACATGTGCACACATAAGTACACAGCATAGCACACACAAGTACACAGCATATCGCATCAAAATTCCATATTGTCATGGCTCCGTTTTTTTTCGCATTTCAAATTTAAAGTCTCAGATTGGGTAGATTTTTGTTCCTTCCTAGGTATAAAAATATTTATATTGTTGAAAATTTGCTTATTAGTTTTTATTAATTTTACCCAAATGATTATTCATTTAAAAATCCTTGTGTTTAAAAATGAGCGAGCAATGTATCTGTGACCTTCATTTTAGATTTATACCTTATTCTCAGTAAATCTCTTCAATTTTTTTAAAAATATATTTTATTGATTTTTTTACAGAGAGGAAGGGAAACGGATAGAGAGTTAGAAACATCAATGAGAGAGAGACATAGATCAGCTGCCTCTTGCACACCCCCTACTTGGAGGTGTGCCCGCAACCAAGGTACATGCCCTTGACTAGAATCGAACCTAGGACCTTTCAGTCTGCAGGCTGACGTTCTATCCACTGAGCCAAACCGGTTTTGGCAAATCTCTTCAATTTTCAAATGCAGTTTTTCCCTCATAATACAGAATTTTCTTTTAATATAAATATGATTATTGTTCCTTTTTTATTTATTCTTATCATTTCCACTCTTTCCTAAAGAGAACCTATCACTTCTAATTAGATTCTTTGTCTATCCCATGCTTTTCTTTCTTGCCATTTTTACTTCATTATTCTTTTTTTTCAGATGTCTTCTCAAAATATCCACCACACTCCTCATTCAATTTCTACAGCATAAATTGTAATCTTTTCTGTACTCTGTGTGAATTTTACAAAAATTTTCTTTAATTCTACTAATCCTTGCTTAATTTATTTGCTTTTTTAAAAATAATTTCTCAGATATCTATTTGTGTAAGATTGATATATCTTTAATTATTTCTTTTCTCAAAATTTAAGGGGCATAACTTTTCTGCATATTTGAGTATAATAGTTTCTTCAAATTTTCTCTGGATGCTGCAGTAGATAATTTGTAATAATTTAGTTTTCTGTAAGATTTCTGAAACATCTTTCAACCTATCCAGCTCTATTGAGTTGTCTTTATATCTAAATGTAAATACATGTGTCTATCTATTTTTCTACATAAAGGAGAACTTAAGTTACTTAAAAAGAGTTATTGGATAACTATTAGTTTTTTTTAAATGCAGTTTTTCATTGAAAATGTTATAGGCGATAACTGGAAATACTATTTAAATATGATCTTAATTTAGGTATTAGCAGTATTAAAATGGTTTTACATTTATTAGCTGTTGAAATTTCTTCTTCAACCAGTTGCCTATTGGTGTAATACCCTGCTTTTCTACTGAAGTGTTCATCATTTTATAGTTAATTGGAAAAGTTCTTTGCTTATCAAGAATTTAAATACCTTTTCTGAAAGGCATCTGAAAAATATTATTTGTCCATTTAAATTTTTTTCACTGTTTTTTATAAAATTTATAATTTAACATTTTAATGTTTTATATACTCAAATTAATTAATCTTTTCCTTTTTCCTTAGAAAATATTTTCATAGCACAAGAAAAGTTAAATAACCATTTTTAGGAACAATATTGAAAACTTAGGCTAAGATGGTAACAATGGGAAAGACCAAAGCCTGGTAGTGAATTTTGTTAAGGGGTACATGGTGACTGATTGGAAATACTGAATAAGTCATAGAGAGAAGTGAACTAGGTTTCTAACCTAGATGCATAGATAGATGGTAGGTACCATTGACCAAAGCACATAGTTTTGAAGACCAAAAAAAAAAAAAAAGTATTTCCAATGGAAGATACTGAATTCAAGTTAGAAAACAAGATTCTAAGGTATAGGAGGCACGAGCACCTTTACTGGCAGAGCAAGAAAAAAAAATCAGAAGAGAGGGTAAGAGGAAAAGCTTAGGAATAAGAATGTACAAATATTAGTTGAGGCTTGAATAATAATTAGTTGGGACAGGTCATAATACAATTCTGTGGGGCATCAGGACAAGGATGTGATCTGGAGCACAATTAGAGGAAAATTAACAAACATTTTCCAAGAATCAGACAATGTGAGAAATGTTACATTCATGCCAGTATTTTGCAAAAATAAAAAAGCTTCTTTCATCCTCAGTTTTGCAAATTAAGTTTAGAGAAGCCAAATCTCCTACCCAAAGCCACATAGACTATAGTGTGACATCTAAGCTCAGATCTCTTTGTCTTTAGCACTGTTGTTCCTGTCATAATACTACCTCTCAGTAGGATTTCTGCTTCCTACAAGGTTCATCATCACACATCAGGTAGATTTGATGCCCTCCTGTATCAATATCTGTCACCTATTCTCACTGCTGGGGAAGTTGGCATCAGAGCATTGACAAGAGGCCCGTTATCTTTAGGTTAAAGTGGATATGTTATCATTACCCAGTGCTAAGGAATCTGATCATTGCCCTGAAGACAATTTTGTTATCTCTCATTGCATATGTGATCATTACCCGGAGGGCAGAGATGCAAGACCTGCAGGAATACCTATCATTATGGCTTGGCAAGTGGAAAAAGGGATAATTAACTTGCACAAATAGATGCGATCATTGCCCCACAGATAGAACTGTTATTGCATTTCTCCAAGAAATGCAATCTTTAGTGTGCAAAAGGCAGTGTGTTTAATTACATTTATGGTAGAGATATGCTGGTTATATTGCCCATAATGATAATATCAATTGCATTTGAGGTAGAAATTGGTATCCTTGCATTGCTGATAAACCTGTTATAATTACATTGCAGGAAGAGATGCAATCATTTCCTTGCATATGGTGCATATGGATATGGGATCATTATAGGGCAGGTAGAGATGCAACCATTATGCTCTATATCAACCCATTTTCATGGCATGACATAGCCAATGAAGATGGGACTCTTGCTTTGCTGGAAAACTTAAGTACCAATTAGGTTGCAAATGATGTGTTTATTGCCCTGAATAAAAACTTGGGGTCTACAACTATTGAAAGTGTGTTGCTCATGAAAATATAAGCATTACATTGAGTGTGGTAGATATGATGCTAGCAGGTTGCAGGTATATATGCCTTACAGTTTCCACTTTTATACCCTTTATGCCTTGAGATGTCTTGTGAGGAAATCTAGGATAAACTCCTTAAGCATGAGAGGCCGTGGGGCTAGAGAGGCCCTGAGGATGAAAGATCAAGAGGGAAGAAGGAAACAAAGCCAGGCCCCAGCCATTCTGGCTGTTCCAACTGAGGTGCCAGACAGACCTGTGAATGAGCTACCCTGGATCACCCAGGTTTTCTAGAGCTTCCAGCTGATGGTAAGCAATTAGTGATAGCACATGGAGCAGACAGATACCTGAATGAGCCCTGCCCAAATTATAGAATCATGAGCAAATAATCGGCTGCTGTTGTTTCCAGTCATTATGTTTTGGGGTGATTTACTACACAGTCATAAACAACTGAAATACCTGTGTACACTTTAATGATATGTAATCAATCCATAGTGTTATGATAGACTCCTTAGCAGAATTGAAGTGATAACTTCTCTGTTTACAATGCAAAGCAAACTAATGGTAATAGCTACAATGGCCCTGAAATGATCTAAAGCCTCATGAAGTTGATTTAATATATAGCTATCCAAAGTGCCTGCTCACATGTCCAATGCATACATAATGATTGCATCTCTATGAGCAATATAATTGTAAAGTCTCTTTTTTTTACCTTTTTTTTTCTGAGTGTGTGTGTGTGTGTGTGTTCAGTTGAATGATCATGTTTACATTGCAAATAAGTTGAAGGTGCTTGCCCCTCAGTTGTCAAACCCAAGTTCAAATTTCAGTTCTATTCCTGGGTACTTGAGTGATTATTAAAACCTCACACTCTTTAAGCCCCTATGTATATTAAGGGAAGATTCCAAACAAACAGTGCTATTGAAAGAACTAAAAATTATAACTTATGCAGACTACCTGCCACAATTGCTGGCCCATGTAGCAGCATTTAAATTGTGGCTCTCACTCATCTTTCTGATGGACTGATCTGATAGAATTTTTGTCAAATACCAGGACTTGTTCCTATAGAAAATTCTGATGATCCCTTGGTATAAGTTGATAGCATAATAATTGGCATTCTTTCATTTTATTTTGTTTTGTTTTCTTTTAAGTGAAGGTCCATTCAATTAATGATTCATCTCTTCATTTATCACACATTGCATACCTTTTTATTTTGTGCTCTACTGTGGTAGAAATAGATGTTATATAGGGATGGAAATATTTAATTACTGCCCACAAAGAAAGAAAAAAAATCACAGGGAAATAAAAGGTGTTTGTGAAGAAGGAAGGAGAAAGCAATAGTTTGGAATCTCCTCTAGCTTCGAAGAATGTCTTATAGAATAGCTAAACTTAAAAAGATAATAAAGGTATTGGTGAGGATGTGAAGCAATGTTTCTAATGATATATTCATAATTGAGTAAAGGAGAATACTTGTTTAACCAGTTTGGAAAACTGTTTGTTAATATCTATTAAAGTTAAACCTACTCCTGTCTTACACTCCAAAAATTCTTGACCTTGGCATATATCTAAAAGAAATAAGGGTGTATATCTTTAAAAACATATGTACAAATATGTCAGAGTAGCCATAATAAAAGTAGCTAAAAGCTGGAAATGACTCAAATATTCAACAGGGTAATGAATAAATAAATTATGATATCATACCTATATAATGGATTGGCATATAGCAATAAGAATGAACTAACTATTTATATTATCCATATATGGATGAATCTCAGACATTATGCTAAGTAAAATAAGCCAAAAAATGCATAGTGTATTATTTTATTTATGTGAAGTTCCAAAACCAATGTTATTTATGGTGATAGAAACCAAAATTGCAGTTTCCTCTGGTTAGAGGGTGGGTATTGACGAGGAATATACATGAAAAAAACCTGTAGGTTGATGAGAATATTCTATTTCCTGACTTGGGTTACTAGGTTTTATGCATACATTCTATATGCATTTAAGATTTATGCCCTTAACTATATGTATGTTATGTATCCAATAAAATTAAATTGATAGATAAAATTTATATCTTTGGGGTTCAGGGTAGGGAGGACTGGCGAAGCCAGCATTGGGGTCCTGGGGATGTGGGTGAATTTGGTATCCATGGAGGCACTGGAATATTAGAGAGAATTCTATTGGCTCTTTCCATCCAGCTGAGCTCTTCCTATCCTTTCTGGCCACAGAACCACCTCCAGGCTGAGAAACACAATAATGCTTCAACTGAAAGCTGAATTTCCTTTTGTTCTCACAAAGAGGTCACCTCACACTGACCTCCCAGTTCAGGCCTGTCTGCTTTCCTTCTTGATCAGGCTTGGAGGACTTTCAGGACTGAACAACCACTCAAGCCAAGTGGCCAGAAGCATAACCTGCTATTAGACCCTTGTCACTCACTGGGTAAGGGCTGCACTGCTCCTCCTGTTGTCTGTCCTCACTCAGGCCTTCTGGCTTTCTCTGGGATCAAGCCAAGCCCTAGTGGTTAGTTCCCTCAGGCTGGCCTTCGAGAGAACTCAGGGATGTCTGGATAGAACTTTGGAGACAGTGCCGTGGGCCAGAGACTTCTGATCTAAAGGCCAGCAGTTACCACACAGTCAGAATTATGAGCCATAGGCAAAAGGTCTGGTGTCCGTGTGGCCATCCCTCAACCCCTTCCTTTCCACATGACCATATCCTTAGCCAGGTCTTCATGTCCTCAGATAGCTGCTGCTTTTTGGTAAATGGGCAATTAAGAAAAATAAGCGCTTTTATCACAGCTTTGTGGTTGCCAATTTTGAACCTCCCTGGTCTGAATTTAGTAGCATTATCTCAAAGAGAGCATCCTCTCCTAACCAGCTAAAATTTCCTCCCCAGGGGATCTACTTCCAGGATTAATATTCTGAGAAGACTACTGTTTTGTTGGTGTGTTTTCAAGGAAGAATGTAGCACCTAAAAGTCAGATTAACCTATCTTAAGTCTTTTATCTTCTATTTATTGGTTTTCTAAATTTGGGCAAGTAATGTCACCTCTCAGTCTCACTTTTCTCATTTTTGAGATTAAGTGAGATAATATATGCAAAATCCTTTTCAGGCAACTACAAAGTTCCAATAAATTGAAAAAAAAATTGAAAGATCATTCATGCCATTTTTCAAATTTGGAATTTTTACATATTAAAAATATGGGTCATTTACAACTCTATCCCTTCATCCTCTAAAATGATTAATTCTCCAGTTCTTCTACCTAATTACTAAATTCAAGTAATCATCTTCCTCCCTACCACTCAGTTTAGATTCTCGCTCTTGTTCATATCCTACATAAAGTCAGTTATGAGGGCAGTAAGACATCCTGATCAATTTCCCTTCTTTTTCTTTCCCACTCTCATTAACCATACCCTTATCCTTGGGGTCAAGGATTACTGTCCTCTACTTAGCACTCCTTCTCCTCTAATGATATTACACATAATTTCTAGTCTCATTTGCCCTGATCTTATTTGCCTTATATGTGTGTCCTTTCAGGATCCTATATCACTTTCTTATCCTATAGATAAAATTCTGAAATGAATGCCTAGTTTCCAGATCTGCCTAACAACTCTGAAGATTGTTTCAGTCTTTCTTTTTGGAATTGCCTTTTGTTATCTTCTCCCTTCTATGGCCTTCAACGACCTTCCACTGACAACATTATCATAAGCATTTTCTTGTGAATACATATATGACTGCAGTTTATTGACCCGTGGATGGACATGTGATGAGTCAATTAGGATATTTCTAGAGAATCTATAATCATCAAATCCTACCCTCAAAGGATCTCACCACACTCTCCCTGTATTTCCTCCCTTCCCTAAATCTGATCATTTTCCTGTGCCACTTTGCCTGTTAAGTAGCACCTTCAACATCTAAGGCACCCAAACTCTACACTTCAGTAGATCTTGGTGAGATATTTGTTAAGGATGATTTAAAAAATATACCCACAGTGGGAAAAAACATACAACTAACTGTTACTTCTAAAATACATCCTATATTAGGATATTTTGATACTACTAATCTTCAATAGATTTTTTTAAAAATTCTATTGAATGAATTTAAATGAATAAATTTAAATGAATAGGATAATAAACTATTTACTTTCAAATAGGTTATGCTTTACCAAATAGGTAATGGTTAGATACCACCCTTCTGCCCTTCAGAAACAAACTTAAATATTACTAGAGCTTACCAGGCCTATCTATTGATTGCTATAATTTTCCTGAACCTTAAACTAAGAGAAACTGGTAGAACTTATTATGAGAATGGCAAGCTTGTCCGATACCCAGAGATGGGAATGAGGTCAATGAAGAGGCTTTGGGAACTTTGTCATGTATGTTTTTAAAGAACAATACAAGGATGTTGCAAGGAAAAATGTTTACAGAGGCCAGTAAAGTTTGTCATTTGTATATTTTTTGGTGAATTGTCTATTCAAATGTTTGCTCCTTTTAAATATTGGACTTCATCAAAATGAAAATATTTTGTTCTTCATAAGATACCACTAAGAAAATGAAAATACATGTTAAAGACTGAGACAAAATATAAGAGTTTCATATATATCTGCTAAAGGACTTATATCTAGGCTACATAAGGAATTTTACAGTTCAGTAAGAAGACAATCAAGCTGAATTTTAAAATGAGCAAAACATTTGAATGTTTTACCAAAAAAAGATATAAATGGTTAATAAGTGCATGAGAGGTATTCAACATTATTAGACTTTTAAAAAATACCACTTTACACCCATTAGAATGACTATATCCATAAAGGGGATAAATGGTGATAGAAAAAATAAAAAAAAAATAGATAACTACAACAAAAATAAAAAAAAATGGCTACAACCAAAAGTTTGATTAGAACAAATGGTACTGGTACAGAGAAACTAGAACTCTCGTACATTTCTGGTGAAAATATAAAATGGTACAGCCATCTTGAGAAAGAGTTTGAAAGTTCCATTAGAAACTAAAATTATAGTTACCTTATAGCCCAATAATTGCACTTGTAGGCATATATCCAAGAAAAATTAAAAGATTTCAACAGAGACTTGTAAGTGAATATTCCTAACAACATTATTAATAATAGCCTAAAAATGAAAACAATCCAGATGTCCTTCAATCGGTGAATGGATAAACAAAATGCTATACTGGTATACCCATACAATGGAACACTACTCAGCAATAGAAAAGAACAAACTCTTGAGAAACAGTACAACTTAGATACACCTCAAGACAGTATGCTAAGTGAAAGAAACCAGACATAAAACTGAATATTGTATGATTTCAGTTGTAATAAATTTCTAGAAAATAGATCAGGGGTTTCCAGGGGCTGAGGTTTACAGTGCGACCTGAGAGCAAATGGGTGCAAAAGTTTTCTTGGAACATGGAAATGTTCTAAAAATTGAATTTGGGTGATGGTTGTAAAACTTTATAAATTCATTAAAAGCCATTGATCTAAACATATAAAATGGCTGATTTTCATGGCATATGAATTATACTTCTTTAAACAAAACCACCACAATAATGACTAAATGAGATTTAAAATCCCAGTAAGAATCTGGTTAAAATAAGTGGAGGTAAGATTGCTTTTTTCTAAAAACAATCTAGAATAATGTTATTCATTCCCATTAAGCAATGTCTATTTTATTTCTATTCAATATATGGTCAGGGGATCATTTCATTACTTTCTTTCTGAATAGTCTAGATGTACTTTTGACTTAATATCTTTATTGTATTCCCTTAACTAGCTGTTTGCTGTTTTCTTGAGACCATGTCTTTAATTACATGATTAGCTTGAATTTTATTCTCAACTCTTAGATTTTATCAAGACCACTATGTTTTAAATGTCTTACAGTTTATGTCAATGAAACTAAGAATCATGTTGTTGGCTCCCTCTTACAAATTTATTACTAAAGAGATAGGCTAGGAAGGCCAATGATTGATTCTAAGAGATACCAATTGTTCTATTCCTCTACCTGGTAATGAGTCCCAACCAGAGGGAATCAGCCAGTGTTAAATCTCATAATGACAAACAGAAATGCACAGTATCGTTATCACTAAGCCAACACCATTAAAGGCCAGTGTTTATTGACACTTCAGGTGACTGGATGATGCCTCTCTAGGCTGAGCTAATGAGAAGAACCTCTCCATTACCTCTTATCGAGATTAACAGCATCCACAGTTACCCAATGAAGGTGGAAATTACTGGGCAAGCATTGACATTAGCCATATGTGGCCTTCAGTCATAATGCATGCACTCACGAACAGATTTGTAGACTCAGAAATCCAGCTGATCAAGGTTTTGTTTTAGCCCATTGTTTGCAAAAAGCCTAGGCCCTCAAACATTTTGCTTCCTCCAGTCTATTACAGGAGTGATTGTTTTCATGTATATCTCTCCTGTCACTTGCCTTAGATGCAAATAGACCAGAACACATATTTAAATGTCCTTTTGATTCTCCTATTTCTTGGAATTACACAGCAGTTGTTATTTACTGATGGGATTTGCTTACTCAACTCTGTTCATCCAAAGACCATCTCCATAATTTGTCATTTCTACATGCTATCAGCAACCACTGATTAATTACTTCTTTTCTTGGAGTCAACTCAAATTTAAAAGATTCTAACTGAGCCACAAAGAGCAACAAAATTTCACCATTTGCAACAACAGGATGGACCTACAGGGTATTATGCTAAGTGAAATAAGTCAGAGAAAGACAAATACCATATGAGTTCACTCATATGTAGAATATAAATAACAATATGAATAAACAAACAAAACAGAAATAGACTCATAGATACAAAGAACAGGCTGATGTTGGCCAGAAGGGTGAGAGGTAGGGGGACTGGGTGAAAAAGGTGAAGGGATTGAGAAGTACAGATGGGTAGTCACAAAATAGTCATGGGGATGTAAGTACAGTATAGGAAATATAGTCATTAATACTATAGTAAGGATGTATGGTGCCATTTGGGTACTGGAAATACCAGCAGGAACACTTCATAAAGTATATGATTGTCTAATCAATGCGTTGTTCACCTGAGACTAATACAAAAATAATATTGAATGTAAACTGTAATTAAAAATAAAAAAATTAAAAATAAAGATATAAGCAAAAATAAAAGCTTCTATTTGTTCATAAAGAAATTGTAATCTTACTACCACTAATAAAAGATAAGATTTTAAAACATTAAAATAACTAGTAATTGCTACTTTTCTCCCTAATATGCTTTCTAACCTTCTATATTAATAGAAAACTTCTATATTAACAGGAGCTTGCTTTAAAAAAATAAATAAATAACAATGTGCCCAGACAGAAAACTACATTTCCCAACCTCCTTTGCAATTATGTTGGCTTGGCCTTAAATATGGTTCTGGCTAACAAGATTAAGGAGAAGTTGCTCAAAAGGGATTCTTGGAAAACCCTGTAAAAGGGGGTGAGGCAGCTAACCTATGTTATGCCTTTGCTTGTCCTTTTTTCCTCCCTGGACACGGGCATTATGATAGAGATGATGTTGCCATCTTGGGTCAATGAGGCACCAATCAGGAGGTTGAAAGCTCTACTCAAACCTGGCTAAGCAGAAAACTCTGCAGACTAGAGTCTCTAGATATTGTGCAAGAAAAAAATGACCTCCCAACTTATTTAACTTTTAAATCAGGTTTGGTCTTACTAGAAGCCAATACAATCCTGAGATATTTATTGCTATTCTCCTTAAATTGGTATGGACATCATACTTAGATAAACGCACTGCTAATAGTGTGCAGTCTTTTCTGAGGCCAAGGATCATTTTTATTTGTCACTATCTCCCATCAGCCAGAGCTAAGTTTTGAGGGCCCAGAGGGCCATCTCTTCCATTTGAATATGTATTATGTGTGGGCATTTCTTACATTCTCTCTGTCATTGAAAGAGATTTAAATGGTTATGGGATGAATTAAAATTTGTTGAAATACAAATGATTACAACATTTAAGGGCCAGTCCACAGCCTGCCTTGTATCCTAAGGCTGCTTTTCTGCATAGGAATGTAGTTGTACAAGTGTCCTTGCTGGTTGTTCTATGTTATATCTATAGATACTGCTTCTCTCTGAGCTTTCAGGAAGATGATGTCTTGGTTACTTAAAGCTTTGCTTACTTTTAGAATAGGGATTTTAGAATTAATAAGCCAAAGAGCATTGTATAGTCAATGATTCTTAATAAAGTATTTTTATCTTATTTTATTATCACAAGCAATGAACAGCAGAACATGTAAAATTTTTCCTCAATGATAGGTAAGAGAAATTCTTTGGAAAACACTACAGATAATAATAATAGTAACAACAGCTACCATTTATCAAATTTGCTCTATGTATTAAGTGTATATTCATATTTAGTCTTTAATAAACCCCATGAGGTAGCTATTATTATTGTTGTTGTTGTTTGTTATTACCTCTAGTTTATATTGAGGAAATTAAGTCTTAGAGAAATCAAATCCCTTGACCAAGCTCACATGGTGAGTAGCAGCAATTAGAAATAAATGTTTTTCCCTGTGTAAACCTAAAATTAGAGTGCTTATCTATTGCTTTCCTTGATAGATCTAAGTGTGAAAATACCCTGACATCTCTGCATGTTTGCTAATTTCTATTAATTATTTATACTTAAATTATTATAAAATATTGATGAATATGTATATTCGTATTTCATATTAATTCAATAAAACCCTTAATAAGCCCTTAATAACATGAACCAATTAACTTACTGACCTTGGGCAAGTTATTTATTTATATTTATTTATGTTTCATTAACACAAATGGCCTTACAAGTATTACCCATTTAATTCAAATTTCAACTCAATGAATTAAAGAAACACGGGAGGAAACTGAGATACTTGCAAAAATTCAGCTTGTATTCCATGTGGATAAAACTGATAAATAAATAACCACCTCCCAAAGACAGACCTGTGACAAAATGTTTTCTTCCCAGACCCTGGAGGACAACCTCCTTGACAAAGGATGGGGTGTCTTTGTGACAGCTTGGTAAACATCTTCAGATTCAATTACAGCTTTAAGATCTCATGAGAGACAAAGCACAATAACAGAAGTCAGATGGCCTGACACTATGTTGACCATGACCTGAACTAGAGCCTGGCCCTCGATCAGCTTTGGGAATCCAAGTGCCATTGGTACAGAGATACATCCCTAGGAAGATTGGCAGCTTCTGTGCATTAAGAAGTTACACATTATTACTGCTAGAGTTGGGGTGGGGGGTATAAATTACTTTCTTAGGATCCTCCCAATGTGTCCAGAGATGTCTACCCTAAAAACTCACTAGATGGTAAGATGCTGTCTTATACGGCAAACAAAATTTTTAGTAATTACTAACATCTGCTTAGAGACTTGTATCTTGAACTACTGATGAGCTTCACTACCTGGGCTAGTAGGTTCCATTGCATGAATTCACTCTGCCTAGCAATGTGCTACTGTGACGAGTAGTGTTGGTTCTCTACCTAGTTTCCCTTTACTGGACTGAAGTCCTTATCTTTTACCAATGGGGAGTGTTGACTGATAGTGTCTCACACATCCTCTTCTGGGGAATTTTTTTCTGCTGATGGGGACTGCCTTGTCATACCAGGAGGAATCCTGGGAAGTTATACTCCTTTATCTTCTTTCCTGGGAAGTTATGCTCCTTTCTCTATTGCCAATAACTACTGATGGTGTACAACAGTCTAACCTCCTGTGCCTGGGGTGGTCTGTCTTATTCCCTCACTGCCTTATAGGTTCTCCTTGAAAAGCAGTCCCTCCACACATCAATTACACAAGGCTCTGAATCTATCAAGGCAAAAGGGCTTATCTGAAGTTCCTAAGATTCTTGTCTTTAATGACTGAATTTCCCCACTCACCCTCATTTTTGACTCACATGTGCTCATCTAAAAAAGTCAGAGTTCTTTGCCTCCTGACTGAACACTGTAATTGTTTTCTTTTCCCTATATCCCTTTCAAATAATTAAAATGGTTTTCATTGCTCATAACTAGCCAGCCCTGCTATTCCTGCAGAAGAAGGAAGAACAGAAGTACAATCCCAGAAGAGAAAATATTCTGCATTCCCTGAGAACCAGTGACCAGTGGAAATGGTATTTAATTTAACCAGCTGCATCAGAAGATGATCCACACTATTTCAGAGCAAGGCTCAACTCTAGAACAAGGAAATAAAATAGCTTTTAACTACAAGTTACTAGCTGCATTTAAGAAGGAAGGTCAGATTGAGAGAAAATTGATTTCTGTGATGGATAACACATTTTTCAAAATATCTCTGAACATAATATTGATAGTTCTTAAAGAACCCAGAAATACATGGGGCAAAAGGATGTGACATACGTGCACTCATTTAGAAACAGACCAAAAGGCTTCCTGTTTCTAACTATCCTGGAATCTAAAGATTTGGAACATTTAAGTAAGCTTTTTTAGCTCAAATGTCTTGTTGCTATTTGGACATGAAATTTGTTTCCTATCATTTGTCAGATTCAATATACACTTTAGTTCATGAAGGAAGCAGAGTGATTATTAGCAGTCCGTCTGTTAGAAGTGAAAACAGAGATGAAATAAAAAGAGGCTCATGGAAGGTATTGGCTATGTCTATTAAATTTCACCCTCAAAAAAGAAGAAAGTCAATAAAAAGGCAAATGATATCTCTGAAGGGATGTGTAGAGTGTATCTAGAGTTGGTCCAGGGACAGAGGTATTTATTCAACGACTCCAGCCCCTAATAGTTTGGGTATTGTTCTTAGTGGCATTTTATCCTCTCTGCTATGGGTAGAGAAAACTCCTATGGTCTCTCTCAGATAGAGAAGCAGGGAAATGTAAGTACTTGAATTATCCAAGAAATCACTCATTGAAGCCTTGGGCAAACTTAGAAGTAGGAAAAGGGATTTGGAATCAGAGTATAAGTAGGCCACTTCTCCAAGAATCTTATGAAGACTAGGTACTTGTGACTTCCATCTTCAAGGTCACCAAACAGTGTAAATGGCTTAGCTCTCACATCTATTTCATGGAAAAGGAAAAAAAAGATACTTTTACAAGAGTCTACTTCATTTAACCATCCTTCTTACAAGTATCACATAACATCTCATTCACCAGAACGTAGTCATATGGCCAAGTCTTGGTGAAAGGAAGTCTGGGAAATATAATATTTTAGCTGGGAACATTACTGTTCTACATAAAAATATGGTTTTGTTATTAAGGAAGGAAGGGTGAATAGAGATTGGGAGGCAGCCAGCAGTCATTGTCAGGCCATATAAAAAGTATATTTAAGTCAAAGATTTAATTTCCTTTCTAGTTATCAGTCCTGGGTCCCACCCACTAGATTTCTAGTTCCTTGAAGATGGGAATGGGTTTAGGCTTACTGTGTTATTATTCCCTGTGACTCACACATTGAGGTTTATTTTTCCCCCTGCACAGTCTACCCTACTTGATCCTTTTTTGGCTTTTTAAGTAAGGAAATCAATATCATTACTCCAATTAAAGGGAAGAGTGAAGATGTCCAATAGCTGGTCATAATGAAAAGTTAGGAATTCCCAAACCTCAATTTTGGGCTTCATCAAAGCAGCAGGTGGCCCGAGAGATGAAAATTGTGGATTATTTGATATATTTAATTCTTCAAAATAGTAGATAAATACACTACCTAGAACCCATTTAGAATAGTATTTCTTCATTTTCCATCATGCACTCCTTTATACACAAACCTACACCACTGCCTTCCTTAGCTCCAAAGGTACTTTAAAAAATATTTTTCTGTAATACTGGACATGACTCTCAGTAGCAGTAGACTTGGACTCAGAGTAGACCAGGATCTTGATTCCATGTTCTTGATCACCAGCGAACATTGACAAGCCATTTACCATCCCCAAGCTTTAGTCCATTCATTTTATTTTATTTTCCTTTTTATTGAATTTATTAGGGGATGCTACTTAACAAAATTATGCAGGTTTCGGATGCACATTTCACTTTCAAAGTAAGCATAATCACACTGTAGTGGTTACTGAAGAGAAGGAGTCTTTGAAAAGTTCCTGTGTAGCTCTTAGCCAGTAGACATTCAGAATATGAGCTTTAATATGAATCTCTTCTCTTGTGCCCAAGACTACAGAAGATTTGCATTTGGCTCTTTGACATTGGGGCATCACTGTTGCTACTCATCATACCTGTGCGAAACCTCCCAAGAATCTTGCAGGTTTTCTGCCCAGATTCTTGGACAATTGGCCCTGACTTTCCTGAGATATATAGGAGGCCTCCAAATGACAGATCTCAGAGAGAGCATTTCTGAATGGTTCTTCCAAGCACAACGAATCAATTTCTTCTCCTCACGTATTCTGAGAATTAGCAGAGAGCCCATACATATTTTAGAGTTACTCCCTGATACAATTATAGTTCATTTAGCCAGCAATTACAGTAATAGAAAGATTGGCAACCACTGCATATCAGGTTTAAAGAAATTGATGGCCTGAACTGCTAGAAATTCATATGCCCCACTCTAACGATAGACATAATGGGTTTGATACCCTACTGGGGAGTGGGGGTTGAGGGAGACTGGGCATCCCAGTGCGAAAGAGTGACTAACCATGAAGGCCATTTTAAGCCCTAACAAGTAAGTAAGTCTTCATCTCCTGTAGCTATTAACTGTACCAGCCAAGAGGTCTGGACACTTTGTTTTTAAGAAAGTGTAAAAAACCAAATGTGTACAGAGCACTAAAGTAGAAAAGTGATTGTATGTGGTGTGGCAGAGGGAGCTCTAGTGTATAAGTAAGCCCCATACTATCTAAGCCCCCAAATAAATTTTACTAAGTTTTATGTAAGCCATTGAAACCAATTATTTCCAACTATGTCTCATTCTTTTAAATTCAAACCCATGTCTGATTTATTTGTTCTTAAATTTTTAAATGCTTTATGCCCAGATATCTTCAAATGGCATCTAGCTAGAAGATCTCAATACATGTTAGTTTATTAATAGATATTTATGAAGAAAAAAAATTTTAAAAGGCAACAAAGACTAAAAAACTAAAGATGAAACACTAAAAAAATAGTGTCAGAAAAATGGAAAATTAAGCAGCATTTGTAAGGTAAGATATATGTAGTGAAAGAAGAAGGAAGGAAGAAAGGAAGGAAGGAAGGAAGGAAGGAAGGGAGGGAGGGAGGGAGGGAGGGAGGAAGGAAGGAAGGAAGGAAGGAAGGAAGGAAGGAAGGAAGGAAGATTGTTTCCAAATCTTAGCTATTGTAAATTGTGTTGCTATGAACATAGGGGTGCATATATCCCTTCTGATTGGTGTTTCTGGTTTCTTGGGATATAGTCCTAGCTAAGATTTGGAAACAGCCTAAGTTCCCATCAGCAGATGAGTGGATTAAAAAACTATGGTACATCTACACAATGGAATACTATGCCCCCATTAAAAAGAAGGAACTTTTACCATTTGCAACAGCACGGATGGAACTGAGACCATTATGCTAAGTGAAATAAGCCAATCAGAGAAAGATAAATATCACATGATCTCACTCATATGTGGAATATAATGATCAACATAATTTTATGAAGAAGAATAGATCCAGAGACAAATGGTAGGGAGGGTGGGTGGATTAGAGAGCAACCAAAGGACTTGTATGCATGCATATTAGCATAACCAATGGACACAGGCACTGAGGTAGTGGAGGTCTGCCTGGGGTGGGAATGGCTGGGGAGGGGGGTCAGTTGGGGGAAAAGAGGACAAATGTAAAACTTTAGACAATAAAAAGGAAGAAAAGAATGAATGAAAGGGAGGGAAAGAAGTCAGTAAATCCTTCCCTTCACTGAAGAAAAATAAGTACCTACAGGTAAAAACAGAGTCATAACCGACAAAATGTTGATATATAAGCATAAAAAGAATACTTTGCCAGTAATTGCAGCAGAAAAATATATTCGTACTTCACTGAATACAGTGGCACCTCGAGATACGAGTGCCCTAACATACGAGATTTTTGAGATACGAGCTGTCGAGCGAGCGATTTTTTGCTTTGAAATACAAGCAACATTTGAGATACGAGTAGTTGCGCAGATCTGCTGGCACACAACCCACCAGTTTACCACGACTTGAGCGTCTCATAGTTTCCCACACCTCAGTCAGTGTGCTTGTTTACCTCGTTGTCAAAGCATCTTTTGTGCATTTACATACTTTATCACATTTCTTTTTATAACCATGGGTCCGAAGAAAGCGAGTGGAAAGGTCAGTGCTCAGAAGAGGATGATGTCTATTGAATTAAAGTGTGAAATCATAGAAAAATATGAGCAAGGTGCACGAGTGGCTGACTTGGCGAGGCAATACGGGCATAGTACTTCAACGATATGCACTGTGCTTAAACAGAAGGAGTTGATAAAGGGTATAATGCCAGCTAAGGGCGTTAGAATAATTTCTAAGCTCCGTAGCGCTCTCCATGAAAAGATGGAGAATCTACTGATGGTGTGGGTGAAGGAGAAGCAGCTTAAAGGAGATACATTAACACAGGGCATCATATGCGAGAAGGCGCGAGCGATTTACGGTGATTTGCTGGAGCAGACCCCGCGCACTTCCACGGACGAAGCATCGAAAGACTCATTTAAAGCCAGTAGAGGCTGGTTTGATAACTTCAGGAAAAGGTCCGGCATTCACTCCATCATCAGGCACGGTGAGGCAGCAAGTTCGGATGTGAAGGCAGCTGAGGATTACCTCAAAACTTTTTCCGAACTGATAGAAGCCAAACGATATATCCCCCAGCAAGTCTTCAACTGTGACGAGACAGGGCTTTTCTGGAAGAAGATGCCGAATAGGACTTATATAACAGCAGAGGAGAAGGCGATGCCAGGTCACAAACCCATGAAGGATAGGCTAACTCTCGCACTGTGCACCAATGCGAGTGGCGACTGCAAGATCAAGCCTCTGCTTGTATACCATTCGGAAAACCCCAGAATCTCTAAGTCACATAAGATTTTAACAGATAAACTGCAAGTTATGTGGAGGGCAAACCTGAAGGCATGGGTCACCAGGCAGTTCTTGGTGGAGTGGGTAAACCTGGTTTTCGGCCCTTCTGTTAAGAAATATCTACAGGAAAACAACCTAACCATGCAAGCCCTCCTCGTCCTCGACAATGCTCCTGTTCACCCACCGAACCTCGAAGATGAACTCCTCAAAGAGTTCAAGTTTATAAAGGTTGTCTACCTACCTTCCAACACCACTCCTATCCTGCAGCCCATGGATCAGGAGGTGATTTCTAATTTTAAAAAGCTGTACATCAAGCACCTGTTCCAGCGCTGCTTTGAAGTGACAGAGAACACAAACCTCACCCTTCGAGAGTTCTGGAAGAACCGCTTTAACATCGTGATATGCCTCAGAATTATTGATCAGGCCTGGCTGGGTGTTACAACGAGGACTTTGACCTCTGCATGGAGGAAGCTGTGGCCTGAGGCCGTAGCCAAAAGGACCTTCGAAGGATTCGAACCCGAGGTGCCAGTGGAGGAGGAGATGGTGTCTCTGGGAAAATCCATGGGCCTGGAGGTGGATGAGAGAGACGTGAATGAGCTCGTTGAGGAGCACTCTCTGGAACTCACCATGGAGGAGTTACAAGAGTTGCAGTCTCAGCAACATGCGGAGGTTCTCCAAGAAATTGGTTTCGAGGAGGAGCCAGAGGTGGAGGAGATCTCTACAAGTGAGATAAAGGAGATCTTAGGAATGTGGAAGAGGGTGTCACACTTTGTGGAAAAGAAACACCCCCAAAAAGTTGCTACTGGTCGTGCATCGGAGCTGTTCAATGAAACTTGCCTCACCCATTTCAGAAACATTCTGAAAGGGAGGAAGAGGCAAACCTCATTGGACACCTTTTTTTTGAAATCGGCCAAAAATGCAAAGACCAGTAGCAATTAAGTTCAGTGAAGATTAGTTAAGTTACATTCAGTTTAGGGATAAAGTGTAGCCATTAAGAGTGTAACAAGAAGGTAAATACACTTTATAAAACCAGTTTATTCCTTTACATTCTCTTTTATTATGTTTTTATACAGTATTTGTCATTTATAAATACATTTTTCTTATTCAAAAACACATAACAAGAACAACTGGTGTGGCATTTTGGGGGCTGAAACAGATTAACGTCATTTCAATTGATTTCAATGGGGAAATTTGTTTTGAAATACAAGCAACTTGATATATGTGCAAGGTTATGGAACGAATTAAACTCGTATCTCGAGGTACCACTGTACTTCACTGTTGCAACATTGGTCTTTGTGTCGCCCCCTTAAATAAGTTGTTCCATAATGTGATCAGGGTGATCTTTCTATATGTGAATGTGATCACACAGCTCCCTTTCTTAGAACTCCTCACTGGTTCTCCCTGTTCTCCACCCAATGAGTCGCAAGTTCCTGAGCAAGACGTGGACTATATCTTTCTCCTGTCTTATCTTCTGCAACTCCTAACCCCTCTGTCTCAAGAATCCTGCAAGAAACATGCTGTCCAATCCACCACTGATACTCTTCCTCCCTTTCTATACCCTCTTAACTCTTAGCTCTTACTTTTCATTCATAACTTCTCTGATTTTTCATGTCCTCCAGATAGCCTTCTTCTTCTCAAAAAAGGATAAATCTCTGTATCCTGTGCTAATATATAACCAGACATCCTTCTATTGTGATGCGTTTTGTATTATTCTGACCTTTCCCATGTTTGTTCCTTGTTGTTTCACCCATAGATTGTGAGTGCGCTCAGAGTTGAGTATGCACTCTAGCATTTAACATGGTAATTAGTCCAGATGCCATGCTATATGGGTGTGAGATTGTGCTTGTTAACTTGAATCATGGAAAACAACTGAGCATCAAGCATAGAAAGAGAACTCAGACAAAGGCAGATAAAGTGAGGACCTATCTTTCCTGAGTCCCCAGAAATTTAGTAATTTCTTTGTCAGTAGTTTCAACTTTATCTCTAATTCTGCAGACCGTTTAGAAAGAAAGGAATCAATGTCTTTGGTTTTCATCTTGAATGTATTGTTTCATCATCAGTATAGATCAGAGACCAGTAGTGGATTACAATGGATAGAAAGGCCCTGAGGCTGGACTGTGCCTGGAGACACCGAAAAAAGCCAGTGTGTCTGGAACAGAGAAAGCTAAGTGGGGAAAAGGTAGAAGATGCAGTCACAATGTTAAGAAGCAGCCAATCCCTGGGGCCTGTAGGCCATTAAGAGCTTTGACCTTTATTTTGCATGAGATGCAAAGCCATTGAAAGGTTTTGAGCGATGGAGTGACAAGATATTATTTAAATTTTATCAACATCACTCTTGACCACTTTGGGTGAATAGGGACAAGTTTAAAGTAGACCAGTTAGAAAGCTTCTGCAGTTATCCAGGTAAGAGATACTGGTGGACCAAAGTGGGAGCAATGAGAAAGGAGGTGGTTGTATTATGCATATACAGTATTTTAAATGTACAGCTAATAGGATTTCCTGGTGGGCTGCATGTGCTTAGTACTGAAAGGTAGATCAACTGTGTGAACAAGAAGGGACAGAGGAAAGAAGAGCAGATATGATGAAAGTGATGACAATTCTGTGCCATTCTAAAAGTTGTGCAAAAAATAAAAGGGACAGAGGCCTTGCCACTTCACAGGCTATGAAACTGACAAAACCAACAACCCAATGAGATGGCTGAAACAGGAGAAACCTGCTTATGCATCAATATCTCTAATCCCCACTACTATTCCATAGAGCCTGCACCAGTGGAGAAACCTAATGCATCCAATGGCTCAGGACATTTGGGAGTCACCCTGAGGAGACATTTAGGAAGCGGATATGGCTGACACAGGGCAGTATCTTAAGAATGTCTGGGATCTTCAGCCTTAAATAATAAGAAAATAAAATTACTATTTCCAAGAATTGGAATATATTGGTAAATGGATCCTAATTGACTGGCCCAGACTCACCACTGATACAGGAAGATGAACCTGACAGCTACAGTTCATCAGAGCTTAAGCAATGGGCAACTAAGTCTGACCTAGGACCCTTCATTCAGCTCTGGCTTTCTGGCCCTTTTTCCTCTCCCTTATTCCTTGTATCACTAACCAACATCATGTCTATATAGTTGAATTCAAGCTTCAGACCATCGTGCTCTCCCTTATCCCAAGGCAATACGGTGTACCTTCTTCTCAGCCCTGCTTCAGCTCCAGCCTGAAGCTACAGGGCAATTGCACAGAGAATTTCTCACCAGTTTTCTCTCCTTCAAACACAAGCCCATGAAGTGAATCCGAAGAACTAAACCCACTCTTTATATGGCCTTCCATCTTTGACCCCTGCAGCTTATTGTCTCAGGAGAGAATCATCAACTCCTGGTCTAAGCCCTTTAGAACTTTTCTCCCTGGGAAAGGGTAGGTCAGCTCAAACATTAGTGAGAAACTTAGATTGAGAGAATGGGGGATAACTAAATATTCCCAGATTTCCCATTTGCTATTGAACAAACCTTATTATGATAGAGCTCCTTTGAGTCTCTTGGCCAGGAGACTGCATTAAAAAGGGACCACATACTAAACTGACAAGCCCGGGGCAGGCTTGCATGGCAGCCCCACACACTCAGAGACTGGAAGTAACCACAAGGAATGGTCTAAAATTAAAACGTCATAACTAAAAGTGAGTCTTGACTGGTAGTCACGTCCTAGGCAGGTATCTTCTCCGACAAATATCAGTGTTTACCTTAACCGAGCCTGTCTATTGTCTTATCGGGTCTATGATAATGTATTTTGGAATGTCAGAGTAATCCCCTTCTTCCAGATCCTTCAGGGTATAATATCCCAACAGAGCAGGAGACCCTGGAACCCCTCATTGTTACCTTGTTCCCCGTACACCATCTTTATGTGTTTTAAATGTTCATTGTTAACTATCTTGTACCCACCAGAGTAAGAGAAGGATGTGTCTATTCATTTTACTTTTTATCCCCCAGAGATTTCCCTGCTTTGAGTTTTCTTGCCTCTCTAATCAATCATGGATGGATATCATGTAACCTCCTTACATCTTCCCCTTTCGTTCTGATGTATAAAGTAAGGTGCAAAACTGCCATTCTCTAGAGCATTTTCTCAGTCCACTGAGATTTTGCTTCCTTGCAATTGTCATCAATTTGGCTGAAATAAAGTTATAAAAATTCTCTACAGGTCTGGATATTTCTTACATTGACAAAACTCAGGAAAAAAAAGTATATATATATACATTTTTTCCTGGGTTTTGAATATATATAGACATTCTTAAGATATTGCCTTGTATCAGTCATATGCTATAACTTTATATATATATAATAAAAGAGTAATATGCAAATTAACCATCATTCCAACACACAAGATGACCACCCCAATGTGGTCAAAGATGGCTTCCCCTATGTGGACACAAGATGGCCACCACAGATGGTCAGCAGGGGAGGGCAGTTGGAGAAGACCCGGCCTGCAGGGGAGAGCAGTTGGGGGAGACCAGGTCGGCAGAGGTGGGCAGTTGGGAGCAACTGGGCCTATAGGGGAGGGTAGTTGGGGGCAACCAGGCTGGCAAGGGAGGGCAATTAGGGGTGACCAGGCCAGCAAAGGGGGCAGTTAAAGGCATTTGGGCTGGCAGTCGAACATCCCTTGAGGGGTTCCAGATTGAAGAGGTTACAGGTTGGGCTGAGGGATTCCATCTCCCCCCTGTCTCCCTCTGGGAACGAATTTCATGCACTGGGACTCTAATATGTGTGTGTGTGTGTGTGTGTGTGTGTGTGTGTGTGTGTGTGTGTGTATTAAATTTAACCAGTGTGTACTTACTCTGTCATTAAATGAGATAGTTTAATTGTGCTTGAAATTATGGAACACGAAACCAACATCCAATCAGATTCACTATAACAGGATATAACCAAAAGACAATGAGTTTCTAGTATTTTTATTGCTTTTCATAGCAATCTTATTTTACTGCTGGTATTTAATGACATTTACTTTATGCAAGTCCTTTTCTAACTTTATTATCCCTAGAAAATTTTATTTTATTTTATTTTCACAACAACCCTGGATGCTTGATGATAACATGATGTGCATTTTATAGCTGAGGAGACTGATGGTTGGTCAAAATTATATGCATTAGGGTTAGAAACCTATATCTATTTAAGGCCAGATTCTGAATCTTAAAGCATTGACTATATATTATCTTACAGTAAATGTATTTAAAGCATTTGCTTCGGCCTAAGCATAAATACAGCCCAATTATTTTTGCATTTACTTCCAAACTGAGTGTATTTGAATTCAGAACTCTTCCCAAAGGAACAGTTCAGAGTATAAATCTTTGATAAATTGTCTCTAAATGTGTTTCAAAAGACAAAGAATCTGAACACTCTCTTCCTTTCAAAGACAGGAAGTGGTTCTAATTGGTTTGTCTTTTACAGAAGTATATGCCTCAGCAACCAGAACTCTTTTATTGCAACATTCAATAGACTGAGTGTCATTGGTCTCTCTAAGAGAATAAATGAGGACTGGGTCATTTATTTTACTGAAAAATTTTAAAAATGTTCAAATATTGTTGCCTCAGTAAGAAAACTACTTGACAAATCGATAAATGATATATTGATAAGGAACCCGATTCCTGCTACAGTAGACTGGTTTTGCATTAAGGTGTTGGTGCAGATGATTTTAATTGACTTTCTTACTGATCCATTCATCCAAAGTTAGGATGTGGGGACTGTCCCCTGGTGGAGAAAGGTATCTTAAAGTTGGATCACGTGCTCAGAGATCTTGCCTCCCTGCACTAACACACAACACCACTGCCATGCTTTAGCAGGATGAGACTTCTTAAATCTTTCTGCCGCAACCTTGCTGAGTTAACAATAATACATGCTTATTATTGACACCCTGGTAGGAGAACTCAAAGGGCAAGCACCAAACCACCGACTGCTATAATCTCTCTCTGAAAAAATGTTGAAAAGAGTAAGAAAACTGATATTGCTACCACCCTCATCACGGAGCTTACGAGAAAGACATCTTAGCTTAGACGTGGGCACTGTGCCAACATTCATTCATGCACTTAGCAAACATTTTGAAGCCAATTTTACCAAGTGCAAACTCCTCATGTATATCCTGGTTTTGTTGGAGCGCTCTCTGGGGAAACTTCTTGATTAATATAGCTATAATCATTGCACTATGACCTCTAATCCACTTGTCAACTGCAACTGATCTGCCTTTTGTTATCACAATGAAAAATAAGCTTTGGGATTTAGAGTTGCTTACACTGACATCTCATTGCTCTTTGGTAAACATCCCCTTGATTTTGAACTGGAAAGACAGGCACCTTGAATAAAAGGACTACATTTTCCATATATAGTTAGGTATAACCATGTGACTAATTTATGGCCACTGAGAGGTAAGCAGTTGTTTTGTTTTTGTTTGTTAGAATGTCTGGGGAGGCTCTATAGAATAAGCTGACACCACTTTAAGTGTTCCATTGTTTCCTCACTTACCCCGTCTTTTGGTCTTTAGCAAATAAGATTTCAGCAGATCTAGACAACAAGGTAAAAAAAAGCCTAACTATAAGAACAATGCAGAAAGGTAGGATCTTTTGTCCCAGATGTGTAAGTCCAGAATAGGCACAACTATTATAAAGTGCAAAAAGGAACATTAATTGTTACTTGGACCTGGGGTAGGATAAAAAGTTTGAGTGGGGTAAAAAAGATATAAGAAAACATTTTTGGTTTATAGAAAACATTTTGTATCATAATTGTAGTCATGGTTATTGCAGAGTATACATTTAGTAAAATTCATTTGACTGTATACTTAAGATGGGTATATTTTATTTTATGTAAATTATATGCCCATACAGTTTGTTGACAAGAAATCACACAGAAAATGTTCTTAATTTCACAATATTGGAATTTCTTAATTTGGGGTAAGAAAACAATGGCCAGATTACTGTAATATTAGAGATCCTTTCAGTGGTGACAATAAAAAAGTAAATGAGATTTAGGGCTCTAAAAAAAGATATAAGATAATATTACTCACAGACTTGATTTATTTGTGAAATTTAGATTGTGGCATTAAGTATATTTGATACTGTTATAATTAACCTAGTTATTAATAACAGGAAAGGAGCAAAGAGAAGGCCAAATATTATAGGCATGTCCTTTGGGTAGCTTTGCCAGGAAGCTGCAGCTTTATATCCCCAGGGAGCCACCTGTCTCTTCCTCACAGATCTCTGGGGGGATGGCCTGCACAGGGAGGAGACAGACCCATGCTCAGTAAAGCTGGGGTGACATTGGGAAAGTGCTTGGCTGGGAACAGATAGTTGGCCAGAGTGGGCATGGCCACTACAAGGGCTGGAAATTGTAGATATTTAATCACCTAAACAAAGGAATTTGATCTCTTGGTTTCTCCCTGTGCTCTTGGCTCCCTGGGGACTCTTGGTGCAGGGGACACTCTCTCTTGACTCCTCTGCATTTGCCCACGTGACCCATCGTCATGTGGACCCCACACACAATACTAATAGATCAGCTAGCCTGATGCTGAGCTGGACTGGCTGCAATATGGGACAGAAATGGACACTGGCTTTGCTTTTATCTCTACTAAAACACTTCTATGACAGAAATGAGACTTTGGAAACCCAGGGATATAATTCTACACAAGTAGAAATCACTTCATCCTCCCATGCCAGTCTTTTCCTCGAGACATCATAAGGACTCTACCCCCAGCACTCAGTGAGGAAAAGGACACCTCAATTCCCCCAATAACACATTGATGTTTATTTTCTGTAATTTTCAATGTGTTTATAATACTAATTAAAACAAACAACAGTATGTAAGGTTGCAAGGATAAGTAATATCAGAAAATGATTGTTTGTGCATTAAGAGATTATAGTTAAAAAATCATATGGACATTTTGACATCTCACAAAAAATGTCAGTTGATGAAGTGTAGCACCTACTTCAGGAAAAATAAAAAACAAAAGAAAATCAAGCAAAAATATTATAATAAAATAAAAATATATAAAAGTACTTATCTTGATCAAACATTATTTAATAACCAATAGCACACATATAATTAGAATGTAGCTCCCATTGCCATTAAAGTAAGTACATTGTTGTACAATAGTTATTTTGGGATTGTAAACAATGCAATGAATATTAAAAAATTAAAAATATGAATTTTTGTAGTGAAAATATAACTAATTCTTTTCAGAAATGTCTAAGTTTTGTGAGACAACACCAAGAAAATCAAACTCAAAGCTCCTATTATATACTAGAGGTCCAGTGCACAAAAATTGTGCACAGGGGTGGGGTGTGTCCCTCAGCCTGGCCTGCACACACTCTAATCTGGGACCCCTTGGACATCCCTCTCACAATCTGGAACCGCTGGCTCCTAACTGCTCATCTGCCTGCCTGATTGCCCCTAATCACCTCTGCCTGCTGGCCTAATCACCCCTAACTGTCCTCCCCTGCTGGCCTGTTTGCTCCTAACTTCCCTCCCCTACTGGCCTGGTCACCCCTAACCGCCTTTGCTTTGGCCCCTGCTACCATGGCATTGTGTGGAAGGATGTCCGGATGAATGTCTGGAAGATGTCTGGTCTAATTAGCATATTAACCTTTTATTAGTATAGATTATACAACATAAGCTTTAAGATAAAATTGCATTAGTAGAAATGAAGAAACATTTCATTAAAAAATGTATATTGGTTTGATATGATTCAAATCCACTTGTTTATAACAAAAATCAAATCTTTAAGAATAGGATTGCTTGCCCTGGCTGGTTTGGATCTCTGCCAAAGCTTCAGCCTGAGGACTGAAGGGTCCCAGGTTTGATTCTAGTCAAGGGCACATGCCTGGGTTGGGGGCTTGATCCCCAATAGGGTGTGTGCAGGAGGCAACTGATCAATGATTCTCTCTCATCATTGATGTTTCTCTCTCTCTCCCTCTCACTTCCTCTCTGAAATCAATAAAAATCTATTTTAAAAAATGAAAGAATAAGATTGCTTTTCTATCAAAGCCAAGTAAGGTGTGTCATTCATTGTCCCTGATGAAGTCTGAGCAGCTCAGTTGCTAAGTGACTTTGCTGGGTTCTTATCAAATAAAATCCATGGAGAAGCTACTGTGCCCACCATGCATTTAGGCTATAAAGACTGAAAGTTGGGGAGAACAGAGAGCTTCTAGGGTAGGAAAAAGTAGGGGTCCCAGTGGCTGGGAGGCAGGGAAGACAGGAATGCCCAGTGCCTGAAAGCACTGGAGGGTCTGGGATATACAAGTCTGCTGGGGGCAGGGTCAGACCCTATACTCCAAGAGGTCAGATCTGGAGGGAGGGCAGGGGTGCAGTTCTGGGGACTCCCTTCCTGCAAGACTCCTCCTCCTCTCCTTAACCCCCTAACCTTTCCATTTGAATGAGGGGGTGGGAAGCAGATATGCAGTGCCTGGGCAGAACACCCCTCAGTCCCAGATCTCTCCTGGGGCAGGGGAGGGGGGTTTGTATTGGTTTATTTGATTCTTCTTACATGTTGAAGGGGGTGACAGGGGAGTGTCTGCCAGGCATGGTTTCCCTCAGCTTGCTCACCAGGCTGCCCCACATGATGCCTTTTTCCTTCCTTCCCTGCTGCCGGAAGCCAACTCACATGAGGTTGCCAAGGACAAAACTGGGGTCCCTGTTGTATTGCATGGACATTGCACCTACAGGAACAGGAACCTGCCTGTTCCAGGGAGGGTTGGGGTCATTCACTGCAGGAAAGGCTCAATTTAAATCAAACCGCCACTTAGATTGGCACCAGCTGTGCCATTTGCAGAGGGTTTATCATCCCTTCTGGCTGTTTCCTTGGAAACTACAAACTCAAGATAGCAGATCTGGGGTCCACCCCTGAGCCAGGCAGCCTCTGGGCCAGGCAGCACAGCGGGCCTGCATGCGCCTCTACCAGTGGCTGCCTCCACTGGTGGCCGCCCGCAGGCTGGGCACCTCTGGGCAGGGCCATGTGGGGGCCACCTTTGCTGGGGACTGCCACTGGGCCAGGTGGTCTCTGGGCTGGGCTGCAAGGGGGCTGTCTCCACTAGAGGCCACTCCAGCTGGGCCACATGGAGGCCCTCCTGGTGATGGAGTCCCTGCCAACCTGCTCCTGCTGTGCATGCCTCCTGATGAGTGGTCATGATGTTATGGCATCCCAGCTAATTTGCATATTCCTCTGTTATATAGGATTAAAGTATTAGCCAATGTGAAATGTTAGATAGACAGAAAAAAATCCCATTTCCGAGGAACTGACAGTGCACAGATGTGACATAAAGAGAGCAAATGAAAACAAAATACTTGAAAATAATAAGAAATGAAAATACTCAAGACTGAATAAAAGAATTTAATTGTTCATTACTACATTCTCAATGTTTGTCATATATTATATGCTCAATAAATATCTGATGAGTGAATAAACATAAAAGAAACAAGTGAATATTGACAAAGGGGCATTTAAAGTTTCTTCACAATAAATTAAGTTTTTGGTTAGCCACTTGGAAAAATATCTTTTAGTTAAATATAATCATCTGAAAATAATGATTTTTACCTCTATCTTTGATATTCATAAAGTCTTTATGATACTAATGGAATTTTTTATAATCATTTTTTGTTAATGAATTAAATAGCATTCTGACACGAGAAACCCTAAAAAAATAATTAAGATCCTTGGTATCATTTATTTTCTCATTATTTTAATAGGAAAGACTATAGTGTTTTAACCTTAACTATGATGTTGGCGATTGGTTGA
Organism: Lasiurus cinereus; assembly: GCA_011751065.1. NCBI lineage: Eukaryota > Metazoa > Chordata > Mammalia > Chiroptera > Vespertilionidae > Lasiurus > Lasiurus cinereus. The sequence goes on along the minus strand of JAAGEH010000480.1, from coordinate 44,790,938 downwards.
AGAAACCTTATTTTAAATTTTTAATTATACTTTGATACCAATTTTACTAGTAATATTTTTGTTATTGTTCATTACTAAATCATGTATTTTTTTTCTTTTACTTTACCCAGTAGGATCTTTTTTTTCCTGTTTTTAGAAAAACAAAGTGTGTTTTTTGTTTTCTGTCAGTATTTTAAGCAGAATTATAGCAGGTTCATTAAATTAATTGAAAAGCCCACCTTTTATGGCTGAAATAATTTATATAATTTTGAAATTGCCTATTTCAAGTTTAAAATTATCTGTAAGAAAAAATGCAGCAGTGATTATACTAAAATCAAGTATAACTGAATTGAGGCAACTAAAACATTAAAAATAAAAAATGTCATTTATTTTATAAATATAACTATAACTTGCAGTGATAATGTGATAGTTATGAAATTTTATGTGCCAAATAATACAGTATCAAACTATATAAAGTGAAACTTATAAGCAAATGAGATCAGACGATAGAAAATAAAATTATATTAACAACTTTTAAGATAAGAAATCTAAAATAAACAAAAATAATTTCACATAAGAATATTTCCAACATTACTGTTTATGACAGTGATAAATTTTAAAGGCACAAAAGAACAGTCTTAATTATGACACATTAATAATTTATGATACTATATAGTTTTTAAAAATCATTTTCTAAAATAACATTTAGAGATAGAAAAATATTATAGTAATACCTTTAATTTTAGTCTCAGATTTTAAAGTTATAAAAAACATTATAAAATGAACAGTATAAAACCATTCAGAAATGATAAATATAACTGTTTTCTCATATA
>JAAGEH010000480.1:44723061-44789726 GCA_011751065.1 Lasiurus cinereus | reverse complement strand
TATAGAGAGAGAGAGAGAGAGAGAGAGAGAAAACAATGAACACAACCCAAGGGTTTGATTATTTCATTATTTTTTCATTTTGTAATGTAACTTTAATCATATCAAAATTTGGATATGATTTATTATAACTTTATAATGTCTTAACAAGTGATAAAGCCAGTTGCCCCTCCATTTTTTCCTTCTTTCACTATTTTTAAAGTTCAGATGTGCCTTGATTTAATGAATGTTTTTTCATATACCAGTAAATTTCAGAATAAGCATGTCACATTTTATGAAGAAAAATCCTGTTATAATTTAATTGTACTGAACACAGTGATAATATAGGGACAACTTTTCTCTGGTATAATTCCCTTTCTTTATTTTTTACATTTATTATTATTATTATTATTGTTGTTGTTATTGTTGTTGTTATTATTCCTCTCCCAAAGATATTTTCCCATTGATTTTTAGGGAGAGCAGAAGAGAGAGGGAAAGACAGAGAGAAATATCTATATGAGAGAAACACATCAATTGGTTGCCTCCTGCACTAGCCCTGATTAGGCCTGGGCCAGGGAGGAGCCTGCAACTAAGGTATGTGCACTTGACTGGGACTTGAATTGAACCTGGGACTTTTTGGTTTGCAGGCCCACACTCTATTCACTGAGCCAAACCAGCTAGGGCTATGATTCCCTTTCTAAATGATTCTATGATGATCTCACAATGATTGTTTTCAGACATATTTCTTCCAACATGTATCATTAATTTATTGTGATTAAGAATAATATTTAATTTTTTTTTCTTACTGGTTATTGCTAGTATGTAAGAACACTATTATGTTTGAAATATGTACTTTCTGTCCAGGTGCCTTTCTGGACTACCTTCATAGTTATGAGAAACTATACATCCTCCTAGGTTTTCTGTGTAGACATTCAAGCTCTACAAAAAATGACATAATTATTTTTTTCTTTCTAATCCTCTTTCTTTTTCTTATCTTTAACAAGGGCTGGTAATCATACTAACATGTTGAGCAGAAGTGACACAGAAGTCATTTATGTCTTTTTACTGGTTTAACGGATATGCTCTAAATATGTACTATTACATGTGCTAAAATCTGAAGTTATTAGATCAATATAATTTATCAGATTAAGAAAAAAATTATTTCTATTTTGTTAAACTATGCAAAATCACAAATGAAAGTTGATTTTTTTCTCACTTTATTACATCTATTCAAATAAATATATTTCTGTCTTCTCTTATAATTGATTGATTAAAATATTGGAATGTTGACACATCATTACTTACTTGAGATATCTGACATGTGCAAATCTGAGATAACTTTTACTTATTTGTTTTCAGTTGGTCTTTGAAATTTAGACAAAGTTGTAAATTTTGACTTGCTGAGACTTACATTGAGAGTTTTGCATGAACGTTCATAAATCCCATTGACTATTTTTGCCTTCTTGAAACTGCTTTTGCCCGGGTCTGGTTGATGCTTTACTATTCACTCTAAAATGTTGATAGCCTTCTATTAATTTTTCCATGTTATGAAACAGTTTGTAAAAGAGAGGCCTATATTTTTCTTCAGTTGTAGGATATTCTTGGGTCTAGCAACTTCAAAATTTTATAATGCAAATTTTAAATTTTATTATTCATTTGATGTCTTTAATGTTACTCTTTCAATTATTTTCTTTTTCTTCCTGATTAAATTTTAGAAATTTACTTTTTTGCATTTAAATTTATCTGTTTATTTTTTTAATTATCACTGTTTAACTGACCCACTGTTATTTATTCCTCTCCATTCCTTTTAATAGTTAAATAATAACTTCTGCTTAATTTTTCCTAGTCTGTTATGTTTCTTTTTCATTTGTCTTTTCTATAAAACTGTAGTTTTATTGATTATATCCAATTTATACATTTATTTAAAATCTTTATTTCTGCTTTTTTATTTATGATTTTCTTTCTTCAGCTTTATTTCCTATTTACTTTTTAAAATCAATTTTAGTTGAATTCTTAATTTATTAATTTGAAAGTTCTTGTTTTTAAGAATTCCATTAAAGATCTATATTTCCCTTTAAATGTCCATTTAGCTGCATCCCATTGTTTTTGATATATAATAATCTCACTTTTATTAATTCCTAGATATTTCTCTGATTATTCCATTTTCTTTCTGTTCTTTTTACTTGTGATGATTACCAGGATCTGCAAAATTAAGGATGTCTTAATCTCTCATTCTTTCAAAGCTCTTCATCAATTGATTCATGTCTATTTGCTTAGTCTATGAATTCCCAAATGGCAAAATTTATCTTCTTTTAATGCCCTGCCTCAGGCTCCAGCACAGTCCTAGGCATATACATAGAAACAGATAAAATATATGTCAGTTCCTCAGACCCTCTCCTATATTGATTCATTCATAAGTTTCCTCTTTTATACAATAAATACTTCTTAAATTTCTAAGAAGGAAGTAATGGGGAATGTTCTAGGCACTTAGGTTGGTTATACTCAATATATTTGGCATCTACCTTTCTGGGACATGAGTTCATGTTTAATGGGGGACTGTTGATATACAGATGACATTTTCTCTATAAAGACTTTTCCTTAACCCTTTATATTATGTTGGCTCCACATTGGTAGAATGAGAGTCCATATTATAAATTAATGATGTGACACTGTTGGGGAGTTTAAAGAAAGGAGCAATGGATCCTTTTAGCCTTTTAGCCTTTCTCCGCATTTGGTTCAATTTTTTGCTCTGCTGCCATTATAATGATCTAGAATGCTTTTCAAAATACTGTTATCTAGACACAAATCTAGATTAAAAGAGATAAAAAATGACAAGTGAAGTGTGGGCCTGGACCTCAGTATTTTCTCACAGATTTCAAAGAGATTCTATAGAATATTCATAGCTGTAACAATTGAAACATATATATTGTTTAAGCTAAAACTTAAGGCCTCTATTCTTATTGTCTACTCTATTGTCAGGTTTTATTTATAACTTCTCATGTGGTTTCTGAAGAATTCTAAAGGACTGGAATATGAATGTTGGATGCATAGAATATGTGGGCATTGGTAAAAGGCTTTTATTTTGTTTTAAAGTAAGCATGCTTGTTATAAAACTGCCTGTCTTGACACATGCCTGAGATAAAAAGGTGGTCAAAACAATACTTAAAAACAATAAAGCAGTGTTGCAACCTGAAAGCCTCCAAAGCAGATAAACAGTGAAATCATTAAGGTGGGTGTTTCATGAAGGTTCCAGGGACCTCAGAAATCTAAAGTAGCTCTTCAATACCTCCCCTGAGTACTTGGAATCCTGTAACTGTGGTCAGTCAGTAAGGTCAATATAAGAAAAATACGTTTTCATATTTCTGCTATTTTCAGCCCTGGGGGAACACCAAGCTTTAGAGCCTTGGGTATTCCTGAGTACCCCAATACTCCCTGGTGAGACAAGAGTGGAGCTATCCTGTTTTTGCTATTTGGCTATTGGGTCTTAATAAATGAGCCTCTTGCTCGGCCGGCATGGCTCAGTGGTTGAACAACCTATGAACCTGGATTTCACAGTTCAACCTGGATTTCCCAATGACTCAGTCTCCATTGTGGAGCATGCAGGAGGCAGTGGATCGATGATTCTCTCTCATCATTGATGGTTTTATATCTCTCTCCTCCATTCCTCTCTGATATCAATAAAAATATATTTAAAAATAAAATATAATAAAATAAATCTCTATTATGCAGAACATAAAATGCAATGGGCTCATGGCTTCTTGTTATACTAGTTCAGCTATAACAACTGTTATCAATTAAAACAATAGCAGTAGGGTGCTGAATCCAACTTCTACAACAACAACAAAAATAGTAATCAATATAGAACTAGCAGTTAGTATACTCTGCAAGCCAGGGACCCTCATAAGTCACTGCCTGAATATTTTTTCCCTGCAATGATCAGTAAACCTGTCCTCTTGAGGGTCCTCTTCCATCACTGAAGCCATTCCCTGCTGTATACCCTTAACAGTAAGCTGCTGTATCCTTAAATGACTTTAGCATCTCCTCACAATAAGCATTTCCCAAACCCAAACTGCCACAAAGAGGGTGCATTTTATTGAGGTAATTAATAAATTTTTGAAGAATCAAATCAGGGCTAACAAAGACAAAGCTTCATCTGGAAAGAATCATCTGGAAGGTGTTTGCTTTCTTCCAAATGTAAATGCTGTCTCTCTTCTGAATCACTTTTTGGAAAAATGTTTAATGATATCTTTGGGGGATCAGATAAGGTCAATTAAAAATGTTATAATTCTATCCAAATAATTTGTTCTCGTTATAATTCAAACCTTTAGTTGGACATTCTGTACTTTTTCTAAGAGAAAAACAGCATTTTCCTATACAGATGTGGCAATTTGAGAAAATTCTTCCATGTAGCTAATGTAAACACATTTTATGTCATTGTTGAGTCTAGGACACTGGATTCCCCAAATTATCCCTCTTGTAGAAATTTATTTGCTAAGTAAACTACAGTCCACACTACTTCCTCAGCCTTGCCCAAAGAAGCAGTGTCTGAACAAACAAGATACTTACACAGTAGAAAGGAAGATTCAAGTTCATCTTACTGAACCAACCACCAATAGAAGCCATCCTTTCTGCTAGAATTTGGTTTCATTTTAACTATGATTGTTGGCATTATTTCTGTATTTGGAGTTTTTATATTCTTTTATTTTCTCCAAATTGTAAGCAGGCTTCGATCTTATATCAATGAATGTGTTCCTAAGGATAAGCAAAAAACATGCCAAAAAGAACAAAAAATTATTACCAAAGACACACACCATTAGTGCACAAATGAATAAATTTTACTTCTATAACTGTTATAACCCAGCATTCTCAAACTGCATAGACTGAAGAGCTTTAATTTTATCCATTGTTAATCCAAGGCTTATTTGCCTGGAAAGTTTGAGGTTAGATATATATTTTTTTTACTTTGTTAATCTGAGAATATTTTTTCCATTGGGTTTGAGAGAGAAACAACGATGTGAGAAAGACACATCGATTGGCTGCGTCCTACACTCACCCAGACCCCAACCAGGGTTGGAGATCAATCCTGCAACCCAGGTACGTGCCGTTGACTGGGAATAATTCTCAACCACTGAGCCACACCAGCCAGGCTAACCTTCTGCAACCATCCCATCTGCAATGAGTGGTGGTAATAGTAATTGTAGTGGGTTAGGGAGATGGAGTCTGATGCACTTGGAGACATTAGTTCTGAGAATGGGGACTTCTAGGCCTGCTACAAAATGTAACTTCAGTGGACTATCCCTGGTTTTGTTCACCCATTAAAGACCAATCAGATCTCCTCCTATGAGATGTCCGAGGCTAAGATAACCTATCTATAAGCCCAACAAAAGTTGAAAACACCTCTCCTAGTTTATTTTGAGGACTTCTATCTTAAACCTTGGATTTTATAGCAAGAGATAAACACACGAATCTGACTAAAACATGTATTCCCTGAAAAAATTGCAAAACATTTATGATCCTTATTTCACTAGTTATTAAAACTCCTTTTTGGGTCTAAAGTTATTTAAACTAAGGATAATTTATTAATTTAAAGGAAGGTAATTATCAATTTTTAAAATAGACTCACTCTATAATTTATTAACTTTGATGCTTGATACATTTCCTCAAAACCTCCCTTAAAAATAACTATGTCAAAGGCATTATTATGAAAGGAAGGGGTGAAATATTTTCTAGTAATTAGGATTTCTTTCAATATACTGTGCCTTTTCAAAAATATATATTTTTTAATGTAGTAGATGAAAAACTATATATAAGATGTTCAGCACAATATTGTCAACAGTTGTGTTGGGGGGCATACCCTCAGTAACTATGAAAACAAACAAAATAACTTCTAAATTGGGGAATCTTTATTTCCCAGCAGTTAAAGGAGAAGGAACTCACCCTAAATACGGAAGTCACAAATGAAACAGTAAAAGTGTTTTGAAGAAGACCAAAATTGAGTCAGAAAGCTAAGTAACTGAAACATAAATCATATCTATACTAATAAAAGAATAATTTGCTAATTAGACTGGGTCAACTGGACATCTTCCAGTCCTCCGGTTCTCCTTCTGGACAAAGCCATGATGGCAGGGGCTGAGGCAGTCAGAGGTGATCAGGCTGGCAGGGAGAGCAGTTAGGAGCAATCAGACCAGCAGACAGAGGTGGCTAGGGGAGATTAGGCTGGCCTCTGAGGGGTTAGGAGGGATCAGGCAGGCAGGTAGAGTGGTTAGGGGTGATCAGGCAGGCAGATGAGTGGTTAGGATTGTGAGAGGGATCCTGGATTGGAGAGGGTGCAGGTTGGGCTGAGGAACCACCCCTCCCTGTGCACAAATTTCATGCACCAGACTTCTAGCATAATTATAAATATAAATCATCTTATCTAATAAAAGAGTGAATATGCAAATTAACCACCACTCCTTTACACTCACAAGCCAAATCCATCAGCCAATCAGGAGCAAGTATGCAAATTAACCCAACCAAGATGGCTACAGCCACTGAGAGAGCAGGAAGGAGGCTTGGATTTCCCTGGCAATGGAGGAAGCCAAGCTTTCCACACACCCTGGCTGCCACTTAAAGCTACAAAATTTTAATTATAGAAGATAAATAAATCCCAACAGAAATGGCTGCTGCCACTGAGCGAGCAGAAGGCTTGGCTCCTCTCCTGGCTACAAAGTTTCAATTGTAGAAGATAAATAAATCCCAGATATCAGGGCTTCCCCTTGGGTCTTTGGAGGGGCATGGCTGGCCTGCAAACCATCACAAGCCCTTCACCCACGCTGCCCCACACTTCAAGGGAACCCCACCATGATCCAGGATACCCTTTAGGGCAAACCAGCTGGCCCTCACCCATGCACCAGGCCTCTATCCTATCTAATAAAAGACTAATATGCAGATTGACTACCACTCCAACACACAAGATGGCTGCCTCCATGTGGTCAAAGATCCTACCCCATGTTGGCACAGGATGAACACCACAAGATGGCCAGCAGGGGACGGCAGCTGGGGGACCAGGCCTGCAGGGGAGTGCAGGTAGGGGCAAACAGGCTTGCAGGGGAGCAGTTAGGCATCAATCAGGCTGGCAGGGGAGTGGTTAGGGGGTGATCAGGATAGAGGATAGCAGGCAGAAGCAGTTAGGGGCAATCAGGAAGGCAGGCAGGTGAGCAGTTAGGAGCCAGCAGTCCTGTATTGTGGGTTCGGGCCTAAACTGGCAGTCAAACACCCCTCTAGGGGTCCCAGATTCGAGAGGCACCCTCCCTTTCCTGAGCACAGATTTCATGCACCGGGCCTCTAGTATAATTATAAAAGCATATAAAATCATAATTTTAATTTTCTAGGCTTTATGAAATCCTTTTGCCCTCTTTGTTTTGTCCTTTAATAAGCTTAGAACCAAATGTACAGCCCACCTATTGTGATTGACAAGTCTTTATAAAATTCAGACCCAACTGTGACTCATATCTAGCCTTCTAATTCCTAACCTATAGATGAGTGGTTCTCAACTTGTGGGTCGTGACCTGTTTTCTGATGGTCTTAGGCTCTACAGCAGTGACTCACAGGTTGAGAACCACTAGCAGGGTCACCTAAGACCATCAGAAAACACAGATATTTACATTACGATTCACCACAACACGAGGAACTGTATTAAATGGTTGCAGCATTAGAAAGGTTGAGAACCACTGCTATAGATTCTATTTGTTTCAACTTATTGAGCCAATAATTGTATTTTAATGTATTATTTTTAATAACTAACACTGACCCAAATTTATGAAGGAAAAATTGAAATTATGACTAAACAGCTAATGTGTCATGTACCTTTGTCCATATTCCTAAATATAATGTATTTGATTTTTAATTTCCCTCAGATGAACATGCCTTCTCTGTACAATACTGTATATGCTGATATACTTACTGTTTCTTTCTAGTCTGAAGAAGGGCTACCATGTGCTATTTTTAATCTCAGCAAAGTATTTTATCTCCAAGGATATTAATGACCCCTGGCTCCCATTTGAGACCTACAACCATATGAGACAGGCAGAGTCTCAGGGTGGGTTCCTCTAAATAGACACTGAGTGAAAACTGTGAATGTAAGTAGTTCACCATGTAAGTCTACTTGCCATGTTAGGGCTCATCCTCACAGGGGACCTCTGGGTGATGTTTACAACATGCCTGAGAGAGGTCTTTACCAGAAAGTCAAGGAAGCTGGGCCTTTTCCCCACCAACTCCCATCTCTTATTCATAGAGGACTGTTCCAAGGGGTGTAGCAGTCTGCCCTGTGTGAGGGTAAGCCTACTTGCAAGTTCTCTGTAGCTTTGTAGGCATTTGCAGGAGGAAATTTTGGGTAAGAATAGCTAATGTTCAGGAAATTTGGATGAGGCACCAACCAAGACTGCTACAGAAAGCAAGACAGAGAACTGGAGACAATGTTAACTTCAAGACAGTCCTTTTCATGTTCACATCTTTTGCACAATTTAGTAATTGCTATTATTCAGTTGCTCTGGAGAACAGACAGAAGGGAGCTATTGTTCAAAATTAGGACTATGGTATCCTGCCTTAGACATCAATGCAAGTACATATTTCAGACATATCTTAGACCTGCCACCGTGGTATATCTCTGCTGCCTCTATTTACTAGTGTGATCTCTGGACAGTCAGTTACTATCAAAAGTCATGCCAACTATGGGGCAAAGGGGAGCATTAGAAATGAGCCCTGCCTGCAGTTACTTCTTTCAATACCTGCTACCAGGTACACTCAGCCGAATTCCATCTGGTTCTCATGCATCGTAACACTTTCAATCTTTTCCCCAACCCTCTCCTGAGATGAACTTATGGCTAACTTTTCTTAAGGCATTCTGGCCTGATCCTTTTATATTTCCAACAGTCAGCTTCTGTCAAACTTGTGGGAAATAAAGGATTTTACAGATGCTCAGAAAAGATCAGAGGCACAAACCTAGTTAAAAATTCCAAAATCGATATTTAAAAAAGGGATGAAAAACCCCAGGAAGCCCCAGGTTGTCTAAGAAGTCCTCAGTTCAAAGGTAGTAATTCAGGGATGAATCTGAGGATCTGAGTGTCAATAGGATCTTGGTTTGATAGGGAAAGAACGATCTTTATTAGGGAGCCATGGGACTATTTGACTTTATGACCGTTGTGCAAGGTGAAACTGTAAACTAGAGCATTGGGGCCAATGGAAGAGCGTGCAAAGAAAAATCATTCATCCTGCTTCCCTCCAATGCTCACTCCTTAATCTTCTGGAGGGTACAAAGCAAACTAGAGAATAAAGATGTCAGCAGTTTATCCAAAGGTTTTATTTCACTACACAGCCAAGCAGGAGGTCTAAAATGACCAAGTGAATAAGGTAATTTTATATCTGTATATCTTGACTTTGTATCTTGTGGTCATTTGCATGTGGTCCTCTGGGTTCTGCAGAAAGAGTAAGGCTGGGGTGCAGTTTATATGAAATCATCTGGAACCTGGATTGTAAGTCTCACTCTTCTAAGCAAATGTACTTCTAAGTGAATTCTTCACCTATAGAGTGAAGACATTTTGTCTGTTTGATTTTGTCTTGGGCCAGTTGGGGCAATCACACTATTACAGGATACTCATGTTGGACATACATCTTCCTTGAATCTGTTGAAACAGCTCTGAATTCCAAAGCCTGGTCTATGCACATTATGTTAGTCCAGCTTATAGAATGGTTCACAGACTATTTTCCAACCAAATTCTCCTCTAGGTCTGAAACCATGCCCTGAGCAGGATCAGCTCATTTATCTTTGCTTTGCAGCTCTTTCTCTATGGCCTAGGTTCTTCCTACTCCCCCAACTTCTGCCTGAATAGGAAGCCAGTCTAGATATCAACAGCAATATCTGGCTAACTTAGAGTTTTTCTGATACCAGGATATTCCTGGAAACAATTCTCAGCACACCATGTCCTTGCTTTCACAGTTTTCCCTAGTTGTTGAAATCTGTACAAGCCATGCCCACATTCTCTAATTTGTCTGTATGGAACTGGCTGGCTGCCTAAATTGGAATAATCCCTGCAGATCAATGGTCCAGAATTTCAACTGCCCATGTGGTTCAGGTTTTGGCCACACCCCACACCCGGCAGGGCTTGACGGGAGACCTCAGGCCATGCTCCCCACCCAGTGCCAGGCTAGGGGACCTGAGGCCATGCCCCCTGCCTGGCGGAGCTTGACAGGGGGCTTCAGGTTGCCTCCCCTGCCCCAGCACCGGGCCAGGGGACCTGAGGCTGCGCCCTCCTGCCTGGCTGGGCTTGACAGGGGACCTCAGGCCATGACCCCCATCCTGGTGCCAGGTGACCTGAAGCTATGCCCCCTGCCTGGCAGGGCTTGACAAGGGTGGGACTGGCTGGGTCTGGATCAAACCTAATGAGGGGAATGGCCAGGTCTGGGTCTCAGGCAATTTTGAGGTGCATGTGGGTGGGTGGAGACTTGATGCTGGGTCCCATGGTATGCCTTCAGACTCTGACAGGAGGAAGGTTTTCGTATACATTTTACTAATTTTCTTTCATCTCTGACACTTCTATTATAGAGAAAGAGAACATAGCAATATTAAATTATTTCCTCTAATTAATCCCCTTTTAATGTGCATAAATTTCATGCACCAGGTCACTAGTGTTTATATATGAAGTCTACTTAATTACCTCAAGGTCTTCTGCTCCTAATGCTTTATCACTTGGGTTACTAATGCCCCAACACCAGTAGACTCAGTGTTCTTCAGATCTTGAAGCCAATATTGATCAATCGGGCAATCAGCAACAATCAGTCCCAACATGTGGGTGGGCTTAGAATAAAGTCAGAGTCTACACTCCTCTCTGCATAGCCATGACATTATCCTTAGGGCTGAGGAATACCCCCCTTAATTCTGCTCCTTTCTCTACCCTTTATTAACATTCCTCCACCCCAATATGAAGAAGACCCTTTGACCTGAAGGTTCAGAGAGTAGGATGTTCTTTGTGCCACGTTTTCCAACAGATGCTAATACAGCACCTTAAAGATCTGAAGGCAGGAAACATCTTCATCTTTGTGTCTTCTGCGTGGTGAATAGACCTGATGGGCCCTGCCTCACCATGCCCAGCTCTCTGCTCTGCCTGGGTTAGGGTAAGGTTGACACTGACATGGATGCTTAGCCATTTAGGCTTCACAAGGGAAAGCATGAGGCCCCATTTATGCCTTCTTATCTAAAGAAAGGTTGTAAATTTATCTTTTCTTTACAAAGCAACTCTGCATTTTATGAGAAGGGGAATTTCAAAAATTTGCCTAGATTAAAAAAACTCAAATATGTTGATGCTAAACTTGGTATATACATATACAGAATAAAACATTTTTTCACAGTATAGTTAAATATTGTATAGCATTGCAAGGCTTTAAATTGCAAGAGTATTCTGATTTTAGCACATGATATAGCATGAAAACACAAATAGCTGCTTCTACAGGACACAACACTTAACTCTTAGTTGCATATGGAAGTGTCAACATATCTGCAGGAACTTATGAAAACAACACCCAACTCAGAGTGTGCACATGTACACACACAAACACATGTTCTTTTAGCTAAATAATTAACATTTGTACCTGATTTAACAATTATAATACAGCCGATGCACATAGAATCTACTTCTGAAACAAGTTTAGCAATATCTTTTCCAAAACTTAAAGTTGAGGTCCCAGAATAAATGCCCTTTCATGATGCAACTGAAGCCCCAGCCATTTCTGCAAATGATCCTGGGAAACTGCCTTCAGAATTGAGCCTCGGGGGGAGGTTTCCTGGTAGATGGAGCAGCGATGCAGGAGGCAGTTTTGAGACCCAGAAAGGGGCAGAGGAGGAACTGAAAGGGCAACTTGGGACAGGTGCCTTCAATTTCTCTTTGCCCAATAGTCCTGTTCATTATTAACAGCAACAGTTTCCATTCGTGTAAAGAACAATTTTGTATTAGTTCATTCTAAGTCACAAAATGCACTGAATCAAGGGTCTAAATCCCAGGCATTTTACTGTGGGAAAGTTATTCCCATTTAGGAACAAAGATTTTCAATTTTGGGAACTGAACTCTATTAAAGCTGACTCAACACATATCTGAGGACCTGTCACCTTCCACTATATATTTTATCATGCCATCAAGATTAAGATTGATCACGTGAAAATATATGAGATAAAACAAGGTACTATGACAACATGTAGCAATTAACAAGTTGCTCAGATGTGAGAAAGATCTCATTCAAATGATGTAATCAGGAAAGAACAGAGAAAGGAAACTTCATCTATTATTGATCCAAATAGATGGTAGATTTTAGTGGGAAGGGAAAAGTGCTGATTCTTGGAGAACTACCCCCAGCATAAGACACAGAAGCAGAGACTTGAGGCTTGTACGGGGAAAGCAAGATTGCTTCAGTGGGTTAAGATTATCTGGGGATACTTCTAAAGTACCAGAAAACGATGACATGTTCAATGAATTATTATAGTGCAATCTATTTTTTAAAATAATTTGCCATAAGTCACATAAAATATTTTCTGATCCCACGATAACACATATAGGCATTAATGAGAATTTAAATAACTGGGCATTAATACTTTAAATATGACTTTAAAGAAAAAGAAGTCAAAGATTGAAATATGAAGAAAGTGAGGGTGCGACTAATCCAATATGATTATCTATGAGCAAAACTGGTCTATCAGGAAGAATCACATGGTATGTGTGTTCTTCTGAATAATAAATAATAATAAAAAAAGACCTAACTTTTTAAGTCAAGAAATTAGTATTAAAAACAACTAAGCAATCTTAAAGAAAATGAGAAAGAACTATATAAAAGTAGAAAACAGTGAATTGCAATTTTTAAAAGCAAACAAACAAAAAAGCAAACATTATATATGTATGTCTCTAACAAAGAGAGACACTAAATTAGAAGAAAACAACACAAATACGTAAAATTGATAGGTATATAATGCCAGATTTAGGCAAAATCACAAAAATCTCATGCTCCTTAGGTTTAAATTTTAACATAAAAGAAAATAATGTTTTTTATAAAAATATAAATTACCAGAATGTGTTTAAGAAAAGCTAAAAAGTCTAAACAGACCAATAATCCTGGGAAAAAGGTGATAGGAGCATGACTATAGTGGGAGGGTTAAAAGTTCATCTGGGATCATTGTGTTTACCATCGGGTTCCTGAAAACGTCAGGGAAATAAAATTCGCATGAGACAGTAGTTATATTCCATGAAATATGCATTGAATCTCAATTAAATTTAATCATGTATAAGAAACAAATAAAGATGAAAAACAAAATAAAGAAGACTTTAAAGCCACGATTAAAAATTTAATTAAGTGGGCATAGAGAGTACATTATACCCAGTAGTTCAAGAATACACTTCCATTTCATATACACTTGAACTATTTACAAAATTTTTTGACTATAGAATATGTTACAGAAGAAGGTTCAATGCACACTAATAGATTGGTAGTATTGAAATTATTATATCTGATCACTTTGCAGCTATGTGAGTAATCTAATCTAAATAGTATAAAATAATATGATTGGAAATTAAAACCAATCTCTAAGTAACTTCAAGATCAGAGAAGAAATCACAAGTATGTCAGAAGGTGGTTGTTGTTTGTTTTTTTTACAAACAAACAATTTCACTGTATTTTTTTAACCTTTGTTGTTGAAAGTATACATAAACCACCCCTTTTCCCCAAGAAGATAGTTACACCAAAGAGGTAAAAAAATTATGTATATAAAAACTAGTGGGTTATAGTTAAACTAATTTTATAGGAACATTTTAGCCTTACATGTATATAGTCATTGAAAAAATAAATAAAAGAACCAGCATACAAAATAAGAAGTGTGTGTATGCGTGTGTGCGTGCGTGTGCGCGCAAACGCACGCACGAGTGTGTATACGCATGTGTGAGTGAAGATGCTTTGAAAACTATACTAGGAGGTGCTTAACAAAATAAAATTAAAGAAAGGAGGAGGAAGCAAGTAATGATAAATGCATAAATTAATATGTTTTAAAAAGATATGAAAAAAGGATCAAAGAAAAGTAAATTTGGTTTCTTAAAAAGATAAAAACATAGACTAACCTCTGATTAGAACTATTGGGTAATGGCAGAAGGAAGGTAGGAGATAGAGATGGAATAAATGAGATAATGAAAAAAAGGAACAAAACTAGAGCTTGCGGGAAGAGTAAAGATGAGAAAATATTAGAAAAAGCTTTTGGATTTTAGAAAAATAATTCAACATTTAAATATGTTTTTAAAGAAGCTATTCATTTCAAATTACTAGTGCTAACTCAATTATATTTTTAAAGCCTGAATAGTCCTATAACCATTAGAGAATAAATAAATCAATTTTAACAAATTAATCAATTATTTAATTAACATTAAATGTAAAAAGCAATAAAGATGATTCTAAGATGGTACTATGGCCCATATAGAAGATCTAGTCAGTAACACAAACATTTTGTATTAGATATGTACATACCATTCATAAAATGGATTTTTTAACAAAATCATAATAAAACTAGAAAGATAAGAAGCCTAAGAGAAAAATCTAATAAAAAATGTACAAGAAATTTTTTAAAAATGTATATAAACTTTTTATAAAAGACACTGGAGAAGGCTAAGATAATAAGAGAGAAAATGAGTTGATAACTAAAAAAGCTCAGTAGTAGAAATACATCACTTCTATTTCATCTATATATTGAAAAACATGTATTAGGCATGTGTTTCAAATAAATTTTGCATTAATATAAAAAGATCTAATTATGACTTGGAAATTATACTTTCACATCTATTAATATGATCTAGAATAATCATAGATGAATATAATACAGTATATGTACATGTAAGTTCATGATTATATTATTTAATAATAGTAAATATCAGAAAACAACTAAGAGTAAAAAAAAAAAGTTCTACACCCTCACTTTTCACTATCAAATCTTTGTTTTGTTATCTTCACAGAATTTACCACTAGTTGAAATTATTTAGTTAACATGTATTTATATTCTTCTTTATTTCTTCACCTCCCCACAAATTAATACATAAAATATTACTCTGCCTAGAAAAATGCCTGGCACATATTATGGCATAATATTTTTTGCTGAATTAATAAGTGAAAGAATTTTATCTTTTTTTGGTAATAAATAAATAAATAAATAAATAAATAAATAAATGTAAAGAAATAGATACATGTTAAGACCTTACATTTCCATTATATCACACTCTTGAATATGTAATGACCTATAAATACTTCTAATATGACTCAAATGGGAAAGTTAAGTAAATAAGACACAATTGCGATTCTATAAAAATCAAGTTTATGTATATGCATAGAAAACATTTGAAGAAAATTATTAGAGTACTAGAGGACCAGTGCAGGAAATTCATGCACTGAGGAGAGGAGGGATGCCAAGGGGGGAAATGTACCTCAGCTCAGCCTGTACCCTCTCACAATCCAGGACCCCTCAGGGGATGTCTGACTTCCAGTTTAGGCCTGATCCCACTGAGAGATTGGGCCTAAACCAGCATTCAGACATCCCTCTCACAATTCAGGACCACTGGCTCCTAACCACTCACTTGCCTGCCTGCCTGCCTGCCTGGTCACCCCTAAACATTCTGCCTGCTGTCTTGTCGCCCCTAACTGCTCACCTGCCTGCCTGATTGCTCCTAACCATCGCTGCCTCTTCCACTGCCACCACAGCTTACTCTGGAAGGTCATCTGGAATGATGTCCAGAAGGTCGTTCCGCTATTCATCTAATTAGCATATTATGCTTTTATTATTATAGATGTTAAGAATTTGTCTCTAAGGATTAAAATTAGTGTAGGAATAATGTTTAGCTTCTGTGTTTTCTGAATATGTTTATCTGATAATATTTATTTTAAATAGATTCCTCACTCACAAAAAGGTATTAGTTTTATTTATACTAATTAAAAAAATACTTCTTTAGGAAATCAACTTGCTTCAGTTTATATGTGAATCGGGATTTGAACTTATGTTTGTTTGACACTGGTCAGTATTTTCCTTACTATAGGCCAATATCCTCTCCACCCACTTAATTCTGAGCCACACCAACTGGGTGCTGGGCTCCCTCCCCTCTGTAGCCTCAGCTTTCTTCTCAGTTGATGGTGATGTTGACAGTAAGATGGTTGTCATCATCTCTCCATTCACATTTATTCCCTCAGCTACCCCAAGGGAGAAGAATTCCCTTTTATTTTCAATTCTATCAGAAGTTACAGAAAATGATTTCATTAATAACCAATGAAGAAATATATGGTCAGTCTACAAAGGATACAAAGAAACTAGATGGGGAGGGTGGGTAGGTTTTGTATTGTCACCGAGATCCATAATACCTGGATATCTCAAATGCTCCAGTATTAGACAGTCACAGCAGCCTGGGCTCCTGGATTCTCTACTCGGGTCCTCAGCTTTCTCATCTGTAAATTGAAGGGGTTACATTATGTCATGTGAGCACCCAACCACCATGAGTCTGTGACTCTGGTTCTTTCAGAAGCCTTTATTCCTGGTGGTTTTGTTTCTGGCTCATGTGCACTCCCAAAGCCAAGACCCTGAAAGCTGAAGCTCAAAGGTTGGAGGCTATCCTCAGTTGCCTGGGAAACATGCAAGGAAAGCCAAAACTATATATTTTTTTATTTTTTTTATTTTTTTTTTCAGTTGGATAAACTCTTAACCTTTAAGAGTAGGGTATTGATTTTCCTGGCCTGGCTGCTGAACCCTGGTAACACTAGACTCCCTGTCCCTGGGGAACCGCATTGCACAGCACGTCTAAAATGTGGCTTGGAGCTGCAGAAACCCAAATAGGGTCTTCCATGTTCAGCACAGACCAGGAAATTTCTGATGTGCTCCTATATTCCTCTGCTCAATACCAATCCCTGTACCCAGTCTCCCCACCCCTCACTACCACCACCACCACCACCACCACCACCACCAACACCAAAGACCATGCAAGTGACACATGTAAATGGCCTAGGTCTGGTTGCCAACACTCCGAGTGCTTCAGAGGAAATATGACCACTCTGGGTGCCTAACTTTGCTTTGAAAGGTCATGGGCAAATGTGGGCTATAAATGTCCTGGCATTGGAACTGGTCTGCTACCCCTGCCCAGAATACCCAGTGCTTAGACAGATTTACTAAATTTGTGCTGGTTTAGCTATCTTGGCTTTACAATGTAAACCTTGGGGTGCAAGAGGGTATGGGAAGGGGCGGTTGGATGTTATATGTAGGATAAACACATACTGTGCTGTCAGGGGCAGTCATGGTTTTGTGTCCATTTTTTTCTGATGGAATTATAAATAGAACCAATTTTTATTCTCAAATGTGTTCTGTTTTGAAAGATAAATTATCTAGACATAAAGGGCTTGCCCAGCGTGGCACAGCTAATCAAGTTCAAATTGAAAATTCAGATCACCCAATTTTAGTACAGTGCTGTTTTCCCCTGAGCCATAGGCCTCTCTCAAGATAAAGCACTACCTTTGTCCCTCAGACCACACCGTATAGGCTTAAAGGCCCCATCTTCGCTCTACAAATGTTTGGGGCACAACCTTATTTTTTCCTGTCTCTAGCTGGGTAGGCAAGGGCTTGTTCAAGGTTATATCATTTGCACCTTGGAACCATTAGTTCTGCTGAAATGCAAACATACAAATTTTAGCACATGCTAACAATTTCCCTACTGTAATTGAACCTGATCTTTATCTTTCGCCAGGATCTGTTTTTGCTGTGATTGCTGTTTGACAAAGGAAGGTAACTTAATGCTTTTGTTGAGGATAAGGAGAAAGAAAAAAAAAAATCAGACCTTGATTTTAGGATATAACTTTTGGCAAAATGTAATCAGAATCCTGCACGTACTCATGTGTGAACACACATACACATACTCCCACCTGTTTTATTTCGGTAGCTGTGCACAGAGGAGTTGCCAGAGATGAGTAATTAATTAATATCCCTTAAGGAAATTAGCCAATAAAGTCAAGCTCATTTGCTAGAGCTGGGTTGAGTCAAGAGGGCAATTCCTTGGATCTGGAGGAGGACGTGTAGAGGCAAAGTAAGGAAGCCAGGCTGACAGATTGGAGGCTCTGAATTAATCCACAGAATTTCCGCAGAGAACTCTCTTCAGAAATGCCACTGCCCCCTACGTGAGCCAAAGTATCAGTTATTACCCTCCTTTGTGCTGTGAGATAATTTCCAACGTGAGGGGTTGGAGGGTTCCCATACCAACAAGGAATTCTCCAGACACTCCTACAAGTCAGCTCAATTCTAACACCATTTGCCAGGAGAGAGCATCAGATTCCCCAGATTAAAAGTTCAGTCCTACAAAGCGGCTCCCCCCTCTTCAGGTGTCAGTCACCAGCTCAGGTTATTGCCTGTGCGTCCGACCAACTGGCTATAAATCAGAGGGTCCCAGGAGTCCCTTCTCAGCTTGAATTAATTTGCTAGAGCAGCTCACAGAACTCAGAGAAACATTTTACTTACTAGAGCCCTGGTTTATTATAAAAAGATACAACTCAGGAGCAGCAAGCAGAATTGATGCCTAGGGCAAGGTGCAAAGCGGGGAGGGCTGGACTTCCATGCCCTCTCCAGGTGTGTCATTCCCCCCAGTCAAAAGGAATCTCCATGCATCCACCAACCCAGAAGCTCTCACAACCCTGTCCTTTGTCTTTTATGGATGTTTCATATATGGGCACAGCTCATTAAATCACTGGCCATTGGTGATTGATTCAACCCCCAACCCTATGGGGCTTTCCAAACATCACCTCATTAACATAACAAAGGAAACTCTTATTGCTCTTATCACAGAAAAGTTCTAGGGTTTCTTTGTGCCAGGAACAGGAATGGGTGGAAGACCAAATTTCTTATCGTAAATCACAATACCATAATCCTAAAGGATGCTTGGTTTGCAGGACACTATCAGATTTCTGATCCTATCGTGCCTTCTGTCATGAGGGCTTTGAGGAAGAGCAGAAAGATGAAATGATTTCCTAGCCATCCCCAGCTAGGAAAGAAGGAAGACAATCAAGTTAAGGGACAGACTTTGGAGTCCTTAATGCATACCATTTGTTTTTATAAAATAAATAAGGTAACTTAGTTAAAGAAGGCAAGCGATAACCCAATATCCCCTGAGTACTTAGTATCAGAACCAGACAGTCCACCCTCACTGATAGGTCCTTCCTAGACTATGTGGTGAGTCCAACTTACTTGTGCCTGGGGATATCTTGATGTGGTGAAGAAGTGGAATGAAATGGTACTAAATTTAGAATCATCTCTTCTACATATTAATGGTATATAGCTTTGGGCAAGTCATTTCAGCACTTTGAGCCTCAGTTTCTTCATTTTTCAAATAGATAGAAATTACTCCTCCCTCATAAAGTCACTGTCAAGTTTAAATGAAATTATCATGTTATCAAACACTCCTGGTGCTTTACCATGTGCCAGGCATTGTTTTATATGTGATCTTCACAATGTATCTACAAAGTAGCTACCAATTTATAAAGGAGAAAAGTAAAACATAGAGTGTTAGGCAGGTATTTAGTAACTGAGAGGGGATTCAAGCCTAGAACATCTGATTCTGTTCTCTTCTGCCTTTTCAGCATACTGGCATTCAAAAGGAATTAATAAATGTTCCTTCATCCACTGATATTTTCATTTAACATATAGAAACTCAGGACAGGAAATATGCAATCTTGGACATTTAATATCTATTCCTAATTTGATCTAGAGGTAAAGTAACTCATAGGCCATTCCCCCTTCCTATCACCGATGTCAGCAGATAGGGCTGTCAGTCTTCCTCTGGGAAATAAAGCAAAGCTTTTCTGTGAACCAAAGAAAATGCCAAATTATCAGGTCTCATGGAGTCCTTTTTGATGTATGTTTCAGGCAATAAGAGAGAGAAGCATGTGATAAGGCCTATCAGAGGGCTTGCAAACAATAGATGCTCAAATCATATTTGTTTAAATGAAATATAGTTTACATGGCCAACTCCAAGAGGATGTTGGTTCAGGGATTATCTCCTAGATGCTCTTGATTAGGGGATGGTGAAATATCTCCTAGGCCAGAGAGTTCATGCTGTTATGACCCCATTTGCAAACATCACCATGAAAGTTTTGCAGATTGGTCCAGCACTTACAAGTAATGGCCAGAAGCAGTGAAAAATGGCATGAACTCTTTCCTTTTCCTTTCTGTTGGAAGAGGGAAGAGGGGTCTCTTTCCTCTGTTTTTTCAATGTGCCACATGAGGTGATTCTTAGCCTCTCTTAGTGGACACATCAGTCCGCAAACTCAACCAATCTCCCAGTCAAACACAATCCACTTGCAACCTAATGCCAGCCATTCTGACTTTAAGCATAGCTCATCATGAGTATTTCCACTGCAAGGAGATAGATGAACTATATACATTATCTCATGAGATTCTCACAATGATCCTGAAATTTGGGCTGGATCATTATTTCCATTTTGCAAAGGAAAAATTGAATTGCAGAAAGATTGAGCAAACTGTTTAGGGGCCACAGTATATTTTTGCAGCTGGGTTCTGACTATAGATCAATGCCTTTTTCTTTCAATGAGCCATTTTCTTAAGTTAAGCATGGTCATTTCAATGCACATTTAAAATATATACACTAGAGGCCCAGTGCACAAAATTCATGTGTGGGGGGTGTCCTTCAGCCCAGCCTGCTCCCTCTCCAATCTGGGAACCCTTGAGGGATGTCTGACTGCCCGTTTAGGCCTGATCCAGTAGAATCGGGCCTAAATGGGCAGTCAGATATCCATTTCATGATACAGGACTGCTGGCTCCCAACTGCTCACCTGCCTCCCTTCCTGATTGCTCCTAATTGTTTATGCCTGCCAACCTGATTACTTCTAACCACTCCCCTGCCAGCCTGATTGATGCCTAACTGCTGCCCTGCCAGCCTGTTTTCCCCTAACTGCCCTTCCCCTGCAGGCCCGGTAACTCCCAACTTCCCTCCTCTGCTGACCTGGTTACCCCTAAATGCCCTCCCCTGAAGGCATCATTACCCTCAACTGCCCTCCAATGCAGGCCTGGTCCCTGCCAACTGTCCTTCCCTGCTGGCCATCTTGTGGTGGCCATCTTGTGTCCACATGGGGGCAGGGTCTTTTAACCACATGGGGGCAGTCATCTTGTGTGTTGGAGTGATGGTAAATCTGCATATTACTCTTTTATTATAAAGGATACAAGCCTGCTGCATGGGCAGGGGCCAGCTGGTTTGGCCTGAAGGGTGTCCTGTATCCGGGTGGGTGTTCCCTTGGGGCATGGGGTAGCCTGGGCTAGGGCCTGTGTTGGTTTGCAGACTGGCCACCCCCCACACTCCCCAGTGACCCAAGCAGAGGTCTTGTTAACTGGGAATTATTTATCTTCTACAGTTGAAACTTTGTCACATACCATTGAAATTTTGTTGCCTTAAGTGGAGGCCTTGACTGGCCAGGCTTTGTGGAAAGCTTGGCTTCCTCCATTGCCCGGGGTAACCCAAGCCTCCCTCCCTGCTCTCTCTGTGGCCGTAGTCATCTTGGTTGGGTTAATTTGCATACTCACTCTGATGGGCTGTAGGCATAGCAGAGGTATGTCAATTTGCATATTACTCTTTTATTAGATAGGATTTATAGAAGAAGAAGAGAGGGGGCTAGAGAAATAAAAACATCAATGATGAGAGAGAATCACTGGCTGCCTCCCCTGCACACCCCACACTGGGAATGGAGCCCTTAACCTGGGCATTTGCCCTGACCAGGAATATAACTGGCCTTCTGGTTCATAGGTCAACATTCAACCACTGAGTCATGCCAACTGTGCTTAATGCACTTTTATTTAAATCTGAAAGTCTTTGCTATAAGAAACAAGTCAGAAAACATTAATTTATAACATTTTCATCTCCCATGACATATTGGATTCAGAAGAATTTCAACAGGTAGAAAAGAGATAGAAATGGGAAAAGAGTTGAAAAACATAAAATCATCACGGAATTTCTAATTGTGTTCCAACTGGCCCCAGTAAAGCCAGTTCCCATTGCTCAGGAATCAGGCACATGAAGAGTATATGATCACTACAGTGAAGGTGGGGGTCCCAAGGGATTAGGTATGTCCTTACTAGTTAAGGTAACTACCAAACACATAGATTTTTGGCTTATTTGGTTGTTTTGTTCTGCACCCCATAAATGCAGTCTACATATTCATGTGAAATGAAAAATAAAACATTTACAAAAATGGACCAGATGCTAAGCCATAAAGAAAGTCTTAATAAATTTTAAAGAATTGAAATCACATCAAGTTTGCTCTTTGACTAGAAAAATTAAGCCAGAAATCAATTAAAGGAGATAAGAAATAAAAATATCCAAAATGCTTAAAGAGGAGGCATTTAAAAGTTTAGGTATAATTTACACACAATGAATTTTACCCATTTTAGTGAGCATTTTGACAAATGCATACAGGCAGGGAATTCCACCGGAATCTATATGTGGACTAGTTTCATCACTCAAAGTCCCCCCTACCAAGTGCCTTTTCATAGATAACTCTTCCTACAACCTATCCCTGGGTAACCACTGTCCTGATTTGTCTCCCAGTAATTTTATACTTCAAATATGATTTCATTAAGTCTGGCCTAATGCATTTGAGTTTCATCCATGGTGTTCAAGGTATCAGTAGAATGTCCTTTTTAATAGCTGAATAGTATGTTAGTATATGGATGGGCCACAGTTTGTTTTATCCATTCACTAATTGAAGGGCATGTCCAGTATTTATTTCCAATAGTTGGTAATTATGAATAAAGTCAATATAAATATTTATATACAGAATTACTGGAACTTAGGGTGAGTGTATGTTTAACTTAATAAGAAGATGCCAAATTTTCCAGTGTTGCTGTGCTATTTTGCATTCCCACAGCAATGAATGAGAATTCCCTTTGCTCACATCCTCACTTGTGGAGGCTATTGTTTTTGTTTTTTTTTAAGTCTTTCAAATAAGTATGTGGTTGCGTCTCATTGTGGTTTTAATTTGCATGTAACTAATTATTACTGATATGTTTGTTTCATTTTTTGGTTGTGTTATAGCTTTGGTGGAATGTTTGTTAAAATGTTCTGTGTTTTTTTAAAATACATTTTACTGATTTTTTAAAGAGAGGAAGGGAGAGGGTAGACAGCTAGAAACATTGATGAGAGAGAAACATCGATCAGCTGCCTCCTACACACGCCCCACTGGGCATGTGCCAGCAACCAAAGTACATGCCCTTGACTGGAATTGAACCTGGGACCCCTCAGTTCGCAGTCCGATACTCTATCCACTGAGCCAAATCAGTGAGGGCAAAATGTTTTAATTTGGGTAGTTTTTCTTATTTCTGAGTTTTGCGAGTCCTTTATACAGTCTGAATATCCTTTATTAAATATGTATTTTCCAATGTTTTCTTCCAGACTGTGGCTTATAACCTCATTTTGTTAACCAAACTGAGGAAAAGCTTTTAATTTTGATGAAGTCCACTCCATAAATTTTTAAAATTTTTATATTTTGTAATATATGTGTCCTAAGAAATCATTGCCTACCACAAGGTTGCAAAGAATTTCTTTTACTGATCTGTG
This sequence comes from Lasiurus cinereus, assembly GCA_011751065.1. NCBI lineage: Eukaryota > Metazoa > Chordata > Mammalia > Chiroptera > Vespertilionidae > Lasiurus > Lasiurus cinereus. The sequence continues at coordinate 44,766,117 of JAAGEH010000480.1, read as the reverse complement.
TGAACTTATGAAATTACTAATGCACAAATTTGTGCATGGGTGGGCCCAGCCCGGCCCACCCTGATGGGGATGAGAAAGGGCCAATAAGAGGTGGGACTGGCCAGGGGGGAGGTACCAAGTGTCAGTTAGCTGGCCTGCCTGCCCACTGGTCAAACTCCTGATTGAACTCCCAATCGAACTCCTGGTGGAGGGGACAATTTGCATATTAGCCTTTTATTATAAAGGATTCTCCAAATTTCTCCTTTCCATCTTCCATCTTACTTCTACAAATGACATAAGACACAATATACCACTGCCCTTCTTTTCCATTAGTCAACTATTCTTTTTGTGTGTAAATCCAATTATTAATATGTTTCTTCTCCCTGAAGAGCTTTTTAGCATTTCTTTCAGTACAGTTTTTCTGGCAATATAGAGGTAGTCAAAAGTAGGTTTAGAGTTGCAATACAAATAAATAATATAATAATTAACAAATAATACAGGATTAAACTGTGTTTTGCATACTAACAACTGTAAGCCTACTTTTGCTAACCCATGTAGATTCTCTTGATCTATTTATTTTTTTTCTGCATGAGTATTTACCTTTCATTATTAAATTGGGGGGCAGGGCTGGGTGTAGTAGTCTGAGTTGAGAGTGTTTTTGCTTGCTTCTGTTTTGCTTCAACACTTTATGGGTGTCATTTGATTTTTTTTTTTTTGCTTGTGTAGTTTCTGACTTTAAGTTGGCTTTAATTTTTATAGCTGTTCTCTATATATAAAAGATCCATTTTCTAATGTCTTCCAAGATTTTCTCTTTATCTTTGAATTTCAACATTTTGAATATGATGGTTTAAGGGTGTGTGTGCATGAGTGTGAATACTAAATATATGTTTCCCTATTTATCCTGCTTGGTGTTCTCCTGCATCTTAAATTTTTGGATTAGTATCTTCTCCTTCTGTAACTCCAATTACATCAATTGATATATATGCTGGACATTAAGATATTGTTTCACATGGACATTTTTTTTCTTTTTGGGGGGGTTCTTGTTTTTCTTTATGCTTTATTTAGATAAATTGTTCAACAGCCATTTCTTATGTCTATATTAATTTACATCCAATTTCATGCCTATAACTTCTCCTGGCCTATCTTTTAGTTCTTTGAATCTTTCCTTGGCTATTTCAAATGTAATAATAAACTGATTAAATACATTCTTCATTTCTGCTCCATGTTTTTTTTTAATTTCTGGCATAAAAGTGCCCCTCACTCTTGTTGAAATTCCTCACCTATTCAAGTATGGTTTCCATTTTTTTTGCACTAGAGACTTTACTTTATGACTACTGTTTATTTTATATTTCTAATTGTTTAAACATCTGGGTGACATTTGAATCTAATTCTTTTGAGTGTACATTGAATTAATAATACTGTGATTCAAGTATCATAAGAATTTCTAGATGCAGAAAAGAAACCTGATGAATAGTTCAAAATCACACATCTGAGAATTGAAACATTGAAGTCAAACAGATTTCAGGTTTCACCTTCCTCTGTACACTGTAATGTGCTGCTCCATAATATGGGCACAATAAGTGCCTACGGAACATATGATTAAATTACCTGGCAATCTCAAGCATGCACAATCTGTCCAAAGTCTTCCAATAGAAATATCTCAGATGATGACAACTTTGGGACATAGCTGAGTGGAAGCCAATAGGATCATATGCCTAAGTTCTGCTGGTGCTGAACTATTACATTTAGCAGAGGAGTGTCACTTTGGCCAAGTGAAGAGTATGCCTGTGTCTTTATTTACATGTCAGGTTTGCTCACCTGCCCAAGCAGCATGACATCTGGAGCAATCAGAGGACAGAAGAACATTTGACATGTCATTTAGATCTCTATTTCACCCTGACTCTTTACTGGGAAAATGTTATTTGTTTTCTCACTTACAAAAATAAGCTCTGTGATGTGTTCCTTTACTTACCAAAACAAATAAAAATCACAACCCTGTTCTAACTCAGAGCTAGGGATACGATGGTTATAAGTCAACATTGTGGCTCTGCAAATTCAGGCAGTGGAATGAGCTGGGCTGGGACCTAGGAGTTTTCCCAGCTCCAATGGCATAGCTGTCCAGATTCCTTGCGGATCAAATAATTTAGAGAAGGGTCAATGTTCTTGCACATACTTTCTTCCTATTCAAGCCAGTGAAGGTACAACAAACAACAAACCTTTTACGTAAGATTGCCAGACCTGAGTGATCCATTGAAACAGACATATTACCTGCAAGGCATGCAGAATAGAGAAGAAAAGTTAATCTGGCCAATGTTGCTCAGTGGTTGAGCATTGATCCATGGACCAGGAAGTCACAGTTTGATTCCTAATCAGGGCACATGCTTGGGTTTCAAGATTTGATCCCCAGTAGGGGGCATGCAGGAGGCAGCCAATCAATGATTCTCTCTCATCATTGATGTTTCTATCTCTCTCTCCCTCTCTAAAATCAATAAAATACATTTTAAAAAAGACAAAAGAAACATGAGCCTCACAGGTGTCTGACATGATCTTCCTCTGCAGAATAGACACTGTAGCTGTGTCTTTGTGGCCTGATTTCTAACAGGAAACCATCATAAGCCTTCCACTTGCTTCTTCAATTTGGAAGACACTTCAAAGGGTTCTCATATTAGAGGTCTCAGGCAATCTATACAAACCTTTCTAACCTTGGACCTAATAAATATTAATCCTGAGGAAATAATTAAAAAGAAGAATATGCAAAAATGATACTTATAACATTGTAAGTTTATAACATTTCAGCAATGACATATCTATGTCATGGATTGTCCTTTACCTGTTAATAAAAATCTGCCCCATATTTAAAGTTCTAGAAAAAAAGAAGCTAGGAGGGAAGTATCAAATTTTTAATATCTGAGAATTTCCCGGAGAAATAAAGGTTGTAAACATTCATATTGAAAAGATATATTAAAAGCCTTGTGTGATAGGAATGTCCAAACCTGAGCACATCACTGTAATCTTTATTTTTTAAATATATTTTATTGATTTTCTATAGAGAGGAAGGGAGAGGGATAGAAAGTCAAAAACATCGATGAGAGAGAGACATTGATCAGCCGCTTCCTGCACACCCCACATTGGAGATGTGCCCGAAAGCAAGGTACATGCCCCCGACCGGAATCGAACCTGGGACCTTTCAGTCCACAGGCCGACGCTCTATCCACTGAGCCAAACCGGTCTCAGCTCACTGTAATCTTTTAAACATTCAGAACAAAGAGGTCATCCAAAAACTTCCCAAGATGTCCAATAGTCACTAGCAAAGTAATGAGTTAATTTGACCTCAAACACCTCATCAACAATATTGGATGCTTAATGCTACTTTTTTCCTTTAACATCAGGACATAATGTGTAGGGCCTATGAGTTTTTTAAGTTATATGATAATATTTTATAGAAGCCAACTTTATTATAGAAATACTAGAGGCCCGGCACATAAAATTCTTGTGCAGGTACAGTTCCTAGGCCTGGCCTATGATCAGGGCCATCTTCCCCTGCTGCCCACAGCTGGCCCCACTCCCACCTCCTGCTGCCACCCACCCCCAGTTCCCCCCGTTCACCATCTGATGATCAGTGCCTGAGAAGGGACCGAGAAGTTGGCTGTTCTCACCTGCTGGCCGGCCTCACCCCTGCTGCAGTTCACCCTCTGTATGGGGGCCTACCGGCACCCCCCATTACCTGTATCCCCCACCAGCCACCCCCGGTTACCCATTCACTGTCAGGCGATCAGAGCCTGCAGGCCGCGGAAAGGGACCGAGAGGTGGTCAGTGCACCTCATAGTGACTGGTCCAGCAGTCATTCTGGTTGTTCCACTGTTAGGGTTAATTTGCATATTACCCTTTTGTTATATAAGATATCTATCTATATAATAAAGTATAAATACATAAATTACTATATATGACATATATGTGTGATATAGTATAAAATGTGTATGACATAATACATAGAAATATATCTATATATTATGTCTGCGTGTATTTGCTGAGATGGGGAGACTAAAAAATAAAAACAAAAATAAGGTATTATTAAATACTCTCATATAAAATATAATATATGATGGTTTTTGTGTTGTTTCATATGATGAAAAGTGGGACTTTCAGTACTGAAATTCTAAGTCTTGCAAATTCTTTAACTCTAGGCCTAATTACCTAACAATTATAAGTAATTCCCCTCCCATAATATCTCCACCCAAACTGTATATAATCATATGTAAGGACCTAATGAAGAGATTTTTACATGATACAGAAATAAAAATTTTTAAGTTAATTTTCAGCTACTGTTGGGATTTGAGTGCTAAAAATTAATTACACCTTTCACCTTTCACCAAGTTAGTATCCTATTAAGAAATAGACACCAGAAGCTAAGTAACATGTTTAAAATTTATCTTTATTGTTGATAGTACTGAACTGGATTTCTGTATGGCCACTGGATCCTTTAATAAACTAACTGGATCCTAAATCTAGAGGGTAGGACCAATCATCTGAAGGGTTTGCTGAGCAGATAACCTTATTAGAATCCTCATTGTGTTTCCTCTGGGTATAGAAAGGCCCCCCCATATATACTTTCAAAGTTGGGCTTGTCGCTGACCCAGGTGTGTGGATGGGTCCAGAGTGCCCACAGCCAATTTGGGCCAACTTGAAAGAGAAATCTTAGAAGGATCTGAGCTACAGGTACTGGTGAGTTCTTTCCGCATCATTCTCCACAAAGTCAGACCTTCTTCCCTGGCAATGAGGGAGTGAGTGGGAAAGAAGTATTTCTCCCATTCATATGCTTTCTCTCCTAGTGCAGTGATGCTCCAATGTGGTTCTTGAACTAGTAGCATCAGCATCACCTGAGAATGTGGCAAAAAATGCAAATTCTCAGGCTCCAGCCCAGACTTAGCAAATCAGAAACTCTGAGGGCACAATCCGGCCATCTGATTTTCCACAAGCCCTCCTATGAGGCTCTGATCACAATTGTGTCTGCTGAGAACCACAATCCTGAAGCATGTAATGGAAATTCAGTGTGTATGAATTTAACTGTAGTTAAAAACTTGTTTTGAATTTTTTGGGGAAAAAAGTTATAATAGGTTTCATATAACCTGCTATTCCATTTTTAAATGTATGCTTACTATAAATGCAAACGATCACCTATAGCTGTTGTTGTCGTCGGTAGTGGTGTGTGTGTGTGTGTGTGTGTGTGTGTGTGTGTGTGTGTATGCGCGCGCGCGCACGCATGCTAAGCACATTTCATTCCAAGTTCCTGTTTGTGTCTTGAGAAATTGTGTCAAGATTACCGTCCAGCCATATACCCCATGAAGATACACAAAGAGTCATGAGACCGCCCTCGTCACACCTGAGGTCATTCTATCTATGCATTGTGGGAAGCTTAGCCTAAGTGTGGAGCATGAGCGTGTCCCCAGAGTGTCCCCAGTGTGGTGGAGCCCATGGCCAAGAAGTCAAACCTTCTCATTTCCTGTCTCTTATGAATTTTAACAGCGCTCTTGGAGATTAAATTAGCTAAGCACCTTGCTGTCCATGCTTTAGCCATGGTTGCATCCTGAAAAACTCCCAGTCTGGTAGCCAGATGAGCTAAACGCTCATTGTTTTCCACAGAAAGTTCAGAAGGTATTTACGTTTGGCCCCCAGTCCTCTGGCACCTGCAGTGACCGGCACTGGCTGGCATGCTTTTCCCTCGATCGTTTTTCCTGCCAGTGCTGCTGGAAGACTTGCCAGACCCTGCATGCAGATGGCTTTTGATGGAAAAATGTCTCCCCGGGCACCTCCTTGTAGGAACCACATATATCAAAATCCAGTTCGCAGACCACCCCTCCAGCCAAACATTCATAAATGTCCAGGAGGAAAAGAAGTTATGCAGGAAGACTATATCTCTTAATAAAATCTTGAAAGAGTTTCCATTTCATTTCTCATAAATCCTCTGTAAGTGAGTGTTGTACAATACTTTCTTAAGAGGCAAAATTGCCTCCAAATCTTTTCCTGGATCGAGACTACGGGCTCGTTTGTACCTGTCTAACTCATCGTAATCCATCTCTTATTTGACAGTAGGAGACACTATTTTTTATTTCATTTATTATATTATTATTCAAGCTCATGTTTAATAAATAAGCTTTCACTGAACACGGCTTCTTTTTAGTATGAAAGTCTAATAAAGTTCAGCATCAATGTCACCACTTGTTCGTGGAGTGGAACTTGCTTCAGAAGGCATTGTGCTCTATTTTTGCCTGCTAGAAAGTGATAGAAATTTGGGGGAGTGGACAGAGCACTGTGAGTCAGAATATAAACTCAGAAATTCAACAGAATGGGTCAGATTAAAATACCCCTATGTGATCTAGACCAAGTAATTTATTTTCCTGAGCATGATTTTTTTCTTTAATTTTTATTGATTTTATTGGGAAAACACTGATTAATAAAGTTATAGGTTTCAGGTATATAATTCTATAAAACATCATCGATATATTGTGTTGTGTGTTTACCACCCCAAGTCAAGTCTCCTTCCATCACCATTTATCCTCCCATAACCTTTTCTACCTACCCCCATTCCCTCTGGTAATCACCATACTGTTATCTGTGCCTAAGAGGTGTGTTGGTGTTTATACTTAATCCCATCACTTTTTTCACCTAGCCTCGCACCTCTTTCCTCTCTGACTATTGTCAGTCTCTTCTCTGTATCTATGAGTCTGTTGGTATTTTATTTGCTAATTTATTTTGTTTATTAGAATGCTTTTGTTTCCTTATCCTCAGAATGGGAATAATAAGAGATCACTGTAAGAAATTATTTTTAAAATGACCTAAAAGCTTAATGCAGTGCCTGGCACATCATATGCATGCATTAAGTGGTATTTTATTATTTCCTTACTAGAGGCCTGATGCATGAAATTCATGCATGCGGAGGGGGGGATCCCCTCAACCCAGCCTGCATCCTCTCTAATCCAGGACCCCTGGGGGATGACTGACAGCTGGTTTAGGCCTGATTGATCGGGCCTAAACCAGCAGTTAGACATCCCTCTCACAATCCTGGACCACTGGCTCCTAATCGCTCACCTGTCTGCCTGCCTAGTCACCTCTAACTGCCCCCCTCTTGCTAGTCTGATTACCCCTCACTGCCTCTGCAAGCCAGCTTGATCGTTCCTAACTGCCCACCCCCCACTGGCCTGGTCACCCCTTATTGCCCCCCCTGCTGGCCTGGTTACCTCCAACTGCCTCCCCATCAGCCTAGTCAACCCTCACTGCCCCCCCAAGCCTAATTGGCCCCAACTTCCCCATGTTAGGTTGGTTGCCCCCAACTGCAAACCCCCTCTCCTCCAGCTTGGTCACTTCTTTCTTCCCCCACTGCTGGTCATCCCCAACTGGCCCCCTCTGCCAGCCTGGTTGTCCCTATATGCCCAACCCCCTGGTGGTCTAGTTGCCAGCCTGGTAACCCCACACAGCCTGCTGTTCAGTCATTTGGTCATCCCCTACTGGCCTGTTCATAGACAGCCATCTTGTGAGGGTGTGAGGGTCAATTTTCATCATACCTCTTTATTATATAGGATAGCATTGAATTTAATAATAGCCTCAGGTTCTTCTAAAGCAGTGGTTCTCAACCTTTCTAATGCCGCGACCCTTTAATACAGTTCCTCATGTTGTGGTGACCCCCAACCATAAAATTATTTTTGTTGCTACTTCATAAATGTAATTTTGCTGCTGATATGAATCATAATGCAAATATCTGTGTTTTCCAATGGTCTTAGGCTCTAGAGCAGCAAATATCTGTGTTTTCCAATGGTCTTAAACCCACAGGTTGAGAACCGCTAACGGTCGCCTAAGACCATTGGAAAACACCAATATTTACATTACAATTCGTAACAGCAGCAAAATTACTGTTATGAAGTAGCAACGAAAATAATTTTAAGGTTGGAGGTCACCACAACATGAGGAACTATATTAAAGAGTTGGGGCATTAGAAAGGTTAAGAACCACTGTTCTAAAGTATAGTAATAGTTGCTCTTATCTGAACATACTATGTTCTGTGAACTGCCAAATACTTGATGTGAATTATCTCATTAAATACTTCCAATAACTCTGCAAGGTAGGTGTCATTGGCATTACCATCTCACAGATGAAGACATTGAGAGGTGGAGACATTCAGTGTCCCTTACAGAGGTCACATGGCTAGAAGTAGTGGAATTACAGTATGCTTTAGTGCCTGTCTCCTCTGTAGGAAGAGGCCATCCTATAAGTTGGGAGCCTGAAGAAGAATGTTAGAAGCTCTGCGGGCCCCCCTCAAGGGCATGCAACATGTCTCCGACATTGGAGCGAGGGCTAGAGGGTCATTTCATGATCTAGTGAAACATTGGAAAGTGCCTGGAATTTTGACTCTGTCCAATGTCCACTCAGACAGACCAGAGATGTGTATGACCTTGTTCAGTTGTTGTTAAGTGTTCTGGCTGCCAGCTTCTTTATTTGTAAATGGAGTGAGGAATGCTAAAGGGCTCTTGGGGACCTTCAGGGAGGCTATACTGCGTTGTGCTGTGAGCATGCAGGCTCTGGAGTCTGATTGCCTGAAGCGCAGCCAGGACCCACTTCGCTAGTTGAGTGATCTTGGGGAAATCCCTGTATCTTTCTTAGCCTCGGGACCCTTCCTCTTATCAGTACTAGAGAACGAGTGGCATTCTTATAAATTCAACAAAATAAATATGACTAAAATCGGGATCACGAACATAGTTTTACCTATTTTCCTTATGTGAGAAATTCTTCATTATATCGCAGTTGCGTGTGATTGGTTTCAGGGAATTTAATTGAAATGCATAGTACTTTGTTAGTTGCAGGCATTCCTAAATGACAATTATGAGGTCATCCAAGGCCCCTGCTGAGGAACTGGCTTTGGGGTCCAAGAGTTCCAGCACAGCCCTCAATTGAAGCCACATTTTAGCTATGACATATCTTAGAAAAACTTGAACCTTATGTTTATTTCCTACTCACACAGGGTCTGCAAACATTTTCTGTAAAGGGCCAGATAGTTCATATATTTAGGGTTTGTGGACCAAGAAGCAATGTATTCAACTCTCCCAACAATTGGGCCACCAAAAGGCCACCACCCAGCCTAACACGACAGGCAGCGGGCGATTTCTGAGGGTGTAGTTGGACAACCCTGTCCCAGGGTGTAGAGGCTGAGTGCATGCATTCACCTGGGTTTGTATCTACATTTGTCACTTTGTAGCCAGATGACCTTGGGAAAATGATGGAAACTCCCTTTGCCTTGGTTTCCTGCTGTGTGGGAAGGGAATGAAGAGTCTGTGGGATGCTGGGTTGGATGAGTGAGCATGTGGCAGGTACTTACGCAGTGTGTCCCCTGCAATACAGGATGTTTGTCTTTATTGCTACCAGGCCCCTCCAGTTTTTCTCATTTCTCTGTTTTATAAAACACACCCAGTACCAGCTACGCCTCACTTTGTAGTGCTCTAGCTCTCTTTAGTCCTTGTGTCAGGATTTCTCTCTGTGTGTTTTCATGATTCTCTTGTGTCTGAACCACCTGGGACACATCCAAACCACCTGTTACAAACGCAGGTTCCTGGGGCCTTCCCCAGACTTGCCGGATGGTGGCTTCTGGAGGTGGGCCCTGGGAATGATCACTTAGTAGACTTACGTCACTGGTGATTGCTCTACACATGAAGTGTAGGGTCCATTGCCCTCAGAGGTCCCTATGCCCTCCTTCTGATTAAATTCCAGGCTGGAAGATGAATAGAAAGGAAGAAAGCCAAGCACTGAATGAACATTAATTCCAATTCATCAGCAGCCTGGCTTGAGGCTCAAACCCAGTAGTTGATACACACTTCTCAATTTCCTCCAAGACGAGGAGAGAAAGTAGTAACTGACGATTGGGAAAACCAAGCCCTGTCCCATCCAGGCTGTGTGGTTGAACCAAGGGAGCTAATGCCATGCAGAAATGAACTCAGCTAAACCCTGTGGATTTGGAACTCAGTGTGGAAAGGCTGACCTTACAGTGTCCCAGGACTCCTTCCAGAACAGTGGGTTTGGGAGACACACAAGCACCTTGGACTTCCCCAGCCTCCACGATGAGAAGCAAGCACCCCAATGTGCAGCTGCTCAAGCAAAAACCCCTGGGATTACTTTTTCTAAGTGTGAAAATCTTCATTTGTTTTTAATTTATGCAATAAAAGTGAATATGTGGTGGTAGATGACTAGTTGTTTGCATTTTTTAAGGTGAAAACTTCAAAACGTATAAATAAGGTAAAATTTAAAAGCATTCTTCTACACTCAATCCTTCTCACTAAAGATAACTATAATTATTATTCTTCTGTGTCCTTCTAGAAATGTCTTAAGCGTATGCATAGTCTTAAGCATCTACATAGAAACTTGCTGGATGTGTTTACTAAAAACTCATTTTGTTTACACTAAGAAAAATCATACAATATTTACTCGAGGCAAGTAGCTCTTTTGAGTTCAATTATATACTTGGCCAAAGTTCACTTTTAATTCCAAATGTCCATTTCTAACACTTCTATCCTTTCTAATACACCCACTTCCTTTTTCTTCCATTCTATAATGTCATCCCCTATATTACTTAGAAATTAGACAGATGGATGACTTATCATCATCCCAGTAAGGATGAATGCCTATAGGTAGAGAGATATTTCTTAAAATGTAACAAATGCATACACCAAGCTCTCCACCACTCTGCAAATCAGCCTGATGTTTCCCTGGGCCCTATCAGCAAAACACTAATATTGCTTACCACCCCTCTTTTCCTCTCACTCACAAAATCTGGGGACAGCTTCCAGAATAGTTGATGAGGCTACCAAACCAAGAGGTGACAATGTGCTTGCTTAAAGATTTACATATTCAGGCACCCTGTCTCCTCGATGTCTCCCAGCTCACCTCTAGCAACTCACAGTGAGCTTTGAAAAGCTGTTAGGTAGGGTAGAAGAACATTGATTTGCTCACAAAATCTACAGTGGCTCCATCCTACAAGGCATGGCTCATTCAGGGAGTCAGTAAGATAAATATCTCCAGTGGAGAATCTGAGAACTTCCAGAGCACTGAAGACAAGCAAGCAAGTAGAGTCTGAATCTATAAGAAAAGAGAAAATGCAGATTCCTCAACCACAGAGCAGCAGGCCTGATAGAGCTTATCAGAAAAAAAAATTGGCAGTGGACAAGGGAAATGGAAGCTTGTGAACACTTAGCAAGAGAGGAACCAGCATGAAATCACCAAGACAATGCCATCCTTCAGTACCCATATAACCACATTCCCTTTTTTGGTGCAGTTAACAGACTGACAGACCAGGAAAATACCATAAACATAGGGGATCAAGAGCTCAGCAGAAGGTTTTACAAAATCCTCAATGAGGGTAGGATGATATTTTATTTAGTTAGCTTCTCAGAATGTCTGACCGGCCAGAGGTAATTAGTGGTGCACCTCAAGATTTGCTGTGATACTTAAGCGCCCCATGGATGACACAACCTCGGGGAAAGGACTACTGGGAATTCTGGAAGAAGGCAGAGGTCCTACGTAGGGTGCTTATTACAAGATTGTGTGTTTTGGAGTAAATACGAATGAGCAAAAATAAGCCAGGGTCTTAGTCAATAATGGAAAGACATAAGAGGTATTAGAAAACTTAGGAAAAAGGATAAAAGAGGACAGAGCCTTTTTCTGCCTGGCAGGTGTTGGGGCAGAGGCAATTGCCCTCAGGGTCTGTGATCATTAATTTGGGGCAAACTTCATAGGGAAGAAAGGAAAACCTCTAGATACTTAGGAGAAAAACCTTACATGTTCATAAGGAAGAGAATTTATTCAGTAAAAGAGAGCAAATAAAAAGAGTTCTCATCGATTTTCTAAAGTCCTTCACAAAGAGCAGGCTAGACCAGTGGTTGGCAAAATGCGGCTCATTTCCTAGACTCTCGATTCCAATAATTACAGGCTGTTGTTGTCGGCAAACTCATTAGTCAACAGAGAGGCAAACCGCAGCACAATTTGCCGACCACTGGGCGAGACAACTGGACCCCAGAGGGTCGAGTGAGACTCTGGTATCTCATTGGAACTTGACTTCTTGCCTCTCCAGAAATAATGATCTCTGAGTGGATGAGCAAGGGAGTGAGAGTCATTCATTCAGCCTACTCTTACTAGATACTATCTGCCTCAGAACTAGCCTTGTGCTGGGCAGATAGCTATGTATAAGACACCCCTTGTCTTTAAGGATCTTGTAGCCAAGACTCTTTCCCCCCCCCCAAAAAAAAATGGTGCCTGGATTACCTAAATCAGAATACTTGTGTTAAAAGTAGATTTTTTTTAAATCCACCCTACATTTGTCAAATATACCTTTTAACAAGTTCCTAGGTCATGGTATTGGACATTAAGTTTAGTAGCCACTGCTCTGATGGAAGCATGTAAGAATCTAAGTAGAGAGTGAATGCATGTATATGGTAGTGGTGAAGATATGTGTATTCATCCATTTGAGGACATGATGTGAGAATCTATGGGTGAGCATATGTGAATGCACATGGTGGAGAGGTGGTTGCCTGAGAAAAGACATATTTATGCATTGTGTTCAATTACCTAATCATAAAAGAATAAAGGACCAGATCCTGAGTTTCTGAAACTAAAAGCAGCTCATGCTCTATTGAGAGTAAGTTTAAGGATCTGAGACATGAAGTATTCTGCCCTCACAATGTAGTCTGTGATCCACGGGATAGAAAATAAGCCAATGTTTTTATACTGTCAGTGTGTTGTGGCAATGGCACTTTTCAGAGACACTGAGATCTTGCACTTACTATCTGTGTGACAGTGCACAAGAATTATGATTGTGGAGCCTCGATGTTCCTCTCCAAAGAATGGGGTAGTAGCACTAGTCCTTTAGAATGTTATAATTCTGGCATTGTGATGTGTCATGCAGCCCTGGTGACCAGATGCATGAGACCTGGAAGAGTGCAAAATGTCATAACTTAAGGACTGAGATCCAGGAGGTGGAAGGTTTTCCCTCTAATACTGCTCTGGGGGTCTTGGGCATCAACTCAGGAATTCATGATGAAGACAGCTGCATCTATCCTCCTTCATCTGTCCTCCAATGAAAGCCTGGATTTTCCCTGTTCTTTACATCAAGAGCAAGCCATCAAGCCATGGACTTCCTTAGAAGATACTGTGCTTCCTGTTATCAGAAGGATTTGAGCACAAACTGGGCCATGAGATGTGTGCCCCATCCACCAGCAGGACTTTGACTTTGGGCAACTGTCATCTCCCAGAGCCAGGATCCCAAAATACTGAGATCCTGAATTTCCCTAGTGTCCCAGGATCTTATTCATTGTCTGAGTCCTGATGACATGTTCAGATCCCACATTGGATGTCCTCCTTGTCCACTTGTACCATTAAGAATAGCTCTGAGGAGGCCATCAGAAGTGGCCAGCAGAAGGTCATACATACAAACATGGATTTACATCCAACTCCTCTCCCCAGTGAAGGTGCCACCCAGGCTGGAAGAGATGTGGCCCTCACCACAGGGCCTTTCCCAAATGCACCCCAGAACAGGCTGGGAGCAGTGCTCTGCTCGACTTACTGTGTTTCAATGGCTTCCTACCTACTGGGTTGCCATATGTTCAAGATCATTCTATTGCCAGATGTATGTCAAAGTTTTCCTTTTTAAAATGTAATTTTCCCCAGAATTTATTGGCATCCTACAATGCTGCTTCTTGGCTGCAAAAGCAGCTTTTCTGCCATTTGGGCCCAAAATAGAAACCACATGCAACCTTGACAGTAATCATGACCGAGGAGAGAGAATGCACGTCTATTTATAAGGCTCCTGAAGGTGAGTTCTTCTTTTGTGCTACTGCTCTGAAGATAAGGTCAACCTAGCTGGGAATATCAGCCTATTGACTGCAACTTTACTTAAAAATTAACTCAATCACAAATATATAATGATGACCAAAATATTAAATAGCATGGATAAAGTTTGTTACTACACATTTTTAAAAATGTGAGATGTTTATGAATTTGAGTTTTGTTTAGAAGCCATATATTTTATTCTTTGCCTTGTCATTTATTTCTTATTCTCAATGTCACATGCATGGTGAGATCTTAGCATCTCATTACTTCATGGATGCTATAATACCCAGGCATATGCTCATATGTATGAGTATGCTGCTTGGTAGAAGAGATGGTAGAAGAACACTCAAGAATTTTACTGTTATTCAACAAAGCACCAACATGTATGTTTGACATCCAGGATGCACTTTTGGGAATCACATTCATGTTAAACATTCTTACTCATTTTCATTTGAAGAGTTTGGACAAATAATCAACATATTTGTTTTCATTTCCTGGCATTTGGGATGGCAGCCTTCCTGGGCCCAATGAGTAATAGTCAACTCACCTCTGAGAACAAGAGTGTCCATATATCTTTCCAGGATACTAATGTTCACCCCCACCTCACTCTTTCTCAAAGCTGATGTCTTCTTTCCTATCAGCTACCCACCTAAGATTGTTGCATTTCTGGGTTGTTCCTTTGTTACCTGGTTTATTTGTTGAAGTGGTTTTGGATGGAAAACACGCTGCCTATTCAAATCAGTAAATTAAAAAAAAAAAATACTGCTGGGTCACCCTGGGGTAGCCATTGGAAAATTCACTACTCTGGAACATTATCGAATGCATTTAAGGTGGATCATGTACACAGTGACATTTTGGGACTTAAGATACTATTGGTCCTATTCACACTTTACGCTGCCTCTGCTAAGAATTTTGCTGGGGACTACTTCGGGGGCTCTAGGACAGAGTCTGGCTGCCAGCTGGTGTTGAAATGGAGTTTTCCCTCTGGAGTAATCAATTATCATTTCCCAAGACGAGCTCATGGAATGCTGCCAGCACAGTGGGTTGAAGAATCCTGGAGCTGGAACTCTTTCCCAGATGTAGAGGTCATCCCATGTGCATGTGGTGGTGATAAACCAGAGGCGCAGAGAGAAGAAACAGTGACTATTGAAAGCAGGTCTGATGTGAAGAAAAGTTGTAAAACAGGTAACAGTGATATAACACATATTACATGTAAGTTGTTATCAGCTGAGGATGTTAAAGAAATCAGAGACAGATTTCCAGGTTCCAGTGGAAGGAATGGATCTTAGGTATAATCTGTTTCAATCCCCTAATTAGTAGGCAGTAGCTTTGATGGAGAAATTGCAAAACACTACACCACTGCAAAAAAAAAAAATACAACCCAAACTCTTTCCCCAAGGTCTTTACAGGAATATGCATATTAATAAATAATAAAACAAAGTAATATATGTGATGATAATCGCTTTTTTTAGCATTTATTAGGTGTGTTAAGTGCCTTGTTAACACTTTATGCACACAAATTCAATTAAGTACTTTTTTAAAAAAACTGCAATTACTTTTAAAAAATATTTTTAAAAATAAGGTAGGCCCTGTTATGATTCCTACTTTACAGATGGAGAAACTGAGGTTCAGGGCAGTGTTGGCACTAGTGAAGCAAAAGGCACCTGTCTTGGGTAAGAAGTTAAAGGAGAACACTTTTTTCAGCTATTAAGGGGAAAAAAAAGAACCACATATATATATATATATATATATTTTTTTTTATATATATATATATATATATATCACATAGACACAGACATGGGTGTAGTGTTAGTCAGAAGGAAGGGTGTTGGGGAATAGGTGAAGGTGAGCAAAAGAAGGGGTAGGAATGGGGACAGAAAGAGACTTTGCTTGGAGCAATGGGTGGATAGGTGCACGATGCAGTGTGCAGATGATGTTTTATTGAGTTGTATACTTGAAACCCATAACGTTTTGTGAACCAATGTTACCTCAATAAATTCAATATAAAAGGGTAACCCTTCCAAACCAAAAACCAAATAAACAAACAAAACCAACAACACAGTTTTCACAATTTGAAACAATCAGGTGTAAAAACATTCACAATGAACAAAATATTAAAATTTTAAATAAAGGCAGTATTAGTGTAACTGAGTTTTTCCTTTGCCTGAATCGGGCTCCAGTCTGGTGTGGTGCTGGCTCGGAGCATTGGTTAGAAGACTTTCCAAAGCTCTATAGCAGTAAGTGGGGCATATGGCCTAAGAGATTTGATTTTCCAGCTTGATCTTTCAACCACTGCTCTCCAAGTGTGAAGGTCAAGGGTCTAATCTTGCTGATGTGGGTCCTGGGCAGGAGCTATCAAGGGAAGTCTATCTTGCCCAGATCTGCAAGTGAGTTAAGATAGAGCAGATGTGAAAAGTCAAGAGAAAAGTGGCAGTGCGCCAAGTCCTGTCCACTGGAGAGGAAAATCCAGCTGGGTTTCAGGAAACTGATCATGAAATACTGAGATTTGAATACTATTGTCAGGATCTGGGGAACGGCAGCTGAGTGTGCAAGTGGGAGTCAGGACTGACTACATCCCTGAGTTAGGAAAGGGTTTTATGAACTCCAAGGAACATGATGCTCAGACAAGCAAGCACATCCATGAATGGAATCAGGGAGTCGCTTAGCATCTTGGACCCCAGGGCCATCGTTCAGAATCATCCTAGGTTGGCAATTGATAAAACCAGGACTTGCCACTTAACAACCACACCATGTCTCCAGAGAAAGGGTGATTGCCTTATTCAGTTATACATTTCTACCCACACCCCTACCCCCACAAATATTTGAGCCCTAGTCTGGGACAGGGTAGGTTGATAGGTCCTTGGGGACAGGGTGGATCCTGGCTTATGGACACAAAAAAGATTCTTTTCTGCTAAACCTCTGAAAACTTAGTAAGAGCATTGTACTAGTTCGGGCTCCTTATGTACTTTTGCTTTTAATTTTCACAATCGTATCATTTGTAGGTGCTCAAGCAATTGAGCTCGTCTTCAGAGTGGCGAATGTTGGTACTAAGATGCAAGGACAGATCCGGCAAGGGGTTCAGTTGGAAAGTGATGCAAGAGGCACTTTCCTTGGGAGAGTGAGGACTGGATGGATTTCTGATGGAGGAAATACGGAATTTCACTCACAAACTAATGGAATGCGAAAGCTGTTGAAATTTCATAGCAGAGGGCACCCCCGGGATCCCTTCCCAAGTGTCTATTACAATAATATCTAGATTAATGCAAGAGATGTTTCTCCAACTCCCAGGTAATCTAGAAAATATGTTATTCGGATTTCAGGGGGATTCACCTAACAGGCTCGGAGACAGGAGACCCTAACGTTCTGCTTTTCTCACCAGTACACTGACCTTCCCAAGATAGGTAACTTCAGTGAGGCATATTTCTTTTTATTTTGTGTCACCACTTCACAGCCCTCAAAACTACACAAAGCACTGGGCCTCTCTCCCTCTGGGCCCACCTCCCACATGAAGTGCTTAGGCATGGAGCCAACTAATGTGGCTTGGCTATTGGCACCTTGAAATGGACGTAAATCCCTAATCTTCTGATTTATTATTTCCTTTTCTTCAAAGAGAGGGGAAGGCAGCAATGCTTGAAGTATTTAGGCAGTTAGTCTCTGTACAAATCCATCTCTTGTCTCACCCCCAATTCAGGGGAATAATATTTTTTCCCCAAGTTACATAAGGCATGATAGAAAGCATTTCAGAACTCTCTCTGCCCGGGGACCGATTTCTTGCAGTAAATCTCTAGAAAATCTTTCACAGTTTCTAAAATAAGTGCCCTGGCTTTGGAAATAGGTTTTACAATGTGAGCAAGCTTGAGTTCACTCATGTGTTAACCTTGCCATCACTTCCTCTCTTTTCATCATCTTTCTGTCTTCAGTTCCAACACAGTTTCATTCAAATCGCAGGTGCAGCTGTCTGCGTTTGTGTAAGTAGAGCTATAGTTAAGACCTGGGGATTTTTGATATTAAAGCTGAATGTGAAGTCAAAAATAAAAAAAGCCATGGGAATGAGGTGAAATTTAACGTGAACTGGACAATTTCACAATTAGCCAAAGAACTGAGATCATTATCAACTAGAATTTCCCAGACACACCTTGTCCTAGCTGAACAAGGCATATGGTATGGCATTAACCCCTTATAGTTTTGTCCGTGTCTGTGTTAGTGTATCAGTAGATGCTGTCACTAAATGAATAGAAGATGCACAGAGGAACCAAAGATCAGTTGGTTATATCTGTAACTTAGCCCTGTTTATGGTTGTATAATGGATGGGGGGGAGGGGGGAAGGCCATCATTAGATAAGTTTTTTGGTCTTGGGGTAAATTCCTGATAGTTCCTGGATTTCATCAGGTTGAAACGATGGTCCATCTTTCTAATTTGGCCCATAAGTCTGTTCTCATGCTCAACTTTAAATTCATCTATTTCCCAACAGCTCATCTCTTGACTTACCTTTGTTTTCTGGATCTCAGAACCAAAGGCTGTACACAATTCCTGGTTAGTATCTCACAGATTAATTCATTTTTGATTCTCTTATCTTTTAAAATGATCAACTTTCAATTGCCATTTTGGCTGTCTGCTTCTGGCCTTCTCTTAGATCAGCTTCTTGCTTCTAGGAATGCCAATTTCTGTCACAAAAGATCCAGTCGCCCTTAATCTATGGCTATTGAACTTTTAAGTAGCCCGCATGCACTAATAAACATTAGAAAATTTATCTCACCATGCACATGCACATATACACTGACTCGTAATCATGAACAGAGCATATCTGGACAATAACTGACTGAGACATACTCTATTTGTCTTTGTAAATCGAAGGGGCAGCCACCATGTTTGTGAGTTAATGTCTTTAATCCTGGCAGTGAGACACTCTAATACCCAATTCTAGGCATATGGTTCATTTTTGCCTCCAAGTCTGGGACCAATCAAATTCCAAAGCTTTTGAGACCTCAGGTTACTATTTATACTTCATTACACTTCAAGTACATCTTGAACATCTTTCTCCTGTTCTGACTTTGAAATCAGCCACCTAAGAGACAGTGATCTTCTACTACCTGGCCTCTATCCCTGATGGACATTTTAAGATTCCACAGGTATGTTCTTTTTACCTTCCTTTCTTCATTTTTTCTACCTTCCTTCCTCCCTTCCTCCCTCCCTTCCTATCTTCATTCCTCCCTTTTTTCTTTTCTCTCTCTCTTCATCCCTCCCTGCTTCCCTTCCTTCTTTTTTTTTTTCCAATAAAGATAGCATGTTAATTATATACTTTGTAGAAACTTGCAAATCTGATTGGAAAGAACTTCTTCCACCCCCAGCTTTTGTGTAGAATACACACACAGAATGAGGAAAAATATTTAAAAGGAATACAGCGGTACCTCAAGATACGAGTTTAATTCATTCCATAACCTTGAGGCGTGGGAAACTATGAGACGCTCCAGTCGCGATAAACTGGTGGGTCATGTGCAGCCGGCCAATCCGCGCGATTACTCCTATCTCAAATTTGCTCGTATTTCAAAGCAAAAATCGCTCGCTCGACGGCTCGTATCTTAAAAATCTCGTATGTTAGGGCACTCGTATCTCAAGGTACCACTGTATAACATTAAGCACCAAAATGAATAATACAAACAGTTCTTGTCATTGAGAAAAAGAAAAACAAAATAGCATCTGAATCAAACTTAGAATAAAATTAATAATATAAATAATGCTATTTATAAATTTTTGAGTATTTCTATATCTGAATTAGACAAGGTATTGCTCTATGGCAATTGCTGCTCAGGTATAGCTTCTCCAAATAGTGGCTGTCATGGTGTGTGTGTGTGTGTGTGTGTGTGTGTGTGTGTGTGAGTGTGAGTGCCTATTGGGGTATGTTTTAAGATTTCTTTATTTATTGGGGTTTTGTTTTTAGAGAAACATTTTTTTGTTGTTCCACTTATTTTTGCATTCATTCGTTGATTCTTGCATGTGCCTTGACTGGGGATCAAACCTACAACGTTGGTGGATCGGGATAAAACTGTAACCTACTGTGATACCTGGCTAGTACCTAAGATTTCCCTAAAACTCACATTTCTCTGAGGTAGGAATCATCTTTAATTCACCAATGAAGAAACCAAGGCTTAGAACTATACTATTAATTAAGTAATTTTCAAGACAGGTAAGTGGCAGGGCTGAGTTTGACTAATCTGAGGAAGCAATGAGCATGGGACTTAGAGAATAAGCCAGGAACCATCTGTAGAAGTTCCTGGATGCTGGGATGAAGAACCAAAGGCAACAAGGAGCCTCAATATTGCTTGGTTGAGAAGTAACTCATTAAAAGGATAAATTCAGCCCAAAGAGCTAGATCCACTGGGGTAGAGTAAGAAACAAGAAAGTTAGCAACTGACAGATGACATCCATTCTAATAGGATCTTCTCCCTTCATTATTCCAATTAATTAGAAACAGAGCACATGACTTTGGTAGCCTGCCAAGGAAAATTCTCCCATGTTTGCTTCTTCAGTTGTTTGCCTTTAAATCAATTCCTCAAAGTGGTTTTCCCTTTCCTCCAATGTTAACTACTAAAATGTGTAATGATACTCCAGAAATAAAAAATAATAAAAAGGTAATTTATCAAAGCAAAATAGTATTTCCCTCAGATCTAACATCATTTCTGAGGAATAAGTTTGGGGCTAGAGACCCCGTACTAGCAGTGAAAGATGCTCAAAATTTCACCGACAGAAGATGGAATTTTGCCAGGAGCTGATGATTATTTGTTATGGGATGGAGAGTGTTCTGGGGGGATTTCCACAGTGTGTGGGGGAAAGCCCCTTTCTGTTCAGACTCTTTGTAAAGTCATAGGATGGGGTTTCAAGGGACAAAGAATGTTTGTTGCAATGGAAGCCAATCCTCTTCCCAGAAGTGCAGTGGTTTCTCCAGGGAAAGGAGAGAGAGAAGTTAGGGATGGATGAGTGTGCTGACTAATCAATATAATCAGTGCCCCAAGAGGGGCAGAAGTTGAAACCATTGTATCTTACAAAAGAGTAATATGCAAATTGAACATACCTACACTACACCCACCAGCCACACCCACCAGCCAATCAGAGTGAGTATGCAAATTAACCCAACCAAGATGGCTATGGCCACAGAGAGAACAGGAGTGAGGCTTGGGTTTCCTCTGGAGATGGAGGAAGCCAAGCTTTCCACACACCCTGGCCAGCCCAGGCCTCTGCTAAGGCAACAAAGTTTCAATGGCTGTGGGAGTAGAAGGCTTGGCTCAGCTCCAGACAAAGTTTCAATTGTAGAACATAAGTAAATCCCAGATACTAGGGCCTTCACTTGGGTCGCTGGGAAGCACGGCTGGCCTGCAAACCACCACAGGCACCTTGCCCAGGCCACCCCAAGCCCCAAGGGAATGTCCACCCTGATCCAGAACATCCTTCAGGGCAAACCAGCTGGCCCCCACCCGTGCATCAGGCCAGCAGGGGAGGAAAGTTGGGAGGGGCCAGGCCTGCAAGGGAGGGCAGTTGGGGGTGATCCAGCCTGCAGGGGAGGGCAGTTAGGGGTGACCAGGCCAGTAGAGGAGGAAAGTTGGGGATGATCAAGCCTGCAGGGAAGAGAAGTTATGGGTGACCAGGCTGGCAGAGAAGGGAAGTTGGGGGTGACTGGGCCTGCAGGGAAGGACAGTTAGGGGCAAACATCTGACAGAGGAACAGTTAGGCATCAATCAGGCTGGCAGGGGAGTGGTTAGGGGGTGATCAGGCTGGTAGGCAGAAGTGGTTAGGGGCAATCAGGAAGGTAGGCAGGTGAGTAGATGGGAGCCAGCAGTCCTGGATTGTGAGAGGGATGTCCAACTACCCATTTAGGCCCGATCTTACCTGAATCAGGCCTAAACGGGCAGTCGGACATCCCTCAAGGGTCACAGATTGGAGAGGGAGCAGGCCGGGCTGAAGGATACCCGCACACCCCTCCCCCCATAGCCCCCCATGTAACGGGCCTCTAGTTTATTTATAATTAGAGATGCAATGGGCTGTGTGACTTGGAATTTCATAATTCAATGTTCTTAGTGAAAATGCCCAATAATAATTCAGAAAACAATCAAAAGCTTGGGCAAGAAATAATTGAATTTGTACCAGGTTTCCTCTTTTCAAGCAAGACCAACACAGGGATTCTGATAAGTTACCACTTTGAAGACTAAAACATAACTTTCAAATTCCCCCGGCTGGATGGGTACTATTTAGAGTAAGAGGCTGGCTCCCAGTGAGTATAGGGCAACTAGAGGCAGGTCTGACTTCTCAGGGATCCCACCCAGGACTTCCTTTTGAAGAGGTGCCCCTTGAAATTCCAGAGTCTGGAAATAAATATAACTGATTGATCTGCCACAGCATGAATTAGAAAACAACTCAATGTCTACCATTAGAAAGCATTTTCAGACTTTGGGTCCAACGTTTTAATTGAAAATAAGAAACATTGAAACATGCTTACAACATGATTTTCAGTGTGTGTGGTAGGGGAGGGAGGTGGGTAGGAGGATCAGAATGTGAGCCTCCTGATTTCAAATACAGATGTGAGAGGGCAGGACAAGGTTGGAATTTGCAAATATTTAAATATTAATTTAGGTTTAAGACTTTACATTGAATGCTGCTGTTTTGTTGATTTTACATTTTTCAAGTGGATCAAAGAACCATCCATTGTATAGAATGGAGAAATCATCAGGATAATGGTTTTGAGAGAGCTAAGTGTACTCTTCAGCCATTTCTCATCATAAAAATTTGTCATGAAAAGTAAGTTAACAATGTAGAGTGATTAGCACAGTGCCTAGCACACGATGGACCATCTTGTCATTTTTTAAAATCATTATTACTACTATTTATTTCATGAAGAGCCCAAGGTGACTATGTCCCTTAAACTTCTCTACCTGATTTGGCTTCCCTGGTGGTGGTTATTTTCCCCCTTCCATTACTAAAATTCCACTCTGGTTTTCATAAGCCTTACTGAGTGAATTTTGACAAATCTGATCATTCCTGATGCTACACATGTGGCAGGCTGAACTTAATGTACTTTAAAGATCACCCATAGATGACATTGCAAATGAATTAGAAATAAGAGATATAGGCTGAGAGAACATACATTTCACGATATACCCACTTTGCCACCACTACATATGTTAAAAATACCTAAAGGAATTTTCTGTTTGCTGAAATGTCTGATATTATGGACATCAGAGTCCAGTGTCTAACAGAGTTTCAGGCATATTGGTCTTCCAACCTCCAAAGCAAGAGAACCTTTGCAGCCCTCATTTGATATCTCTTACAGGGGATTTTCCTGTGATAGCAAAGACCTCAGTGGAAGCTCCGAATTCATCAGTACATATCTTCCCTACACTCTAAAGATCAGATATTTAATAAAATGAAATATTTTGTTCTTTCTCACCCTCCCCAGAGGCCAAACATTTCACTAAAGCTGCTGGCAGACAGGAGTCAGAGCACAGTCTGTTATTAGAACAGTGTTGCCTATTGCTGGGATTGTCTCGGAAAGGATTGGGATCCATTCAAAAAGCACAGCCCAAGGCTATTCCCAAGCTTTCCCATCATCAAGGTACATGGTACATGGGGTGCTATAAATGCATTGCCAGTGCCGAGGGAGGAGTCTGCTGTGTAGACTTCAAAGTAGAAGCATTATCCACCTTTCATTAATAATTCTTTATGGGTCATTGCTGCATTTCACAGGTCCTAGGACACAATTGTTGTTGTGTTGGTTTGTTTCATATTTAAAAACTTTTGAATCCAGGAGTGTTCGGGAAAGTTAGGCAGTTGATGGACATATGTAATTACTGCCTGTGCATAGCCATCAACACTCTTTTTATGATCAACATTTTTGTAATGAGTGTTAGTGATTTGGAGGAAAATCCCAAGGACAAGAGTTGGGCTCTTTTTTTATGAATTTTTTGACCAATATGCTTTAAAACCCAAAATACAATATTGTGTGGGGAAAGAAAACAATGAGCAACCTCAGAGATTTTGAGTCAGAAAGTGATTCACAAGACTCAGATTCAAGTGTAAAACATGTTAAGAGCACCTTAACCAATTTATTATACAATTATTTCCCTCTTCATGTGTGAACAGGCATGAAATATAGCAGATATATATATCTAAATAAGTCTAAAAGAGTATTTAAAATAAATATCAAGTATGTCTTTAAAATAAGAATAACCTAATTTAAAAACAAGAAAGTCTAGTTTTAGAATGAAGCTTATTCTATTATTCTTCTATGAAAAATAATCTGTGGTCAGGTTTAAGGGCTATACAAGTCAATGGTATGAAAAAAGCAATGTGTACATTACACTTGGTTAATTATCCAGAAGAAATCAGATTAGGCAATACAGTGGTCTTCCTATAGGTATCCTTACACCTGAACAAGCAGGGCTGATGATGATCCATGGTCTGATGAATCTTCTACCTGATTGAGCATCAACCTCTGAAATGAATTTGGAAGCAACATTCAAAATGCACTGACTCAAAAAAAACCCCACGAAAAAACAGAAAAAAGAAAAAAGATCACTTATATTGAACATGTGATAGACATTGTGCTAGGCATTTTGTATGCATTAGCTCATTCAATCCTAACAAAAAAATTGGTGAGGCATATATCCATATCCACAAATTACAGATGAAAAAATTGACCAGAAGAGTTTTCTATTTGCTCCAAGTTACACAACTGGTAAAGTACAAATATGGGTTTGAACTCCAAATTCAATGTTCTTTATTATATATTCTTAATACAAAGTATTGAATTATCCTGTAATCAATCTACGCCAAGAATCATCCCACACACAAACACACAAACTAAATTGCTAAACCCACAAACTAAGAGCTAGTAATGAAATGTTTATATAAGTCAAAAGAAATATTGAGCCAAGTAATCACTTATTTCATCAGAGAATGCATTAAAACATAAAATGATTGATGATGATGTAAAAGAAAGTGATCAGTGGACCTTGGGATCTTGACATTGTGTGATACATGAGCCAAACTTGTTATGGAAAGTCCTGAAATTGTTTAACCTGTGTGAGTGAGGGGTGAGAGGTCATGCTTTTCAGGTTGGTGACAAATTTTTCTATTTAAGAGAAAAAAAATACTTCCATATATGCTGTACTCCCCTCTCTAACATAAGCTCAAGATTCATGGGGAGGGAAACAGTTTTATAGTGTTCATTGAACTTCCATAAGAATGCATTCTGATTGTGAGGTTTTGGAACTTAAACCAAAGAAATGGTCCAGCTTTTAAACACCTGGTATAATCACTGTGTCATGAGAAGCTCATCTCAACCACAATTTTGGGCCTAATAAGCAAGAGAAAAAGTTTTAACAAAGGAATTACTCAATAGGTGATGCTATTAAGAAAGAAAATTAAAAATATTCATCCATGATAGCCTTCAATGAGGAAAATTTTAAATAGCAAAAATAAAATGATGAATACACAGTACAGATAAGAATGTGGTGAAGCTTATACACATATGTTTTATGTGAAGGAGAATACATCAGATTGTTCATAAATATTGTTGTTAGAGTTGAAACTTAGAAATTCTAGCCCCATGCCATCTCCATCACAACATACTGCCTTTCTGCAGCATTGAAGAAAGACAAAGATCGATATCTAACTTAGTCAAAAAGGGTATTTAAAATAAATATCATTTTCTTTTATGGATGGACATAGCCAATAGTTTACTGTGTTCAGTAAAAAGAGCAAAGCAAACTCAGGCTTAGTTATAACTGGTATGAATCAATAGGGAAGGTGCAATATATGAAAGAGAAAAAACAAGAGGTTCTAGAAAGATGCCCACAACTGAAGTGAGATGATCCAGAGATAGACCCATGGCACCAGGGTCTATAGACCCAGAGATAGACCCATGGCACCAAGACCTCATTCTGCGGCTTCAGACATAAACAAATCTGTGCAGCTCTAGAAAGAAGATTGTAAAGAACCAGACAGAGGCTCAGGTTTGGTTAAGTGAGCGTGGCCTCAAGAAACTCATAAGGGAAATGAAACGCTGACCAGAGAACATATTTGGAAGTCCAGCTGCCGAGTTTGGCCAAAAAAAAAAAATGAAATGTTGTAGAAAAAGGCTCAGATAAGCCCACATATTGGCTTCCAGGCCAGCGGCAGCGTGACTCACTCTCAACCCCTGCATGCCCTTGTGAAGATAAGCGCCCTGCTCATCTGAGGTTATCGGAGGGACTTCAGTTACTCAAAGTAAGAAACATGTTGTGGAACTATTCTGAATTAAAGTATCTCAGACTTTAATCTCTTGATGTGCCTTCTGGAATTGAACCCCTCTGCTCTTTTGTTCTTAGCTGACCTCTGGTGTTTTTGGTGAGCGACCATACAATGCAAAAGCAGAGTGAGGCCTTTGCCATGTGTTTTGAAGGAGGAAAGGAAGACTTTTATTGCCTTCAAATTCCTACCACTGATATGCTAGCGTCTGGAATTTCATCATCCCTTTGAGTTATTGTTCATTTCCAAAGATCTTCCTAACTATCTCTTTTTATCTATCATCTGTTCTCTCTGTCTCCCTACTAAATTTATCTTAACTTGCAATAACATCTGAGAGGGTGATCCCTTTCGCCAACGTATGATTTTTACATGAGAAATAATGTATCACATGAGAATACATCTGGGTTTTTTAAATAGAAGTGGAGAAAGTTCGAAAGCACAGAATTCAGGATGAAAGAGAGGAAAGAGAGAAATTGCTGTGTTATTTAGGTTATATGGAGGAGTTGTAGGAATAGTTAAAAAAAAAAATAGTGCAGTCCCTGTCCTTTAGGGAATGGCTCTGACATACCAGGCACTGTGCCAATTGCTTTATACAATTGGACAACTCTCTCATGTAGCTTTGGTTTTCTCCATTTTAAAAATGAGAAATTAACTGATCATCTGAGAGCAGAAGACTAGTTACTCTGTTAATGAGCAACGAAGATAAGGTTCTAACCCAAGCTCTGTTTTTGCTTCCCCAAAACTCTTTTCTTTATGGTGGCCTCTCTCCAAAACAACTCCCGAGATGCACCCGACTCCTGGAATCACAAATGATATCTGTAAAAAAAAAAGTCAATTCCTGTAGCCCAACTCTCCCATTTTACAAATGGGAGGCAAAGCAAATAGTGTGACAAGTTTCCTCTTCACTTCCACTCAAGTCTTCTCCTTAGATCTCAAGGGAAGAGTCAAGATTGTAACTGAGGGAGACTCCCAAGCCCCACCCAGGTTTTTCATGTCATCCTCCTACTGTGGTATGCATGGATTAGACAGATGACTTCAGAAACTTAGCATTCAGACCTTATCTAAGAAGTTATTTCTTTTTACCATCTTCTTTATCACTGCACTCATTTGTAGAAAAATATCATTTTCATTTTTTTTACTTTTGTCTTTATAAAATCCTATATAATAAAAGAGTAATATGCAAATTGACCATTACTCTAAGACACAAGATGGCCACCCCTATGTGGACACAAGATGGCCATCACAAGATGGCCCGCAGGGAGGGCAGTTGTGGGTGATCAGGCAAGCAGGGAGGGCAGTTAGGGGTGAACGGGCCAACAGAGGAGGTCAGTTAGGGAAGACCAGGCCAGCAGGGAGGGCAGTTGGAAGAGACTAGATCAGCAGGAGAGGGCAATTAGGGTTGACCAGGCCAGCAGGAGAGGGCAGTTGGGGGGGACCAGCCTGTAAGGGAGAGGATTTGCCGGGAGACAAGGCCAGCAGGGGAAGGCAGTAGGGGAGATGGCCAGGCCTTCAGTGGAAGACAAGGCAGGCCAGGGCTGTGGAAACTTGGGTTCCTCCATCACCGGGGGCAACTCAAGCTTCCTGCTATCTCCAGCTCTGTAGCTGCCGCCATTTTTGTTGGGATTTATTTATCTTCTACAGTTGAAACTTTGTAGCCTTAAGTGGAGGCTAAGGCAGGTGAGGGCAGGTGAAAAGCTTGACTTCCTCCATTGCCAGGGAAACCGAAGCTTGTTCTCTCCAGGGCCACAGCCAACTTGGTTGGGTTGATTTGCATACTTGCTCTTGATTGGCTGGTGGGTGGGGCTTGTGGGTGTAGCAGAGGTGCAGTTGATTTGCATATTAATCTTTTATTAGATAAGATTGAATTTACACAAAGCAAACAAACAGTATGAACAAGATCCAAAGAAACCATTTGGCACATTTTGCTACTATTGTGTCCTTGCTTTTAAGTTTGTGTTCTCTCTAAATCACCAGTATTATTAAACTTAAAAAAAAGGTCGGTTTTTTTTTTCAACTTTAACATTTTGCTCATGAGTCCTCTAAATATGTTTACTGGGGGAGAAGGGAAGGGAAATTAAATAAAAATTATTGTTCAGATGTCATTCATATAAATTATTTCTGTGCAATGGAAATAATTGCAACTGTGTGCCCTGTACTTGAAGGAGTAAAAAAAAACAACATCGATCATTTAAACAAGAGTCTGAGAGTGCCCATCATTTCTAAAGACCATTTCTGCCCATTCATTTCTCAAGAAATACCAATGACTATTCCTCCAACAATGTTTCCAATTACACAACACCCACATCCCTAGTAATCATCCCCTCCCATCATCACCATAAGCATACCCACACGATCTCACTCATACCCCACTTTACCAACTCTATTTTCATGCCAGACACTCATCCTGGCAGGAGGGTCAGGCTGAATCAACAGGGGTTGAAGTAGTGGCAAAACCAATCCAGTGCCAGATCTGAACGACAGCCAGGCATAAAGTGTGGCTGGATTGCAATGACCACATGGAATTTGAAAGTTTGTTGCCAATAACTTCTTCCTACATAGACTTTGCCCATACAAACTTTAAGGTCCACAGAAAAAAATTAATGAAGAGTAAAATAAGTAGCTAAAATTCTAATCACAAGTCTCTGCCCCAGGTTGAGAAAGCTGACCTCTAGCCATATAAAAGAACAAGCTTGTCTAGCTGGCATGGCTCAGTGGTTGAGCATCAATCTGTGAACCAGGAGGTCACATTTGATTCCCAGTTGGGACACATGCTTTGGTTGTGGGCTCAATTCCCAGTGGGGTCAAAGGAGGGTTTGCAGGAGGCAGACAATACATGATTTTCATTGTTAATGTTTCTCTCTCTCTCTCCATTCCTTTCTCTGAAATCAATAAAAAAAAAAACACCACATTTTTTAAAAGAATAAGCTCAAAACTTGTGCTAACTCTGGGACTCTGTAACCTATTATAGCACACAGGGCTGTAAAAACTATTTTTTTGGACTACTAAGTCATTTCTTGGTAAGCATTTTGCCCACCTACAAAAATGAAGCTCCAATCCTTTCTCTCTCTTCTCTATCTCCTCCCACAAACTTCAAAAGCACCATGAAGCTCAAAATCCCTTTTTTGTTTGATTGCACTCTCTTCCTGCAAATGGACAAGCATTTTATCATCTCTGAGTAGGAATTTGAGATAGTTAATAGTATTGGACTTTGCATTACCTTGCACTTTCACATTTAACAACATTTGCTACAATATTTCAAACCTATTCTTTCTCTAACACAGTGGTCAGCTAACTGCAGCCTGTGAGCCACATGTGGCTCCTTGGCCCCTTCAGTGTGGCTCTTCCACAAAATACCACAGCCTGGGAGAGTCTATTTTGAAGAAGTGGCATTAGAAGAAGTTTAAGTTTAAAAAATTTGGATCTCAAAAGAAATTTCAATCATTGTACTGTTGATATTTGGCTCTGTTGACTAATGAGTTTGCCTACCATTGCTCTAACAGGACCAAGTACCAGCCAGTACATTTTCACATTTATAAATGCAATTCTCACAATTCCCCATTTTATGAATGAAACAGTTGCTTCAGAGAGCTTACTAAACTTATGTAAAGTCTTTTGTCATCTACTTCTTTGATAGATGTCAAGAAGGTGTTCCACCCAGATTCCTCTTCAAAGAAAGACTTGCTATCCAACTACAGAGAATGCAGTTGCCAGAGAGCTTCTGCAAGATCTGCCTCGGCTTCAGCAAGCCACCTTGTCTAAGATCTCCAGCAACCAGGCAAGGGCAGAGAATAATGACCATTTTGGCTCAACACATTACACACTGATGGACAATAATACTCCAGAACTCTCTTCTGAGCTGTCGAAGGCTTTGCCAAGTCTACATGACCATTTGACTTCTCCCTTTGCATAATCTTGCCTTCCTTCTTTTTTGTCACAGGTGTTACTCTCTAATAAATGTCTTACAGCCCAACCTCTATCTCAATATCAGCTTCTGGGTGACCAATTCCTGATACCTACACAAACCTTTATCTCTCTCTCCCTATCCAGATCCAGTCTAGACTATGACTCAGCTCGGCTCTGACAAGGAACATATAGATAGTACATCAGTGACTTATCACATCCAGCTACAGCTGGTGCTACTCAACCTCCAGTGTCCCTGGGCCCAGGCTTCTACCCCTGAGAGTGAATACCTGTTTTCACCTAGGTTTCAAGTGACTCTGCACTACTGAATCCCCAGCTTCTAAACTTCAGTTTGCTCATAACTAATTCCTCAATATTTATTCTAGGAGATTGTTTATAATGCTCATTGTCCTTTATCAGGGGTCACAAACTCAAATGCCAGCTGAGAATTGTCCAATAAAACTACTAATTGAAGCTGGTCATGTACAAGACAATAGATACTAAGCTGTTTGTTTTGCAATTAAGCATAACAACTTCCTGTTTGTGTTGCCTGACAAAATTCTGTGTGTGTGAAACCAAACACATCCCATGGACCATCATCGATTTACCCCTTGCTTTGATGTTTACCAAGTGGCTAACTACTAAGACATAGTCTGCATCCTTAACTGAGTGGATCTTCACATTTTTCCTTTACCTTCTGGATGAACTGATATTCTAATGGCAGATGCCCTTTGACTATTCCCTAAATGCCTACCTATATTTGGAATACCTAGCTCATGCCTTACTCCCCTGTCCTGTGACAGAAAGATATCAAATCTGTAAGAGAAAGTTCCTAGTAAATGGTTGGTGGTTGCCTAGTGGTCAAAAAAGATATAGTCCAAGATATAAACATTGGTGAAAAATGGTTAAGATCATAAATCTTTGCTGCATATTTGATGATAACCCAAACACAGTTCTCTTTTCCTTTCAGCAATACGGTAATTCTTAAGCAATAAACACATTGTGTGTTGAGTCCTTGATTGTTCTCTGTAACTTGATATTTTTTCGCAGATGGAAAATAGGTGATGGTTGCTACATTCCATGAGCTCAGTCTCTGTTTTCAAGTCTAACAACTATTATGGAATGATTCATTGATTTACTCATTTTATTTATTTGACATATATTCACTCATAGCCAACTTATGTCCTCCAGTTTAGTTCTTTTTTTTTTAAAATATATTTTATTGCTTTTTTACAGAGAGGAAGGGAGAGGGATAGAGAATTAGAAACATCGATGAGAGAGAGACATCGATCAGCCACCTCCTGCATGCCCCCTACTGGGGATGTGCCCCCAACCAGGATATCTGCCCTTGACCAGAATTGAACCCAGGACCTTTCACTCCACAGGCCGACGCTCTATCCACTAAGCCAAACTGGTTTCAGCTCAGTTTAGTTCTCTTAAGAAAGCCACCCACAATATGATTCCTAGGCCAGTCCCTCCCAGAAAAATTCCACATTGAAATCAACAGGTATTTCACTTTGAAAAATGTTCTTCCTCTTGCCAGTTAGAAGGTCCACATTCACTTAGTTGCCCAAGCCAGACACTGGGTACTCATACTTGATTGCTCCCTCTCCTTCATTATCCATGTCTATCCACCCATTTATCCATCCCCAGATCTTTCAGTTATAACATTCAAATCTCTCCTGAACCTATGTTCTTTTCTCCGGCTGTAGCGACCACCTTGGGCCAAGCCACAACATCTCTCACTACTGCATTGAGATCAATTCTGAAATCTTTGCTTCCTGTCTGGCCCTCCTCAAATCCACCTTCCACTGAGTAAGCAGACGGAGGGATTAACTTAAAACCTCAATCCATTTATGTAACTTTTTGTTGAATTCAGTTTAATAGCATCTAGTAGCACTTAAAGCAAAAGCCAAATTCTGTGTCAGAGTCCTAAGGGATCTAGCCCTGCCTAACATCTCCCGTCACCCCCCCCCCCCCCCCCTCCCTCCCGTCACCACACACACACTTCAACCAGTCCTCTGCAGCTACGAAACCTTATTTCTCAAACCAGCCAGGCACTTGCCAGCTTTAATGCCTTTGTGTTTGCTGTTCCTTCTACCTGGAATGTCCTTTCCCTGAATATTTCTTATTAGCAGGTGACAACTTCATTGCCACCTACTCAGAGAGCTTTCTTTAACTGTAGTACCTGAAATAGGCCATGTGGCCCTAACTGGTTTGGCTTGGTGGATAGAGTGTCAGCCTGGGAACTAAAGGGAAGGGTCCCAGATTTGATTCTGGTCAAGGGCACGTGCCTGGGTTGCAGGCTTGATCCCCAGTAGGGGCATGCAGGAGGCAGCCAATCAATGATTCTCTCTCAATCATTGATGTTACTATCTCTCTCTCCCTCTCCCTTCCTCTCTGAAATCAATAAAGATATATTTATAAATAAATAAATAAATAAATAAATAAATAAATAAATAAAATGGACCATGTGTCTCCACCCCCTGTTATCCTGTATTATAACATTTGTTACTTTATAGAATTTCTTCCAATTCATGATTAATGAATTTATTTGGGTATTCAATCTGTCTCTTTTACTAAACTGAATTCCGGAGGACAATGTTTTTTCTTATTCAACATATATTCCTAGCACCTAGCATAGTAGTGTCTTGCCCATAACTGTAGAATGAATGAACCTTCCTCCTTCTCAGACCCCCTTCTTAAGGTTCCATATTAAACTCCATGGTGTCTCCACCATGTTCAATCTTCTTTCCCAGTCAGTGAAATTCCATTTTAACATTCCCACTATCGTTCCCTTCTCTCCATCCCCTATGTCACTGCCTTAATTCAGACCTTTGTCATTCCACACTTAGACAATTACCATACTCTCCGTGCAGGTCTCCCTGTCTCCACTTTCTGCCTCTCTATCCTCCATACCCTGTCAGAGTGACCTTTCCAATATGCAAATCACTCCCAGGTTTAAAATCCTTCAATGACTCCCTGTTGCCTACAGGATAAAGTTCAAACGTCTTAACCTGACATGCAAGGTACTCTGAGATCTCACCCTGACTTCCCCTCGGGTTTCTTATCTTCTCTGAAAACTCCCATCTTCACCATCTCTGAACATTCTTTCCCTGCCTGCCACCATCTGGTCCATTCTACCTCCTAAATACTTTTTTAATTCATTCATTTCTCTGCACCTTCAGTTACCAATCTCACTTACGCTGGCCTGGATGACCACATCCTTCTCTTTAATTGCACGTGGCCTTGAACAATCCATTTTCTAAACAGCAGCAAGTGAGCTTTTACACATCCAGTTTAATCATGGAAAATCCTGCCTCATCTCCTCCTTGCTTGAAATCCATCCATGGGCTGAGGTTGACAGCTTTTGCAGATGGTACCTGGGTATTTCTCGAACCTCTTCTCACACCCCCTTCCCATGCTGTCTTTATTCAGACCCACTGTCATTATCCTTCCTGCCCCAGGGACTTTGCTCCTCCTTTCCTCATTTATCTCAATAGCAGGACACTTGATCTCTATGGCTACCTTTTTCATCTCATGGCTCACTGTTCTGCCTAGCCTAAGCCAAGATACTCTGAATGTCCTCTCACGGCTCACAGCATTATCTTCAAAGCTCTTATCCCCCCACAGAGGTTTGAGAGAGAGAAAGAACAGATGCCCAGGGAAGATACAATGACTGTCAGACAATAAGTTTGGAGAAAGAGTGAGAGGATTGGGTCATTGGGTACAATACATCAGAGACTGCTCCTCTGGCTGTGAGTGTTCTCTATTCAGAGAAAGGTGCTCCAGAGGTTTTAAAATAATTGTTAGACATTTTTTTCCCACAATTCCTGGGGATTTGATGTAGCATGTGCTGCAGCATGTGCTCAATTCAATGTCTGGAAAAAATTAAAATCTTGGAATTTTATTTGTTTACATTTTTTTAAAGTATTCAGTGTATTTTTTTTTAAATCTTTATTGGGAGGTGGGTTATTAATCAAGTGGATTTTTCATCGGGTCCCCTAACCTGTTCATTCATTCATACACTAAGCAACCACTCATGAGATAGCACATCCTTTCCTAGGGGCAAGGAGGATAAATGGCCTTAGGACACTGTGACTATGTAGCAGGGAGAAAAGAAAAAGTACATTTGCATCCTAAGCTTCAGAGAGATCAGAGAGCAGATAAAGGTCAATTTTTTCAAGTCCGGAGCAATAGATAACAATTCAGTTGAAACTGATGGGGAGAGTGGGGCAGGTTCAGAGGAAAAGACAGGAGTCCTGAGCAGGATCATTCCACAAGAGAGAGCTCCCACAGCGATCTCAGCCAAGTCAGTGGCTGGAAAAGCATCTCTTTGAGGGTTTGGCCGGTTCCTATAAACAAATGGATAAGATCAAGGTCACTAGCCAGTGTCACTTGGCTCCAGACATATATTGTATTCACTGCAGAATTAAAATTCCTGGCCAAGAATATTGGGGAGTGAGGCCCTTGCTGCAACAGAAGATGGACAAGAGCCATGGAAGGAGTTGGGGTCCCTCTAGAATTCTAGCTAGGGAAAAAGACTAAAGGAACAGACAGGCACACAGGCCAATTCCCAACTCTATGGAACCCAACCAGCAGGATACTTACGGGTTTGTAGCAGGAATGCCTAAGTCTCATCCAATGCTGAATCTATTATCATCCCTTAATTCTTAATACCAAAAACAAATGAGTTAAAACTGTGGACTAGACACTCAGCTCTGAGCAAATCTGGCTCCAGCAGAGGCAAGGTGAGGCTGCAGGTGCAGAGGCAGGGGAAATGAGGTGGACACTGTGCACATCCCACTGCCCCCTCGCTGTCCTGTCTTCCTGCAGAACCCCAGAGGGGAAATCCTCTCTGTGAATCAGAGCCCACTGCCTCCATTTGTTCAGACCTGCCTTCTGTCCTTTTTAAATATCACTGTTAATACCCCCTCGTGGCACTGTCTGGTCCTTTACCCTTTCATCCAGATATTATTAAAAACTAGTGTCAAAATGGAATTCTCCAAAGACCTTGTAAAAGTCAGCTGTGAGGCCGTGCTATACAAGAGCTCAGCCCTGACACCTTGGTGAGCTGCATCCTATGCTGTGACTTCTGCAGCTAACACTTTTAATTTTCACCCCCATGACGGAAAACCTGGAGGTAGTTCACATTCTACCGTTCACACTGCACACTTCCCTGGGCTTGAAACCATGATTAGAATGCCATTTTTTAATTTTTTTTGCAAATTTCTATCAGCTTAAAACATACTTACCTTTTATACATACTCTCCCTCCATTTTCAACCTCAACTGCCCTCCACACACACATACACTCAGTAATCTTTCTTTTTCTACAGACATTTCTGGAACAGCAGGGTTATGCCCTGCCCTGGTACTCCAGAGAGCGGCCCCTTTAAGACTCTCAAAAAATATTTTGGTGCACAGATTAGGACATTTTGAAGGAACAATTTTAATTCAGCAATTTTGATTTGGAAGCAAAATATATAAAACAGTGTCCTATAGCTGGGGAATATGTTGTGCCATGAATTTAATCCACAGTAGCCAGGCACAAAAGATAATTACTTTTTTTCCAAATTAAATTAAATCAAACTTCAATATGGTTGAAAGAAAAATCAATTTCTCTTAGATTTAGTGACCTTTCCATCTCCCCAAGGTCATGAAGTGGTCATTGATGTTATTATTATTACATTATAATTAATTAAATAGGGTAAGCATATAGCACTTGCTAAGTTTCAGTCACTCTGCTAAGTGTTTTATCGTTACAAACTCACTTGTCATCATAACCAGCTTATGAGATAAGTACTATTGTGTTTATCCATTTATAGATATTGAGGCAACAAGATCTTCAGCCCAAGCTCACAGAATAAACAGAGAATCTGGCATTTGAACCCAGGAGGCTTGTTCTAGAATCTATGCTCTCAACAATTGCGGAAAACTGAAATCCTAGCACTTAGAAGTTATCTAGGAAAAAGGAGACGATCTTATTCTTAATCCAATCTTAAGACATTTCTAGCCTTAGTCTCCGGCTCACCTGAATTCTCTGCCATCTTTTGGACTCCAGTCCCTCTGGGGGTCCTCCCCTAACCACAGGCCCAGACACAGAATCTTGATTAAAGACTGTGGGTCTTACCCTAGACAGTTTGCTCAGTGGATAGAGCATCGGCCTGCGGACTAAAGGGTTCCGGTCAAGAGCACATACCCCAGTTGCAGGCTCAGTCTCCAGTGGGGGGCATGCAGGAAGCAGTCAATCAATGATTCTCTCTCATCATTGATGTTTCTCTCTCTCCCCCTCTCCCTTACTCTCTGAAATCAATGAAATAAAAATAAAAAAGACTGTGGATCTTGATGTCCAGTTATCTCTGTCTCCCACTGAGATCCTCAATCCAGGAGCCTTCAAGGCATGGGCCTATAGCTCTCTGGAAAAATCCCCAATTACCAACTTTCCCCTAATTCACATACCAACCCTTTAAACTAAAAGCACAGCTCTCCCTTTCTCAACTCAAAGCACCAGCCTGTAGCCTCTCTCCTTCTGTGATAATCCAGAACAACCTCCCTGAGGAAACCTGAAACACTAAGGCCTTTTTGTTCTTTCTTTCAGCTGTGGATTTGGGAGTGGAGTGTGATGAGATCCTGGAGTGGGATGGAGAAAATACTTGATTTACTCAACCATGGTGAATGTGCATTATTTTTTCCTAATCTTGAACACTGATATATATTGGCAATATACTAAAACCATCACCCTGTCATCAAACCTGATTCTTTCACCTTTATTCTACGTGCCTTCACTTTCACCTACCTATTCCTCACCCTCACCTCCACCCCAGAGCTGACATGCACCCCACACCTTAAGGAGATTTTTGAAAAAAATGGTAAATTAAGGAAAATTATCAAGCATTCTTTATCCTGCTTGTTCTCTGTGAACTGTTTTGTGTGTTTTTTTTTCTTCAAATAACCAAATAGTTAAGGGTAGAAAGTATCCATTTAGAAAAGTGTTTCTGCTAATACATGAAGGTAGGATGATAAAAAATTGTCACTTTGCCCCACCGGTATGGTTCAATGGTTGTGTGTTGTCCCATGAACCAGGAGGTCATGGTTCCATTCACTATAAGGGCACATTCCTGAGTTTCAGGCTCAATCCCCAGTGTAGGAGGCAACTTTTAATCATTTTGCAAGCCCTAATGAATTAATAGATCTAAGCAATGATCATAATGGATTCCAGTATCACTAAAAAGAGGTAACCAGGAATGCACTTCTTCTTGCCAAAACAAAAACAGTAAGTCTGCACCTGATCAAGTCTGTAAATCTGAGCTGTGCAATACAGGAGCCTCTGATCATGAGTGGCTATTGGACACTTGAAATATGGCTAATCCTAAATGAGACGTGTTTTAAGTATGAATACACATCACATCTCTAAGAGTGAGTCCAAATAAAGAATGTAAAATACCTCAATAATTGTATTGATTACATTGAAGTGATACCATTTTAGATATATTGCTTTCAATAAATGCATTATTAAAACAACAAAAAAATGTTTTGCATCTGTAAACTTCATTCCATCCCTTCTGTCTGACCCTAGTGCCCCATTCTGATTTTAGAAGCATGGATAGGCTCAAAGTAAGAAGTAAAGGTCTGAATTGCAGTAAAACTTGACAACAAGGTGAAGCTCAGAGTCAAGTTTGATTTTTTAAAAAGTTGATTATCTCTCAAGTTTTATCAAAATTCTCCTGCTTCAAAATGGTAATATACCAATGCCGTGTGCTCAGGAGTAGTACAATTAATTTAAAAAAATGTTCAAGAAAAGCCTCAAGGCAATAAGAAAAAGCTAAGGCCAGTAGGAATGGTCTGAACTGTTCAGTTTGCACTGACCTCCAGGCTTCCTATTAGCTCCCACTGGCTTTGGCCTTGAATTCCTTGTTGGAGTTTCATCATCCCACTTGCCAGCTGACTTCTGAGTCTCTCTCTGCCTTATCCCCACTTCTGCAGTAGGGAATGTTTCTTGGGTATTTGTCTCAAGACAATTGCAAAGTTCAGAAAAACCAAAAAGCAAACAAATAAACAAAAAAAAAACACCTTTTTCCTTGGAGTGAATATCACTTGAGCAGTTAAGCTCAGTGTGGGGTTGCAAATCTCTGTTGTTTTTAGCAAAGGTAATATGGCATGATGGGTGTGCTACCCAATCACCCAACCTGCCTCTGGATTTCTGCTTCTTCATTTACCAGATTTTCCAATTCAAGCCTCAGCTTTCCTAGAGTTGGGCAGAGTGAGTTAAGGTAATATCTATAGAATGCCTTCCACAATCCCTGCCTTAGAGGTGGCTTAATGGTAGCGCTCCTAAAACTTAAGCTTCAGAGTATTCTCATGTGTAGCAGCCCCTTGCAAGGCCCTCGGAGGGCACTTAGCAAGTTTTATTAGTAATGTTGTATTGTATTTCAAAAATTAGTTTAAGCTCAGGTCCTTCAAAAACCTGAGCCCTCTCCTACTTTGGCCTATTTTATTTCTTAAAAAATGTGTCCAATGATCCAGTCTTCTCTCATATCTCCCCCATCTTCCCCTAGTATTCTTCCTTGCTCTTCTAGAATCAAATTGTACCAGTGCTTCCCATTTTTTATCCTTCTTCAGATCTGTTTATATATGTCATAGGCAGAATAATGGGTTCTCAAAGATGTGCACAAACAAGGGGTGTTGCAGATATGATTAAGATTATGAACCTTAAAATTGGAGAGTGTCCTGGATTGTCTAAATGGCCCCAATCTAATAACATAAATTCTTAAAATCAGCAAATATTTCCTAGCTGCAGACAAAGACCAATATTGCCTTGGACAATGGAGGATGTGGCCACAAGCCAAAACGTGTGGGCAAGTCTCTGGCCACTGGATGGACAAGGAGATGAGTTTTCTTCCAAAGCCTCCAGTAGTAACCCAGTCCTGATGACACCTCAGTATTAAACCTCTGACTTCCAAAGCTGTAAAATAATAAATTTACATTTCAAGTAGCTAAGCTTGTGATGTTCTCCGATGGCAGTGATTGGAAATGAAAGCAATCTAAATACCTGTTTTTCTCTTTGCTCTTTTAGTGCCTTTTCCTGTGCTTGACCTGAGATGTCTCTTATTTTTCATATAATCATATGAATCCTCCACTGAGATGGATTTGCTCAAGTTCCAATCTAATTACATTTAGCATCCAGATATATTAAAAATCTATTGCAATGAAGCAGCTATTGTTTATAAGGGAATGCACCCCAAAATCAACTCTTCAGTTTCAATTTTTTATTTTATTTTATACCCATCTGACCTTTGGTAATATCACCAACCTTTCTGAGCCATATTTTCTCTCCCAGAACAGGATACCCACTGGGTATTCCTTTCTGTTCTCTAATTTGTAAGTTCTAGGAAGATAGCCCTCCACCCAGTGAAAACAGACATTTTATAAGACCATAAGTTTAACATCTGTTTTTATCTCATTTATATCTTGCTTTGTAACTATGTTTTATGTGTGTTTATAGGGCTGACACAGATGCTAATAGTGAGTGACAGAGTCGCTACTTATTCAGTAAAGTGTCTTTTCCTAGAAACTTTGAAAAGGATCTAATTAAAGTTTGACACCTCACAATGGTGGTGACCTGAGGGTTAGGTAATGATACCAGTGTCGCCAAGTTGTTGCAAAATGAAGTGGGTTAACTCATGGAAATTGTGGGATGGGCACCTAGGAGGCTTCTTGTGATGGAATTCCAAGTAAAGAAGTAAGTATGTCACTTCTTCTGTCAGACACGTGAGTGTATTTGAATACTTATAAAATCGCCCCCTTGGCCTTGGCGTTCGCAAATAGAATTATCTAAATTCTCTTAGTGGATCCTCTAAATGAGAGTCTATGCAAAAGTGCTTTGGGAAGGTAACCAATACTAGTGTTACTGTAAATTCAATTTTCTGATTATGTATTTACCTTTGTAAATCTTCTTTTCCCAGAACAGAAGCACCCTTTTAGTAAGAGTGTGGTATTAAATAATATGACCTGTTGGGAAGAAAACCTAAGTTTTTATTTTATTTTTTATCAGGTTCTCCTTCATGACATCCAAAATGTACTCCTGGGACAGTAGAAAGCTTGCTGAAAGGTCAAATGAACTTGCCTCCATTTTTGTCTTCCTAGATGAAAAGAAAATAAAAACAGTAAGTTCTGATTTTTTCTTTTCTTCCTTTTCTTTGAGGCCTCAATCACTATTGCAGAAGTCATGATGGGTAATTGTGGATTTGACATCAGGGCAGAACTGAGATTAAACCCCAGACCTTTACTTACCTTTTGAAAGATAATGGAAACATTGACTAACCCTTTTAAAGCTCAATGTTCTTTAGTATAAAAATGGGAATGATAATCATAGGTTTTGAAAGGATGTGTGTCAGTAATTTCTGTGAGAGGTTAGTATGGTCACTGCACACTGTCTCAGGGGTATTGTATTTTTCTTTTTTTGGACTTCTCTACTCAGATTATTTAATCTACTAATTTTTTGCTTAATCCCTCAGTCACCCACACCCAAACCCCCACCCCCAGACAGCTGCTCTGTATGAGTATGTCTCTATTTTGCTTATTGATTCATTTTGTTCACATATTCCACATATGAGTAAAATCACATGATATTTGTCTTTCTCTGATTGGTTTATTTCACTTAGCATAATATTCTCCAGATCCATCCATGCTGTTGCAAAGGGTAATATTTTCTTCATTTTTACAGTATTCCATTGTGTAAATGCACCACAGCTTTTTTATCCACTCATCTACTGAAGGGCACTAGGGCTGTTTCCAGATCTTGGATATTATAAATGGCACTGCAGTGAACATAGGGGTGCATGAATTCTTTCCAATTCATGTTTTGGGTTTCTTCGGATATACTCCCAGAAGTGAAATCTCTGGGTCATAAGGCAGTTCCATTTTTAAATTTTTGATGTAACTCAATACTGCTTCCACAGTCTGCATTCCCACTGAGAGTGCATGAGAGTTCCCTTTTCTCCACATTCTCTCCAACACCAGTTGTTTGTTGATTTATTAATAGTAGCCATTCTGACAGGTGTGAGGTGATACTTCCTTGTGGTTTTAATTTGCATTTGTCTGATGGTTAGTGTCATTGAACATTTTTTCATATGTTTCTTGGCCGTCTGTATGTCCTCTTTGGGGCAGTATCTATTCATGTTTTGTGCCCATTGTTTTACTTGGGCCAACTAATTATTTGCCAAGCATTATGGACACAGAGGTGATGAGAGCACAATTCTCCCAACCAGTGCCATGAGCAAACTCAATGTCTAGTGGGAGAAATAAATGAGTACACTGACAATTAAGATCTGGTTACATAAGTACTGGATTGCTGTGATCAGAGAATTATTCAGCACCAAGGGAACCTGTAGGCAAAATATCTCAATCACATATGAAGGCTCAGAGAAGGATCTCTGTAGGAAATGAGATCTTAACCAAGACCTGAGTGATGTGTCTGAGTTACCTGGATAAGAGATGGAGGGGGTGGGAAATTATGGGTCCCAGACAGAGGGTTTGTAGGTGGATATCAAGAGCCCAGACATAACAAGGCATGATGCTCTCAGAAAATCCAAGATCTTTATGTGAGACAGAGGATGGACCGAAAACATTAGGGTGTGAGTGGGTAGGCACTGGAGAGTGAGGCCACAGAGGAAAGAAGATAATAAAAAAAACCTTGTAATGATAATTAGATTTTTTTGTTTAACCTAATGAAAAGCAGTATACAATTTTATATATGAGAGTAACATGATTAGACTTTCTCTTTAGAAAAATACTCTGGCTATCCTGAAGGGGAATAGAAAGGGAAGCTCTGAAAGGAAAAGAAACCCCTCTCCCCAGTCATCCTGCAGTTATATGAGCTGGTCTCAACCCTCAGCTAGGGCAAGATCAAACTCCTGGCTGGGTGTGAGTCACCTCTGTTCCCTGGCTTGTGGAGAGAGGAGATTGATTATCCACCCTGCCACTAAATTAAGGGAGAGGGGCAGGTTAGCCATTGATCAGGAAGAGCTTTCTAGAAAAGGAAATCTCAAAACAA
Source organism: Lasiurus cinereus (assembly GCA_011751065.1). NCBI lineage: Eukaryota > Metazoa > Chordata > Mammalia > Chiroptera > Vespertilionidae > Lasiurus > Lasiurus cinereus. Next base: position 44,724,048 of record JAAGEH010000480.1, on the reverse strand, counting down.
TCATCTGGCAATGATTGGCAGCACAGTACCTGCCCACTGGCCTAGAGTGTCAGAGTTTCCTTAAGATCTAGGTGACTTGTTCGTGGCTGAAACAGATGATCTTTTAGCTGGAGCAGGGGAGAATCTAGAGAAGAAAATAACAACTAAAAATGATAGGTTAAAACCAGAAAAAAATAGACAAGTTCTCTACCAATTGCTATCTGATATTGGGGCATTACCCCCGGTGCTGCTGAGGGCTCCTGGCTTCTTCAGTGACCTGGGCAAAGCTGGGCTCTCCCTGGGGAGTTGGAGAGTGCAGAGACCAGAGGATAGAGGAGAGAGCAAAGGGCAAGGCAGACTGCTCCACGCTGAGTATCCAGAGGAACAGGGAAAAGTGTAAATCACAGATGCCATTTGGGTTTTGTAGGTAGTCTTTTGCTTTCATCCCAGGATTTCTAAGCCCCTCACAGCCATTAATTAGTTGTAAGCAATTCAGGCCTGTCAACTTTTCACACCTAATCAAGGGCTGATATATGCCACCCCAAGGGATCTAATCAATAATCCTCTGCACTCTCTCCCTCCCTTTACCCTTCTCCCAGGTCAGTTTTTATTTCAAGCCCATCCCCACCATTTTTTCTCTTACAGTATCTGATGCCCTTGCTCTTGCCTCACTCATCTTTTTTCTCTCTCCTCTTCCAAGGATTCCTTTCCTTCTCAGTTTGCTGGATGATATTGGGGGTGGGGTGGGGAGAGAGAAACGAAGAGATTGGAGGCCATGGTACAGAAGTCTACGAGTCCCAGGCTGTCTCAATGAAAGGCCCAAATGGAGATGAGTTCAAGGTCATGATTTTTCATTTCTCCAGGGGCCAGGGGGTTATGCCCCAGGGAGATGTTGGCCTGTGAGCAGTTTGTCTGTGGCTGCTGGTCAGCAGTCAGATCAACAATTTCCAGTGTGCAGGCCTCAATGGAGCTGTTCCTCCTTCTTTCTCTCTCTCTCTCTCTCTCTCT
>JAAGEH010000480.1:44528152-44722961 GCA_011751065.1 Lasiurus cinereus | reverse complement strand
TCTCTCTCTCTCTCTCTCTCTCTCTCTCTCTCTCTCTCTCTCTCTCAGAGGTCCCTGATTACAAAGAAGGGTAAAAATACAGCTCTGTGTCTTTAAAATGGTTCAAATCCTCCTCATGCCCTCAAATAAAGTTAAAGCTCTTTTCCTTGGGAATAAATCATTTGGAACAGGAATGATAAATCTACTGTACAAGTTTTGTCACTCTGATCTCCATGCTCATGCAGACATCAATAATCAAGCATCGTCCTCCCCCTGAAACCAACCTCAGACCCAGCATTCCTCTCAAAAGGAAATAAGAACCCTCTTTGTCTCTGACCTGGACCATCATAGCTTGTTGTTCAGCCTGCTCATAGTCCATTCCCTTCCTTTATTTCGTTTTTAAATTTAAATCTTATTAGTTTTATATATTTTACTATAATATGTGACACCTTTTAATATAATGTTTAGTATAAAATATTAAGTTTTATACATTATGAAGCATATTTATAGAATGACTACTCTTTAACTTACTAACAGAAAATAAGAACTAGAATATTACCAAAATTTGCATCCATGAAAGGGTTTCTCCCCATCTCACATCACTGATCACTGCCTCTACCCATGAATTTTGTGTTGATCATACTATTATTGTTTTTTATATATATATAATTTTATCACAAAGTATATATTCTTAAATAATACATGTTTTTGGTTTGCTTTGCCTCCACATTTTCAGGAATAGTACACACTATTTTAGACATAGCAATGGTTCATATATTTTTATAGATGTAAAATATTCCACAATGTAAATGAACTCAAATTTTTTCAGACATTATTAGTGTCATTAGGCTTTTCCAATTATAGGTCTTTGCCAATTGTTTCTGACTCACAGATTACAAAACCCTTGGAATTACCTGAGGAGGCCAATAAAGTTATCTTTTGTTATGTTAAGGAGGTAACTTTAGGAGGGGTCCGGTTGCAGGAGAAGCAATCGATTAGAGGGTTGGAATATTCAGTCCCAGGATGCTACAGCCTACTCCTTCACCCAAACCTCCAGAGAGGGGAGAAGGGCTGGAACCTGAATTAGTTGTCAGTGGTCAATGATTTAACCATTCATGTCTAAATTATGAAGTCTCCATAAACACCCAAAGGATAGAGCTTCTGGGTTGGCAAACACATGGCAATTTGGGAAGTCTGGCGCACCTGGCAGGAACACGGAAGTTCCATGCCCCTTTCCACATACTTTACCCTATACAACCCTTTATTTAGTTCTTCCTGAGTTATAAACCTATGATCTGGTCAGTAAAATGTTTCTCTGCATTCTCGAGCAGCTCTAGGAAATTAATCAAGTCCAGAGAGGGGGGTTATGGAAATCCTTCATCTATAGCTGGTCAGTCAGAAGCACAGGTGACAACCTGAAATTATGACTGACCTCTGAAGCGAGGGAAGAGGTGTAGGGTAGACTTGTGGGATGAACCCTTAACCTTTGGAACCTAATTCCCTCTCAGATAGAAAGTGTCATAATTGAGTTGAATTCTAGGACACCTAGTTGTTGTCCTTAAAATCGCTTGGTGGTGGAGGAGAAATTCCTCAACACACATTGGAATTGGGCCCAAGAACCGAAAAGACCTGGTATGAAAATTCTCAAACATTTTTTGTGTTTCAAACAAGCAAGGTTATTTTCAAGGTATATACTTTAGAGAATAATCCTTGGATTGTAGAATTTATAAAGTTTCAAATTTAGCAGATTTTTCTTCTTTTTTTTATTTCATGTGTTTTTTCTTTGTTCTAAATTTTTCTATACTGGTTTAGAATTTACATACTTATTCCCAGGTTTTTAATAGTTACCCTTGGAATTTTAGCATATATTTAATTATATAAATATTAAAGGTAATCAATATGCTCAATTATTATAACTAATTAAAGAATTTTGGAACTTTTATAGTTTAGTCATTGCCGTCTCAAGTTAAATACTGCTCTTGTGCATTATCTAATCTCACCTTTTAAGCCCATGAACTAAACATTATTATTATCATATGAAGATAATGATTTTTTATAATCACATGCATAGTTGTCACTTTATTTGTTCACTATTGAATCTTCCTCAAAGACAGTCTTCTGGAATTTTTTTTCCCTAATGTACATTCTTTATCAAATTCCCTTATTCATAGCCTATCAGTGAAACTTCCTCACTTGTCTGTGAATGTGTGTATTCTACACACACAAAATCTCAAGGCAGAGGTTGATATTTAAACAAGCGAATAAGGTACAATGAAAATAATTCATTTTAAAATAAGAAGACTGGTTAGGCTTAAGTTCTTTTTTGGCTTTAGATAAATTATTCAGTAATATTCAGGAATGTACGTGTGAAATAAACATATGGTGTATATCTGCTAATTGCTTGGTTCTGTCCCAGGTATTCATGATTCAAAACAGAAAGTATGGTTTCTGACAACAATGAGCTCAGTCTCTAAGAAATAGAAATATGTATTTATAATTTCTATAAAATCGTCCTTGGGGACAGCCTCCTGGGTTTGGTTTGCAGAGTGGCTGGTGACATTTGGCTTCCTGAAGGCCATGTGAGTAGGAGTGGGAAACGTATTCCTGGAAGAGGGGGAAAAAGTGGAGAAAAAAAAGAAAAGGCTCAGTAACGAAAATTAGAAAGACATGTTTAGCTAATTAATAACATGAAAATGGAGCACACGTTTGAGGTAGGAAGCTGTTGGGGAGGAGGTTGGAGGCTTAAGCATGGACAGGTCAGAAAGGGTCATCGATGCTGTGCCAAAGTGTTTGGACTTTATCTCGTGGGTCATGAAGGCTCATTACAGAGGTGAAATGGTAATGGCAGGGTCATATTTGTGTTTCAGATGGCTGACTGCAGTGAGTGTGAAGAGGCCAGATTCGGGGAGCAAGACTACTTTCCCATCTGGCTCTGAAACCATTTTATAATCCAGGCAAGAGCTGGGAAAAACTTTAAATGAATCAGTAATATTATTGATGGATAAGAAGAGTACAAACTTAAAAAAATAAGATATAAACTGCAGGCTCTACTGCTAAAACCATATGAGCAGTAAATGAAGGGGAGAAAGAGGGAGGAATAATCCATTGATTTCTAGCTCTGGTTTTGGGAAGATGGTGTAGCCATTAACTCACCAATTAAGAAAATGTAGAAAGAAATGCCACTTTAAAGCAAAGCAATAGAGCTCAGTTTGGAATGTCTTGAGTTTTAGATGCCAGTGGACATTAGAGTTGAAAACCTTGCAATTCTGGTTTCCAAGACTTTAGTTTTCTGACACAAGGAGCCACAGCACTAGGCAGCCCAAGAGCACAGGGAGCCATAGCATTAGTCAGTTTGTGAATATAACAGATTATTGGATTTGTACATTATTGGTAGAGTATTTCCATGAGAGGCTCTATGGTGGCAAAAGGCACCAACAGGACAAGGAAGAGGTATTTTGTCAGCCAACACCGATGTCATATTTTTTCTCCCATAGTTTCTCCTCTTGAGAATTGAATCTCCTTTGGCTTAGATGTCCCAGATGGTCACTTCTATTGCAAGCACTGGGGTCTAAAGGGGATGCCTGCTTTATCAGGCAGTTGGACAGGCAGAAACTTCACCTGCAGCTGAGATCATCAGGTGAGGCTTCATGATGAGACTTTACCCATCTGCTTGGGAATTGTGTGTGGTTAATAAAACACAGAAAAGGAAATGTTTTAAATGCTTACTTTGTTATTCCCTGCAAATGCCTATAATCGGTCCCTTGTCATCAGAACAACTCCAGCCATTCTCTTTGAGACATAGAATATATTCAGTTAAAAATAAATACATCCCCTAGCTCATGAGTGCATTGGGAGTTACCCAGAACCTTGTTTAGTTCTATTATCAGACTTTACCTGAAATCCTTTCTTCATCCAAAATTTCTTCCCATTCAGTTATTCAAGGAGAGAAAAATGGGGCTCCTTCTCATCTCAGAAGCCAGAACCCAAGTTCATAGTTCTTAGATCTTCACTGTCATTTAGGCATCACTGCTGAGAAAATCTCTGTGGCCAAAGTCACACCTAGAAGTGTTTTTTTCTGGAAGAACCAAATATGACTCTGATCCTTTATCTTTTGGGAAGTGCAATAGAAATTGAGAATTTTGATGCCCCAACTGATGTTTTATCTGACCAGCCCCCAAGCCAGAATTTATTCACTTAAATATTGTGCTTTGATAAAAGTTCTGCTGAGAATCTGTGATTATTGGAGGTTTTTTTTTTACAGAGTACTTCATAAGCCATTACATAAAACACTAATTATCCAATATTTCTACCAGCAGGGTCCTTTGCACTAATTAAATTAACACTGAAAACTGCTAACATCATTGATTAAGAGTCCAAAGCACTGTATAATGGTAACAATTAGGACAACTTCATTTGGGGCAAAATTACATTTACTCCTCTTTTATCTCAGGGGATTAATTATCATCTTTTTCTAATAGCCAAGGCTCTCACCTGGGAATAAAGGCTTTTGTAATTTGTCCCCATTTTGGCTCCCATTGTGGAGCCTCATTCAATGATGGCAGTCTTCATTTTCAAACTTGCCTTTATATCTGGTTGAACTTGTTCAAGCCTCATCCCTGCCACTGAGCAGATGTATAATCTTGAACAAAGCATGGCCTTCTTGGCTCAGTTTCCTTTCCTGCAGTATGTTGAGAAAAGTAGTTCCCATTATAAGCACTGGGACTGTTACTACATGAGGAAAGTCTGATAAAAGAGTGTAAAAGAGTTAGTTCTTGGAAAGAGCTGAGTAAAGGGCGATGGTTTTTATTATCAGCTGTATTTATTATGATGTTGTGCTAATGATCAAAGACAGTTCAAATATCTTTCTAAAACCCTTGGGGTTGGAAGGGAGGATTCAAAGCATCACCTTCACTAATCTTTAACTTCTATTGAAAAGCAGAAATGCTGACATTAATACAATACAGGGGAGACTCTCATGGTGGATCATTGTATCTGGCTACTTTCCTTTCTGTAAAAACTCTGTGGCCCTAGCTAGCTTGGCTCAGTGCATAGAGTGTCAGCTTTCGGACTGAAGGGTCCTGAGTTCAATTCCGTTCAAGGGCACAAGCCTGAGGTAGGGGCTTGGTTCCCAGCAGGAGGCAACCAATCAATGATTCTCTCTTATCACTGATATTTCTATCTCTCTCTCCTTCTCCCTCCCTCTCTGAAATCAATAAAATAAAAAATAAAAAATAAACAACTTTGTGGAAAATGTGGAACAGCAAGTAACCATGGAGAATCCAGGATAAAATATTGCTAAAGCTGCGGTAGAAAAGAAGAAAAAACATGGAGGTCATGTCTACCCAGTCACTCTCTGGATAGTCCTCATGCTCCTTTAAGACTTTTGCTAAAAGATAATGGAGAACCCTTTGAGGTGTCCTGGAGAAGTTGTTTTTGAGAATTATTCTTATAATGTCATTGTTGTTTTTTTTTAAGCTAAGTTTAAATGATCATGTTCTTTGTTTCAGTCATTGTGCTAAGCATACTGCATTACCACATTTTGTCTCCACATGAAGTATTATAATTCTCTCCAAAGAAGGTATAATTATTCCCAAGCTATTGATCAGTAAACAGGCTCAAAGAGGGTAAGTGACTCCTCCAAGGTCATCCAGCTAGAACATGATCAACATGGGATGTAAATCCAGGTCTTCCTGATTTCAGAACCCATGTTCTTAACCACCATGCACATTACCTGCGTGTTTCAAAGACCCTCCTCCTTCCTGTGAGCATCCTTTGAAAAGCCCACCTCAGTACCAGTTCTTTGGCCACCCTGATGCTCACAATCTTTGAGAAAATTCTAAGACAAGTTTGGAACTTTTTCCCAATTCCTCAGCAGCCCCATTGCAAAACAATGAAAATAAACCATCACTCAAACTCTTGAACTTACTTCTGACCTTCATACGGCTTGCATTTGCTTAGGAGAAGACAGTCACTATATAGCACATGTTTGCAAGTGACTGAGCCCCCATCTGGCCCCCTCCTTTCCCACAGAGACCCTCCCTTTCTATTCCCCATTATCAATTTTCATCTGACACCTCCTTTCCAATTCTCTTTCCACCAGAAATCCAAGAATTCCCTTCAAACCTAGCCTTTTCTAAACTGACCTATCCCCCACAAGCCCTAAATCCTGCCCTTTCCTCCTCTTCTGCTCCCAACTCCTTCCCAGGTCCATCTTTCTCAGATTCCCTGTTCCTCCACACATTCCTGGCTCTCATTCTAGGCTTCTCTTCCCTCTTCCCCCCCTTCCCCACGCCACACATACACAGGCCCTAGAACTTAAGCACTCCATCTAATGGACCTTCTTACTCAGCCTCAATATTTGCTTTCCGATACATTGGATTTATAGAGTGTTTGCCTGAATTAAAATGAGAAATTTTAGAGCAAACTGAGGCTTCTCAGCTGCTAAGCTCCATCATGTACTTTAAATAAAGAAAGGGGGGAGTGTGTGTGGAGAGAGGCCTGATGCATTCACCAACCCCCCGGAATCACATTTCATCCCAGGCTGCTCCCCTGCAAACCCAGCTGGTGCCTACTTGGCCCCCGCTTGCCTCCCCCAGCTAAGTTAACAAAGCAGTTAAGGCTCATCCGCAGAGCGCCCGCTAATCGACTCCCAGTGAAATAATATTTGCTCTCCATGCCTACTTTGAATCCCACTCACTTTGTTAAGAGATTGCCTCTGGCTGTCTCTGCTGGCCTAATCTAATAGTTTCTAGTTTGTACAAGCAAAGTGTTTTCAACCACCTATATAAACAACTTAAGCAGAAGAGGACACTGGTGCGGCCCCAGCGCAGGGTGATAGGACATGACAGATCCCAAAATGACACCGAGGCTGAGCTGCTGGGAGGGCCCCTCTCGCTGCGAGGGAGCAATTACCATACTGTATTGGGCTGAAAGGACAGTCTGTCTTCCTATGGAAAGGCTGATGGACAAAGACAGCCCTGTCTGGTTTCCCCAATGCAGGAGACCAGCCGAAGTGCCTGCACCTTCCCTTGGCCCCTCCATGCTGCCCACATGCACGGTAGCTGGGGATCCAGAGCAAAGTGAGGTGAAAGGAGCTGAAGCAAGCTGTTATTCCCCTTATAAAATATTTAATGCAATCAACTTCACTTTTTTTTTACAAGTGGTAAAATACATATAATGTAAAATTTACCAATGTGGTCATTTTGGGTGTACAGTTCAGTAATCCTATCTAAGAAAAGAGTAACATGCAAATTGACCATACCTCCGCTATACCCACAAGTCATGTCCACCAGCCACGCCCACCAGCCTATCAGAACAAGTATGCAAATTAACCCAACCAAGATGGCTATGGCCACAGAGAGAGCAGGAGAGAGGTTTGGGTTGCCCCTGGTGATGGAGGAAGCCAAGCTTTCTGCAAACCCTGGCGGGCCCAATAAAGTTTAAGGCAACAAAGTTTCAATGTCTGTGTGAGCAGAGGGCTTGGCTCTGCTCCAGGCTACAAAGTTTCAATTGTAGAAGATAAATAAATCCCAGATACCAGGGCTTCCACTTGGGTCACGGGGAGGAGGGGGGGAGGCATGGCTAGCCTGAAAACCACCACAGGCCCTTGCCCAGGCTACCCCACACCCCAAGGGAATACTCACCCTGATCCAGGACACCCTTCAGGGCAAACCAGCTGGCCCCCACCAGGCACCAGGACTCTATCCTATCTAATAAAAGAGTACTATGCAGATTGACCATCACTCCAACACAAAAGATGACTGCCCCTATGTGGACACAAGATAGCCATCACAAGATGGCCAGCAAGGGAGGGCAGTTGGCAGGGACCCGGCCTGCAAGGGAGGGCAGTTGGAGATGATAAAGCCTGCAAGGGAGGGCAGTTAGGGGTGACCAGGCCAGCAGAGGAGGGAAGGTGGAGGTGACGGGGCCTGAAGGAAGGGCAGTTGGGGGGGACCCAGGCCTGCAGGGGAGGGCAGTTAGGGGTGACCAGGCCCACAGGAGAGGGCGGTTAGGGGAAAATAGGCTGGCAGGGGAGCTGTTAGGCATCAATCAGGCTGGCAGGGGAGTGGTTAGGGGGTGATCAGGCTGGCAGACAGAAGTAGTTAGGGGCAATCAGGAAGGCAGGCAGACAAGCCGTTGGGAGCCAGCAGTCTTGGATTGTGAGAGGGATGCCCGACTGCCTGTTTAGGACCAATCCTACCTGAATCAGGCCTAAATGGGCAGTCGGACCTCCCTCAAGGGGTCCCTGATTGGAGAGGGAGCAAGCTGTGCTGAAGGACACCTCCTTCCCCCATGCATGAATTTCGTGCACAGGTCCTCTAGTGTTAATATAATTCACATTGTTGGACAACCTATTTTCAGAATGTTTTCATCTTGCAAAACTGAAACGCTATACCTATTAAACAACCTATTTATTAAACTATTAAATAAATTAAAAGGTGTCATTCCTTTCTCTCCCTATCCTCTGTCAACCACCATTCTAACTTGCTTCTGTGAATTTGACCACTCTCGGTACTTCATATAAGTGGAATCAAATGGCACTGGTCTTTTAGTGACTGGCTTAGACAGTCTTGGGTTCAGGTTAGGGGAACTTTGACTTTTCCAAGCCATTTGGACACTCAGTTTCTGCTTCCACTAAATTAGTTTAGTTTGCATGCAGGATGGAGCAAAAGTAGGTTTACATTTGTTTATGTGGAAAATAATACGATAATAAATAGCAATACAAGAATAAACTGTGTTTCATATACTCACAACTGCAAACCTACTTTTGTCCCACTCTGTATCATCTTACATCCACTTTGGATAGTGCCACTCCCTCAACTCTTTTTATTTTTCTTTCTTGATTAAGGTATTACATACTAGTATGTATCCTTATCCTCCCAATACTCCCTCTCCCCACTCCACTCACGCCCTCACCCCCCTGGTGTCTGTGTCCATTGGTTAGACTTATATGCATGCATACAAGTCCTTTGGTTGATCTTTCCCCCTTACTCCAATCCTTCCCTACCTTCCCTCTGAGGTTTGATAGTCTGATGGATGCTTCTCTGTCTCTATTTTTGTTCATTAGTTTATGTTGTTCATTATATTCCACAAATGAGTGAGATCATGTGATATTTATCTTTCTCTGACTGGTTTATTTCACTTAACATAATGCTCTCCTCCAGTTCCACCCATGCTGTTGCAAATAGTAAAAATTCCTTCTTTTCTACCACAAGCACAGCATTACATTGTGTAGATGTACCAGGGTTTTTTTTTTTTGGTTGTTGTTGTTTTGTTTTTTTTAATTCGCTCATCTGCTAATGGGCACTTAGGCTATTTCCAAATCTTAGCTATGGTAAATTGTACTGCAAATCAACAAATGACAATTGCTGGTGAGGATGTGGAGAAAAAGGAATCTTTGTGCACTGCTGGTGGGAATGCAGACTGGTGCAGCCACTGTGGAAAACAGTATAGAGTTTCCTCAAAAAATAGAACTCCCATTTGACCCAGTAATCCCACTTCTATGATATATCCCAAGAAACTAGAAATACCCATCAGAAAGGATATATGCACCCCTCAACTCTTTCACTCCCCAAATGTGCCTGACACGAGGCTGGATAATAATGACAATACAATACTACTAGTAGTAATAATGACAATAATAGTAATAGTATATACCGGCAGCTGTTCCAAAGATTTTACATATTAATTCACTTTAAGCAAACTGATGTTTGTTGTGTTTTTCTAAATACCACCAAAAAAAACCACTTAACATTGAGTATTAAACAATTTGATTTTATTCTTCAAGAGTAACTTTGAATGCTGCATGTCTTGTATTTCTCCTAGACCTTTTTCTCTGCTCTTATATTTGCCCTTCTCCTTTTCCCTGTCTCAGAGATTTCTCAAATCCTGTTACTTTCTCATCAAGAGGATCTTAACTCTTTTTGTATATCACAATTGCCTCTCAAAGTCTTGCTTGGGGTCTTACTTTCCACATATGAACCGAAACCTGCCAGTCTGCCCTCAATCTCTTAATATCCCTTCAAAGGGAGACTTGGGGACCAGCTGGATACTGAGCAGTGTTCCACTCTCCTTCTTACATAAGAGGAGGGAGGCTTTAGGAGGATACATTTTCCAGGGAGTGTGATAGGCATTAGAAACTAAAAGTAGGGACTCCATGATTTCTGTGTCATCAATGAGAAAGCAAGTTGTAGACTTCTGCCAAATGGAGAGAGGGGTTTGAGAGACTCTTAAGAATCCAGTAGGTACTGTGTGCTGTACTTTGTATGACCATTCTGTCTTCAAGAAAACCCCATGTGGTCACTACTATTATTCAAGTAGTATACTTATATGAATAGATGCAGGATCACAGGGGTTACGAGATTTACACATCTCACATATGTAGTTAGCAAAAGACTAGAGATTTCATTCTTTGCTCTTTCTACTGTATTATGCTCCTTTATCTGGGTACATAAGAAAGAAGTGGCTTAAAGGCTTAAAGGGCAAGATTTAATTTGCTGTGGTTATCCCTTGTGACTTTTCTCTTTTTAAATATATTTTATTGATTTTTTACAGAGAGGAAGGGAAAGGGATAGAGAGCTAGAAACATCGATGAGAGAGAAACATCGATCAGTTGCCTCTTGCATGCCCCCCACTGGGGATGTGCCCACAACCAAGGTACATGCCCTTGACCGGAATCAAACCCGGGACCCTTCAGTCCACAGGCCGATGCTCTATCCACTGAGCCAAACCGTTTTCAGCCCTTGTGACTTTTCAATTGCCGACACCAACATCTCTTATTTTCCACATCTCACGCATGTGTTCTCTCATTCTCACGCCACAGGAGTGAGTATATCAACCCTCCAATGGGACTTAATAGCAATAATTTGCAACATTTGTTTTTTTCTAATTTCCCTTCTAAAAATCAATAAATGGTTAGTGATGCTGTTAATAGAGTGAAAGAAGATTTCTTCCTATGATGAGAATTGATATTTGTAGCATTTATCATACACACACAAAAAAAAAGGAAAGAAAAAGCCCACTGAGTGTGTGAAAGCTTAAATACGTGGGTTTAAACACCTGCAAACAAAAGAGAGCAATGCAGGTAATGCAGTCAAGTTCTTGCACAAGGATCAGAAAGTCCTGAGGTCAAGTCCTGTACCTCTTCTCACTTCAAAGGATTATTTTGAAGATTAACTGAATTTGAACCTTACAATCATGGTGCCTGCTTCTAGTAGGTAGGCGATGCTGTACTAGGGGTAGTCCCAAATGCAGGTGAACTGGTCCCCTTCTGTGGCACTGCACTCCTCAGGTGCCCAGGATATCTCCCCCTTTCCATGCACTCCCATTCTGTTCCTGCCCCAAGTGGCACCGCAGTCACTCCAGCCCAGCTCCCAGGCCAGCAGCCATTTCCAGGCCCTGATCTTTCCCCCCCAGATTGCCTGCTGCTTTTCTCCATCTCAGTGCCTTACTTCACGAAAATCAGTTCTCTTCTCTCCACTTTCATTTTCCTCCCTTTTTATAGTAGTTATTTATTGACAGGTTCAGCTCAAAAATGATTTTATAAATCCACTTCTAATCTTCCTGAAACAACTCCTGATTTAGTATGAGAGGTTTCAATTCTAATCTTAAGCAAAGAAACACCTTGTGTGTGGGGGGGGGGGCGGGGAAGGGGAGGAAGGGGAAGAATTTTGCAACCTAGACCTCAGGAAATGCATGGCTTCTAATAAGACATCAGAAATATCAAGTTCATGACCAATGTCAAATGATTTGGAAGAGCCAAGCCCTCCCTTACAAAGGAGAACTTCTCAGCCTCCCCCAGAGAAGGCTGCATGGTGTCAACCAACAGGATCCTTCCAGAATGCTCAGACCTAGGGGTAAACTGAGCAAGAAGAGCCAGGTGAGATCAGAGGCCACAGCCTGTGGGAACGTGAAGCACAATGGAGAAGTAAGACATCTTGCTGCCCAGAGGAGAAAGCAGGAATGAGAGAGCTTTTAGGTTTCCTTTTCTTCTCTGGTTAGAGTGAAATCTGACAAGCTTCCTCCAAAGTTTCCTTCCCTTACCCTGCAATTGAGACAAGGAGCCTCAGGAAACCTGATGTGCAGGGCAGGACTCAGACACAGGCCAAGCTTCAGACACAGGCAGACCGAATCTCCTTTCCTCGCCTGCCCCTCCACGAGGAAGGCACTTCTGAGTTAACATCTAGGCTCCCAGCTGGAACAAAGTCAGGAGAATCCTGCCTCTTCCCCCCTCAGAATCTACTGTTACATCTGTGTGGGGGAGGAAAACAGAAAAACATCACGCAAGCGCTGCGGGGAGGGAGGCTGGATTTACTGAGCTCCAGGAATACATCTGTGATGTTGTGATGAAGTGAGAAATACATATTTTGTTTTCATCCCTCGTTTTGGCACAGAGCTCCTAAAACCCTTGTAATTTCCTGAGCAGTCAGGGTGAAAGGGGCTTTTTTTTTCTGTAATATTTGGTTTTAGTCCCTGGTTCCTGCCACAGGAGCTTCTAAGACCCTTGGAATCTAGAGTGATGAGTATTTTTGGTGTATTAATGAGATGACAGGTGGCTGGGGGTCCCTTGATATAGCTTCAGGATGGGAACTGTTCCCAGAAAGGCCAAGCCATGATTAAAGAGTTGACATTTTTTAGCCCCAACCCCTGAGCTCTGGGGAGTGAAGAGGAGCTGAGGATTGAGTTCATTATCAATGTCCAATGACTTAAGGAATAATATATGTGTAATAGAACTTCCATAAACACCCAAACAGTGGGATTTGAGAGCTTCTATGTTGGTGGACACATCAAGGTTCGGGGAAGGTGGTGCTCCCAATGGAGTCCGGAAAGTTCCTGCCCCACCCTCAACCCCCTGCCCTATGCTTTGCTTCTGCTTTAGTATTCCTGAGCTGTATCCTTTAACACTGGTCATACCAAGAAAAGTGTTTTCCTGAGTTCTGTGAGCTGTCCTAGCAAGTAAATGAACTCAAAGAGGGGAGTGGTAGGAACCCTGCCTCCTTCTTTAGAGCTGGTCAATCACACATACATGTGGCCAAGACTTGTGATTGGCATCTGAAGCGGGTACAGAGTGTGGTATGGAGTCCTTACCCTGTGGTGTCTGTGCTAACTCTGCATAGTGTCAAAATTGAATTAAATCATAGGATACCCAGTTGATACATGGAGAATTGGTTGGTGTGGAAAAAAAAACACCCATGCATTTGGTGTCAGAAGTAGTATTGTGAAAACAAATAGTAGTATTAATATAAAAGAAGGTAGATTCTTAGAAATACCACACAGCATTATCTATCCCTTATCTCTCCAGTAGTATCTGCCATAATTCCCAGCATTGTAAGAGGATTTTCTTCCCATACATCTTAGTTTCTCAAGGTGAAATGATCATGTCATAATGCCTAGAAGTCTTTGGCAAGGGATGAGAGATAAAGAGGTGTGCTGCTGAGGATAAGCATGGATAAGCTAAACCTTGGGAGTAAGGAGAAGCCACATGCAAATGACACTCAAATGAGTATTGATTCCCAAAAAAGAAGGCACCATTGAGGAACTGCTGTGGGCTGGTTGGAGTGGGCCCAGACATCTGTGCCTCCCTCTGCTTCCTTACCTGAATAAGAAATATTAAAATAAACGATGCCCAGCAGTACCTGTGTGCTCCTGATCACTCTTTGCCCAGAAGGTCAGATGGGCAGAATTCTATTATATGTGGACTAGGAGAAGGAAAGAATTATTTTCTCTGAAAAAAAAAAGAAGTAGTTATTGGTGGTTTGTTCAAAGGATTGTTGTTATGGGATTTCTTTGACCTGCTAGCAGGTAGAGTCCAGTAGGTAGCAAAACGCTTCCATGCCATCCATGAGCTTCCAGATTAGCTTTTTGCCCCCAGAATTGACATTTTATTGAAACCATTTAGCCTGTTGTGTCCTGAGAATAGACAAAGACATAAAGGAGTAACCATTTCAGACATTGAGAGAAGCAAATAGTTCAGTAGAGGAGGTGACCCTTGATGTGAGTATTGAATGATGAGTGTTAGCCAAGCAGAGAGTGGATGAGTATTTCAGATGAAGCAGAGGCATTAAGAAATGACAGAATAGGGTGCATATACTATAAGCATCACTGGAATTCAATCTTACTGTATACCAGTGGCACTAGAAGCACCAGAGAAATGAAGCTAGAGAAGTCAGCATGAGCCAATCTTGCAGTGCCTTGTAATACAAGGAAAAGAGTGTAGATGTTATCTCAGGACAGTAAGGAGCCATTGACAGTTTGAGCAGAAGAACATGGTCAAGACCACCTGTGATTGGAAGGGCATATGTCTGGAAGCCCAAAGTTCATTTAGGAGAGTGTTGATGGTTTCCAGGCAAAATATGGTATGAGCCAGGACCTAGCGGGTAATTGAGAGGTTGAAGAAGAGGGGATAGGCAACAAAAATTAGAGAAAAATTGAAAAGACCTGGATAAGTGATTGCTTGATTATGTAGCTGAAGATAAAGGGGAGTTGATAACTTGTGAGGCAAGAGGATGAGACAAAGAAGGAACATGGGAGAAGGCAAATAGTGGAATCATCATTCAAGTGTTTCTCCTCCTGTTTCCTCTCTTCCTCCGCCTCTGCCTCATTCAACAGCAAGGGATGAGAGATAAAGAGGTGTGCTCTTCTCTTCGTGAAGGGCTGCAGTCTGTGTAAGGGGCTCTGAACATTGGTGCTTGTGTAACCAATGACATTGAGTGAGAGGCAGCTGCCAGCTGGGATGGCTCCAGCTGTGGCCGCAAAGAGTGATGGGATTTCCCAGAAGGGAGAAACTTCAATGAAAGGAGGAAATTCGGCATGGAGTCTGTGGGACTTTCAGAATTTTCTGATCCAGAAGTCCCTCTGTAAGGCCTTGGCATGTGGTCAGTCAGCTGGAAGCACAAAAGTCTCAAGGCTTCCAGAAATCACAAGGAACAGCTGCAGAGAAGCCTTCTAGCTTGTCAGAGGTTTCTTCCCTGGTAATAGGACATGGTTTATTCTAAGTCACACACCCAACAATTGGTTATGGGGGACAAGAATTAGGAGGAGAAAAATCCCTCAACACCTAGTCAACATCACAATCCTGAAGATATGGGCACAGTAAAGGATAACACCACCTTGTGTGGTTCTCCAAAGGTTATCAGAATCATTGTGCTGATCATAATTTGCTACTGTCACCCTTGTCCCCAGACTAGAGAGAAATAAAATCATAAGGCAACTTGGAATAAGCAGGATATATTCTTTTACCCCATTTCAGATGAGTTCTGTGACCTTAAGCAATGCTTCTGCTCTGTGAAGCCTCAGTTTATTTTTTGTATCTGCAAAATGGGGTGATGACAGTAATCTACATTTCACGGAGCAAAATGTCGGTGAAATGAAAATGCCTGGCAGAAGGTATGTGCTCAGTAATGAATAATTCAATTATTCATTCAACACATACTTACTAAGTGCCTATTATGTAGCAGACACTGTGCTTCATGTTTGGGAACAAAACAGAGAAAAATTCTCATCTGTGTGGAGCTTATATTCCAATGTGTGTATTCAGGAGAGGAAGTAAGGCAGATAATATTCAATAAAAAACAGTAAATTGATTACCTAATTTGTTAGAAAATGGTAAGTGCCAGAAAATGAAGAAAAAATAGAGCAGGGTAAGGGAAGGAATGACAGTAGTGACCTTGAACAAGTAACTTTATTTGTCTAAGGGTTTTGCTTCAACTATAAATCAAATACTATAATACTTACCTCATACGATATTGACAACATAAATGGATGCAAATTGCTTAGAACTGTATCTAGATCTTGGTAGATGCTCAAGAGTAACAGTTTATATCATCATCATTATCATCATCATGCTGCAGGGTTAATAGACCCAGTCAGGATTTACTGAGAAGGGGGCATTTGAACAAAAATGTGAAGAAGTTGAGAGAGTGATTCATGCAGTGTCTGGGAGAGAGCAGCCTAGGCATAGGGACCAGGCCCTAAGACAAAAGCACAAGTACCGTGGAGGCTGTGCCATTGACAGTCTTTCCTCTGATTCCATCAGGGAAATTGGGACTCAGTCTATCAGCCCCTCTAGAAGAAGTTGAGAAAGGGGAAGAAGCAATTGGAGGTGGGCAACCCTGTGAGAATTGAGTGCTGGAGAACTTGGCTGTTGCCACACCAACAAAAAGAGGGAGAAGAAGCAAATCACATCCCCCTGCCTCCCGCCCCACCCCTGACCACCACCAGCAGCTGTTGTGAAATTAACTCTGGAACTTGTAGGCCAGCTGATTGTGATGCATGTAGCCTGCCTGCATTCCTGTTGGTGTCCTCAGGGTGAGTGAGTGTTTCTCGGGTACCTCTCAGGTATGAAGTTATATGAATGTGTGGACAATGCGTTTCCTCTATGTCAATGCA
Organism: Lasiurus cinereus; assembly: GCA_011751065.1. Classification (NCBI taxonomy): domain Eukaryota; kingdom Metazoa; phylum Chordata; class Mammalia; order Chiroptera; family Vespertilionidae; genus Lasiurus; species Lasiurus cinereus. The sequence continues at coordinate 44,706,596 of JAAGEH010000480.1, read as the reverse complement.
CATCTTCGTGTACAGCTGTGTCTATCTGTTTGCTACTATGTACAAGTAGTGTCTATCTTTGTTTGGTTGTGTGTCTGTATCTCTGGTATGTGTGTGTATGTTTGGATGTGTGTGTTTATATATTTGGAGAAGTGTGCATGTAGTGATTGGAGCAGGACAATTCTCCTTGCTGAAGAGATGTGTGCAATGGAGAAGGAAGAGACAGAATCACATTCATATCCACATGTGACATTCAACAATGGCATTATTCCTTTATGAATCTCATGCTCTATCCCACCATCCTCTCAGAAATGCAATACTTGTCAAATGTCTAAATGCAACCCAGTCTCAGAGTTTCAGAAATTTAAACAGTCATATTACATGGCATTAATGGGATATTAGGCCATAAAGTTACTCCTTCATCTATTTATCAAATTGTTAACTATCTATAATGCTAAACCCCTATGTTAGGTGCTGGGAATGCCAATAAAATGGGCCATTGATAATTGCAGGTTCTGGAGACAGGTTGGAATTTGGGTTTCAGCTAATGTTCTTTACTGGATACATAAGAAAAATCATTTTATTTTTCTAAACGTTTTGCTTCATATGTAAATCAGATACAACAATACTGACCTCACAGGCCTATTGTGAGAAATATGAATGCAAATATCCACAATGGTAGCTAGGTCTCAATAGATATTCAAGAGTAATAGTCAATACCATGGACATTGGCATCATCATCATTTCCATTATTAATGACTGTGGTTTCTTCCCTCAAGTGTCAGACTATGAGAGAAGCTACCTTTAAACTACCACAGCCCTGACCCCCAATATCTACATGACCTGTTTCCTAGCTGCACTGGGGTCATTATTCCTATACCTGTCCTCAGAAGGATTTCCCTGACCACCCACCAACCCAGCAACCTGCTTTATTTTTGTCCCTGCATTTACCATTATATTTGTTTCCTTGTTTATTTGCCTGTCTTCTCCAGTCAATGTAAGCTCCATAGGTGGATAGCAAACTTATTTCACTCATTTGTTCTGGAATCAGGTGCAAACTTGACCTTCTGTGTCTAGGACAATGCTTGGCACTAAGAAGGTACTCAGTGAGTACCTGTGGCATCAATATGTGAATGAATAAATGAATTAACATGGCCAATGCCACTACAGAGACTAACTCTGCTGAAACTAAATCTTTAGTGGAGAAGGCTTCTTAGGTACACAGTCTTTGATGAGGGACATTGACAGTGTTTTGCAGGTAAAGAACATCCCAGGCAAAGAAAAGGACATGAGCAAAAGCATGCAGTTGTGACTGTGTCACATGAAACAACCCAATATGAACAACCTTGCTCCTAACCACCCTGGCAGATGCTGCTAAAACTCTGCACTTGGCCTGGAGTGAGAGAAAAGAAGAAATGTCCCAAATGTATGACTCCCATGTAATCCTCTTCAGTCTTCCAGACACATAAGACTCATTTGCATATAAATGGTCATAATTTTTTAATCATAGGTAAATGTCATTCTGTTTGCTTGTCCTTGTGCCTCCCTTGATGGAGAAACAAGAATGACTTATGATTCATTTGTAACAGAAATTAAAACACACACACACACAATACTTCCTTGCTTCTTACATCTCTCAGTTCTCTTTTTTCCTCTCCTTCTCCTACCCTAGATTGGCAAATGGCAGAGAGAATGTCAGTGTTAAGGTAGTGGTTATAAAGGCTCGGGATTCAAATGCCTTGATTTCACATCCTAAGTTCTTCACTTACTTTCTATGAAGTTATGGACAAGTTACTTCATTTCTCTGTTCCAGCTTGATCAGAAATATAAACACAACATAAAATTACAATTTGCAAGGATGAAAAGAAGTGATTCATTTAAAGTACCAATACAATGTAAGCCCTCAAAATAGAAATTGCTATTTTATTGCCATATTGCATGAAGGACTCAATTTCAATCAGCAAGAGAAATCAAGGTTCTTACTCTCTTATCAGAGAAGAAGAGAGGGATATGAAGCTACCATATTGGAATGTTGATACAGATTGGACCTCAATGATGCTCACACTGAGGAAGTCCATATTTTATGCCTGGAGCAATCTTTTTGGAAAACAGACTGGCCAGAACTCAAGGAAGACCTCCTCCTTAGGTCTCATTAAAACTTGACTCTGAGAACTAGACCAGCACTAGAGAAATCAACCATCAATGGACAGAATTATACTGTATGCCTGGTTTCTGTTTCAGTTCTTTACTCTTGTTCTGAGATAATCTGTGGGGGAGGAGAAGTGTGGGTGGGGTTGGGGATGGAACAGACAATTACTGGGTCCTTCCTGCAGATGTTTTTCTTGCTTTATCTCATCTCAATCTCACACAACCCTATGAGACAAGAGTTATTATTCTAATTTGCAGACTAGGAATTTGAGGCTTAATAAGGTTAAGTAATTTGCTCATAGCTGATGAGGGAGAGCACAGGTTAAGGTCAAGCTGCCAAAATACTTCCATCTGTAGCATGCTTCCTATGCTTTATAGAAGTAAAAAGTGTGGGAGTATTTGTGAGACCGTTGAAGGCCATCCTTTTTTCAGACATTATCTCTTATGAATCCAGAAGCATTTGACTATGTGCCAGCCTCCTGATAATGTGAGGCCCACTAGCACCAAGACCTCAACATGTTCAAAACTTAACCTAACATTTCCCCGCTTCTCCATTTCTACCCACCCTCTTACCATATCTCTGCTCTCTTTGCATTTTTTATAAATTATTATCACAAGTCACCCTAGAATCCTCCCATTGCTCACCTCCCAACATTCTATAAGTTACTAAGTCTTACCTACTCTCCCTTTGAAGGCCTGCCAAATTTGCCCCTGCTCCAGCTCCACCATCAAATCTGTTACAACCTCTCACCTGAATCAGATAGATACAGCTTTCTCTCTGGTGTCCTTACCCTGTATATTTGCTTCTCTCGCTCATCCTTTTCACTCTGCCAGGGTTGTTGTTAGAAAAACAAATGTAATCATGATCATGCCACTCATCTGCATGCTAAAGATCAAACGCCTTAGCAAGGCATCTACAATATAATTCAACATTACACTTTGATCTCATGTCATCTCCCACCCACCTTTACAGAAATTTCTAATGATTTCTCAAAATGCAATGTCTTGCCCATCTGGTGTGGATCAGCAGTTGAGCATCAACACATGAACTAAAAAGTCTCCAGTTCAATTCCCAGTCAGGGCACATGCCCAGTTGTGAGCTTGATCCTCAGCAGGGCATGTTCAAGAGGCAGGTGATTGATCGATAGATGTTTCTCTCTCCTTGATGTTTCTAACTCTCTATCTGTGTCCCTTCCTCTTATTCTAAAATTAATAAGAACATATTTTTTAAATGCAATGCCTTTTCATCCTTTCATGTTTTCTCCATTTAAGCATATTCTGTCTTCAACATCTTGTCTTTTGCATCCTAGTTAACTTCCAGCCCATATTAAATGTTCTGTCAGCCCTCTGCTCAGCATTTCTCCCACAATACCATCATTGTCCTCACACTGTGATAATTCTTAGACACACCTTCCTCCCTCAGGATAGCATGAGCCATAAGCTTATTATAGATAAACATATTTCTTATTCTTCTTTATCTCGTTAGCACCTCGCCTGAGAATTTTTAGTCAGTGAGAATCATAATGCAGACATCACTTTGCATGTTCACATTAAACCTATCATAAACATATTTCCACCAAGCTATGCAGTCTTTTTAATTATCTTTTTAATTGCTACATAATATTTCCTCCTGTTGATGTGCTATAATTACTTAACCGTTCAATTCATGTCATTAAATTCAACAAACATATGCCAACTACCTAAAATGCATCAGGTATTATGCTACATGCTGGAGACAACAAGAGGAGGAAGATATGGCGTGTGCCTCCAAGGACCTCACATTCTAGGGTAGACAGGTAATGTGTGCTATCAGACAGGTATGTCACAAAAGGTTTCGGATTCCCAGGTACAGGAGAACTTTTTGTTTTGTGCAGAAGTTGGGGAGAATAAAAGACATAGGTGAAATTTTTTTTTAAATATATTTTATTGATTTTTTGAGAGAAAGGGAGAGAGAAAGTCAGAAACATCGATGAGAGAGAGAGACATCGATCAGCCACCTCCTGCATGCCCCACAGTGGAGATGTGCCTGCAACCAAGGTACATGCCCCCAACCAGAATCAAACCTGGGACCTTTCAGTCAGCAGGCCGACACTCTATCCACTGAGCCAAACCGGTCTCGGCAAGACATAGGTGAAATTTTGTCTGTGTTTTGTTTTTGTAAATATATTTTATTGATTTTTCAGAGAGGAAAGAAGAGGGGGAGAGAGATAGAAACATCAAGGATGAGAAAGAATCATTGATCAGCTGCCCCCTGCACTCCCCACACTAAGGGTCAAGCCCACCAAACGGGCATGTGCTTTCACAGGGAATCAAATCGTGACCTAGTTCATAGATCAATGCTCAACCACTGAGCCATGCCAGCCAAGCAAACAGTCAATGTCTGTGTTTTAAAAGTTGAATAAAAACCTAAAGAGAAGAGTAAAACAGTAAATTATTTAAGTCCTCATTGCTTATCAGAGACAGAGGTGGGATTTCAACACAAATGGTCTGGTTCTAAGATCTCCATTGTCATCTCTTTCCTGCTGGTGAACTACTCCTCCACCTCCAGCCGTGCTTGGCGTTAGCCAGCTCCACACTCTTTGTTCATCTCAGTTCTCTTTTTGTTCAGCAATTACGCATCGCAGAGCTGGGTTGTGTTAGCAGATTTTCTCCAGCCCACAGTTTTCTTGTATCTGATAACTGCAGTTTTGCAAAGTCTGATTTTTTTTTTTAGTTTAAAAAACTAGGTTCAGTAATAGGATGCATGTTCATCCTTTGTTCCTGTTTTCTATTAAGACTTGCAATGTTACCAAGAAAGCAGGATTCTAGAGCAACCCTGGTAAACTTTAGGTTCTTTGAAGATTTTGAATGAATAAATGATTGACCAAAGGCAAAAAGCATGAGTTGGCTGGGTAGGAAGTAGAGAAGAAGTAGTAGAAATTGAAAAGCAGCAGCACGTTATTATATTTGCAGAAGTTAAAAAAAAAAGGTACCCAAATTAGTATCTGATGCCATGCCTGAGGCATTGATGCTTATGGCATCAGCAGAATCACATTTATCAAGAGTTATGAATCAAACCTACCCTTGGCTCACTCCTTAATCTAAGAAATTCAGTTTAAAAGGGGGAAACAACAGATACTATATGCACCATTTTCTATATTAGTAAAAGTCTGGGAACAATCTAAAATGTCCACAACAGGGAGTGGTTAAATAAATTACAATATGTGAACCGAAAGGAGTATTATGAAGTCATTAAAATGGTAATTAAAAAGATTATGTAGCCACATGGAAAAACATTTACTATATAATATTAAGTGGGGGGAGCAGAATACAAAATTAAATCTAAGCCATCACTGCAATTATGCAAAAAATGTGTAGGCATGAATCAAGACACCAGAGGAAGAGGCACGCATGTGAATGGCTGTTTTAACCAGTGTATTTTTCTTTTGAAAATGTCCTTCCTCTTAATGTCTTCTCTCACCCAGCCTATGCTGTCTAACCTCTAGGGGGAGCTCAAGTCTTCCCCTACTGAGGCCTCCTCTATCCACCCTGAGAAGATAGAGAAGGTGGAAAACAAAAATCAGAGGTACAATGAGATGTCAAGGGCAGGGCTTTCTGATAGTTGACTTAAAGGAATTATAAATAGAACTGAAAAGCAACAAACCTTCCCTGGGCCTTTCTTCTCTGTCTTTTCTGTTCACAAATCTTGGTCCCTCTTTTGGAATGATTTGCTCTCTTGCCTTTTTTCTCTTCTGGGCATGTGAATGTTTCTCTAGCTTCTCTCCTTCAGCCACTGTATTAAGAGGAATCCAGAGTGTCTTTCATCTGGAAAGTAAGTACCATCTATAGCCCCATAATAAAGAAGCAGGATATATCCTCTAGGTATCTTTATATAGCAGAAAGCTGTACATCGGTGGTCCCATAATTTATAACTTAAAAAGAAACTAAGTTTCCATAAATAGAATATTAGCTAAATAATTTAGCATACATCTTTACAATTAAATACTAGGAAGTTATTTTAAAAATAAAGCATGCACATGGGTTGATAAAGTTCTTTGAAATGTAGTATTCAATAAGGAGAATGGAGCAATTCACAGAATAATGTGCATCTCTGTCTCTGGCTGAATGTATATAAATTTTCTATGTGTTAGATTGAGTAAGCACTGAACATGTAAGAATATGTTAGAAACTGATAAGAGTAATTACCTAGGGGAATAGAAATTAAGGGAGGAACAGAAATTTTACTTTTTACTCCACATTCTTTTATTTATTTGCTATGTATACATATTAGTTTTTTATTTATTTATCTTTTTAAAGTGGGATTGGAGTAGGACCTAAGGGCAAGGAGACTGAGATGGGTGATTTAGAATCAACATATATGAATCCATCCTCTACATCTGTACTTAGGAACTCTCACACCTTCCAAATATATTCCAGCTCACTATGATAAGAAAGCAGTGGGAATTTACATCCAAAGCTAGAACACAGAAATTTACCATTACTATGATGGCTGATATGAATATCTATAATAATAAAAGCATAATATTCTAATCAGACCTGGCAGCTGAATGACCTTCCAAGCATCATTCCGAATGCCCTTCAGGATAAAGCTGCTGTGGTGGGGGCTGAAGTAGACAGTTAGGGATGATCAGGCAGGCAAGTGATCAGTTAGGGGTAATTAGGCAGGCAGGAGAGTGGTTAGGGGTGATCAGGCAGGCAGGCCCAGTGTTTTGGAGCCAGTGGTCCCAGATTGTGAGAGGAATGTACATATGCCTGTTTAGGCCCAATCCTGCAGGGGTCAGGCCTAAACCAGCAGATGGACATTCCTTGAGGGGTCCCAGATTTCAAGAGGCCTCCAGTTTTTAATAATAATGATAATAAATACAACAACAATAAATAAACGTAAAAGAATAAAAATATTCAATAATAATGCAATGATAATAAGTGGATGTAATCCAAAAGATCCAAAACAAAAGTAAATATTTAACCATCAGTACCTAATGAAAACTATATAAAATATTGTACTTTTATAAAATTAGGACATGAGAAATTTTACAAACAATTCCATTTTAACCAAGTCATATTGAACCAGGACAAAAGAAATGGAAAGTCCATTTAAAATAGGACAGGGCTAATCCCTGCTTGTGGTTTCAATTGGCTTCCTAATAAACTGTGACTAAATGAATTTTAGCTGACTTTGAGTTTCAAAATTTGCCTTTTTCAAATGTCCCATTCTCCTTAGATTTTGAGCCCCTCTTAGCTCCTGCCCTCCATGAGGCTTTAAAGTCTAACAATTTTGCTGTTTGGAATTTTTGCTTCTGGTAGAAAAGATGGAGACTGAGGAGTGACTATGGAAGCAGGAGGCAGAGGGACAATTGAAGATTCATTATTAGAGTCAAGGCCAGAGTTCTAATGTGGCCTTGCCCAAAAGCAGATCCTGGCCTAATCTCTTTTCCACATGTACCCTCATTACAAAGCTGTGGCTTCTCGGGCTTCCAGAAGAAGGTGGCACTCAGTCCATGAGGGACCCAAATTCTCTCCCGCAACAGAGTTCAAGTATTAGAAGAGAAGAGAAATGTGAAAAGCACACCTAGCATGCCAATCAGGGATGCTCTATGTGAAGGCAGTCACAGCCAAAAGGAGTCCTGTCTTCACATCAGACCCTCTCCTGCACACGAGGCCCAGTGATTGCTCCTCAATGTTGCCTTCTGGGGAGAAACATGGCATGGAATCGAAGCTAATCTAGGACTTTTTAATCCCTTCATTGCCTTTAGATTCCTTTCCTAAGCAAGCCTGGGACAGAGTCTATAGGAATGGAACTTTGATTATAAGGTACTGGTCTCCATGTCCACAAACTATCACTGCCCAGTATAGAGTGATTAATGCTTGATTTCCTTCTCTATAAGGTTAGGATGGATCTAACTGGTCAAAAAATTAAAACAACAACAACAAAACACTAAAATAAAAAATGGTGCTAATCATAAGGTCTTTATCTTTCAATGTCTCTTGTTTGGAATTTAGAGCAACTTTCCCCATACAAACACAAAGGGATGATTGGAATTACAGTACAACCCAGAAAAGCATGTTGAGTTACCATTTATATATATAAAAAGCCAGTGACCAAATGACAGAACAACTAGAACCACCAGAACAACCAGTCGCTATGACCTGCACTGACCTTCCAGGGGGCAGGCACTCAATGCACGAGCTATCTCTAGCCTTCAGGCCCCAGGCCAGCCAAGGAGGTTGCCAGCAAGGGATTCTACCCCCCCTCCTCCTTATTACTGGCTGCCCCACAAGGGAGGCAACCAGCAGCAGCAGGGGGTGGGGCTGGTGAGCAGATGGCACCAGCCAAGGTGGGTGCCAGCAAGGACCCCCTTAATCACCCACCAGTCACCCCACAGTTTGGCCCTCATTGCCAACCAAGCCTAGGGACTTTCCCCATGCATGAATTTAGTGCACTGGGCCTCTAGTATTATATAAATGCATAGCTACACATAAACTGCAGGCCTGTGACCAAATAGCCAGTTTCCATGGTCTAATAATCAGCGTGATCTGGAACAAAATATTGAATTTGGATTTTTTTTTTTTTGGTAAAAATGGAGTTAGTAATATTGACCCTTTGGGGCCACTGAGGAAATAAACAAGTTGATGTGCATGAAAGTGCCTGAGCCAGTATTTTGTGGATATACCCAAGCTGTTTCCCCCACTGCTGCGGCTTGTAAGAATTCCTAAGGTATTGGAACTTCAGAAATAATCCTAACTCTAGTTAATTGGGAGCTTCTCAAATCATCAACAGAATGTCAGCATTAAGAACCAGTTTTCTGTATTTGAACCAGTTTCCCATAAGTAATTTTTGCAAGCACCTGGTGCCAACTGATTTGTTACTGAGTTTATCCCAGATCAGAGTCTTCAAATCTCCATTTATAAAAAGAATAACCTGCAGCTAATTTATTTTGGAAGGGAATTCCATTTGCCTTCAAATAAATAAATGTGAATAATTGCTATATTTCCATTTCTACCATTCTGTAATTCTATAGGCAAAGGACAGCATGCTAACTTGTTACCTAACTATTATATATGTTGGGTAGATCTGGATAGAATACTTGCTCAAGCTATTACTAGCTCTGTAATCTTGGGCAATTTATACAATATTCTCTAAGCTTCAATTTCCATATATGAGGATTAGGATGGTCATATTTATGCAAAGTTTTGTTGAAAGATTCAGTTATATGCAATATATACACCCCTGACCCAGATGGCTGTTATTATTATTATTATTATTATTATTATTATTATTATTACTGTTTTTTAAATGATTTATTACTTTATGAACCTTTTTCTATATTTTCCACAACATGAAGAATGTGACTTCTACATCTATTTGTCATTTATACCCAAATTAATAGAGTAATGCACTTATAAACATTTAAGGCAGATATTTAAAAACAATGCAATATCCAACATAGATCATTGAATATAGTAGACTTCATGAACATTTTCTGACAGATTGAATAAATGATTGGGTCCAATCACCCAGTTAGTGTTTTGGGTGCTCTCTAACATCCTTGGCAAATGGTCATCATCCCTCTGTTTGGACACCTCCAGTCTCCAGGAACTTAATTGCATTTAGTGTAGGTTTAACAGATATGTGATTTGTGAAGATACTTTCTAACTCTAAATCCATGGCAGACTGCAAGCATCAATCAGGGCATCAAGTTGGATTTCAGAATCCTTAGCTCCAGCTTGATTACCAAAAAAAAGTAGAATCCTCTTCCAAACCCTGAGTGTAAGCAAACTCTGCTTCACATGGAGTCTCCCTCCCCTCTTACTCTCCTTTTCTATGGCCCTCACAGATAATACAGGCAGCTCTCAATTATTCAAGTCCATCCTCCATAGGACACACTCCTTTGCCATCACCAAACAGACTGCAGAGATGTGAGAAAGAAATAGGGGAGTTCCTCATGATTTCTTCACAAAGAGGGACTAGGAGATGCCTCTTGGTCTCTGAGCTATTATTAAAATAAATATCATTGGCTAAAAGGTCAGAGAAATTTGTGGGACCACCCAAGCAAATGATACTTTCCCAGCTCTGCCATATCATCATTAATTTCGATATTCTAACACTTTCTGTAGCATTTCATGGTAATATGTCAAGTCCAAGTGATAGAGTGTCTCAACCAGCATATCACAGAAGTTTGCTCTGCCTTGTTCTGAGGAAGCAACTGCAACAAAATAGCAAAGAACTTTCCTTTTTTTTTTTCTTTCTCTGGTCTCAGATTGATATCCATCCATCTATCTATCTCTTAATCTTTCTCTATCTCTGACTGAGAGCACAGAAAAAATTTTCTGGACCTCAAAATCATGAAACCACCCTTTGACATAGCCATGGTTCAGTATTTAAGCACAAATCCAAAGGGTTGCCCCTGAATTTGTTTAGGCTTGAATGCCTCTTCTGAGAGGTATAAAGCTCTAGAGGTCATTTTTTGTGGCTTTGCTTCAGGTTCAGTAAGGATTTGTTGTAAAGGGTGACACAAAATTACGAGCTTGAACTTTTTCAGAAACTTGGGGTAGTAAGTGTCTCAGGATTTTGAAAGATGAACCACTGTAACTATCTATAGGATCATATTTGCAGAAAGAGGTTATATATATATGTGATACTGCTAAAACACAAATAGCCTTTTATGAAATAAAAAAGCAAAGGGTACTTAAATATTTGATCTACATCAATCCATTTATTCTGCTTTAGAAGCCTCAACCTACTTGCCTACCAAAGAGAAATAATCCATTACTATCATTGTTCCATCAGCCTCTTCGGCATTCTTTAAGGAAATAGAGAGCCAGTGGTTAAAAACACTGTTTTGGCTACTCAAAGCTCTTCCCGCCCAGCAGCTGGGACATGGCTCCACAAAAATTCTGCATTTGTTCCCTCTGCATGCTGGAACAAATTAGCCCAAACTTACAAATGTATTATGTAGTTCTGAAAGTCACAAATCTGAAATGGGTCTCACTGAGCTAAAATCAAGGTTTCAGCAGAGATGCATTCCCTGAGCCAAAAGAAATGCTCTTTTCAAAGAGTAAGTAGTTTTCACCTGTGAATACTGTATTACATTTCTGTGCTTCAGAGGATGTTTTAAGGAATATCCAAAAGGTAAAACATTTCTATATGGAAACTTAGTTTCAAATCTTCTAAATAAAAGGTTAGTCAAGGGTGAGAGAAGCAGTGTAGAATTAAAAAGAACTGATATCCTATTCACCTGCCTTGTATTTCTGAGCCAAATTGTATTGAATTTTTAAAGAAAGAGGCTTGGCATTTCCACAATATTTGGAAGAAAGGAAAAAAAAACATCTCATAGAAATGCTATAAGAATAAATCATGTTTTGTGATGCCTGGCTGGAGAGAGCAGCCTTCCTTATTCACCCCAAATTAGCCTAAGAGGTTTTCTTTGAAATAAAATGGACCTTTGAAATTTTGAATTATTAGACTAATTCAAATTACATATTTAGGATTCTTAATATGACCAACAATAGTTTGTCTTTTTTTTTTATCATAGAGTATGGTCTTCTACGTGATTCTGGGAAGAGACATGATGGACAACATTTTATAGACTATTTTGTTTTAAAAGCTTTACATTTTGTTCCAATGCCAAATTTGAATCTGAGCATGTGAAAAAGGCATCTCAGTTCTTCAGGTTATTGCCAATTTTACAAATAAGTCAATAATTCACTGATTTCAATAAGAAGGCTAAAAACTTAATTACCACCTGGCCCATTTGCAATATTAACCAAAACGTTCAGCTTATCCAAGGATCAAAAACAAACCCCAGAAATAAAGGATATATCTTTAGGTAAACTATTATAGTTTAGAATAAATTTGAGAAGGTATCAGAAAGATTAAACCTGGAGGATTATGGTCTCAAATAATAAAGGGAAAGATGGGGATGTAGTTAACAATTTTTAAGTATCTTCTAATTGTCCTTATCATTTATGTGAGCCTCACAATCATGCTTTGACATGGGTATAATAACCCTTTCAACAAATAAAGTGAGGTTCAGAAAGCTACTTAAGTGACTTTCCCATGGACTCCTTACAGGGGTGGGGAACTTCCGGCCCATGGGCCATATAAGGCCTGGGAAATCATTTGGTCTGGCCCTGTCAAGGCATTAGGAGTAAGTTAATTAAATATTTGACCAAATATAGCAGGCTAATTTTTAAGTTGGTAATTTTGTGTGGCCTGTGAATGATGTTATAAATATTTAAATGGCCCTTGGCCGAAGAAAGGTTCGCCACCCCTGCATAATTAGAAGATAGTCAAAGAGGTTTCTGACAACAGATGTTTTCATTGCTTCCAATATGAATACATTTATCCTATTCTAGTAGTGCGGTGAGGTTAAAATCCATAAAAAGACACAGAGATATTGTCAAGTTTCCTTACTTGTCAACACTGAAATGTTCCATTTCAATCAGAAGTATTTCCAGGCCAGGCATGAAGACAATGATCTTGATGTTCAATGACATTCAACAAGTCACATTTATAAGGATTCAGTGTTAAGTTGATAATTGTACCCACAAATCATCTCATAACTTACAAATCATCTCATATTGTTTTTGTACATACAACCCATGGCTCCTCCAATACTATCAGATATTCCATCTACTGCATTTGAACTAATATGTTCAAATTAATTGAACACATGTGATGTCCAATGTAGTTGCCAGTGAGAACATCAACTAAGAGATTATTTTAATCCAGAGCTGGGATTCATCTTTTTTAAAAATATATATATATTTTATTGCTTTTTTACAAAGAGGAAGAGAGAGGGATAGAGAGTTAGAAACATCGATGAGAGAGAAACATCGATCAGCTGCCTCTTGCACACCTCCTACTGGAGATGTGCCCGCAACCAACGTGCATGCCCTTGACTGGAATTGAAACTGGGATTTTTCAGTCCGAAGGCCAATGCTCTATCCATTAAGCCAACCTGGTTAGGGCTGGGATTCATCTTTGTACATGATGATCAAAACATAGAAAATGTAGAGCCCAGAATCAGATACCAGGAACATGCTGCCTTGTGCATATATAATAATTAATAATCTACACTAGTAAAAGAGTAAGATGAAACTTGACTGTACCTTCACGACACCCATCAGCCAATCAGTAGTGACTATGCAAATTAATCCAACAAGATGGCAGGTTAATTTGCATATGCAGGTGCCAAGTGGCCAGGGGTGGGGCAGGACACTTACGTAGTCACCATGGCGACAATGCAGGCATCTGCACCACCCCAGCCTCTCTGGGCCTCTGGGCAGCATGGGAAGGCAGAAAGATGGCTCCAGGAGGAGCAGAAAGATGGCTCCGATCAGAGCAAAGGCTGTGCTGGCAGCCAGAGTAAGGAAGGCCTATTCTTACATAAATCTTCATGCATTGGGCCTCTAGCATATGTATAAGTATAATATATGTATAATATATATAAACTTTATTGCATTATTTACTATATATTATATTATACATATATTATACAAATATACAAATATATTTTATAAATGCATATATTATTACTTAGTTATATAAACCAGTTAGAATATATATTATATAAAAGTGTATATCCCTGGATGATGTGGCTCAATTGGTTGAGCATTGTTCTGTGCACTGAAAGGTTAATGGTTCACTTCCCATTCAGAGCACATACCCAGGGTTATAGGTTTGATCCCTGGTTGGGGTGCATGCAGGAAGCAACCAGTCGATGTTTCTCTTACATCAATGTTTCTTTCTCTTCCTCTCTATATAAAAATCAATAAAAACATTTTTAAAATGTATATATATATATATGTATATATATACACATTTTATCAAGCTTCCTTACTTGTTAACACTTATATACATACACACACACACACACACACACACATTAGTCACTACTTAGTTATATGAGCCAGTTAGTCTATAAAAAGGTGAGTTTATTATACATATATATACATATATATAACATATATTTTATATATACATGCTGTTCTATGTATATAAGTGTATAAAATAAGTTAAATATAAAATAACCTTCATATAGGCTAGTTAGTTTTATGCCCTCCCACAAAACTTGCTCCATGACACTAACTCTGTGGCCTGGTGTGAGATGTGACTAATAACACCTATTTCACAGAGTCATTAAAAAGATTCAGTAACCGTGTACCACAATTAAGTTTTGTTTGCTAATTCCTACTGCTCTTTCTGATCCAGGTCGTCTTCCAGGAGCTTCTCCTGGTTCCTGCCCACTCCCTGGCCCTCCCCCATTGGGCTGGCACCCTTTTGGTGTATGTTTCTCCTCCTGGTATGCACTATATCACACTAATTATCTCATTAGACTGTGAGCTCTTTGAAAGCAGGAATAGAGTGTCATTAATCTCCAGATTTTCAGCAGCCATTCCAGTCCCTAACACATGGTCTGTGCCGAGTGAATAAATACAAAATGCTTTGCATGGATCCTAGAACATAATGTTCACGCTGTCTTCTTTTATGTTCAGAAAGCACTAATAATGCAGTGAGCATTAACTATTAAAAAGAAATGTTTTAGTTAGTTCAAGTTATGGAAGGTTTTTAAATGATTAAAACAGTGGGTGTGAAGAATCTCCTGTTTCACTTTTATAATGACTTGTTATTTTTGAAATCCACAGCTTGGGTAATAAAAGAAATAAAAAGAGTTTGAGTTTTAGGACTTTCTGTGCTTCACTACCACATTGCCCAATGTAGAATTCGTTTCAGATAATCCTCCTTTTCAAGATTTCTGATGACCCAAAAAAGAAAAATGTCAAGGTTATTCCTCCCTATTGTCACTAGTTACTAGTTTTGGGGAAAATATTAAACATCATTTTTGTATATCCAAATGGGAGATTTTGGCCCATGAAGTAAATGTCCACTGTCCAGAAGGACTAAGTCCAGATGAGGCCCATGTCTGTATTTAAATCAGGAACCTAAGCCCTGGAATATTCTGGGCAAAGGGCAGGTCTGGGAACAACCTCATCACGATCCTGTCTTTTCACTGAGAAAATGCTTTCACCTTTTACAATGTATCTATTGACTTTTCCTTTCCCAATGAAGAATCCAGTCTTCCAAAGTCTGATGATTCCACTGGATATATTCCCACCTGACTTTCCAGAAAATCCCATAGACTCACTGGTAACTGGCATACTCCAGGCAGATCAGGTAACAGACAGGCATAGAATGTAGTTAAGTGACCTTTCCCATTTGCAAAGCTAGGAGCCCATCTTCATGGAAAAATTTCTGCTATTTGGCAGTGAAAAAACATACCTGCTACCTTCACTGTGGGATTCTACAGCCATGAAGTTCTTAAAGCAGTGGTTCTTAATCTGGGCTTGACATCAATAATGATGTCATTTAGGGAGATCTGAAAAATATTAATGCCTCTCCACAGATTCATGTGTTATTGACCCAGCAGTCTGGGCACCTGGACTTCTAAAAACTCTCCAAAGTGTTTCTCATCTGTAGCCAAGGTTGAGAATTGCTGCTCTGAAGTCTGTAGCTGTGGTTCTCATCCCTGGTGCACATTGAAATCTGGGAAACTTTGAAAACATCCCAATCCTCACCCCCTTCCCTAACTCAGTGGTTCGTAAACCTCAGCACACATCAGAATCACACGGATGTCTTCTTTTTTAAAAAAGATCTTTTTATTGACTTCAGAGAAAGGAAGGAAGAGGGAGAAAGAGATAGAAACCTCAATGATGAGAAGAATCATCAATTGACCGCCTCCTGCATACCACTAGTGGGAATAGAGCCTGCAACCGGGCATGTGCCCTGACAGGGAATCCAACAGTGACCTCCAGGTTCATGGGTCAACACTCAACAAATGAGCCACACCAGCCAGGCACTACAGGTCTTCTTAAAGCGCTCGTTGTTGGTTTTACCCCTTGAGCTGCTTATTCTGTAGGGCTAGGGTAGCATTTCTAACGAGTTCCCCTATGGCGCTGTTGATGCTTATCCGGGACCCACTATGAGAACCATGGTCAACGATATTAGCCTTTTTTTGGTTCAGGGAAGTTTATATTTCTAATTGAAAAATATCTTAAATCTACATGTAAGTGCTCTCTTCTAGTCAGTTCTAATTAATCAACCTGGTGTAATGAAGATTATCTGTGACTGCAGCCTGAGTGGTTTCTTATCATCTCTCCCCCATGACCTTTCAAGGTAATATGCTAGGGAGTGGAGGGTGCACAAAACCTATCTTCTTTCAACTCCTGGCTATGCAAGTGTGTGGGCACATCATCAGCCTTAGGGTGACCAACTCGTCTTTGTTTTCTTGCTATTTTGCCAGTTTGAGCGCTGAAAGTCCACACATCCTAGGATCTCTCTCAGTCCATGGAAAACCAGGATGATTGGTCCCCCTATTCTGACGCTGTTTTTTCACCAGTTGTAAGGAAAACCAGGCTGACCTTGAAGAGTCTCTTCATGTGTTTAAGATAGTACATGTAGCCAAGACCGGTTTGGCTCAGTGGATAGAGCATTGGCTTGCATACTGAAAGGTCCCAGGTTCGATTCCGGTTGGGGGCATGTACCTTGCTTGCGGGCACATCTCCACTGTGGGGCGTGCAGGAGGTGGCTGATCGATGTCTCTCTCTCATAGATGTTTTTGACTTTCTATCTCTCTCCCTTCCTCTCTGTAAAAAATCAATAAAATATATTTATATAAAAAAATTTATAAGATAGTACATGTAAACTGCCTTGCATTTTGGTCCGTCAAAACTACATATTACTTCTAATGTTATTTTTAGCCATTCATATTATCTACTTTGAAAGAGCATTGTTTTCAGAAGTATTGGCCTAGATAAAAATACAATGTTTTTAATTTCTCCAATATTTGTGTGAATGTCTTTTTCTAAATGCTGGAACTGAAAGTTAATCCATGAATTCATATTTTTTTATTAATTTAATACTTAAATACTTGTATATAAGAATTTTCCTCAGAGAATAGCTATGGCTGTTATAAAAAATTTTTGATAAGTTTTATTATTATGAATACCTGTTATTAAAGCTACTGTGATAATTTTTAAATGTTTTTTGAGCAATAAAAAGGTATTCTTTGTTTTCACATCACAGGAATATATATATTATTTATGTAATATAAATAAATTTAGAATAAGTAATCAACCTATAAGTAATGCTTTGTTTCACATGTTGCTATTTGTTGCAAATTTTACTAGTGTTAGAGAATTTTGTGAAATATTTAAACTACAAAACTACCTAAGTGGTGAACACAATATAATATATAGATACTATATTATAGATTATATACACCTGAAACCTATATAATTTTATTAATCAATGTCACCCCAATAAATTTTTTAAAGTAAAAGTAAATATAAAAAGTTAAATGAATGGTTTATTTTCTGAAACTTGTATACTGACATTTGTCTTTCGGCCATTGCTTAAAATGAAAGGAACATCAGAATCCTTTGTCCTCAGAACATTTTTCTGTGTTTCTCAAAGACACTACTGAGAACTTTAAATTCTGCAATATGCTTTTTAGCACATGTTTTGTTGTTTTTTTCTGTAAGAAATCATACAGTAATAATTTTTACCCTACAAATAGTAGGTTTTCCCATTTTACTTATTTTGACCAGGCTTTTTTTATGTTTTTATTGATTTTAGAGAAAGAGTAAGGGAGAGGGAGAGAGAAAGAGAGAGAGAGAGAGAGAGAGAGAGAGAGAGAGAGAGAGAGAGAAATATCAGTCAGAGAAAAACATTGATCAGCTGCCTCCTACATACTCCCTACTGGGGACTGAGTCCACAACCCAGGCATATGCTGACCAGGAATTGAATTGGTGATGTTTAGGTACAGGAGACAATGCCCAACCAACTGAGGCACACTGTCTAGAGTGAAGAGGGTTTATTTAGGTAATGGACTTTACTTATTAACTGTTCCTGGTACTTGTAATCCATGGATTCAGCTATTTCATTATTTGTCTTTAGAAATACTGGTACTACAGATCAATCTATCTCCTTCACATGTCTCACATGCCATTTACTGCAGTAGATTATCAACAGGTCTAGCTTCTCAACTAGACTCCAAAGTATGTAGGAGCCTGTGACCATATCCCATCTCTTATGGTTGTTGGTATCATGGAAGGGAACCTGAACCTTTAAAGTGAGACTCTTAAGGACTGTATTGGCAATGTAATACTGGATTAAGCATGAACCTTTAAAGTGAGACTCTTAAGGACTGTATTGGCAACGTAATACAGGAGTAAGCAGGACAGAGGTGAAATTCAGAGAGCCTACATCCTTAAGAAAACTCTCCAGCTCTCTTATCCCTTCCTCCTCCTAACAAGGAGAGTCCCAAACTGTATCTTTTCCAGCTCCCAGTCCATACTAAGAGCAAGAGAGCTGCCATCCCAGTTCTCAAAGTACGGTTATAAACCACTTGCAATAGAATGATTTTGGAGTGATTATTAAAAACTCAATTTTCTTAAGCCTAATCATCAAACCAGAAGAATCACAATCAGCTGGGGACATGGTCCAGGAATCTGCATTTTTATAAATAACTCAAACCTTGGGCTTATGGAGATTTAAGAATCTCGGATATATATTTCTTTTTTCTGGAAGGACTTATGAAGATTACATGGACAAATTCAAGATAAATCTCTCTCTAGTAGTGTAAGTAGCATAGTCCGTGGCCATGCTGTACTCTGATTACCTATCTGAATTAAAATTAGACAGATATTTGGGGAATGGCTGAATGGAAACTATGAGCCCTCTGTTTCTTTAGTGGCTTTTAAAGATATTCTATGTCTTCTTAATGAACATTTATGAATGACCTCAGCCCTGAGGAGAATTAGGCTACTTCAAACCCACCACTTTCCCTACTTATCCAGAAGACTAAGTAACTATTAGAGCAGACATTAAGCCCTAACCACCACTAGCTCTACCAGATGACTCAACTCAGGTTATAATTAGGGGAAGAAAAAGCCAGAGGGAGACTGGTGAGGATTAGGGCAGGGCAGCCTGCTGGAAGAGAGAATGTTCCAGGCCTTTCCCCAGAGGAACAACTGGCTCTGCTCAGAGGTCAGGCCTGGTCAGTCTCCACAGTCACTCCCTGTAAGCCATTTGGACCCCTAAGTATCCAGAATTGCCTGAGATTTAGAAGGCCAAAAAGCAATAGATTCAGATATGATGGTAGAATCTGAGGCTGGATGCCCAGAACTGTCCTGTGGATAGCATTAAAAGGAGAATGATAGGCCCCAGCTTTCTCCTGTTTGAGGAGATTCAGGAAGGATAAATGACTTTTGGAGCTAGAAGTAGCCTTCGGATAAGAAGCCCCCATATATACCAAGAAGAATTATAGAGCCAGGAAATAGGCAGAGTCTAATTCCTAAGACAGTTCACCTTCAATAACATTAACTCATCGAAGATGGGAAGGTTGGGGTTGGGAGAGAATTGAAAAGGAGGAAGTCCTGGAAAAACCTTAGCAGAGCTAAAGACTTTCTATCATCTGAACCCTGGTCATTTCTCTGCCAACAATTCCCTTTCAGCTTCCAGCTACAGCTTAAAGGCCCTGCTTCCTTTAAGGCCCTGACCATACCTGCTCCTCTAACATCAGGCTCTTTCCATATGCTGTTCCCTGGCTGGAACAATTGTGCTTTCTACTCACTCCCACTGAACATGCAGATACCACTTTGCCAGGAAGGTACCCCTGAATCCTAAATTAGTCAAGTTCTCATGTTTCAATGTCTTTCGTTGGATTGGTTATGGTTTTCCTCCTGAGCACTAAGCATGGACTAAACTTGATTAGCTAGCTTCCCCTCCAGACTATAAGCATGGTGGGGGCAGAACCTGAGCCCTCGGCTTTTACTTACCACTATCTCTACTCTCCTTAGAGCAGCTCTATTGTTTATGGAATGCACACATGGATAGTGAATGCCAGCCTGACCAACATAAAAGGACAGAATGTCTCCTTTAAAAAAATCCCTTTGCCCGGCCAGCTGAGCAGTGATTGAGTGTTGATCCATGAACCAGGAGGTCAAGGTTTGATTCCTGGTCAAGCCACAGGTCCCAGTTGCCAGCTCAATCTCCCAGGAACGGTGGGGGAGGTGGAGTGCAGGAGGCAGCCAATCAATAATTCTCTGCTATCATTGATGTTTCTCTCTCTTTCCCTCTCCTTTTCTCTCTTAAGTCAATAAAGATATATTTTCAAAAAAATTCACTTTCATACAGAGGGTAGGCAAAAGCAAGTTTACTGTTGAAAGTTCTCTGAACAGGTTATTCTTATATTATTACTTATTAAGTACTGTATTATTTATTTGTATTACTACTGTAAACCTACTTTTACCCACACTGTATGTTTGTGAGCCCCAACAAAGATTTTCTTTTATATCAGGAAGTAACATTCAGTTTCTCCTTTCTCCAAAGAGGCTTCCTTATGCTCAAACACTCTTCTGGTTTTGAATAAACTCCATTACCCTTGGAAAGCAATGAGGACAATATACTCCCCACATAAGCTGTGCTGAACTTGTGTCTGTGACCCTCAAAAGCAACATCTTCAGGAAGGACCCAGGATGGACAATAGTAAAAACACAGAGTGTCCACCCCAGGTCAAGCCCAAAGCCTAGGGCCTTCCCTTTGTAAGCCTGTCTTCATGGCCTTGTGTCAACTGCTCCTTGACCCAGAATAAGCTGGTTAAACAAACCGGGGATTAGCCAGAAACTCACACAAACCCAAACCTGCCGGGCCCTTTATCATCCTTGAGAGACCCGCTACCTGTTCACACTCATTTAGGCTCCAATAAAACGGCAGTGAAAAAAGCCTCCCTTGCCAGAATCTCCAGACACAGAGATTAACTCAGTTTTCCTTTCAAAATGACACTTTCCAAACCATAGGAGCCAAGTTTCTTTTGCAGAGGTCCCTTGAATTGCAAACGAAACTAGCCAATGGTCCATGTCACTCCTAAGCTATTCTAACCTCAAAAACTTGCCCCAGAAATCATGGCTGGACAAATTTGAAATACCCAAATCTGGATTAAGCCTGTAAGCTTCATTTGACTTCAATTCAAGCCCAGCTCCCTAGTTTGATCATGTATGACATTACATCACTGCCTTGCAATGAAACATCTAATCAAAAAGCCAGACTCTGCTTTCCTCTGGGGTTTTGGAAGAGCAATTCCTTTGTAGGGGTAAAAAATATGAGTTGGGACCTTGTTCTTTATCTTATCGGTCAAGTATCAACCTAAATAGTCATCCTTTCAAGCAGAGGTTGCCGTGCACTCCGGCCAAAGCCTGTCTGGATGACCTATCCCCCATCACCCAAATAACTACTTGTGCAGGCTCACTTGTCAGTGAGGCAATTCCACTCGTTCTCATTTGACCCTTTGAGAAAGTTCAGGCAGAAAGAGGCAGACTTTGGGGCATCGGGGTTCAGAGTCTGTGAAGCGAGCTGAAGAGTCAGGATTAACAGGAATGTAAGGACTCAGTTGCACAGGCACTGGGCATGGGCTATGAGAAAATATCTTCAGGGCACATAATTTAAGGACAGAGTATGACACCCCGTTTAGAAACTTAGAGCACACAGCAGAACTGGCAGAACTGAAATGGGAGGAACCAGTGAGACTACACTGAGGCAGACCACGCTGGTCTCCAGAAAGAGGTGAAGGGCAGACAGATCCTGAGAGATGCTCAGCTCTTCTGATTGTGAATGAGCCAACTCCTTCCAGATTCCCAGCTCAGGGCCACAGCAAGGATGTGTGCCTGGGCAGGCTTGAGGCCACAGGCCTGAGCATGTACACCCATGTGCATGGAAAAGAGGACTACAGGGCAGGGAGCCAGGCTCCCAACACAAGCTCAGGCAACAGCTGCTCCATACCTCCAAGTGAGCATCATAAAACCAAGCAAAAGACCTGTCATCCCAATAATCCCTCATGATTCACAAGGAGAGAAGGTGTTTTAAAAATTGAATATGAAGAGACTTTTAAAATATGTAAATCATTCCACTGGCAAACAGTTAATAATTTATAATCACCTTTATTTGCTAATCATTTGAATATTGTGAACTGCGGTATACTGGGAAGCATACTGATACTGTTCTCAAAGAGCTGTAGTTGTATTCTTCTAGGAGTTTTATTTTATTTTACTTTTCAAAGAAGGAATCACCCCAGGAAAGGGTGATAAAACAGGCTGCCTGGGTTCACACTTTTTCACTTCAATGGGAGTGAGAACCTCTAGGTCAATCATTAGAGCCATAGCTCATTTCCATAAGATATCATGGGGCTGCTAGGATCAGAAGGATGAAACTGATCCCGTTCTCCAGGTGTCCTGGGCAAATCATAGCCACTGACTTGGGCAGAACATCTGTGGCCTCTCTTTGAGGCAAAGCAGGCATCTTTTCTCACATGGAGACAAGGGCACATTGAGAAAGGGGCGGAGCCAACATTACTGAGTATTCACCACAGACCCTGCTCTGCACTAAGTGCTTTACATCGATTGTCTTGCTTAATTCTCATCTTTGTCAAGTAGGTACGGTCATTACCCCCATTGAACACATGAGAAAACTGAGGCACAGGATTTAAATGGCTTTCTCGAGCATTAGTAAGTGGCTGTATTAGATTTCTATTGCTGCTATAACAAATTACCATGAATTTAGGGGCTTAACCCAGCACAAGTTTGTTGCTTTATAATTCTGTAGGTCAGAGTTCACACTTTGGTCCCACTGGGCTGAACTCAAGGTGTTCTGACCGCCTGTTTCTGTCCTCCATTTTTACCAACTCTGCTGATTACACTGGATCCACCTGCATAATCCAGGGCAGGCTCCACATCCTAAGGTCAGCTGTTCAGCAACCTTAACTCTATCTGCAACCTCTATCTCTTTCCATGAAACTTACAAGAATCATAGGTTCCAAAAATTAAAGTAGGTATCTTTGTAGGTCCATTATTCTTCCTAATACAGTGGAACACGTAGGATCTGAACCCAACAAATCTGGCTCTATAACTCCATGCTCTTAATCAAGAGACAATACCAACTGTTTGGGATATGACCATGTTACATGCATCAACATCCACCATACTGTTTGTACAATGAAAAACCACTCTCTGAACAAACGTAATTCTTTATATTATTGACATTTCCCAATGCATTCCTTTTCAGTTTAAGGGAGTTAACCATGTCAAACTAAATGCTGTTCAGATTGAAAACTATTAGACCGTTATACTAACTATTAGACTCTGATGTCCCCACCCCAACTACCCTAGAGATTCTGACTCTCTCTCTCCTTCTCCCTCTTTCTCTCTCTTTCTCTCTCTCTATCTCTCTCTCTCTCTCACACACACACACCACACACACACACACACACACACACACACACACACACACACACCTTTACTCCAGCTGCCTAGTACAACAAACATTGAAGGGCTTCTTTCTAAACCACTGGAAGGAGGTATCAAGAAAGGGCCTTGCCCTAGCTGATTTGGCTCAGTGGATAGAGCATCAGCCTATGGACTGAAGATTGACTCTGGTCAAGGGCACATGCCAGGGTGGCAAGCTCAATCCCCAGTGGGGGGGCGGGGGCTTGCAGAAGGCAGTCAATTAATGATTCTTTCTCATCATTAATGTTTCTATCTCTCTCTACCTTTCCCTTCCTCTCTGAAATAAATACAAATATATGAAAAAAAAAGAAAGGGCCCAGGCCTAAGCCCATATAATCAATGGAAGATGATGTGTGCCCACAGCAGTGTGCCATAGGGAAGCATAATTAGTAAACGCAGGGCACTGAAAATAATAGCATATGGTGTGCAGCACAATCTAAGAATGGAGAGGCACTTGAGTGTATCACCAGCCTGTGATTAGGAATGCAGAATTGGGCTAACCTTTGATGAGGTAAGATCAAGAGGACATAGAGCACATGATTGCAGTCATGTTTTATGGAATGTGGGAATTATATTTTACCTTGGATCTTAAAACACACATACATCAAACATAGGGCTTTCTTGAACAAGGTAGCACCCACAACCTCTTATATTCCTCCTTTCTTCAAGCCAGAGGGTACCAAGAGCTAAGTTTAAGTAATAGGAGTGGACTGTGGTCTAGTTAACCAGAGATAACACCTGGAGAATATGTGGTTTATATGGCTTTTCTAAATGGATATTCATGAAACCTTTGACTTAAATCCTATATAATAAAGAAGTAATATGCAAATTAACCCTCACAAGATGGCTGCCTATGGCCAGGCCAGCAGGGGGGTTAGTGAGTGACGACCAAAAGACTGAACAAGCAGGTTGTGTGGGGCGACCAGGTCAGCAGGGGTAGGAGGGAGGGGCGTGAGGGACAACCAGGCCAACAGGGGGTGCATGTGGAGTGACCAGGCTGGCAGGGGGCCAGTTGGGGCAATCAGACCAGCAGGGAGGAGCAGTTGGGGTGACCAGGCCAGCAAGTGGGGGGGGGAGGTATTTAGGGATGACCAGGCAGGCAGGCAGGTGAGCAATTAGGAACCAGTGCTCCAGGATTGTAAGAAGGATGTCTGACCAATAGTCAGACATCCCCCAAAGGGTCCCAGATTGGAGAGGCTACAGGCTTGGCTGAGGGGACCTTCACCTCCTGGCAAGAATTTCATGCACTGGGCCTCTGGTAGTTTAATCAAATGCCACAAGTCCCACAGAAATTCATATTTGTAATCCTTACACATAATCAAGAGAGTGACTCATCAGTGTGTCTAGCTGAATTAATTTAAACAATGATATAATTTACTTATTATTTTAGCAACTATTACATGCCAGGCACCATTTTAGACACTTAATACATATTTGGGGAAAAGCTAATGATTCTGGTTTCTTATGTGTTGAGTTTGAAGTACCTGTGAATTTCCAGATGAATTTGTTCTCTTAGCAAATATTAATTGAGCATTGAATATAAACAAGGCCTTATGCTAGGTACTGGATGAACAGAGCTAAAAAATATATGATCCTTGTACTGTAATACCATGCAGTATAGTTAGAGAGACACAAAAATAATTGTAATAACGTGATAAGCCACTCCACAGTAATAATAATGACAGTGGTAATAATAATAATCACCATAAATTTATTTAGCATTTACTCTAAGATAGATATTTTATATAAATGAGCTCATTAAATTCAATTTAGAACTCTATCAGGTACATATCCATATCCCCAATGTACAGATGGGGAAACTGAGGGCTTAACATGAAAAGTAATTTTACAAAGACCTCACAAGTAGTCAATAACAGAACTTAGACCCATCTGACCCCACAGCTGTGCTTCTTATTGGCAGTCTATATTACCTACCTTCTCCACCTCCGATTAAGTTTTCAAAGTTGTGTATGCAGTGCATATGATCTTAGAGCTAGAATGGGAAGAATGGAAAGGCTTCCTTGGAGGGTCAGCTTTGAGTGAGGTCTTAAAAAACTAGTTGGCACATGCCAAGCTGTGAAAGATAGGTACTGCTGAGTGGCAGTGGAATGGTATGGTAAAAGTTTGGGGCAAAAACAGTTTCTGCCTTTTTAGGCAACAAACAGATCAGTGTAGCTGGAAGACAGTGTGCATTCTTAGAAATAAACAGTGAGAAATGTGGCCAGAGAGACACATTGAATCCAGATCAGCATTGCCCCTGAGGTCCAGCTGTGACTATTTCACAGGGAAATCCTTTGACCCTTTCTAAGCAGTGGAATGATGATGGTCAGTGCATTTAGAATAGGGAGTCACACTCTCACAAGTGCCTACCGTAGTTATAAGGTAGGTGCTGGATAATTGTTGATTAAACCAATAAATACACATATTTAAAATAACCCACTGAAGAGCAATGTGAAAGATACAATGAAGAGGAAAAAGACTAGTGGCAGATTATAAACTAGGAGCTTATGGGGAAAACTATGGGAGAAAGATCAGTGATAGTAAAGAAGCTTGATGTGAGAGGCACTGGAAGTAGAATTGACATATCCTAGTGACAAAAAGACCACATGGGCCCAGACAGAGAAAACAGTTGAGAATAACTTCTAGAATGTCTGTGCACACCTGAGGCCCCAATGGGGAAGACGGAAGGAGAGGTAGAGTTGGGAGTTTTGAGTCTGGGGTGCCTTTGGAACATTACTACACAGATTGGGGGCATCATATACAGTGACAGATGAGACACATCCAAAATGACTGTCAGCAGGTCACTGCCATTCAGCGAGGCCCAGAGCCTGGCGGCAGGGAGGGCATCCATGGAAGGTAGGTCCTGGCCAGTGGTCACACATCATGAACAGCCATGATGAGAAGACAAAGGATTACTGAGAGAACCTGGAGAAGAGATGAATTAAAAACCAGCAACCTGATCATGGCAAGCATGCTGTTACGCTCAGGCAGGGCCAGGGCAGATTTCGTAGCCTTTTCCTGTGGAAAATTCATGAAGCCAGATTGGAGAAAATGTTCTGAGAGTCTTCAGGCTGGCATTTTAAGTTGGAATGCTGTCTCAAAGTAGTGCATAACGGCACAATTCAATAACTCTGACCATTGTGGAAAAATGCCATGTGCCAACAGCAATTTTCCATAATTTTGTTCAGAAAATCTGAAAGAAATGCAGAAAATGGATTTGCAGCCCTGGCAGCGGGTGGAGGAACAGTAGCAGAGGGCTGCAGGCCAGTAATTGATGTTTCAAATATCACTGAGTGCTTTGCCTGTAATTTTAGGGGAGAATGATAATAATTAAAAGCACAAACTTACAAGTCATTTCTGAGGAGGGAAAATGCTGAACGCACTTAAAGTGAGGGGGGTTTGTTGAAATGTTTAACTTTTTCCAGATAGCTTCCAGATATGCAATGATTAGTTTTATGTTCACAGAATGACTTTCTCCCCAAATGTCCCAAAATGACAAAAATGGAAGATTATTAACTGCTGGGGTTCTCTGCGAGCCAATGAGAAATGGCCATATGACATTCCCAAACATTCAGACCTCATCTGATGGTACTGATTTGTGTATAAACAGCATACTCTTTAAAAGGATGAAATTAAGCCTCCCCACTTCCTCCAATTATGGAGTCAGCTGTTTTAATGGTTCATGGTAAGTTAGATTTGGGCCTTTACCATGAAACTAATTTGAGTTTGAATCTGCATTCACCCTAATTATTAGCTCCATAACCAACCATAGGTACCTCCATCAATTTCTCTAAGCCTTCATTTCTTCATCTGGAAAACAGGTATCATAATAGTCCTTACTCCTCCCTCACAGAGTAACTATTGGATATTAGCTAAAGGAATAAAACAATTAGCACAGTTACCCGTTTGTGATCGGTATTCAACACATATTAGCTATCTATACTAATAAAAGCCTAGGTGGCCCTCGCATCCTCGCACTACACCCTCACATTACCACAAGATGGCCACCCCATGCTGTCACAAGATGGCCACCACAAGCTGGCTGGCTGGGGAGGGCAGTTGGGAGCAACCAGGCCTACAGGGGAGGGCAGTTGGAGGTGAGATTAGGCCAGCAGGGGAGCAGTTAGACATCAATCAGGCCTACAGGGGAGCAGTTAGGGAGTGATCAGTCTGACAGGCAGAAGCAGTTAGGGGCAATCTGGAAGGAAGGCAGGCAAGTGGTTAGGATTCAGTAGTCCTGGATTGTGAGAGGAATGTCTGACTACCAGTTTAGGCCCGATCCAGGAATTGTGCCTAAACTGGCAGTCGGACATCCTCCAAGGGGTCCCAGATTGGAGAGGGGTGCAGGCTGGGCTGAGGCTCACCTCCCACCCCCCTCTCCAGTGCACAAATTCTATGCACCAGGCTCTAGTTATTAATAATGTTGTTGCTACTAAAATGACAAAAACACACTATTTGTGGGAACATATTTGTTTTTGCTGACAGAATGTAATTTCTTCAACTACAATTTGGTTAAATCTTCTTGACATTGAAACAAAAACAATCAGACACTAAACTAAGCCTCCTATCATCCTGAAAGGAGTCCCCTTAGGCTACCAAATTCAGGGCCTCGATTTCCTATACCTCCAGCTCTGTTTCCTAGCACTGATCCTGGTGCTGTCAGCATGCTATAAATGTGTGTGGAGCATACAATATCTGGATGGATAAATAGTTTTATCTCTTCATTATGGTAAAGGACAGGGAACTGTGGTTACCTTCCCAGCTTCTGATAACTACCCTTGTGCTTCTGACAACACCACTAAATGTGACCTCTGGGTATTTCCATGTGCAGCTCTCTCTTCCTTAGACAGTGACCAGGGGTGACCTTCTGTAACTTGGGCTGACAGGTGAGATAAGAAGCTTTATCTGAAAAGACAAAGCTCTGGGCTGGTTAGGTGTGCTGATTAAGAGATGAAGTGAACATGCTGAGCAAAGGCTATAATTGCAGTGACCCGCCATTAGCACTGCAGTAAACACAGTCATTGTGTATGTCTCTTTCGCACCATCAACCTCTTTCTGGCCTATCATAGTTAAGTTTTGTTCTCCAGACCATGTTTGCTAACTTCTCTGGGTTTTCACAAATGTGATCTTACTTGTTGGTGCATGATTCTGAGTGTGGACTGGCAATCAGAGGGAGATGAGAGGCAAAACATTTCTTCCACAGCCCAGCCCAGACAGAACAAGACCATTTATGTTCTCAGAAAATAATACTGGCTCATGAAATAAGTTGGAAAGTATTTCCTCCTATTAAATTTTAGAAGTGTTTGTGTAGGATTAATATTATATATTTCACAAATATTTGGAAAAAAATACCAGTAAAACTATGTTGGTTTGGAGTTTCTTTGAGAGAAGGTTTTTTTTAACTACAAATTCAGTAAATGTAGTATTTGGGTTATCTCTTTCTTCATGGATGAGCATTAATCATATGTGTCTTCTAAAAAAACATGTACATTTTAACTAAGTTGTCAAGATTATAGACATAGACTTGTTCCATTATCATCCTTGTAATATTAGTAGAATCTTCAGTAATATCACCATCTGTCTCATTTTTTTATATTCTAATCACAGTTATTGGTCTCTTTTCTGGCTAGTCTGGCTAGAGATTTATCAATTTTACTGATCTTATTTAAGAACTAAGGTTTGATTTCATTGATTTTTTTTCTATTGTTTTTCTATGTTCTATACTGTTTATTTCTGCTATAATCTTTATGTCTTTTCTTCTACTTACTCTAAATTAAATTTGTTCTTCTGCCATTTTTCTCTTTATTTTTTTAATCCTCACCCTGGGAGGCATTTTCCATTGACTTTAGAGAGAGAAGAAGGGACATAGAGAGAGAGTGAGAGAGAAAAACATTGATTTGAGAGAGAAGCATTGATTAATTGCCTCCTGTATGCACCGTGACCAGGGATTGAACCTGCAGCCTAGATAAGTGCCCTGACAGGGAATCAAACCCACCACCTTTTGATGTATGGGAGGACACTCCAACCAACCGAGCCCCCAGGCCAGAGCTTCTGCCATTTTCTTCAGTTGGACACTAAAATATTGATTTGAAATCTTTCTTATTTTCAAATATAGGCATTTAATTCTACAAATTTCCCCTCAATACTGCCTTAATGGCATTCCAAAATTTTTATGTTGTATATTTATTTCATTTAGTTTGAAATACATTGTATTTTTTTTTCTTCTTCATGGATATTTTTTAAGAAGTGTCTTATTTAGTTTAAAAATATTTGTGGATAATAAGATTTTTAAGTTATTGAATTTTGATTTAATTCCATTTTGGCCTCTTTATTGACTTAAATCTTTTAAAATTATTAAAACTCATTTTTGGCCCAGGATATCTTCTATCTTGTTAAATATTTTGAATGCACTTAGTATTAATATTTATTTTTCTGCTATTGATAAAGTGTTCTATAAAGTCGGTTGGGTCAATTTGTTTGATCATGTTATCCAAATCTTCTATATACTTCCTGATTTTCTATCTATTTTGTTTATCAATTTCTGAAAGAAGAGTATTTACATTATCAACCATAACTGAGGACTTGTCTATTTTTCCCTGATATCTTTGACTAGTTTTTGCTCCATGTGTTTTAAAACTATATTAAATGCATCAGCATTTAGAATTGTTATATCCTCTTGATGAATTGGTCACTATACTATTATAAAATAAAGACTTAAAAAAATTCATCCTGATTGTTGAAAGTATAACATCCTATTCCTGTCCCCACCCCAGGCCTTCATCACACCATTGTCTATGTCCATAGGTTATACATATATACATGTAAGTTTTGGTTAATCTTTTCTGGCCCCATCTTCCTTCCCTCTGAGATTTGGCAGTCTGTTGCATGTTTCCATGTCTCTGGATCTATTTTGTTCATCAGTTTATTTTATTCATTAGATTCCACATATAAGTGAGATCATGTGATGCTTGCCTTTCTCTGACTGTCCTATTTCACTTAGCATAATACTCTCCAGGTCAATCCATGCTATCTCAAAGAGCAAGAGATCCTTCTTTTTTACAGTTGCATAGTATTTCATTAAATGTACCTCAGCTCTTTTATTCACTGATCTACTGATGCGCAGCTGGGCTGTTTTCAGATCTTAGCTATTTTAAATAGTGTTTCTATGAACACTGAGGAGCATATTTTCTTTCTAATTGGTCTTACGGGATTCTTAGGATATATTCCTAGAAGTGAGATCACTGGGTCAAATGGCTATTCTATTTTTTGTTTTTTGAGGAAACTCCACACTTGTTTTTCATAGAGGTTGCAACAGTCTGCATTCCCATTAGCAGTGTACTACTAGGGTTCCCTGTTCTCCACATCCTCACCAGACCTTGTTTGTTCATTTGTTGACAGTAGCCATTCTGGCAGATGTGAGGTGATATTCATTGTGGTTTTAATTTGCATCTCTTTGATGATAGTGACTTTGAGTTTTTTTTTTTTTCATATATCTCTTGGATGCCTATTTAGGTCCTTTGCCGATATTTTAATTGGGTTGTTTGTCTTTCTTTTGTTAAGTTTTAGAGTTTTGGAAATTAACCTCTTATAAGATGTATCATTGGCAAATATGTTCCACTATACCTATTGGGATCTCTTTTCATTTTGTTTATAGTTTCTTTTGCTGTGCAAAACTTTTTAGTTTGATGTAGTCTTATTTGTTTATTTCCTCCTTTGTTTCCCTTTTCCTAGGGGATACTCCAACAAACATATTGCTACCAGAGATGTCTGAGATTTTGCTGCCTTTGGTTTCTTCTAGAATTTTTATGGTTTCACAACTTAAATTTAATACTTTTATCCATATTAGTATTCTTACTTCTGAAATCTACTTTGTCTGACACTGAGATAGCCACTGCAGATTTTTTAAATTGATATTAACATATCTTTTTATTTTACCTATTTGTTTTTAGTTTACATGTGTTTTTGTATTAGAAATATGATTCTTTGTAGGCAGGATAGAATGGAATCTCCCCTTTTTTAACCAATTTTATAATCCCTGCCTTTTAATTGAGGTATTTAAGCCATTTACATTTAATTGTATTGTTATGATTAGATTTTCTTGCCTTTGTCTTCTTTTCCTATTTCTTCATTTAGGGCATTAAAAAGTCCAAATTGGTTCTTACAAAATAACCACAGAGATGTAAAATACAACATAGGGAATATAGTCAGTAATATTTTAATAACTATGGATGGTGCCAGTTTGATACTAGGCTTATTGAGGGGAGGGGGATTACTTTGCAAATTATATAAATAATCTAAACACTATGCTGTACACCTAAAACTAAAATAAAATAATATTGAATGTCAACTATAATTGAA
The DNA here is from genome assembly GCA_011751065.1 of Lasiurus cinereus. NCBI lineage: Eukaryota > Metazoa > Chordata > Mammalia > Chiroptera > Vespertilionidae > Lasiurus > Lasiurus cinereus. Next base: position 44,674,772 of record JAAGEH010000480.1, on the reverse strand, counting down.
AAAAAATACAAAACTTGCTGATTGAGTTTTGTGGGGTTTTTGAGTTTTTGATTGCTATGTCTTCAAGTTCATAATATTTTCTACTGCAATGTCTATTCTGTAATTAACCTCAGCTAGTGTATTTTTCAGCTCAAATATTTTTGTTTTTATCTGCAAAACTTCTATTTGGATCTTTTTAATATGTTCTACATCTTCTCTGAACTATTTTAATACATCAAAAAGTTTGCAGTTCATTTCTCACTCAGGGCACATACCTAGGTTGCTGGTTTAATCCCTGGTTGAGGCATGTATAAGCAACCTATAGATAGGTTAAAGGCTCAGATAGATTGATTTCTCCAAGGCCACACATTGCCATTAAGTGGCAAAGTTAGTGTTGGAAGTGTGTTAGGATGAAGATAGGAAGTTTAAGTTGTGTATTATGAACAAGTAAATCACAGGAGGACCTTACCCTGTACACATACTAGCAGCATAAATGTCACTCTTAAGCATTAGTTATAATTTCCCTTTATGTTTCTAGTTTTAAAAGATCTAAATATAGACAGTCTGGATTTGAATCCTGTCTCTGTCACTTACTAGTTAATTCTCTGATCTTGAGCACATTGAAGCTTCAATTTACCCATCTGTAAAATGGAGATAATGAGTATCTGCCAAATACATTTATTTTGAAGATCACATGAGATAACCCATTCAAAGCCTTTCCCACAGTGGTAAATATCATTTTTCCATGTATGAATTACTCTGAGTTTTAATTCCAGGATGTGCTATAAAAAATTTAGCTCTATCCCCAATTTACATAAAGTTTTTCTTTCTCTTTGTCTTTCTTAACATCAAGAAATTGTTTTTTTCCCTTTTCAATTCCTAAGATTTGCACTGGAATTTGAATAGCTCTTCCTGAAATTAACTGGTCTATCTGGTCTTCATTTAGAAAGTTGTCGCAGAGTGGTTCTTTTTTGGTTGATCAAGTTTCTATAACTCCCTCTTAAGATCTTTTCTTACTGTTCACTCTCACGGTGTCTACCCAATTGGCTTCTCTCAGTCAAATCCCCATATTTTTATCATGTTTATCTATTCTCATTCAACAACTGTATAGTTGTTCTAATCCATCCTTTTACTTACCCATCCTTTTGGACCCACACAAATGGCATTCTTCCAGCAGACTTATGTAAGTCACCTCTTAGTTGCTCAATGCCAATGTTAACATATGAAAACCAGACTTATACTATTATTTTCCCCACTGCAGCCGCATGAAATTATAGTCAAATTCACATATGACTGTATTTCTGTGTTGTTGGTTTCGTTTTGTTTTGTTTTTGCATTCAGTCCCTGACCTTGACTTTAGGATAAAAATATAAATAATTATCCTTGATACTTCACACAAATATTTGATACCTGCTGTGGCTTGTTTAAAAACCTGGAGGAGAGTGAGCAATAGATATGCAGTAAAAGATGTCTGTTTATTCATCTGAGGCCTCTTCTTCAGACAAGAGCCTTCAATGTTAAGGAAAGGGAGATCCATGTGTTAGGGGTTAAAGATTTCCACAATGCATAAAGGCACCTTTAGTAAATGATCTCATTTAGCAACCATCACTGAGAAATCACACCCTGATTTTGCACATCTCTCTCTCACCATTCACTGGGACACTGGGCCATGTCTTGATTATATCCCCAGAGAGTAAAGATGTACTTACAAAGCTGCAAACAACTCAGCAAACTAGCTAAAAATACTTATATTTTTGTAGACGACTCTAAGCAGGAAGGGAGGAAAAAAATGTATTTAGCAAAACCATAAATATCCAACAGACAGTGGAGTGGAACTGAACAAAATCTGATATAAAAAATATCACTTGGGTCCCATCTGAATTTAGCTATAAAGACTGTAACAATACAGTACAAACCTATCTTATGCAGCATTTGTCATCTAGCTCGGGATATCAGACACTTTATAGCATTAGATAATGTAGTTATAGAGATATCCACTAGCAGTGGGACAGGAAAATTAAAAGTCTTAAAGTCAGGGAGGCACAGCAGTTTGCCAAATGAGATTTGTAAGCAAATTGGTAGACCGACAAGGCCCACATGATTCATAATGCATGTTTAAAAAAGTGACTGTTTTGGAATGACATAAACTAGGTCCAGAGAGCATTAGAAAGAAAGAAGAAGAAAGATCCAGACCCCACACCTATGCAAGGAGCACCTGCCATGTGCTCACTATTGCTCCAATCTCTTCCACACACACTAGTCCATTTTATCTTTGGGGGTCTCTCTGATATAGGCATCATCATCTTAACCTTACAAGGGGAAAATGATACTTGGAGAATGAAAGGAAATATATCAAAGTCAGTCAACACGTGCCAGAGTCAGGATTCAAGATAAATCTTACAACTTATGGTTCTTTTTTTTTAAAATATATTTTATTGATTTTTTACAGAGAGGAAGGGAGAGGGATAGAAAGTCAAAAACATCGATGAGAGAGACATTGATCAGCTGCCTCCTGCATGCCCCACACTGGAGATGTGCCCCCAACCAAGGTACATGCCCTTGACCAGAATCGAACCTGGGACCTTTCAGTCCGCAGGCTGACGCTCTATCCACTGAGCCAAACTGGTTCTGACAACTTATGGTTCTTAAACATCAATGTTCATATGGACTTGTGTGTGCATGCACACACACAACAACAACAATTCCCATATATTTTGATTCAGTAGATCTGGGGTAGGAGAGTGGAGAGGTTTGAGGGATTTGGAGCTGATTAATGGAAAAGGTCAGATCAAGTGCAGTAACACACCAGAGCTGTATTGGGCAGCTCTTGGGCAGGGTTGCAGGAGAGGGGAAGCCCCTCACAGCTTGAGATGATCCAGAGACCTCAAGGGAACGATCATCCAGAGGGGAGGAGGGCAAGAGAACTCCTGGGAAAGGAGACCTGTGAAGGACTTAAGTGCCTAGGTGGGGTCACTCAGCAGCATGGCAGGGGTCCTGGGTCAGAGAACTCGTAAGAGCCACAGTAGCTCAGGACCTTAAACTACAATGTTATATTTTATCAAGGGGTAACAGCTGCCCGAGTGAGGTTTCCAGGGGTATGCAAAGCAGGCAGTTCTTAAATGGCTATGAACTTGCTTGTTGGAGTTGTTTTACAGTAATTGGATGTGTTTAACTTTGGGTTTCATGCTAGTAAGCTTTTGAAGTAACAGGTCTCAGCCTGCAGTGAAGGACTGATAACTCCAGGACCAATATGCAGAGGCCATCTTTGGGTCATTTATACAAGAGAGTGGGACTCGCCTTCAAGATCAGTCTGTTGCAGTTTATTGCAGACAACATTTTTAGGGGTAAAACAGATTCAGGTTGAATCCCAGGCAGAATTTTACATTTTAAGATGGCAAAACAAAGCTCATTAAAGACCAAAATCAGATATCCAACTGTTGCACAGTTACTGATTGTGGCATAAGTCCAGACACTGTGCTGCGTACTAGAGATGCAAAAATGAGTAAGTGGACAAAATGGCACTGGTATCATGGAATTGACATTTTAATGAAGAAAGAAAGGAATAAACAAATAAAAAAACTCATATCTGTATTTTTCTTTGAATTGTGTTTACATGAGACTATCCAAAATTCTGCATTTTACTTACATTATTTATGTATACAATATGATGATTGCAGGGAGCAATGCTGATAATTGACAGAAGGTGAGAAATAGTAGTCCATCCATCTCCTCTCTTAGCCCCTCTCCTATGAGCTAGGAAGATCAGGATGAGGTGAGAACTATACCGAGAATACAGTTGATCTGAGATTGATTCCCATTTTTTAAAAATATTTTTTATTGATTTCAGGGAGAGGAAGGAAAAGGGAAAGAGAGAAGCATTAATGATGATAAAGTCTTATTGATCAGCTCCCTCCTGCACACCCTCCCCTGGGGATGGAGTCTACAACCTGGGCATGTGCCCTGACCAGGAATCAAACCCTGACTTCCAAGTTCATGGGTTTACGCTCAACCACAGAGCCATACTCACCAGGCTTGATTCAGATTTTTTAATGTGATTTAATTTATTTTAAAAACTCACTTCATTTCTGTTTAGATCTGATAATCTGCAACTAAAGAAGCCTAGCATTATAGGGAGCCTTTGAATGGTGAAGTCCACTGGTGTCACACTCCGTTCTGCACAGCCCTAGGACATCAGTAACTGGAGATGCCAGTTCTCTCCGCCACCTTCAGGACACTGCCATTTAACACCTGCTGAATGTATGCGAGTGCCACAGAAAGCTGTGCTTGGCACAATTGTTCTGCTCCTGGACAACCTTGACAAAGCTCTCTAACACTCTCAGCTTCAGAGAGAGAAACTGAGATTCATCGAGATGCACTGACTTGATCAAGGTCACATATTTAGAAAAAGTTGGGTGTAGACCTGTGAATCATGCTTGGTCAATTACAAAATAACAGACTTTCTACAATGTCTTACTATAGAAAGAAGTTTTCCAGGCTGCATTTACCTTAGTGGGCCGAAGAACGTGACCAGGCCAAGAATTGCTGGCCTTCTAGACTTTGGCATAACAAGTCCTTATCTGGTGATGGAGCATACACATGCCTCACTAGACACTTTCTCATAAGAGCTAACCAACAGAGACCTAACTCTTTGGAAATGTCGTTGTTCACATATCTCTTACCTTGATGCATACCATCTGCTCTCAACCCTGGTCTATTAGCATCAGGGTGTATATATTTTGTTTGCTTGATTTCCCCAAAAAATTCTAAAATGTTGAAAGCAAAGTGTGCATCCAAGTTTAATTTTGAACTCCTTCTTCACCCTGTTTCCAGCCACCAGGATTATCTTCCATCTGTATTACCTTTTTCTCTGCCAACTCTGGGGAGAACTTTCCCTCCGATGTATTCAAAGTTATTGTGATGCAGGTTTTCTCCCATGGGCTTCTCTTTGGCTCAGTCGCACTTCTCATAAACAGAGATCTGGGCACACATTGTGGTAGACCAGCCCTCGGAGTCTCATCTGCTATAGGAGAAGGTCCTAGCGGCAGGCATCCATGGATTTTCTCCATGCTGCTTCCCTATCTCTCCTAATACAACAGTACCTAGTTCCCACCGGCTCTTGTTTAGTCTCCTGGGTGTCTGTCTATTTACCAATTGAATTGAGATAGTCTATTTCCTAAAGGGTCTTATTCTTGTGTTTGCACTTACTCTCTTTCCCCCTCTGTCTAAGCACTTTAAATACATATGAACAGATGGGACTGTTTTTAAACACAGTTGCAGAGTTTTGCTCACAGACACAGGCCCATGCATTCTGGTAAACCAGTTGGGTGACCTGGGTGAGCCATCAGCGGGATTCCTGACAGCCGTTTTCCAACCCACCCGAGCTAAGATGATTACAGTATGGGCTGTCTCAGGGGCACATTATGTGTTTTGTTTTGGTTTCTTTCTTTCTCTCACGGAGCATCGTAGCTGGAGCCACTCCGCTGGCCTCTCCAATGCCAGCCCACAGGAGAGTTCCTTCCAACAGCTATCCGTAAATTCTGTGTGACCACACTGGGCACAGCCACTGGCCCTTTCACAGCTACCCCGGGCTAAACCTCTCTCTCCTTCTCCTCTCCAAGCAGCCTCGTCTGTTCTTCTGGGGTTGCAACTAGAAACATCGCACATCCCCAAGGCAGCAACAATATCCGTGTTTACTTTAGAAGACATTTTGATAAGCACCCAAGTGTTTTAGCTGAAACTGAAGGGTATTTTTGTGAGGGAGCAGATTGTGGGGAAGTTTTATGTTTCAACATACTCCAGGGAAAAGAAAATGACTTTCCTGGAAGGAAAGAGAAAAAAAATTAAAAGAGAGAGTGAAAAATAGAGAGTAAGTTCAAGCATACACCACAGAAAGACAAGCTAAGGGAATCCCAACAGCATAGAATTTATTTTCGGGGGGGAGGGGGAGAAGTGGGGAGGTTGGAAGAGGTTGGGCGTGGTACCTCTCTTTTCCCCCACCCAAAGCCAGGGAAACTGTGCTGATGGTGCTGGACACAATGCTTGTTTTGTTATTGGGAGCGAACTGCCCTCTTTCTGCGGGAGACTGAGCCCACAGAGTTTAACGTTCTGCTTTTCTAAGGGGAGCAAAAGCTCCCCCAAAACGAGTACATAAAGAATAGGAACAGCTGAAAATTCCAGCCCACAGCTTCAGGTTTTCCAAAGCCTGTTTGCTTTGGCCCGCCTCTGCCATTCCTTTCTCTTTTTTCAGAAGTGTGAAATGGGTTGGTCGCTGGTATTTGTTCTGTGGTCTCTGCTAACTCTTCCATCTGTATAAACTCAGCTCTGCCAACCAAGCAGTGTAGCGGACTTTCTCTTCAGCTGGCTAAGCGGACGCAAAGGTCCTATTAAGTGGCACTTTGAAGGCTTGCAAATGTGATGCTGGCTGTGTGATTGAGGGTGTGAGGCTTAACTGTGCTGCCCTCCCAGGGTCCGGCCTTTCCTCCAGGATGAGTAGCTAAACCAGATGAGGACAAAAGGAATCCACATCTGGATTGGACTGTGCCTCCCTGGGAGCAGAGAAAGGGTGGAGGTGCCAATCCATCTGTTCACAAACCTGAGCATCTGGAGATGGGGCATTGCTCCTAGTGGTTTCTTCCTTTCTCATGTGACAAAGGAAGAGAAGAGTCATAGGAGAATCTCTATAGTTCCGTGTTTTCCCGCTTTCCTTCTATATTTATTGGTATCCAGGTTGACCATTCTTCCAGAAGCAGCAGGTAGCAGTGTGCCAATATTTTTATTTCTGTTCTCACTATAACAACTTAGCCTATTTAATTAACTGTTTTTCACTAGTAACTGTTACCCAGCAAAAATATTGTCAAATACAACAATTTGTCTTGGGGTCAGAGACTAAAAATGTGTAGAGATGATGGCTTTTGCCAAGCTCAACAAGTATCACTGTGAAGTGTAAACAGCTATTAATGAAAAGAGTAGCCACAGTAGTTAAATAAATCAGGAGGTAGAGAACACAGGTGCCAAGAGAAGAGCTGTTTGCTGGCATGTCTGCTCTAATGGACATAGGCTAAACCCAGCCCAGTGAGTGGAGTCTTCAATGGAGGAAGAAGCTGAAACTGAAGAGAAAAATAAACAGCCATTACCAAGAAATGGTGTGAATGGTGCCCCATTGTCTAGCAGAGCATTTTAAAAAACCTCAGCTGTGTCACCAGGAAAGCCCATTAGCTGTTCATTGGGCAGAGATGGCAAGCTCTGTCCCAGGGCTGCTTGGGGAAACTAGTCTTCAGATACTAGGTGTTCTCATAAGCTTAGTTTCACTAGTCTACTTCAGCATAGGTGCTAAAATTTCAAGATCCTGACTTTCCTTTATACCCCTAATCCAGATAATATGGATTAGTATTAAATATGCCAATAATGGGGCAATATTAGACTCCATACAGTGTATGTCAAAGTTGTTGGGTATTTTTACATTTTTACAATGGAGCAGGTAATACATGCCTCCCATGATTGTATTAAGTAAAATTACCTTTATGAAATAGGCAATGACTTATCAGGAACAAAGTGAATCCTTAAAAAATAGTAACTAAATTTTTAAAAAGGAGAGGGGCCTACAATGATCCTTGCCTTGTGCAATATAACAAAGAAAAAATATAATTGCATTCTCTAAAGCCCCCTTTATACTGTGATGGGTAATTCCAAAGAGATGGACAGAAACTTTAAGCACAAGAAGTCTCCTTTTCCCCCCACCATAAATCTCTTGGGCACATACATGTAAACTTGGGGGTTCATTAACAAAAATTGACCAGAATGGAGTCAGAACAATGGAAAATATCAGGAAATATTTCCATAAGGCCACAGAAGCTTTAAATATATGTTCCAAAGTACACAGTTACTTTTTCAAGGCAAGTTCTCACCATGAGGTAAGACCCATCATCTGCTTTTGATTCTCTCTGGACAATTGTACTCTGAGTTCCTAGAGGCAAGAGATTCGCATCTCCAGTGTTCAGGATAGTTAATAGTGCATAATGGGTGCTTAATAAATCATGGTAGTGACTTGAGTTTAAATCTTGCCTCTGCCACTTTCAACCTATGGTACATTACCCTCTCTGAGCCTTAATTTTCTCTCCCATTGAGTAGAGACACATATCTTCTAGGATAGTTATGAAAATAAAATGGCTTTATACATTGAGTGCTTATGGAAGTGCCTGGTATATAGTAAAGATCTGTGAATGATATTTGATATGATGCTGATGGTGATGATGATGATGATGACATAATATATTGTTTGTTTACTATTAGCCACTCATTCTTCTTTCTTGCTAACAGAACCATAGTTTGGCAAAATCAAACATGGAAACCCTATTCCCCTTTGCCTGAACTTGATCTGGCATGTGACCCATTTCTGGCCAACATAATATAATGGGTTTCTGCTGAAACTATCTTAATCAAGGCACTTAGATAATTTAGAACTAGACTTTGATCAGTACAAGGACTGGATCTTTTATCCTTACACTTAGAATGTAGTCCTTCCAAATCCCCAAACAAACTACGGTGGGGTCTTACTATAGCTCTCTTTCCTTGGCCCTGGGCTCCAAAGTATGCTCCTATAGTCCCATGTAGCTATATAATCTCAGCTCAGTTTTTCAGGCCCTCAACAACCTTTTGAGATATCTCCAAGAGCTGCACTTCTCCAGGGTTCCTTCTTCTCTAGAATATTGACATGTAATTCTTCAATTTTAAAAAGCTTTATGGCTTAGCTGTTCCAGCTGTTCTTAAGAAGACACTGACCTGCATGTTGCAGCCCAGCAGAAGCAGAAGTCAATTTTGAATATTCTTGAGGACTATGTAAAGACATGCTTACAACACTTTTAGATTCAAAGATTGTGTGATAAGTGAACTAATATCAAGCCGAAAGCTAAACAGTAATAGTTTCTGGGCAGGAAAAACCAAGAAACGGTAATGGAAGAAAAGAAGAAAGAAAAACAAACAAAAATATGAAAAGAAACAAAGCCAAATACTTCATGGCTTGGGTAATATTTTATTTCTATTTTATAATGAGGACTGACATGAAAAGACACTTGCTCAAAATTCATGCAGATCATAATCACTAGAGTCAATTTTGAACTTGGGAAATTCTGACTCCAGACTCTGTTTGTCTCTCTTCTCAACATGCTTATCTTGTTTTATACTTGTGATTTTTCACAGTCTTTTAAATTGTGAATTCCGGCAACTAATCTGAGCTTTTTGATTCAACTGAAAACCTTTGGCTAATGAACTTGACCATACAGAACCTTCTTTTTCCACCAATAGTGATCAATCCACACTAACTAATCTCATCTCTGATCTCTATACTCTCTTCTTGGGTGGTTCTCTCCCACCACGGAAATTAATATGAGAAATTCATAGAATGATAAGAAGGCAGCCATAGTGATTACTAAATGAGTAGAATGGATAGTATCTGTGTCTCTCCCTTTCTCCTCCTTTCTCTCCTTTCCTTTCTTCCTTTCTTTCTTTCCCTTTTCCACCTTCTTCCTCTCTTCCTTTTTATCCTTTTGTTCTTGTTATTTTTCTAGTTGTTCTTGTTCTTCTCTCTCACTCTCGCTCTTCCTTTTCTTAACAAATATTAGGTCAGCAAATGCTGCATGCTAATGGCATTGCTAAGTACTGAGTATGCAATATGGAGAAAATAATTTGATTTCTATTAGTTTGAAGCATACAGATGAGTGGACTCAGGTTGAGGCTGTATTCTCAAATTTACTGCCCTGGGAGGCGCAGATTCACAGAAGACCAATGAAGAAGAGAAAAGGCCAGGTCATAAATGAAGCCAGCCTACAGTTCTCATATTCCCTCGAGATGTGTCCATACCAAATGCAAAAGGAACAATTTCTCCATGAGCCCTCATTACCTTTGAGTAACAATGTCACTTTGGGTTGAATTGACCTCGTTTCTCAGACCCCATTCCAGCTCTCCACTTCCCTTGGCCACAACCCAAACAGCATAGAGACATGACAGCTGAGCAGAAGCCCTGCCAGTGACAGGAATTTGCCTTTTAGTAAGTGTGACTGGTGGTGGAAATCTAGAACACTTGACCCAAGAAAGAGCTATATCCAAGTTTTTAAAAATGTATGCACTGTATTTTTTAAAATTCTGAAAACAAGTTAGAGCCAAACTGATCAGATGATCAGGTAACTAACTGAGAATTGCATGTCTTCAAATACTTGGATGCAACTAATTGAAACAGTATCTTCCCCTGACCTCTTATTTCCTTGAATTTGCTCAGTGTCTGTGCCCAGGCTGACTCTAAGGGTAACCCTTGAAGGCAAGTTATTTGTGGTTATATATAATTAGACTTCTTGCTCTTAGGGCCACAGTGCTTGCATTTGTTTTGAAGAAGAAACACTGTCCTATGGTCTTTTTTTTCCTCTCATTAACTCACAATAAAGCCAAATGCAAAATAATTACACATTGCTATGATAATTCTGAGGTGAATGTGACTTCATCGCATCTGATGCTATCTTTGGATGTAGAACCATCCATGTTTGAAATGAAACATAGATTTATCTCTGTAATGCAGGCAAGACCTCCATTACTAGAAAAGAAATTTCAAGAGAGGGAAATATGAGTTTGGGAGAGAGTTCTTTCCTGGAAGGACAAGATTCTAGAAATAAATCTGGGCTGGAAGGAGGATGGGGCAGGCAGAACTTGTGAAGTAAGAAGCTAGCTTCCTCAGTCTTTGAACTAAAATCCACTCCTCTATAATGTTGTCCATTTGTAGTAGTTGTCTCCCCTGGAATAATGCCAACCAAGTCTTATTCCTCATAACAACCTTTCCAATAACTGAACAAAGAGCACATGCCCTCTCCCTTTTTTTGTTTTCTGTTCTAAGGTAAAACACTTTCCATTCTTCAAGTATTTCTGATATGGCATTTTGGCAGGAGGCAACCAGGATGGAAAATAAAACGGTACATGAATAAGTACTCAGTGTACACTTTAGTAATGGCCAATCTCTCTCTGACCTGTAAGCCAACATTCTGACACCAGATCAGAGCACACACTTGGAGTGGCATGTCAGCAGGCAGCATTCCAAGCCTTCTGCCTGTGAGGGGAAGCAAGAAAAACAGGCCGAAATATCTTTGCCCGTATTAATTAAGAAATGTTTTCTCTACATTGATTCTCATATAGAACTGACATTTTTTTGGTCACTCATTGGCATTATTAAAAGTTTTATATTTTAAGCTCTTAATGAATCTTTCCTTGAGATTCATTTTGGAGTTACTTTAGTACCTAAAACATAACTCAGCAAATGTGATTTAGAGCCTCATGGTCTTTTTATTTATTTGTATTTCAGGAAATAAAACAACTACTCTTTACTAATGTCTCTGTTTTCTGAAACTATGGAGCCAGGGAAAAAAAAGGAAACAGACATTAAAAATGGGCTCTGAAACAGGCTGAAGTTAATTTTTTTAATTGAATTTCTGGGGTAGAGCTCAGAGCATAAGTCCTGGCATTTTTCAGGACGTACTAGCTGTAATTATGATGGCATACCTCCACCTGTCTTCTTTGGCTTGTGGAGCCTGAGAGAAACCAGATGAGAATAAGGAATAGATCAAGTACATGTGCCCACTATTAGGTGGGTTCTGAAATTAAATTTGTAATTAATCTTGTAATCCTAGCACTCTACTTTTATGTTCCTGAAAGGTAAGATTAATACATCTGCAAATATTACTACTAATTATACCAACAGCAAAAATAGCCATCATGTTTCTGATTGTATAAAAATGCTTTCAATGTTTTACAATTAAATATGATGTTGGCTCCTACTTTCAGACAGATTTCTTAAATCATGTTGAAAATTATCTTCTAAGTTTTATATGAAATGCAATGAATTAACATTTTAAAATATATTTTCAAATTTTATTTATTTATTTTTCTATTAAATGTATTGGGGTAACATTAGTCAATATGAACATACTAGAGGCTCCATGCATGAAATTCGTGCAAGGGGCATGGCTTCTGCCATAGTGGCAGCTGCCCCGATCCTTGCCTGTGACCACAGCCAGGGGCCTTTGCCTCAGTCCCCACCACCACAGCTTCTTCCAGAAGGATGTTTGGAAGGACATCTGGTCTAATTAGCATATTATGCTTTTATTATTATAGACTAGTGGCCCAGTGCATGGAATTCATGCACATTAAAAGGGAATCAATTAGAAGAAATATTTTAATGTTGCTATTTGCCCTTTCTCTATAATAGAAGTGTCAGAGGTGAAAGAAAATTAGTAAAATGTATATGAAAATTTTTCTCCTGTCAGAGTCTGGGATGTGCTGCGAGACCCAGAGTCAAGTCCCTGCCCACCTGCAGTACCTCAAAATTATGCAAGATCCAGACCTAGCCTTGTCAAGCACTGCCGGGTGGGGGGGGGGCACAGCCTTGGGTCCCCTGGCATACCCTCAGATTCCCCAGGCTGGTGCCATGGCAGAGGGCATGGCCTCAGGTTCCCTGGCCTGGTACCAGGGCAGAGGGCATGGCCTGAGGTCCCCTGGTCTGGCACTGGGGTGAGGTGTTCAGCCTGAGGTCCCTCGGCCTTGGCCCAGGTATGAAGCATGCTTTGAGGTCCTCCTTCAAGCTCTGCAAGGCTGGGGGTACAACCTGAGGTTCCCCATCAATCCCTGCCGGGTGGGAAGTGCAGCCTGAGATCCCCTGCCTGGCATGGCCTGAGGTCCCTTGTCAAGCTCCATTGGATGGGGAGTGCAGCCTCAGGACCCTGCTCCAACCCAGTACCATGCAGCCTCAGGTCCCTGCTGATTGCTCCTTAAGGCTCATTATAGGAACTTAGCCTCCACTGTGGGTGCAGCCATCTTGTGTTACGGAAACCCTCTGCCTCTGCTGTGGGTGCCACTATCTTTGCTGCGGTATTTATGGTCATTTTGCATATCCCCTCTTTATTAGATAGATAGCTTTCACATGTGGATTTCTATGTTACAAGATCTTATATTATATCATGTGCTCACTACCCAAATGCATTGAATTTTAAATATTGTCATTTAAATATTATTTCATTATTGGAATTATTTATATATTAATAAAATGTCCTAGTGGAGTCTGGGAAATTGGTGGTGATAGTGGTATAATATTTAAATCCACATAAAGACAGTACAGCTACATAACAAAACATAAGCTCCTGATAATTATATATAACAAAACTAGGTTTCCAGGTATCCCTATGAAACACAAAATAAAAATGGTTGCTCAAAATACAGACAACTGCAAACTATGAGTGGTATCAACATCAGTGTGGGGAGAAACAGAGGAAAGAAATATGACAAACTATATAAGAGAACCAAAAAATGGCAAACAATGACTTACTATAGAGTACAGTGAGCGATGAGTTTTGTTAACTCCAATAGTGGGCGAGTGCAAGAAGTATGAAGATAATGTGTGTAGGTAAGGTCTGAAGAATTCTGGGCATTATGAACTTTCTAAACTAGTCAAGCTTCCTTTGAAGACAAATACCCACAGTGATGAAGAGTTTCTGAGATAGAATCCTCATTGAGTAGATCAGAGACCATTAAAATAAAGGAAATGCAAGTTATAGATAAAAGTAGAGGAGATAAACATGGACAAGGTATAGATTTAAAATCAAGGTGAGAAAATTTTTGAAATTAGAAAAACTATCATGAACTATGATTCTCTCTAAAAGTTGAAAAACATTAATTTTGAATAAAAGTGGCAAGCATTAAAATAGCACGAAGGGTACTCCTTATAGACAACAATTGGACACACAAAAATCATGCCAACAACAAAGAAAAAATATTTATAGCTAAGATAACATATGTTAAAATTATGATACATAATATGAAAGAACAAGATATAATATCAAAATCAGAAAAAAATCAAAAGTGAGATAAAAGAACTCAGAAAACAATTATAAGTCAAATCTTAAAAATCACTTTAGAATTGAAGACTAAAATAGAAGGGACACAATTGCAAAGCAACCTGACAGGTATTGGTTTAAGAGATATAGAAAGTGAAAATAGATATTTTTTAAATAAAAAAAATATAAAAGAAGTTAAATAACATAAGAAATACCAATTTGAGTCTAGTAATTTGTCAAAGAATATTTATCTGGCTCTGCAGAAGAACAAATGCAAAAGAATAAATACTGAATGGAGGTAAACAAGGTCCAATTAATGTATAATAGCAATCCCTGAAGAGTAAAAATAAAGAAAAGAAACAGGAAAAAAATAACAAGAGTAACTTAGAAAAACTTTCCTAAAAATTAAAATTATAATGTATTTTACAATAAAATATACAATATAAAAGCAAACCTATTTAATGAAAAGACATAGCACATATCTGAGAAAATTGATTCAGAGAAGCCAACACTGAAACATATTCTAGAAAAGTCGCTGAACTTGCAAAACACACACACACACACACACACACACACACACACACACACAGAGGCAAAAACCCTTTTGTCATCTAGGCAAAAAATCCAAAAGATTTATAACAAAAAGAAATATTAGAGTGCCATCAAACTTTTTAGCAGCAATGCTTTATGTCAAAACAAAGATGTGGACTAACATATTTGATACTCAATGAAAAAATGAACTAAGGATTTTAAATACATCTAAATTACTTCTCACATATAAAAGCTATAAACTACTATCACATTTTAAAAGTCAGGTAATGCCGTTTCCATGTACACTTCCTGAGGAATCTGCTAGAAAACAAACTTTAGGCAAGTTAATTTATTATAAAGGCATTGAAATAAAGATTGATGAAGAGCATTATATAATTACACTTACAATTAAAATTTTGAATGAGTTAAAGAAGGCATAGTATATAATGGTTATAAACACTGACAATGTTGACGAAGTATTATTTTCAAAGGCAAAGAATTGTAAGCATAAAGAATTTTAGTAGCATGCAGTCATCACATCGGTGGAGTAGTATTGATATTATCACTGAATCTGTTATACCATGTGGGATAAAACACATGACTAATTGTGGGATATTCTAATTCTATTATCCCTCTCTTATTGAAAACTAGAATTACTGGCATGAAGAAATGACATATGGAAGGAACCTAGAGAAATCAAACCTACCATGCCATCTGGAATGTGATTTGTGATTAACAGTATAAACTCATAAGATTTTAAACTTAAAAAGTTAAAAGCTCAATTTTAATTTCATAAAATGCATATAAAATATTACTGTATGATATTCTGTCAACTTAAGAGAATTAGAAAGTAACCAAACCAAAAGCACACAGATATTTATGTTGTTACAAATAATTCTCCCTTGCCAATATCCTTATCCCACCTTGCTATACAGAATTGGAGCTACATTATTAATCTATACTTATAAAACCTAAATGACTGGAACAATCAAAATGACCAGAATTACCAGTTGCTATGATGCATACTGCAGCGAGCCAACTGGCCTGATCAGAACGAGTTGTACAGATCCCACCCAGGCACGAATTTGTGCACTGGGCCTCTAGTGTTAAATAAAATTTTATAAAAAGCAGGCTTCATTGTCATTATTTCAATATTAAGTGGACATTTTTAAATATGTCATAATTAAGTATAAGTTTATTTTACACTTTTGGTGAGGCAGCAATTTTTAAAAGGTGTTTTCATTGAAAAATATCAATTTACTTTTTGTTATAAGAGATGAGTAAATTCATACTACTACATTTTTGCCATCTTATTTTTTAAATCTCCTTTATTAGATTTATTATTATTTGAATGATGCCAAAGTTTTTAAGTTACGTGCCATAACCCTGATTATTAAAATTGTGTTGCTTTAATTCCAAGCTGAAATTTATTCATTACTCATTATCCTTTCTGCTATTTTTATTTTGTGATCTTTTGTTTTCATATTTATTCCATGATTGTTTTGATTTTATTACTGAATTTTTTTCAAAAGATACTAGTGGATACTCTATTTCATGAGTTCTTTGATATTTGAAAATATACATATGTTGCTTTTATATTTTAGTTGTTGTGATATTCTTAAGTCTAATAATTTGTCAGGAAATATTTATCTGGCTCTGCAGAAGAACAAAAAGACCTAATGTCAGCTGATTTTCATGAGGTGAATTTTAAGCTACCAACATAATATTACTGAGTGTAGAGTTTGGAAAGGATACTCAGGAGCACCATTACATTATATAATACCTGCAATATATAGAAACAATAGCTATAAATAACTTCAAGATCACAGATAATCTATATATATAAAACCCTACTATGCTAATAGACTGAACGGTGGAAAAATTGAACAACTAAACAACCAAACAACCTATCTCTATGACATGTGCTGACCACCAGGGGACACGCAGAGAACATGGAGAGTGTCAGTCATGGCAGGATGGTGGAGCAGGAGAGCAAGGATACCAGACCAAGGTGGGGTGCCAGTTGCTGTCCTCAGGGGAGGATCCAGTGATTACTGAAAATCCTTTGCTATCATGCACCATGGTCCCACCCAACACTCACACCCACTGCTAGTGCAGGAGCTGCTGCTCACACCTGCTGCTGGCACCCAGCATTGGTCCAGATCACTTGGCACCATCAGCAGATGTGAGCAACTGCTGGCCCCCATCGCCCCTGAGAGCTTCTCCACCTCCCCTGCTCCTGGGGGGTGATTGAGGCAGCAGTTGCTTCTTGCCTGCTGCTGGTGGTGGGCCCAATCACTCCACACATCAATGGGTGTGAGTGGGGCTGGCACTGTCAGCACATGGGAGCGGCAACGGTGGGAGAAGGGCTGCCAGGAGACTTGGGATCACGATGGGAGGGGCCAGGCTAGAGTATGGAGGATGAGTCTAGACCTGCCCTTGTGTCCTCTGCAGCCTCATGACCCACAGTTCCTTTCAAGGTGCACAAATTCGTGCACTGGGCCCCTAGTAGTAAAATAATTAGAAACTTATGAGTCTTATTCTGTTTTTTTTAATAATGCATTTAATTACATGTAATTTAATTTTAAATAATGTCTGTTTAATAACTGACTGTAATATTTCTAAAATTTTAATAGTCAGCACTGTTCATTATTTACTTAAGATCTATGGTCACAATGTTCTTTTGTTTTCTTGAATTAAATATTACTGTGGAAACATCTGAAGCTTACATTTTGCAACATGACAACTAAACTGATGGACTTTGATCCCACTTCCTACATTAAGCCTATATAAATTTTGGATAAAATATTAAAAATTAAATCAAAATAAGGCAAGAGAGAACTCCATGTAGAAGAAAGAAAAAAAGAAAGTAAATTCCAGGTCAATAATCTGAAGGTGATTCAGTGACAATACTGAGGTAGGAGAGGAGGCATAGATTCTGAGAACTGGATGCTGAGGTGCTGATGCCCATCCAAAGACAATACAATATGAAGCAGCTGGAATTCAAATCCCACCTTGCCTTCATGAATTATAAAAGCTCTGTACTTCAACCCAAAACAAAATTCTAGGGTTTGGATTGAGAAAAAGAAAAGTTGCTGGCCATAAAGTAAAACTCCAGACCCATACCAGGAGTAAGTACATTGTCCAACTTTAAATTAAATAAATGTAACATTAATGATAAGCCCAGAAATTAATACAAAATCTGGTTCATAGTGATAAACCCAGAAATTAATACAATATCTGGTTCATAGTGTGAATCCTCATCATAAGCAATATTAAACCCATATGGTAGCAATAGCTTTATAAGGCAAGATATGCAGAACTTCTACAGCATACTTACCCCTTTCTAAAGATGAACTCAGTGTCAAAAAGAATAAAACATAAGGCAAAGATCCATGAGATCCAAAGGTCCAGATTATCACCCCCCCAAAAAATAAAATAAAATAAGACTTAGCAACCAAGAACTAATAATAATAAAATAATATGGAAATGTTTATATAACAAAGATTAATAAAAGCATTGTGTATCATTTTGAAATAACAGAGCCCTATTTTTTTTTAAAGTGAATTTGATAAAGAACCAATTAGAATTTAAGAAAGTAAAAAATAAGTAATTTATTAGAGGTTCTTTAAAAAATAAATAAATGGATTGGAAAGATTAAATGTAGCAGAAGAGAGAACTGATGTTGTGGAATATGGAGAAAAGAAATCATATAGGACATGTTTTGAAATCATATATGTTTTCAAAAACATATAGGACATTTACAAAAAATATTTTACAACAAACACAAAAGTAAACAGTACCATAAATTTACTTTATCTAATAACAACAGAGTTAGATGAGAAGCAAATTTAAAGCAAAAACTAAAATAATCCACACATGCCTTTAATTTTTAAAGGGTCTAAAAAAGAGCTAAAAGAAATAAAATGAAAATTGTGAAATAGATTTGAATGATAATGAAGATAGCTCAAATGAAATATGTAAAAAGTAGCTGGAGTAGTTTTAGGGGGAAATGAAGAACTTTGTACATAAATATTAATTAGAAAGAAAGATGGTACATTAATGGGCTAAATATTCAATGCAATAATTTAGAAAAGAGCATATTAAAACTAAAGAAAATAGAAAATTGGAAATAATAAAGATCATAAGAGGAGTTAATGAAATAGGAAATCAAACAAAATCAATAGAAGGAAGGCTAATTTTCTGAATAATTGATAAAATGAATTTTCTATCAAACTAATGAAGTACAATAAATATTAAGGCACAAATAAGCATGTAAAAAAGAAAAGGACACAAATAAATTTAGGGAAAGAATGTTAAAAAACATTATAATCAATTTTATCTCAGTAAGCTTGAAAATTTATATGAAATGGACTTTTAAAAAATATAATTAAAAGAAATACAAATTCAGTTGACTTTAGAAATGACTGTTTTTTAAAGAATAGCTAATTCATATATTGCATAACTGTTCTAGCCATTTTAAAAAAACACTTTTATTTCCAAAAAAATATGATGAAACACTCCTTAAATTCCTTTTATAAGATAGATAACTTCAAAACCAAAAATGGACAATGGAAACATGGAACTAATTAAAATAATGATATTATTAATATTTTAAAGATGTTATGGGCTTAATAAGGGTGATTTACATGTATAAATTCTTCTCATAACAAATCTAAGGTAAGGAACATGATAGTCCCCATAGATACAGATGAGGAAACTTTGGCAGAGAAATAGTTTACATAGACAGAACATACTGCACACCCAGAAGAGAACCCAGACAGTCTGGTTTCAGATCCTCTCCTCTTAACCACAGACTTCAATTTTTTTAAATAAAATATTAGGAAAACAAATGCAGCACTGTATTTTTAATATAAAATGATAGTGTAGGATTAAGAAGATGTCCAGAGCAGTTCTTGTTATTCCCTGATTCACATTCCTGTAATATGCAATTCTCCCATCTATTGTCCAAATCTCTAAAACATTTTATAAACTGGCAAAAGTATATTTCTTCTCCCACACTTGAAGTCTCAGATTTGTTCCCTTTCCATCACTTTCAACTCTAGCTTATCCTATATAATAAAAGGCTAATATGCAAATTGACTGAACAGAGAAACAACCATTTGCTATGATGCAAACTGACCACCAGGGGCAGACATTCAATGTAGGAGCTTCCCCCTGATGATCCATGCACTCCCACAGGAAGATTGCCACTCAACCAGAAGCCCTGAGACTGGCTCATAGCTGGCAAGCATAGCAGTGGCAGAAGCCTCTTCTGCCTCTGGGATAGCGCTAAGGATGTCCGACTGATGGCTTAGGCCCACTTCCCATGTTCCCAGACTTTGAGAGGGCACAATCTGGGCTGAGGGCACTCCCCCTCCCCCCTGTGCATGAATTTTGTGTACTGGGCCTCTAGTAGACATAATATTTAATAATGCTGTCACTCCCTTCCAATTCACCCATCCTGTTTAAAACCGTCAGTGGTGCTTGTTTTTATTAGCACAGTAAGCAAATTTCTCATCATTGCCTACAGGGTCTGTCCACAGCTGATCTCTTCAAAGTCATCAAGGATCAAATTTTTCCTTCCTTCCTTCCTTCTTTCCTTCCTTCCTTCCTCCCTTCCTTCCTTCCTTCCTGCCTGTATTTTAGCCACACTGGCCTTTCTGTTCATTTGTGCTGATCTCCTGCCTAGAGCACCTTATCTTGAACTTTACCTAGTTGCCTCCATCTCTCATGTCTCACTTCTATAATCACTTCTTCAGAGAAATTATCCCTGAACTCCCCTCTCCCAAGACTAGGTTAGGTTCCCTTATTTAATCTCAGATAGCACTTTATACAATTGCATGTATAAATTCATATGAATAAAAACAAGAGGTCAAGGACCATGTATTTTCTTTTCTGGCATTGATTCCTTAGTGTCTACCATAGTCAGTATTTTAGATTTATTATAATAATCATTGAATTATTAAGAAAGAAAAAGAAAAAGATAATTTATTATTTGGAAAATGGCTGGAATAATTTTCCTCCTTGTATCTGTGAATCTTGAAGTATGATTTTGCCACTCTTCTCATGAAGAGGGAGAGTTGTCTTTTCAAAGTCTTTCAGTCCAGATTAGCCATGCAGTTTCCTTTGCTCAGGATGTAGCAGAAGAAATGGTGTGTCAGTTCTGCACCTATGCTTCAAAGGTCTTCTGGACTTTGGCATTCTGGACCCTGACCCCTCTGACTGCAGTGTGAACAAGCCAAGGCTGGGCTAATGGAGGATGATGGACCACAGAGAAGGGTCCGAGTCTCACTGCCCATCCCAGTCAAGGTCATCCTGGATCAGCCAGTCACTTGCCAGCCTGCCAGCTGACCTCAGACACAAGAACAAGGCCCAGCTTATGTCCACTGATCCTGGACCACAGAATCAGAACAATCCAGCTCATCCTTACATTAGAGAGTGACAATATTGCTTTAAAGCCACCAAGTTTTGGGGTGGAGGGAGGAAGAAGAAAAGTTAAGGGAAAGAAAAGGAAGAGAATAAGACATGAAGGTCTCTCATGTATAAATGGACAAAGATTTGTTGTTTAGTTCTAGACAAAGAGAATCCAACAAATAAGTTATACGCAAAGAGATCTCGGAATATATTCAGGCTAGACTTGCTAGAGATTTGTGATTTCCAAAAAAGTGGAATAAAGTCCCTGCCATGGACCCATATAATGCTCTGGAAGGAGGGCAGGGAAGATATAGCATTTTAAAGTTAGAGTATCAAATCCTAGCTTATTTTACAAGTTTATGTACATGGATAATTTCCTCTCTAAATGTGCACCGTGGAGACATAGTTACTACATCTACTTTGGGAGGGTGTGGCAATATTGACAAGACCACTGAGGGATTCTGGTATTAGCAAATGCTTTATACTGAGTGGCCAGATTCTTATGATCTCTAGTGGCATAATAATCTGGCCGCTCAGTGTGTGTGTGTGTGTGTGTGTGTGTGTGTGTGTGTGTGTGTGTGTTAGAGGCCGGGTGTATAAATTCATGCATGGGTGTGGTCCGGCCAGCCTGGCCAAGGGGAGGGAACATGAGTGGTTGGCAGGCCTGCCTACTGGTCAAACTCCTGGTTGAGGGGACAATTTGCATATTAGCCTGTCCCTCAGCCAATCTGTACCCTCTCCCCAATATGGGACCCCTCGAGGGATGTCTGACTTCCCATTTAGGCCCAATCCCTAACCACCAGGGGGGATTGGGCCTAAAAAGGCAGTTGGACATCTCTCTCACAATCCAGGATTGCTGGCTCCCAACTGCTCATCTGCCTGCCTTCTTGATTGCCCCTAACTGCTTCTGCCTGCTGGCCTGATCACCCTCTAACCACTCCTCTGCCATCCTGTTTGCCCCTAATTGCCCTCCCCTGCAGGCCTGGTCACCCCTAACTGCTCTCCCTGCAGGCCTATGTCCTCCCAACTACCCTTCTCTATAGGTTTGGTCACCCCCAACTTCCCTCCTCTGCTGGCCTGGTCAACCCTAACTGCCCTCCTTTACAAGCTTGATCACCCACAACTGCCCTCCCTTGCAGGCCTGGTCCCTCCCAACTGCTCTCCCCTGCTGGCCATCTTGTGTCCACTTGGGGGCAGGATCTTTGACCACATGGGGGGAGTCATCTTGTGTGTTGGAGTGATGGTCAATCTGCATATTACTCTTTTATTAGATAGGATAGAGGCCAGCTGCATGGGTGGGGGCCAGCTGCTTTGCCCTGAAGGGTGTCCCAGATCAGGATGGGGATTCCCGTGGGCAGTGGGCCAGCCTGGGTGAGGGGCCTGTGGTGGTTTGCAGGCCTCCATGCCCTTTTGGCGACTCAAGTGGAGGCCCTGGTATCTGGGATTTATTTATCTTCTTCAATTGAAACTTTGTAGCCTGGAGCGGAGCCAAGACTCCTGCTTGCTCTGTGGTGGCACCCATTTCTGTTGGGGTTTATTTATCTTCTATAATTGAAACTTTGTAGCCTTGATTGGAGGCCTGGGGCCACCTGGGTATGTGGAAAGCTTGGCTTCCTCTATGGCCGTGAAAATCCAGCCTCCTACCTGCTCATTCAGAGGCCGCAGCCATCTCGGTTGGGGTTAATTTTATTAGATAGGATATACACTGAGTGGCCAGATTATTATGCATTCAAAGATCATAATAATCTGACTACTCGGTGTATATTGTACTCACAGGACACCACGTAGTGTTCTAAGTGCTCAACTTAACTCATTTATTTTCATGCCCAGCGTGCAAGGTGAGTACTAGGATTGTCTCCATTTTGCAGATGAAGAAGTTAAGGCATAGAAAGGTCAGGTAGCTTGCTCAAAGTCACAGACCCAGTAAATGGGAAGGCAGGATGCAAACCGAAAAAATCCCAGTCCATCATCCATGCTTTAAAACCTTAAGCCCCTTAGCCATAGATGCACCAATGCTTACTCCCCAGGGCTCCTGCCTGGTATTACAGGGATGAAATAGCTTGGCTACCAGACAGACTCTCCCTGCACACTAGAAACTCCCATGTCTGGTGCACACATGAACCTGGATTTTCCAAATATGCTTGGCTCCTGTTCCCCGGAGAGAATGCAGTAAATCAGGAAGACTAGAACTGTCTTGGCCCGCCCTGCTAATTAAACTCGTCCAACTGACACTTTTTGGCTACATCCAAGAGGATATTATTTTTAGCTTGTGTGGGTTAAAGGGGAAGGGAATGTGCCAAATTCAGGTCGTTGGAAAGGGAGAAAAAGAAGGGAGCTCAGAATGCATTTTAGTTACAACTCCGTTTAATAAAATGGAGAAGATTGGGAACTTCTCTGCTTGTCTACTAAACTGTGTCAATGACCTTGACAGCCACATTTAAATGGGTGAAATATTTCTCTAGTCACACATTCCCAATGGGATAGAAACTGCAGATATTAGAAGGATCTAGAAGTTTATTTTTTATTCTTATTAAGATTTACTGGAACAGCCTGGGATAGAAAGAACTTTTCCACCTCCTCCACCCCATTTTCTTTCAGAACTCTCTGACAACCCCACCCTGACGTCCTCGGAGGTAACGAATGAGGTACTAACCCGACCCTGATTAGGAAACTTGGAGGGTCATCTGCAGGCCTCCTTCTGATAAAGACCAGGCCAGACTGTGCCACAGGGCTCAGCCCGTTGATAACCCTGGAGCCTGCAGAACCACGGGAGCTCAGCTGAGGGGGGGGCATCTGCGGTCTGGCTCCCAGGGCTCCATCCATCTAAGTTGGTTTCACTCATCTGCTCACTGCTTCCTTCTTCCTTCGGCACCTCTCTTGATGTTTCTGATCTGACCCAGTGATTAAAAATGGAAGATCCCCAGTGATTCCGCAACAGTCTGAAAACTGCTCAACCCTAGTAAGCTGAGGCTTAAAACCCTCCAGTCCTGTGCTACAAACCACGAAACCCTTAAGATTCAACTCACAGGAAAAAGAGATTTTGGTCTTGGTCCTGCCCTTCGTGTGGTGAGTAGAAGTCATTGGTCTGATGCAAAGACTTTATTGTGTGACAAGCCTACCCATTTTGCTCCTGGACAGAGCAAGAGAAAAAATACTCCTGAGAGAAAAAATACTTAGATCATTTTTTTCAGGAGCATACTGGTGGATTTTCAGCATATGTAATTAATAGATACCATAGAACTGACTTAACCCACGAGCTTTGAAAGGTAGCTAATAGGCATTGCAAAAGTGGCTGTGAAGTGTACTAGTTAAGAATGGGTAAGAGCCAGACCTGGGTTGGAATTTCAAGTCAACATTTACTACCTAAAATGACTTAGGGTGAGTCATGTCATTTTTTGACATAGATACATTCTTGTACAGTGGAGTGAATAGTAGATACTTGGAAGGATTGTGTAGAGAATGCCACGTGAGGGGATGCTATTGAAGGCCTCAGCAGAGTATCTGACACAGACTGGCTGGTCTCTCAATATCAACTGCTGTTATGAGGTCATCCATGAACATGAGGGACATGGTCTGAGGTAAGATCAAAACCACATCAACTTGGCATGAGGTCAGACCCTACTTTTCAAATCTCAATAAATGGCTTCTAATAACCAACGGGTACATAACACAAAATGACCATCATCAGCCTAACAATTGTTCATTGTTGGTACCTAACTGTTCCTTCACTTAGCAACTTCTTATTTAAAACATGCCCCCCCCTCCAAAAACAACAGTGAATAATAAATTTATTTAGAAGAAACTTTGTAAAGAGTACAATAAATTGAATTTTAATAGTGGGCAGTTGGTCAACATGTAATAGATTTTGTAGTAAATGAAATAATGGTTTCATTATTCCATGCCTCTCAAAGGAATAGGGAAACTGTTTGGCTTGAAGGCTTTGAATGATGGGAAATGAAATGTTCAGTGGTATTCCAACCTGGGGTCATTTTAACACCCCCACAGGGCATTTGACATTGTCTGGGGACATTTTTCATTGTCACAACTAGGACTAGGGGAGTTTCTACTGGCATCTAATAGAGAGAGGCCAGGGATGCTGCTTAACATCTTACAGTGCACAGGACAGCCCAACAAAAAATGATCTGACCTCAAATGGCACTGGTGCTGAGGTTGAGAAACCATGGTCTATACAAACCTGTGGAACTCTGAGGAGGGATCTTAAACGGCTTCCAATTGTGAGAGGACATTTAGCTAGAGTTTAAAATAGTGTCATCGATTAGAACACATTTCACCCAATAAATCACAGGAGAATCATTTGTAAACATAGTACTTCTTAATTACTTTCATTTTTTTGCACTAATTTTCCCCCCAAATTATCACTGTTTCAAAGGTGACATGAGTTGGCTGCTATGATTTAGTCTTTTAAGGAAGGAGAAAAAGCAGAGATTGAGCTAATGCTGTATCTATCCTTCACAATGAAATGTGTTCCTACAAACCTCTTTCCCTGTGTCCTCCCTCCCCCCATAAAAAAGAAAAGCAAAAAAAAAAAAAAAAAAGAATTGCCAAGACTTTATGTGCCTTAACTTCATCGTAAAGACTTTCTTCCTCTAAATTCACCACGAGCATGGTTTCTGATCCAAGGATAGGATTTCCCTAGAAGCTGCCAATGTGGAAATCAAAACATTCAAAAGTATGAAGAACAGGTATAGATCCCATTCATTGTTTAGTTTTCTTTACCTTTCATGCCCACAGAGTATGGCTTCACCCATCTGAGAAAGTCATTAGTAAGAGTAGAGACTGTACAAGCACTGCCTTGAAAATGGGGCATGTTTGCTGTTTTTGGAAAATATCAGCTTGGAAGAGATTAAATTCAGTAGAGGGCAATGCTGCCAAAGTAAAATCAAATGGCTCTTTGATTTCAGAGGCTCTTGGTTAGACTTTGACACTGTCCCATTCTCACACTGTCCTCTAAGTTCCACGGGTCAACCAAAGCCATACTTGGCCCCAGGAGGAATTGTATTCCGTAGGGCACATGTAGGTAGATCAGCGTCACAATCTTCATAGAGAACAGTGGGCAAGACTGGCATTTATTAGATTTGGATTAGGAGCCAGAAACTGGGCAAGGTGCTTCAGAAACATAGTTCCTCCAGAGGAATCTCAGAAGCCACAACTAAGCTAGCATAAGAAAAAAAACAATCTGGGTGGATTCTTATTTAAATGAACACAAATTCAAATCTGGATTAATAACAAACTTTTTAAAAATGTCAGTGCAGTCATGGAGCCATTGTCAACTATTATCCCCAGTTGGTTTCCTCCTTCCCAAGGTTGTGATGCCCTTCGAGCCAAGACCTCCTAAAATCCAGCAATTTCTCTGCATCCATGTATCCCCATACCTAGAAGAATGGTTATTGTATGGCAGATTCTCAAAGATTCCAGCTGAATTCTTGTATTTCATTTCCAACATGGGTGTATGTTTCCCATGATGCCTGGCATATAGTATGGACTCTAATATATAATATGTTTAAATTGAATTTACCCACAATCTAATAGGACTAACAAAAGCTATACAATAGAGTGGGTGCCAAAATGTAAATGAACTAATATCGGCAACAATGCCTAGCATGGTCCTTGGTGAATAGGGGGGACTCTAATGTTTGCTAGTGCAGCATTAGTACCAAGAAGGGCCTCTTACAATGTTGCAGCTACGGATTTGCACACGGATCAGCCAAGTTTTGCTGGCACTGTGTCTGCTCTGAGAAGCTCCCTGGAGCACGGTGTCTGCTATGAAGCCCTGCTCTTCACCTGAGCTGTGTATGGCCCTTAAATGTGACAGGTCAGTACCTTCTGCTGGGATGAGATCTGGAAGATGTAGACAATTAGCCTTCTTAAGTACTAGGTGCAAAATAAACTACTACTTAGGATAAATTTCTAGGGACAAATGAGCAATATGAAATAAATTTTTTAAAAGATAACCTCAATTTAAAAATGGGTATAGAAGCTTACCCATGACTTCCCAACCCTCTATGATTACATTCATGTCACTGGGATGTTGCTTTAGTAGAATCCCCAAATTTCACAGTACCCCAAGTGTATCATACTTCATCTCCTCTTTTTACTTTCTAAGCTGATTTTCATTTTTAATTACCATTTCTCCTATTACTATGTTATTTGCTGGGGCAAATCATTACCCTTACTTTGAAGGAACAGCCTAAATAAAGTAAACATTACTCAACAGCACAATGTGGACATGACGATGATAATAACAAGGGTAATAATAGCTAACATTGATTAAGTCTTTTCTATGTCCCAGGCTCTGTGATGGGGGTGGAAAGCTTGGAATAACCCTTTGCAGTTGGGATCCTGGGATCAAGGTTCATTTCCTACTTGATTCCTGGTTCTTTTTAAGATCAGAAGCCACATCTCCTTAGACCCATAAAGGATCTGGAAAAAACTAAGCACCAATGATGTAGTAAGCATCTCACTAAGTGCTTTTTCTGTTTCTAATACATACCGTAAATCACAAAGATTTGGTAAGACAGCAGAAGCAAGTCAATCCATTGCTCATAACTACAACAGTAAACACATCAATCATTGTGGTCCACTCACTCGGGAAATATTTATTGTGCATAGACTATGTGCCAGATACCATTCTAGGTCTCAGATCTATGCAGAGAATGAGGCATAAGAAGGACCTGCCCTCAGGAGGCTGACATCTCAGTGGAAGAAGATATAGTTTGCAGAGGTGCGGGGGAGAGGACCAGAAAAAACTAACAAACAAAAAAAACAAGGATACCTAAACAAAATTATTTCAGATAATAATAAATCCTGGAAATAAAATAAAACAAAGTCAGTGATAGGAAGTGCTTAGAGGAGCAGAGGATGGGGCAGAGCCAGCTGAGAAGGGGCATAAGAGGAGGCCCTATGGGAGAGATAACTATTCCAGCTGACAGAGGCAGCCATGCCAAGACCAGAGCAAAGACCATCCCAGGAGAGGCCTAGAGAGGGCCAGAGACAAGAAGGAGGTTTGGTATTTGAGAAACAGAAGGAAGACCAGTGTGGCTAAAGAATAATAAGTAAGGCAATAGTAGTAGAGAATGAGGAGCGAGATCAGCAAGGCCTAAGTAAACAGGGCTTTGAGGACCAAGCTAGGGAGCTTACAAAAATCATCACCAGGTCTAAATAGGAGCATGACATGGCTGTATTTACATTTCAAAGAGGTCACCAGGGGTGACATGTGACTTTTGTCCCAGATGGTCAAGTAAAAGTTCCCATTTGTCATCCTAAGGACCATCTTTTATTCATTTACCCCAAAGCAGCAACTGTTCCTCTTCTATGTCCAGGCACTTGGCCAGACTCAGGCTGCAATGATGGATAAAATATACAAAGTCCTTTGCCTTGTGGAACTAAGAGACTTGTGGGATTTTCAGCCCATGAGTGGGTACTGGTAACAATGCAATGGTGCCTCCATTGGGGAGGTTCAAGGGTTACTGAAGGTACAGCCAGAGCAAGGTTTTCTAGAAGATCTGACTTTCCAATTGCAACTTAATGATTATCAGAAGTCATCTGTGTTAACAGAAGGAGTCAGGGCAAAAAGTATTTGTGACATTTCCAAGTCCGGGGGGAGAGAGTCAGTTTCTCGCTAAGAAAGGGGCAGCAGTTGGCAAGGCAGCAGCAGAGCTTAGAAGTGAGGGAGAGGCTTGAGCAGGAGGCTGGCCCACAGTTTGAGGGCCCATGAGCCAGGAGTGGATTTTTGTTGTGCAGTCATCTGTAAAAAAAAAAGGGGGGGGGGTCCCAGCAGCTCCTGATTCAATAGAATCAGAAGGCAGCTTGTGGGAGAGACTTGAAGTGTGTGAGAAGAAAGCATCAAAGGGTTCCCCCAGCTAAATGGTTCCTTTACCATTCAGGGTGCTCTTCCTCCACGCACAGATTTCACCTACCTTCTAGCCTTTTCCTGGCCAGTAGGGGAAAGCCACTCCCTGCTCCCGACGCCTGTGTGTGTCCCCTCTGCAAGGCTGAATGTGGTGGCTTTATGTCAAGGGCACAGATGGAGAAGGAGGAGCTGTGATTGATGCCATTGCTCCCAGGCTGCAGGAGAGCTGTTTGCACAACTCAATGGGCCATGGCCCATCAGCCCTTGCAAACAAGGGAACAGCACCCTGCACTGCAAGAAAGGCATGATGGGGGCTCTGACTCAGCAGATAGCCGAACCAACAGCAAGCTGTCCCCAAGAGAAAGCAGAAGAGACAGAGCTAGGGCTATTGAGAATGAATCTTTCAAAAGCTAACAAGAGCATATGATATGCTCTCTGCAAACCAATAGGGCTTTCTGCTATTAGACAGGCTAATAAGATCAGCTTTAGAGCCATTCAGCATGAGTTCAAACCCTGGCTCTGCCATTTCTAATTGTATGATACCAAGTTCTGTGCCCCTTAGTTCCCTCATCAGTATATTGAGGGGAGGAGGTTGTTATAAGGACTCAGGAAATCGATAAATGTAAGGATCATAGACCAGTGCATGGCATATGATAAGTGCTTGTTTAATGTGAGCTGTCATTACTCCCTATTCTGTGCCAAACTCTAGGGATTAAGAAATGATAAACATAGTATTTGAGAACTTCAAAGCCTAGTCAGAAACAAAGAGATGGCATTTATTGATCACTTACTATGTGCCAGATATTTTGCATATATTAGCTGTAATAGAAAGTACACTTGTTTATTTTTAACTGTCTGAGGTTGAGACAACTTGCCTTAGAGTAAACTCTACTTTCCTTAAAGAAGCTTCAGCGACTCCCTGCCTCTTGAAGCCTAAAGAATCCATGAAATGCAATGCTCTTTCACTCCTGCCGTTTTATTAGTACTTGAGGGCACTACTAGGAGTGATAGATTTGTATCCTCCACAGTTCATTGCTTGGGGCCTGGTGCAGAGCAGTCACTTAATACAGTGGATTTGCCTTGTAATTGAAGTTGGGTTTTAACCTATGATTTAAATCACCCAGACAAAGGCACCCTTGGGAATCTCTCAAATCACACATGATGCTTTGTACATGCAATGTACAGGGCTGGGTGTATAGACAAAGAGTGTGGCTTGTGTTAGCTTTCATGTTTAAAACTTTGAAGTTAGAAATGTTGGACGCACAGCTTACTATATGGAGAGGGTTTTACAGGATGAGCTGTACTAGGAAACTCTGCATAAAAGCATCAGGGAAATTGCTGTGTGAACTATTGTTGTTTCCATTTCCACTTACACAAGATGGGGACAAGAACAACCCACATTGCACAAGATGGGTTGTCTAGACTGAGTGACCCAGGATGCTTTGCATTCTTTCAAGCTTGTATTGCCATTTCTATCTGCTGTTAGGAATAGTAATACCTATCAGATCCTCACTGGAGTCTCTCAGACCCAGTGTAATCTCAAGGAGAAATGTTTCCCCATTGTACAGAGTATTCCAGGGAATCCTTGCAGTTCTGGGGAAGACTCTGGGAGAACGAGCCAAGACTATATTTCTCACATCCAGAAAGAAAGGATACTTCAATTATGAGAAAAAGAAAATCTTTGAGGAGTATCTGTGGATCCTCTAAAAAGAAAGGCGGCAGACTCGCAGCTTCAAAGAAGGAAGACAGAGAGGAAGTGCTCCACAAGAATGTGTCTCAGAGCCGGACTGTGGGTGATGAATCTGAAGGAATTTCCTTAAATTGTGTCATGAAGATGAGGAAATAGCCAGGAGCAAAACTTTTAACAAAATCATAGCATCGAGATTGTAATAAAGTTGTCTTTAGCTATCCTTTATCCAGTGTCCATAAGATTTCAGGAACCAGGTTAAGTGCATCACATTTAAAATCTCAATGAATACTAACAACACTGGAGATTCTGTTTTCAGATGCAAGGGATCCCATCATCATCTAGTTGTAAAGTTGGGGCACAGAGTCAAGCATTTCTACTGAAAAATCCAAGACAGGATCTTGACCCTAAACTCAAGCCTTCCCCTGCCCACAGACCAGAAAGCTTTGATGTGGAATCCATGATTTCAGTGTGGCTACCATGTCATCTGCAGATAAGGAGAACAGATCCTTTTTGCTATCACTAAAGGGGTCAGGGAGAAAAGAAAAGCATCCTCTACTATGCCTGGCACTCTTGGGTGCAATCCCTGCCATATATGTATGTGGCTGTGTTCTACAACATCTACTCAAACACAGAACATGCAATATAGAGAACCTTGCTATTGTTACCCTGGTGTCAGTTTTGTGAATGAGATGAAATAAAATTAGAGATAGCCTGATGTGGAGAAAACAAAGGGAAATGACAGAGTGAAAAATTTAAAGAACACGTATTTTGCTAACGTAATATTTAACAAAAACTAGCCCTAAAGGGCTTTCTTTATCAAGAGATTTCTTTTATTTGTGGGAAATCGCCATGAATTCTTTTTTGCCTGTAAGAGGAAGGCACATTGTTAGAAAGGTAATTTACCCTTCATTTGTAATCGAGTCTTGAATTTTACCTGTGCCTTTCCAGATCTGACCTCTGACCTCAAGTTGTCAAGCTGCCTGCTCCTAGCCTCCTTCAAGTTGATGGTCATGCCATATGCTTCCGCATTCAGAAAATCAAGCCTTAGGTCAAATTCCATACCTCTGTGAAAATCTATAGAAAATTACCTTTCTAAATAACCTTGGATTAATGGCTTAACTCTTAAATGACTGATACTTCCTATCAAATGTATAAAAAACTGAGTGTTTTCAATAATTGCCCGGAATCTTATGTAGTTAGAAGCTTCATTTTGTCTTAGTCTACTCTTTTGCATTGCTATTAAAATATATTATGTAATATATAACCTGCAATATATTGATGTCTATAATATATTGAATAATTAAATTCATGTTATAGTAAGTGAAATACTTTATACAGTATTTATATTTATAAATATATTTATTGACAAGTTGATTGTATATTTATAAATATAGTAAAAGTGATGATTTTTTTAAAAGATTTCTGGGCTTTAAGAAAAAGATTGGTAAACTATGATCCACAAGCCAAAGCCAACTCATCATTTGTTTTTGTAAATAAAGTTTTATTGGAACAGAGCCACACTCATTCAGTTACATATTGTTTGTGACTGCCTTTGTATTACAACAGTTGCAAAAAAAAGACAATATGGCTCATCAAGCCTAAAATATTTATGATCTAGCCCTTTACAGAAAAGCTTTGCCAACCCCTGCCTTAAAATAGCATAGAAATTACAAAATTGACACTCAGTTTCCTCCTTATTAAATGAGAGGTGTTGACAGCTAAAACTAAGATTACTTTCCTGAAAATACAAATGTAAGACCTATCTTGCTTCTGTAGTTCAGTAAATTTTAGGGTTATGTACCCAAATATTTTAATATCTCTAATGTTGAGTCATGGATCCTGTAGCTTCTCTAAGGCTTCTTAGACAGAATAGCATCTTTTAGGTTATGAGCATTTTATACTACTTGGGTATATACATCCCACACATCCCAAACTCTAGGCATTGAAGTCTTTATCCACTTCGAAATGACCTCACCCATCTCATACCTACCTCTTCCCACCTCTTATGGCACCAGAGCCATAAATTCTAACATCTTCAATGAAGAGGGTCAGATGTTTCTACTTACCAACATGTTCAAATCATCAATAAGCCAGGTTTGGTGTGATGTTGCATAGGAGAGGAACTTACCCAGTGTACACACAAATGGCTGTGTCGCCTCCATGCCTACACCTTGCCACCACTGAGTCTTCCCCATGGGCTATGCTATCAGCCTTCCATTTTGTCTCTGTCTTAATGGCCTCTAGTCCACCCCCGCCACCCCACCCCCCGCTTCCCAAGCCATTATTACAATGTGTAGATGTATCCTTGCCATTTCGTATTTGGACTGATTCATTGACTGATCTTAGCTCTTAGATTGTTCTTATAGAAACCTTACAGGGTAGCCTCGTCCAACTAGACCTCTCTCCACCATGGCTCTGGCTCCAGTTGGCAAGGAATAAGCAGTGTGGAGCCATTGAGAAGGCAAAGGGAATGGAGAGTGGCTAAGCAGAGGCAGGCCTCCATATGAATTGGGAAGCAGCTGGGCCAACGGGCAGTAACTTGACTTAGAAACATGGAGGGTGCAATTGTTCTGTTGAACATCATGCCTCACTTCTGTCTCTACAAAGGCTGGAGCCATCTGTGCTTAAAACACAGTCAGGGAAGGTTATTATGAGGAATCTCAGTGGCAGTTAAAGTAGCAAAACAGATTGAGATGGAATTGTTAGAAGCCAAAAATGCCACATCAAAGCACTTCTGAAATGTCTAGCTAACTTGCA
The DNA here is from genome assembly GCA_011751065.1 of Lasiurus cinereus. NCBI lineage: Eukaryota > Metazoa > Chordata > Mammalia > Chiroptera > Vespertilionidae > Lasiurus > Lasiurus cinereus. The sequence goes on along the minus strand of JAAGEH010000480.1, from coordinate 44,641,666 downwards.
GGATATGCGTTTCATTCTTTTAAACTTCTGGATAAAGAGAGAGAGAAAAGCCCATCTCTATACTTTAATGCTTTAATGCCTCATGGTTAGGAAGATGAACTATGGAGCCAGATTACTTGGTTCGAAATTCCGACTCTATCTTTCACCAGATACATAACCTTGGGCAAGTTTACTTGATTTCTTTGTGCCTCAGTTTCCCTTCATATACAGCAGAATAATGATAGTGAGCACTGCATCAGCTGATCATGCAGAGCCCTAGCTGTTACTATCTATGTTTGTCATGTGCCAGACCCTGAGCTGGGGAGTCCATCTCACTTACTTATCACCATGAGCAGGACAAAGCGGGAACTACAAGCATCCATGTTTTACAGATGTGGAAACAGAGGCTGAGAAAGTTTAAGTAACTTATCAAAGATCAAAGAGTGAGGAAACAGTAGGATATAGAAGTGAAGTCAAATCTGTCTAATTCCCAAGCTGGGCTTTTCAACATTCTGCTCTACCAACTGATTCAAAAAAGGGTTTGGATCAAAAGTGATTCTTTTCTTTTAACTCATTAGATCCTGCAGAGTCTCGTTCCTGGAAATCACCATCTGTGGCCTGAGCTATAGATGCAGATGGTGGAGGCAAGGGCCTGGGCTGGTTTGTATTCAGTCTACAGCTTTCTCTTGAAAAAATCAACCGCATGTAACAAATAAGCAAATCTGAGAAATTGTGGAGATTTCTTTTTTGATGCTTAGATTTTTAATGAGGCACTTATCATTATGTATGTTTTGCTAATCTAGAGTATTTACCCTGCTCGTTTGCTGCTTCTCCTCTGTTATTCTCACTCCTTTGCCTTAGCAGTTTTGGCAATGCACCTTTGCAGAATTCCAGCTATTGTTTGACGTGTGTCTCACAAGGAAGAAAATCTACACAATTCTTGTTAACAGGGAAATCTAAGAATGCCTAAAAGTAGAGGCTCCGTAGAAAAGGAGAGAGAGAGAAAGAGAGAGAAGTGAATAACCAAGTTGTATCAGATGTCAGTAGTAGATGAAGTGAGGTTTAAGGACAGCCTCAGCTGCAAAAAAATAAAATAAAATAAAAAAGCCAACAGGGTTAAAATAAATAAGCCACAGGTAGGAAAACCCAAAGTTTGGTTAATTCGGAGGTTAACCCACTTCACCAAACACCCAACTGCTGTTATCTTCAGCTTATAGACTTTGTCCTCAAGATGGTTCACCTTAAGGCCAGGCAGCTTGTGAATTTACATCTGGACATAAAAACATTCAAAGGAAAACCATCTATTCTGGTGGATTGTTTTTTAAAATATATTTTTATTGATTTCAGAGAGGAAGGGAGAGGAAGAGAGAGAGAGAAACATCAATGATGACAGAGAATCCTTGATAGGCTGCCTCCTGCACACCCCTCCTGGGGATGGAGCACCCAACTCAGGCATGTGCCCTTGACTGCAATTGAACCTTGGATCCTTCAGTCCATAGGCCAACACTCTGTCCACTGAGCCAAACTGGCTAGGGCCTGATGAATTCTTCTTAAGGCTTAGGAAGCCTTTCTAGAATCCCCAACAGCTCTCTCTTTGTGACAACAAAAAACGAATGACAGACCCACATCTGCACCAGCCCCTGGGAAGTGGAGAAGCCTCTCTGGCTTAAGTTGGCCCTTTGAGATAGAATAGGTCCTGGAGAGTAAACCACTGTGACCTTTTTGCACCACATGACACATTAGTGTCAGAGAAGGCACTTCCGCTAAATACCTGAATCACAGACTGCAATGCAGGAGGAGAAAAGGGACCCAAGGCCCAACCACCTAAAAGCAGAGGCCTGTGGGGAAGGACTTGTGGTTTGAGAGAACACAGCTCTGCATGCTGTGCTCCCTGTTCCCTCAATGGCCAGGGCCATCACCCATTTATTCAGACACTGTAGCTAGAGAGATGATCAATATAGACAAAGTCCCTACTCTCAAAGACTTTACATTCTAGTGGAGATAGGGAGAGAAAGAGAGAGACCAAAATGAAGAATAGACATGTAATATATAGCATGGCAAAGAGCAGCGATTTGCAACCTTTCCAACTCTTGGCACACATAAACTAATTACAAAAATTCTGTGGCACACCAAAAAACTCCATTTTTTGCTGATCTGATATAAATATAATTTTCATTCATTCATTCAAAGACAGCTATTGTTGTGAACTGTCGGCAATCTAAAGGAAAAGAGCTCAGTGCTGCTGACTGAATAGTCAGGTATTATATGCTTCAAAAGTTCTTGTGGCACACTGGTTGAAAATCACTGCTCTGGATCACAAGAACCGAAAGAACTGAGAAGAAAGTTTATTTGTTCAAGATTCTATCTCCAGAACAGGACACATTGCTCTGCATGCCGTAGCCACTCAATAAATCCTTTTTGAGTGATGGAGTGAGGAACTAAAGAGCATGTGGTATTGGCATTTGATAGTGCAACAGGAAAGGAACATCTTTCCTGGGGACCACCCACCACTACCTAATGCAGCACATCAAACCCCTGCTGTCCCCAGTCCAGTTGTCCTGCTCTGGGGAAGTTCCCTGGGTTTGCATACATTCCTTACAAATAAATTATATCTGTATTATAAAAGGCTAGTGGCCATAATGCCATGATGCCATAACAACCAAATGACCAGTCACCAGGAGATGCATGGAGCACCTCTCTGCCCATCCCCTACCCAGGGATCTGGCAGCGTGGGCAGAGCGTTGTGGGGTACCGGCAGCATCCGTGGAGTGTGCAAGGTGTTGTGGGGTGGTGAAGATGTCCCTGATGGCAGGCTCGGCCTAGGAGACCTACCCCTACACCCGCACAATTTAATCATGTGTGGGGCCTCTAGTAAAATATAAAGGCTAGATATTACTTTTATATCCTGTCCATTGTGAGTAGCAGTCTTGTTTTTGCCTGTGCAGCGTATACCCTATTAAGATGGGGCACAGGAAGATTTTTTTAAAAGTGTTTTTAAAGACTCTAGAGAACAGAATTGACAACCAAGACTTTGTAACACCCTGAAGACAAACACTATAACCACATATTGCTTCATTGTGCATAGCAAGGCAGCAAAAAAAATAGTAATACATACATAAGAAAGAACATATTGGGCTGTATTTATTACTCCCAGATCTCTTTGGCTCAAGCCTCAGACACAGAGGGAAGTTATGTTTCACCGAGTGTCCACATTGTGCTAGACACCTTTAATAAAAATACTAATGATAGAAAATAAGATTGTTTAAGTGCTTGCCTGCAAGATCTTCTTCCATCTTTATAATGCTTGGAGATAGATCCTATCACTAGACCACTTCACAGATGAGAAAACAGAAGCTTGAGGTGGGTAGTGATGTGTCTAATATCACATGGTAGATGAATCATAGAGAAAGGATTTAAGCCAGGTCAGTCTATCTCCAAAGCCTTGTTTAAGTCTCTAAATTTAATGTTTTAGTTTGGGATGCTCTGCTGAAAGCATAGAATAAAAGAGAGCTTGGGTGCGAGTAGTTTATTTGGAGAGGCATCTCTGGAAGCAGGAGTGAAGGAGTTGGGAAAGTGAGTTGAAAGAGAGGAAATGACAACGTAAGAGTGCTTGCTATGATTTCGGGTCTTAAATGGGCTGAGCATTCATTCACCTGCTTCAGTCCTCACTGGTTAAGGATGGCTCCCAAGGTATTAATCCTCTTGTCTTTTCAGGATGTGTAAGGAGGGCTGGGTAGGCTGCAGAAATTTTTGAAAAAAGGTCCAGAGTGAGAAAGGCAGAAAAGTTCAGCAAGCACGTAAAGTGACTAGCTGTCAACATGGGTCTCACAAACTGGACTCCACAACTGCAGCTGAAGTCATAGGTGGGCTGGGGATGTGGTGCTGGCCACTTGAGCTCCGCTACACTCATTCTAGCTCAAGTTCAATTTCATTTCTTCCTCACCATGGCGAGTGAGTTAGGTGTGAAGGTTTCTACTTTCCAGTAGGGAAAGACTGAGGCCATGAATTGTCAATGACTTGGCAATGGGCGCACAAATGAACAGTGCCCTTTGAGCCTCCGTTTATAGGCAGATTTTCATATTTTGGCTTTCTGTATACTGTGCCACACTCTGTTCAATAAAGTTTGAAGAAGGCTTAATGCACAAGGATACAAGAAACCAGATCAGAGAATGCCTAGCTCTTACTCTCAGGACAGCCACAAAGGGCGTGAGGCAGGAATATCACAACTCTACCATAGGGCGGTGCTCATCCAAAGAAGAGAACACACCAGCCAGACTTCCTCTGAGATACGTCCAAGTGAGCAGGAGGGCATCATATTAGCAACAAAAGGTGAGCTCACAGTCTTAAGGATATTTTATCTTTACAATATGAACTTCCATGTTTCCTCAGTCCTCAGAGATTTGCTTTGCATATTGAAGAAGACATTAGTTTTTTTTTGTTGTTGTTGTTGTTTTGATTTTTTTCCATTTGCTTTTTAATCAGCTTCAAAATTTTTATATTTATGCACGACATGAGACTATGGGGGAGGGGCATCAAATTCTCCCCAAGCAAATATGCAGGAAGAATAAAGCATTCCATGGCCCCCATAGGTTCCTAGTTTGTCTTCACTCTCTAAACAAGAGAAGAAAAGACTTGAGGCAAGTTCCTATGTTTCAATCATCCAGGAAGTAATTCTGGGCGATAATAAGAGAGAATAGCAAAGAAGGGGGGGAAGAGGGAAATTACTGGCTTGGTCAAAGCTTGCAAAACGACACCAGTGATTAAAACATCTTATGCTGTCCTCGGGCTGCAGAAGCTATCACTGACAAAAGAGCTCATACACACACACACAAAAGGAAAGAAATTAGCCATTAAGAAATATTTCAGCATAATGCAATTATTACAGCTGTATAATTGAATGGGGAAACCATTGATCTGTAGTAGAAAGGAAATTGCTCTTCTCATTGTGTTCCTATGAATATGTGAACATTAATCTCCATCTATAATCAACGTTCATTTCAAATCTGATTGCGTGCTACTAAACACCCGTAGCTATGCTAACATTATGTTAATATGGTTCAACATCATAGCTCCCAGCTTCACAGCACAAATATTTTTCTTTGGCAATCAATAGTAATTTCAGCTGAGTGGATGGAAGTCACGTTTTAATGGTAATCTTTCCTCCAAGCCTCCAAGTGGAAACTCAGTTGGTGTCTTAACATGGCTGCAGTGCATTGCATATAATCAGATAAATTAACCTGAAAAGAAATGAAAAGAGAGAAAGGACAGGAGAGAATGTGGATCAGAAATAAGAAGAGAGCTTGGAAAAACTCTAAAGCTCCCTAAGAGATGAAAGTATTTTTTAGGTAGGAAAGAAGGAAGGATGAATGGGCAGATGGGATTGGATACAGGTATGTTGGGGTGACAGGGGCTGGGGGAGAGAGCTGTGCAGAGAAGGGCCTGGGATTGTTAAGAAATGAGGTCTATTCCTTTGGCTGTAAACCAATGAGATGCAGCAACCAGGTACCCATGCAACCTTGATTTTACCAAAGCAACAGAGAGCTATGAGGAAAGAATAGGAAGCCTGACACACCTGGATGGATGGTGCACGGAGTCCCCTTTACTTTGGAAGAACCACTCAAATCTCTCTCCTTTCTGTCATGCATTCATTTATAGAGAACAATAGAAAACATAGGTCATTTAATACACTTCTGTATTTATAAAAATATAGAATATTTTGAATACGTGAGGGAGGAATCTACATTTTTAAGCACCACTACTGCTTGGCAGCAAGAATATAAAGATGAACAAAACACATCTCTGCTCACAGAGAACTGGTGGCCCAGAATGGGAATCAGACACACAGAACCTCCCAATATCAACCTGTAGTCCTTTGGGAGTTCTTTGTACCCTCCTTGCTCCCTAGACATTATGAAACTTTTCCTCCATGAAAGAGAGAGAAGAGAGAGAATATAAAGTTTTGGTTACATGTACTTGTCAAGCCTTATTTTAGCCCCAAAGACCTAAAAGATGAAATTCTTAAAGGAAATCATTGGCTTAGCTCCTCCAACCAAGACTGCTGCCCTCCACTGCCCCTCTTCATTCACAGCTGTTCTATCACCGGCTCATTCTCTGAGAAGGATCAAGGTAATGAATGACCTTAAAGTGTGCGTGTTGCTCATTATCAGGCAAAAGAAATGAAAGTAACACGAGAAGGTGCCCAGCCTCTTTTCTTCCCTTCTCTGCTCACCAAGGAGATTTCTCATGTTGTTCCTTCCCATTACCGCTTCCCAAACCCTCCCTCTGCCCTCTCCTTTCTGGGTCCTATTTTGAAGATCAGAGGCGAACATGCTCTGAAAGGAAGGAAAATCCTGGGAAGATCTGGCCTGGGTCTCTGAGAAAAGAGGAGGAGGACACTTCTGGCAAAAGACCATCAACTGGAAACACTTGTTTGACTTCAGGAAGAGAAGGGATTATGGAAGAGAAACGTCTGCAGATATGGGAAATATCTGACACTGTATGTGACTCCCCTGGCCTCCCCACACCTTAGGTTGTTCCTTCTTAATCCTTCACCTACATGAGCGCCAATGAGGCTGGCTTAATTAGGCACCATCTTGAAGACATTTGGAAACTAAGCATCCAGAACACAGAAACAAAACTATATATTTTCAGCCATGATTAAAGTCACGCAATACCCAATAAAGTACTTGACAAAATTTCACTTTAAACTCACTGTTAAATGTTTAGAAGCCTATTTTGTGTTTTACTGCTTATTAGCAGAGCCAAAAAAAAAAGAAAGAAAGAAAGAAAGAAAGAAAAGCCGTTTGGGGGAAATACTCAAGCTTCCCAACACAAGAAAAACAGCTGAAATCATATACTGAAAACAAGATGGCTACAAATAAAAATGTATTCCTTTGTCAGCAGATTGTGTTGGAAAATGTGGAGAAAACCTTGCTAAAGATTTGAAGAGTCAAGTGCTAACAGAAATTACTTGGTGTGTGAGGTTGCTATACTATTGGTTGGATGTACAGATGTTTCTAACACTTCTTTCCTTATGGAATTTGCTGCATGAAATACAAAACAAACATTTTTTAACATGAAAGAATACATATAATGGAGAAAAAAGCAATAAATAGCTTTTTAATGAAACCAATATTTTATGAAATAACAATAAGTGAATTAATAAATAAAGTAGCTGATTGGATGGGATTTTTTTTTAATTTTAAATATGAAGTTCAAAGACTAAATCATTGTCCATAGCCAAAAAATAGTTGAGATCATAGGTTGTGAAAAACTGTTTATTGGTTATTATGTACTTGATTTTATGAGCTAAAAATGTCTTTAAAATACAAAAATATATCTTCATAATGAGGTAGAGAGTGACAATGAAAAATAAATTTCATGATGTAGCATAGAACTTAAAATAATTGCTAGGTTGTTTGTGGTTTAGGGTTGTTTATTTTTATAAAGTGACAAGTGTTACAAGTTTAGTGAACATTTTTGTCTGTTATTGCAATACATCTTGCTATAAAACCACTTGTCAGGTAAATAATAATAACAATAATGCTAGTAATAGTAGGTATAACTTCTCACTTCAAGATTTAAGAACCCTCATATCTATATCTTTTTAAATACATAACCAGAGTATTTAATCTGTATAAAATTCTTCTAAACAAACAGATGAATAGAATTTGAAGTGTTTGCATTAATATATGGGGGCAACACCTTCCAATTATTTTCTGAAACTTCCAATTGGCATTATGGAAGATATATATTCCCTACATTGCATCAAAAACTATTACATAATTAGTGAATGAAATAAGATTGACAGATGAGGGTGAAGATGAGGAAAGCAGAGGCTGGAGTGTCCTTCCTTTCCATTTTGATCATTGTGTTGATGCTTGCGATCCCTTGGTGTATAATACACCACTCCTAAACTTTATTATCTTACATGACCCTAGTGTTGGAGCTCCTCAGACCTTAGGGTCTCTGGGTCTAGCAATCAAATGCAGCTGGGGCTGAGAAACATCTGAAGGCATCTTTTGTTTATTATTTTTCAATTATTTACATTCAATATTATTCCATATTAGTTTCAGAAGCACAGCAAAGTGGTTAGAAAAGCATGTACTTCACAGGGTGGTCCCCCCACTGCTTCAAGTACCCACTTGGTCCCGTGCCCATTTATCTCGATATTATTGACTATATTCCCTATGCTGTATTATCCTAAGTGAAAGAATGCAGTCACAGAAAGACAAATACCATAATAATTTTGCTTATATGAAGGCTTCTTTATTCGGAGGTCATGCTTGGTTTGGGATCAGTGATGTGACTGAAATGATTGTATATTGGACAGCATCTCTCTCGCCAAGCAGCTACCTCCTGTGAGTGGTTTTGCTCCCTTTTAGCTCGGTGGGTCCTGGATAGTCTGACTTCTCACCTGTTGGCTGGTTTCCCCCAGTGTGAACATTCCAAAGGGCTCCAGGTGAGGGTCTAAGGTTTCTTATAATAGAGGCATGGGAGCCCCAGAAAGTTGCTTCCATCCCATTTTATTGGTCAAGAATATTGCTGGGGCCAGTCTAGATACAAAAATATGGGAATCAGGCTCCATCTCTCAAAGCAAGGAACATCAGAAGTATACAGAGAGAAGGAACTAAATACAGCCCTGAACTTCTGTGTCAATCAACAGGGATAATGGATCTGAAATGGTATCTTATTCAGTGCTTAGATTACATGACAAACACAGCCAAATCCTTCTTAAAACTCAAGCTTAGCTTATGTGGTTATGATGACTAGTTCCTTTTCATATTTTCTTTAACATGCATATGGTCTAACAAGTAACTTTTTCTGTTTTGGAGCATATAATACTACCAGTTGATGCTTATTGAGCATTTCTCACATGCTGAGATTTTTTTCACAAATGATCTGGTTTGATTTTCTCCCCAAATCTTTCTGTTAATTACTCTGTGTATTTCAATTCCCTAGATAAAAATAAAGCTAAGAGAACTTTGTGACTTATTGTGGGTCACATAGCACATAGGTAGCAAATGGATGAGAGCAACTCGATCTGGTTAATAGCAGGAATGAACTCTGATTTGATTCCCAGTCAGGCACATAACTGCAGTTGAAAAACCTGTAAGTATAAATATGTTCAATAACATTTTATTATATACATTTTAGTTTATTAACATAGACCACAAAAATATGGTCTGTCCTTTCTACAGAATATATCATTATCACAAAAATGATGTAGGTGCTTATGTATTTATTTGAAAACTAGTGGCCCAGTGCATGAAATTTGTGCACATTAAAAGGGAATTAATTAGAGGAAATATTTTCATATTGCTATTTGCCTTTTCTCTATAATAAAAGTAACAAAGCTGAAAGAAAATTAGTCAAAAGTATATGAAAATCTTTCTTTTGTCTGAATCTGGGGCATGCCACGGGACCCAGAATCAAGTCCCTGCCCACCCACACATGCCAGCCCCAGCCCATTCAAGCCCTGCTGGGTGGAGGGCACAGCCTTAGGTTCTCCATCAAGTCCTGCTGGTGGGAGTGGAGCCTCAGGTCCCCTGTCAAGCCAAACCAGGCAAGGGGTACAGCCTCAGTTCCCCTAGCCTGGCACCAGGGTGGGAGTGCATTCCTTGAGGTCCCCCATTACGACCTTCCAAGTGGAGAGCATGGCCTGAGGTCTCCTGTCAAGCTCTCCTGTGCGAGGGATGCAGCCTGAGGTCCCCCGGCTGGGCATTGGGGCAGGGTGTGGGCACAGTTCCCTGGCCCAGGGCAAAGGGCATGGCCTGAGATCCCCATCAAGCCTCACTGGGTGGGGGTGGCAGGGGCAGTCTCAGGTCCCCTGCCCCAGCCCAGGACCATGCAGCCTTAGGTCCCTGCTGATCACTCATTACAGCTTATTATGGGAACCCCACCTCCACTGTGGGCACAGCAATCTTGTGACAGCATTACAGTGTGAGGGTCAACTTGCATATTACTTCTTTATTATATAGGCTGTTGTAGGAATATACACTACATATAGAATATATATACTACATATATCTTACATACACACATAGAGTATGGCCATAGAATGATACTTTAGAAATTGTTCAGTGTAGTTCATACTGGGGAAATGGGAATGGGTCTATTTGGCAATAAGAAAGGAAAGCTTCTTTATACTTTCTTACTAGTGGCCTGGTACATGAATTGGTGCACATTGAAAGAAAATTAATTAGAATAAAAATATTTTAATATTGCTATTCACTCTTTCTATATAATAAACGTCAATCAAATTCATGATCGACAATGATAGATCAAAACACATGCATGTGGTTGGCACCAGCGAGAGCTTTATATGTATCATGTATGCATGAGTCAACTTAGCCTTTTATATATATATAAAATAAACTTGCTTAATCAGACCTGCATTCTGATTCAGCTAAATTCTTTCCAAAACCATGAAGCACTCCAACTTCTCTTTCAGGTAATTGGGTAATTGTCAGCAACACAGCAACAGATATCAACACAAAGCAGATTATTATTGTAGGTCACATGGAGAACAAAGGGTAAAATGTTTAACTGCAGCAGTGTTTTACTATATTCTAAGCAGTGGGAAAACCTGAAGTCATTTTCAAGATCCACCATTTCTTTCTTCTTTTCAGTCAGGTCAAGTTTCTAAACTTTCTAAATTTCTTGCTAATGAAAAGAAAATAGAATTCTACCTAGTTTCCTATCTACAGACTCCAGAACTTCTGTGGGAATCAAATGAGATGAGGCACAGAAAAATGCTTGAGAGACATTTGGTTAAAGTGTAAAATGTTTGCATCTGGCTATGAAGCAAGTTGTGTTCCTGGGCTGAAGAAACTGCAAGGAGGCTAAACGCTAGGGAGAGAAAGCCAGGCATTGCTACATGACATAATTCCCTAGAGTCCACAGCCACCATTTCCTGGCTGGGCTGGGCTCTGAGCCTCATTTTGCGCCCTGGGGTCTCAGCAGCATCAGTTGCAATTTGGCAGTCTGTCTCTCTGGGATGGTAGCAGTGACTGTGTCCCACTTGGGGGAAGCTGGGTGTTGCTCTGTGGGCACCAGATCCGTGGTGCCATTTCTTTGTAAATGGCCAGAGCTCATCATGGCAGCTCCTGTGTTGAGTGTCTGCCGCCTGGTGATCAGTGCATGTCATAGCAACTGATTGGATGGTCAGACCCTTAGCATATTAGCCTTTCATAATATAGATTTTATTATTTAGAGTCATAGCAGGAGTTGTTTCTATCCTGCTTCAGCCCACCCATGAAGATGACTGCCTTGGCCTGGTAGCTCAGTTAGTTGGAGCGTCATCTCATACACCAAAAGGTTGTGAATTTGACTCCCAGTCAGGGCATATACCTAGGCTGCACCTTTGATCCCCAGTTGGGGCATGTATAGGAGGGAACTGATCAGTGTTTCTTCTTACATCAATGTTTCTCTCTCTCTCTCTCTCTCTCTCTCTCTCTCTCTCTCTCTCTCTCAAAATTAATAAGAACATATCTTTGGGTGAAGATTTAAAAAAAAAGAAAAGAGATTACCTATAGCTTTGTCTACAGTTCCTATATTCATGACTAGCTTATGACCTCAAGGTCCTCAAGTCTTTTCTTTGTCTCTCAGTCTCTATATCTCTATCTTTATCTCTTAGTCTCTGTCTATATGTGTCTCTGTTTCTCTCACTTTTTCCCAGGCTTTTCCTTGCTCTGCTGGCTTTGGCCAGGTTAGAAGCCCCTGGGAGCAGACCTCAACCAATGAGGAGCAACAATGATGCATAAATACTCTGACCTCTCTGAGGGGTATTCTGCACAGATTCTCAGGGGTCCCCCTGGGAATGAACCCCAGTTGCCACAGCCATGCTCTGCCATTCACACCTCTTTTACTGGAATTCTCCCCTTCCCTGTCTCATTTTCCACTTCCTCATCATGCTTCCTGGGATCACCTCCCAAATAAACAACCTGCTTCCGAATTCTTATTCTAGCATCTGCTTTGGGGAGAATTCAAATAAGGCAACTATTATTGGACTTCTTGCTTTGTAATAATGTAACTTTCACATAAGCAAACAAACAAAAATCCCACTACATTTAAATGAATAAAACGATTAAAGAGTGCAAAGTTTTCAGGTACCGGTGTGGGAGGCATTATCTCCATGTACATACTGGGCCTGTGGCCAAGGCTCTGCATAGCTCCCACCATGGACACAAACACATCCTAAGGCCACTGCTGAGCCTTCAGAAAACCAGGCTCTGGACAGAGGCCCGTCCAGGAGGCTCAGAGAGCAGGATTCTGTGTGCACTGCATCGCAAAACTGTAGCTTGACTTGCTTCTCTGTTTCTCATCCCCACCCCTTCTCTCAACCATCTTTGATTTAATGCTGCTTTGTGCCATTACTAAAGGATGATCGCTTCCCCGAGCTCACAGGATGGGCCCAGAGGCCCCGGATTCATCGTCTGTCTCTGACATTGTGCCCTTCGCCCTGGCCCTGAGGAGCTGAACAAAGTCGTCTCAAGATTACAAACCATTTCAGCCTGATCAGGGGTTATGGCCCCCACTTTTTAACATCCTGCTTTTATTTGCAGGCTATGAAGTGTAATAGTTCACCATTTTGGTTTAAGTATCACCATAAAAGTCAGTGAGATGGAACAGGCAATAAGTAGTTCTTTTACATAGCGTGGCTGAGGCTGGGGTTTGCGTCCTCATTAACCCACAGAAATGGCTCTGAGATAAAATGCTGGTGGGCGCTCTTTAGCGTCCAGGATCAATCAGCACTGGTGGAGTCCACCTCCTCCTGACCCCTGTGCCTTACTCCATCCCTCCCTGGTGCTGATGATAAGCCAGGTGGGAAAACAGAAAGGCAAAGAGAGATGAACATCTGAAAGGGATTCTGAATGTGTGTAGATGAAGCATCTAGCTTTGGTTTGAAAGGTGAAAAACGATTCCCAATACAGAGGTGTTGACCCAACAAGATACCACTCCTTGTTATTCACTGGGCATCAGATATTCTAAGTAGCCAGAATCTGTCCCAAAGGCATGGAATAAGTAGGCATATGCCACAGTCTCAATGTTTATGTCTGCCTCAAAATTCATGTTAAAATCCTAGCACCCCACGTGATGGTATGAGGAGGTGGGGGCCTTTGAAAGGTGCTTAAAACCTGAGTGGGATTAGTGCTCTTATAAAGCACACTTCACAGAGCATTCTGGTCCCTTCCTCCAGCTAAGGACACAGCCCAGAGTTTGCATTCAGAGTCCAACTAGTCTGGCAGCCTGAGGACCAGCCTCTAGCCTCCAGATCTGTGAAAAGTAACTTTCTGTTGTTAAACAACAGAGCAGCTCCAATGTTTGAGGCAGCACTGCATGACAAGACAATCTCATTCTGCTTATCACCGTGGCATTGGCTTTTGTCAGAATTCCAGGGGAAATTTCTGACAGAACACCCTTTCTTTGGTTCTATGAACCAAAATAATTTATGGAAAAAGGTTTACCAGGGATGTTTACTATATAGAACTTAGGACTCTAAGAGCTTTAATATACATTGCCAAGCATTTTTATTTGAACTTTTCTCAAAGAATATCTTCTAGAGTTTAAGTTTCATGCCTTATTGGCATAAGGGGACCCCCCAAACCTGCCCCAATGTACACACACGATGCAGAACCTTACCCCATCCATGATGACTGGACACTTTAACGCACCAGAAATAAGCACTCACTGTACTAAAACGTACATGTCCTCCCATTCTCTTACATCTGTCACTCATACACTAAGGTTCCCATCACTCTCACCCAATTCTACACCTCCTCTAAATGGCAGAGGAGGAGTTACAGCTAAGACAAATTGTATCTCAGTTATCCTTATAGCCAAGCCATTATTTTCTAAAGGATTATTATTTCATCTCCCTTTTCTCTCTCAATCCTCAACTCCTCATTTGCACTTTTACCCAACAGATTTCATTTTTCTTAAAACAGAGATCTAAAATGGCCTATTACAGAGACGATTCAATACATTTTCACCCATCACCAAAACTTGGTAAGTTCTCAGTACATGTTATTGTCTATATTTTCTTTTAAAATTTTATTTTCTAAGGGTTAAAACTCTTCAGAGTGATTATAAGATTCAATGGGACTTAAGGGCCACACTAACCCAAGGTTGCCATGGCCATGTAGTGAGACATACAACTTCTTATTTTCACATTCATTCCAGACATTGCTAATCAAATGTGGCATAATTTACCTCTTTTCTTCCCTCCAGATAATTGCTATGGGTCCATTAGATTGGCCTTGAGAGATAAAACTTGTTTGGCCTCTCTGCCTTGGAATCTTATTTTCTTAAAAAACAAACAACAACAAAACAACAACAACAACAACAGTACTCTTGAAATGTCTTTCCCATCATCTTTCTCTTTTTCATAAAGGTAAAATCATGGTCATGTGATTGTCTCTTAATTGATATACATTATTTAGGGCAGAGAAGCTTCTCTGCTGGCCCTTGTGTGGTCTTTAATTTGCAGAAATGCCTCTTTCGTTCAATATCTTTCAAGTTGTCAAACATCTCCTTCTCTGGTCCATAGTTATCATTCACCTGTCTCATTTGCCTGTCATGAGGTAATAGGAGTAAGAGGTAGCATCATTCACCAGCTCCAGAGCTTTAGCCAAATAGAGAAATATCTGCACTACTAAGTCCATGACTATGAAACAGTAATTTCTTAATAGTACAAAAATGCAAGAGGATACTGTAGAAAAGTCTGTCTTTGAATACTAAAAAAATAATGCATGTTCCTGCATCGGTAAATAAACACATGATAACTAGAATGGGGTAGGTCAACCTTTAATATAACTAACTAGAGACCTGATACATGAAGATTCATGAAAGAATTGGCCTTCCTTCCCCTGGCTGCAGGCACCACCTTCGCTCCAGCTGTAGCTGCCTTTCCGCCTTCCCACATTGCCCAGAAGCCAGGAGCTGCTGGGGTGGTGCAGAACGCCTGTGTTGTCGCTATGGTGATGACACAAGCATCCAGCCTCGCCCACAGCCACTCGGTGCCTGCAAATTAATCTGCCATCTTTTTGGGGTTAATTTGCATACTCACTCCTGATTGACTGGTGGCAATACAAAGGTATGGTCAATTTGCATCTTACTCTTTTATTAGAGTAGATTGCAAAACCAAACTTAGTCTATTAATGCAGGTGGCTTCTTCTATGACAGCCTAGATTCTATATTTAACAAGGCTGTATCTTGAAGTCATCCTTCAGTAGTTCACTGGTCACTTGGTAGTTAAAGAAGAGAGCCAAGATGGTAGCTTCTATCACTCACACACAGAAGAATCAGGACCTTAACTATCAGTGATAACTTAATACTTGGACACATCAGAACCCAACATACTACTGCATGAAAATGCACCCAACATTTGGTCTTTTCAGCAGCACTTAAACATAACTAAGGTTCCATTATTCTATGCCTAATTCTTGGCTCCCTACCTATAAATGATAGGATGAAGGTTGTAATCAAGCCCCAGATCTTAAGCTCTCCACCAAAGCAGACCTTTATCACATTTTCTCTACATGGCTATATTTCTGATTTATTTCCTTCAATTCCACTCTCCCTCATTTGTTCCAATAATTTTGCATTTTTGCCCAATTTTGCTTACTCTATTAAAATTTAAGTTCCTCACTTTCTTCTCCATTATACTCTTGGTTTAACCTCTGTGGTTATTTCGATTATTCCCTTTAGCATTGGTGCTTCCATCAAGCTTATATTGGTACTGACTGGGCTTCCTCTGGCATGTGCATAGGGACTAACAAGCTGTTTTGCTGTGTTTTGTTTTGTTTTGTTTTTTGTTTGTTCGTTTGTTTGTTTTGCCAACCATTTACAGAGACTTCAAAGGATATAACTGCAGCATTATTCTTACTGCCATCACTTCGCTAAGAATAGCAATGCTAATAAATTAAGAGCAGTAGATTCTTGCCAGAAAAATTATATAAAGGTCTCATCAAAGAAACATCTCATTGTCCTTTCCACTAAAGGTCATCTTATTGTCCTTTCCCCCAAAGGTTTGCCTTCATGGGTACCTTCACCAAGCACTTTTCTTTGTTCTTGAGGAAACTTGACTTTCTTGTCCTTGAATTATTCCTCTGAATAGTTAGATGTGTCTTGGGCTTCATATGTGCAATATTAGGATGGTGCATTTCCCCACAGCATTAATGATTCAAGCTGCCACTGTCCATCCTCAGAGATACAATATAGGTTCAATATAGGTTGGTTTGTGTTCTCTTAGTGTAAGATATCCTCTGAGACATGAGTAAGATTTAGCTTATACAGTCCTCCTATATCACTGCACAACTAAGACCTCCTTGACCTAGTGACGTTATGATTGCAATCCCTTGTCTTGGGCCTCAGATGACAGAACAAAATAACATTAAGACCAACAGGGCAGAGCTAAGTGCAGTAGATGTCCAGAAATTAAATCAGCACTACTGTCTTCCTTAAGTTAACCTCTTGAGAACTCCCTAGACAGATGAATTTCTTTCCTTGTACACAATGATCATTTCTTCATTGTATATAGTTACGCTGCCCCATTAGAGCTAACATCCCCACTGCTGGTTTGTGGACAACTATGTGTCCATCTAGTCCCTAAATTATTTACCTGTGTACTCATCCAGATGTCTGGGATTGCTGGAAGTCTGAACTCTGAATTACAGAGGAGGTGTTATTTAATTCAACATGATTTAAAGTGTCATACAACCTATCTATATTTGGAAATATCTACTCTCCTGGCATCACACAGAGCCAGACACCACCTAAGGCCTTATGTTTCCTGTTTGACTTAGCAACCTGTACAAATGTCTCTTTTTCATATTATCAATGTGTCTTTAATAGTCTGGTAATTCCTGAAGCAGTCTCAGTTTGATTTGAATAGGAACCATCTTGCAGGCTGTGGTATGTGAGGACCCAATTGGCTCATACAAACAAGTACTATTTCAAAATACACATATGCACCCAGAAGAGTATCTTTCATGCCTTTTAAAGAACACTTATCCTTAATTGTAACTTATATGTAAGAACTTGACATGTGTTAAGAGCACATGATCTGGTAATGGATCTTGTAAATTTGTATTTGTTTTTGTTTTGACATAGGATTGTGTGCAGGTGTGATTTACTAAAATAAGTATTGTAACAATAATGAACTTTATTTTATTTTTTGCTATGCCATACTGTCTTTCACTCTCTATCAGTAAAATATTGTTACAAATAGTTTCTACAACCCTCCTTGAAGACTTCCAACAACCAATCACATAGCTGTCTCTATGCACCACATTAGCTGTGGAAAGAATAACTGTGTTGGGGAGAGGCAGAACCACTCCTTTAGGGTGAAAATCCCATTGGGGTAGCCTTGCTGAGCCCTCCAGATAGAAATGCAGACCCCAACTGGTATCACGAATGCCAACTGGGTAGACATGAAGTAGCAATGAGGAGTAATATAAATGGAGCCTAGAAAAAAAGGGGACAAAGAAGCAAGATGGCCCAAATTATTCCCCAGACTAGATAAAAGTGCCCTTTAAGCTCACCCATCCTCAAGTTCACTGAACAACTTTCTAAGGCCTGACACAGTTTTTGATGTATTTTAGCAGCAAGAGAAGAGAAATGGAGGGAGAGATTCTTGGTAATAAAACCTATTTACCAGGAAGGTAGCGGTGACTCTGTCAATTGATTCAGTGTTATCTGGTTTATACATCCATTGTTGTGTTTGATACTGTGAGTTATTTCTAAGAGTTTTCTCATCAAATGAACAACAACCAATCAAATATTTCAGAACATGAAAAGTTGAGCGGGCTGTCACTTCTTTATCCTGGCCTATTGAATGCCCTCTTTGAAGGAATTTGAATCTTGAGCCAAGTATAAAAATTATAAATCATTGGAACTAAGTCTAGAGGCACTTTTTGAGACTTTCCATGAGTTCCTGCCTCTGAGATCCCTCCTGGCTTATGTCTTTCTCAAAACCTGGCAGTTCAGCTTTTCCTTCACTTCTCTGAACTATTCACTACATACCTCAAAAAAAAATTTTTTTTTCATTTGCTTCCATTAACCTGATATGGATTCTATTTCTTGCAACCTCAAATCATAAGTCACCCAGGAGCCATGAGGCCTTTCCATTGAGGTACAAATCGAGGCACATGGAAGCCACAATTTGTTTAACTGGATTTCAGGACCCAGGGGCAGATAATTAACCTTTTATTAGGAAGGCTATGAACCCGGCCTCCTCCTCCCCAGGCAAAGACAAAGAGTTCTCCACCCAGGCCTGGCTGAGCAATGTGATTGTGTGAGCCCACATGCGTTTGCACAGGAAAGAGCTGCTGGAACTTGCTCAGGAGGCCTTGGCCAGCACCAAATGCTAGAAGGCCCAGGAGGAGGGCCCAGCCTCACCCTGGGCGGTCGGGTGGAAATAAACTGTGTCTACCGCCTGGTTCTGGCAGCAAAAGCAGCACCAGCACCAGAGAAGGTTCGGACTCCAGACCCCCCAAAACCAGGAAATTCCAAGCTGGAGCTAAAATTGTAGCTGGCCTCTGCAGCCGTGTTCCCAGCTCTCACACTCTGCAGCCTCAGCACAGCATGCATCCACACACCAGCCTGCCCACGTGGGTTGAATTATGGAGGCACCGGATGGCTGAGGCCAAGGCCCTCCGTAACTCTCCCACTCTCTGAACCCTGGGGCGAGAGGGATCCTTCACCCTCCGCATGCTTGAATGCTTGGACTGAGCTAGCCGTTCATTTTAACCATGGCATCAGAAACAGATGGGCCAGGCACCGAACTACAGATTTAATGAAAATTATTTATCCACTCTTTCCAACAACATTTTGATCAAAGCCATATTATCCTCATTTTACAGCAGTTGCCCAGGGTTATGTGATGGGTATTTGCCAGGTTAGGAATCTGAGACCGGGTCTCGTATGTTTGAAGCCCAGGTAACTATTTGATGCTAGGCTCCAGGGCCCTTTTTAAATTATAAAATCAGACTAGATGTTTCTATTGAAAGAGCCAGGAAATGCTTTCTCCTAGGTCAGAAGATTTTCCTCTGTCCTGGCAATGTCATTGTCATTAGCAGGAATGATCAATTCAGAAAAGATATGACTTGGAGGACAGAGCCTGGATGAAGAATTAGGAACCCAATAGAATCCAAAGCCACTTCTTGGCTCTGGCTGCCTGATATAGGTTCTAACATTCACTTTTCTTGTGTTTTCACCCCACTCATTTAAAAGACGGCATAACAGTGTGCACTACAATAGCAGTGTATTGTGTGAATAAGACAATGACCTATAGAAAAGTAGAGGGAGGGGACTATGTGTCCCACTTGGGATCAATTTTTACCACTAATAGTATTTAGACATGACAAAGTAGGGAGCTTTTAGCTGCACGATTGTTTTAAATTTTTTCTGTAGGCAGTGCAACTGTTATGACTTGCAGGAGGGTGTGGTATGGCTGGAGTTCGGACACCTCCCAACTCTCCTAATTCTGCATGCCCCTAGATCAAGGCATTTACCCGGGGGAAAAAATGCAAGGCTATTACGAGAAAAGAAGCTATAGCTCATGAACACAAGTTCATCACTCACAAATCAAGAAACTGAAGCATCTGCAAGAGAAGTGATTTGCCCAGGATCACATAGTAAATCAGAGGCATGGTGAAGGCTGAAGCCAATCTTCTCCAAATAAAAGGAAATTTCAGAACAGATGCAAAATGGTATTTATCATACCAGTGTCCCAGGGCCAGAAGACAACCTTCGATATTTCCTAGGAATCCAGGCACTTCTGACTATGGCCCTCAGGGAGGGAGCATTGGAGCTGGGTTCCAAAGACATGGCTCAAGTCCTTGGGTGCTGACAATCTCACTGGGGGGAGGAGACAAGACATGAACAGTATTCACAGTATAAGGTATAAATGACTGCCCACATTACCAACACAAGCAGCATCACAACGCAGCGCATGATGAGTTGTCGAATTGTGGAACAAGAAAGTAGGAGAGCGATCACTTTCCTCTGCCATGAAGCCCTCCCAGCTCACTTTGAGTCCTACTGCTTTCTCCCTAAACCCTTCATCAGAAACTTAAACCTTGGCCATTACACTGTGTGGCCAGATTATTATGATCTCTGAATGCATAATAATCGAGCCACTCAGTGTGTATCCTATATAATAAAAGGCTAATGTGCAAATTGTCCCCTCAACCAGGAGTTCAACTAGCAGACAGGCCAGCCAAATGCCCATGTCCCCTTCCCCTGGCCAGGCTGGCCATACCTCACCCATGCACGAATTCATGCACCCGGCCTCTAATATACACACACATGTGCTCATCCACCCACCCACCTACACACACACACACACACACACACACACACACACACACACACACACATACACACACACACTCTGAGTGGCCAGATTATTTGTGTTCAGAAATCATAATAATCTGGCCACTCAGTGTATATGTTTAGGAAACATGATGTGGTAAGGAAAACAATAAGAAATGTGGAGTCAATAGATTTCTACCCCACCTCTGCCATGTGCTGATTGAATGACCTTGGACGAGTTTCTTTACCACTGAGACTATGTTTTCTCTTCTTCAAAGAGGGAGCAGTAATCCACACTTCTCATAATTGTTAAGCGTTAAAAGAGAAGCTAATAGAAAGCATACACCATTGTGCTTGGCTCATGGTAAACACAGAGTCACTTCTTTTTCTTCAATAAGAGTGCTTCCTCCTTGAGGGTAAGCTCAGGCCTTATACAACTTGTCATCTTTCCTGACTCCTTTGAAAGTCCATTTTGTTTTAATAGAAGAAAGTTGGATTTACACTCCTTTTCACTGAACATCAATCAGAATCTGAGTTGACTTTCTTGATAGCTCATCATGGCCCTAGGGACACTCTGTGGCTCCATCATGGTCTAATGCAGTCATGCCAAAATTAAAGAAGAGAAATTATTCCCTCAAACATCTCAAAGCCCCAGTGGTTTTACTGGTGGTCTCTGGATGATGACCTCTACAGCATATTAATTTCCTCAGGACATACAAACTGATAGGAAATTATGAACTTAATAAAATAAGTGAAATGCTCGTGGTAAAACCTGAGAAATTAGTCCCTCTTATAGAAAACTGTCACTTATCATTATAGCCATAGAGTGTTATACCACAATTAGTCAAAAGTACTGAACTGTTTTTTTTTAAATATTGCTTTTTAAATTACTAACATTTTATTATGTATTACCATAAAATGAATGTTTTATCTCTCTATAATGGGTATATGTGTTATATATGTGTGTGGTCATCTTACTAAAGGGCAAAAGCATTAATTTATTTTCTGATTATGATGGGATTTATACAAATTATGGAAAAAAAACAGTATACCAGTCAGTCAGTGTCCAAAGAGGAGACAAAAACACGTAGTAATTTAAACAGGAAAAGTTTAATACAAATAATTACTAAGTTCAATGTGGAATTACCTCTAAAGGGTAAAAATAATTTGAAAAAATACAGTGATGGAAGAATGGGAAGCAGCCCCCAGCTCTAGGATGAGGCAGAAAGCTCCAAGAAGGGGCAGCTCTGGGAGACTCTTGCACTTGCCAGAGCAAAGATCCAGATGGGATCTGGTTCGCATGGTGCTGCTTTGGTCCCCTGAATGGTGAAGCTCCTTGAGGTGTGCACCTCTGGGTGCCGGGGTAAAATACCCTGCCCTGGGGGTAGTGTGGTAAAACACCCTGGAGGTGAGCATCACTGGGTGTCCCACCAGCCACCTAGTAGGAGCAAGACTCAGTCCCAGAACCTGGTTCCCTTTCTGGTTTAGTGTCTCTCCAGCCCCCTCTACTGACATATCTTACCATTGTGTTGGTTGGCAAAGGAATAGTATTCCAGTGTCATAAGCATGGTGACTAGGAATGGATGGATAGCTGAGAGACACAAATTGATAACTTAACACATACAACAAAATGTAAGAAAATAAATTAAAATCACCAATAAACCCAACACCCCACAAAAATTTTTGTCGATCTTTCCAAATATCAAGCCCATTCCAAAACTTTTATTTATTTGGAAATGGGTGGTATCTTTTCATAGATGTTTTTACATAACTAAGATTGTATTGTATATATGATTTATCTTTATTGTTTTTTTTACTTAACATCATAGTTAAGTAAAGTAGTTAAGTAGTATTTTATATCATGAAAATTCATTTAATGTCATTTTATTGAGTGCATAATATTCCAAAACGGAATATTTATTTAAGTAGCCTTCAAATTAATAAGAAAAATGTAATGCCCTACTATATAAAAGGCCAAAGGACTCTTCACTAAATATAAACTACAACCACTAAATAAAGAGTAGTAACTGTAAAACCTCTTTAATAATCTAAGAAAACTATCCTTGTGATAAAAATACAGCAAAGCTGGGCATTCGCTTGTGATCATGCTGGTTTTGTTGTAGGAACATCTGCGTTATTATTCAAAGCAATTTCACACAATGACAAATTCTTTAACTCCAAAACTTACTTTTCTTTAAGTGAGAATGGCTGTCAGTCATAATTTTTCAAATTATGTGAGTGAGACTTTGGTGTGTTCTAAAAAGGCAGATGGAAACCATACTGCAGCCTTCATCTCTCCCAGGGTTGCCTCCAGCAAAGTGATTTGGAATGGTTTTTAAATGTCTTCCCTGGAGAAGGATTCCCAAAAGGCTTCTTCTAGACTAAACCTTTGGCTCTTCTTGGCACAATGCCTGCAGTGGCCGGGCCCTGGGAAATGCTGAGGATCTCAGCAGGGGAGATGCAACTCAAGAGACAGGCCCAGCTCCAGGCCCATCGTGACTCCAAATTTGTTTGTACTCTGGCCTCAACACTGAGAATGGCCAGTCCCCTGACTCTGCTGTGGACAATGAAAGAGCTGTGGCATTCGTTTATGAAGCTGCCATTCCCCTATCCTCAATGCCCATTTACATCTGTGATAGTGGAAGGTGGATTTGGAGAGTACCAGCTCCTTCACTAAACTGCTGTATGATCATGGATAAGTTACATAGGTCCGTGAACCTTCTCACCCAGAAAACTGGGTCAGTGCTTGCTTTATCTATGTTACTGGATTAGTTATTGGGAGAAATAGAACTAATTTTAAGGCAATGTGCAAAATGCTTTTATACTCTGAAATGTCTGAAACAAAGCCCCAGACAATTTGTATTCAAATCTTGTTTCCACAGTGCATCCTTGAGAAAGTTTGCTTACCCTCTGAGCATTCAATTTTACCATAGAAATAATTTCTTATAGAATTATTATGAGAATTAAACTATATAATACATGCAAGCACGATGAGAAAACCAAAAACTAGTTTACTCTTTAAGCATTCTTTCCTGCAGTCTCTTCTTAATTCTATCATGTCTTCAATGCTTGCTCTCTCAGTTCTATCAAGCAGCATTTTATAATTTATGTTTTTGGTACTTTTGATATCGTTGGACACATGAATGGAATTTTTCTAGCATAACTCTCATCTCTCTGAGGTCTAGGGTCATATTCCCACACCTCTCACTCATTTATTTATTTATTCAACAAAAAATTATTGAGAACCTACTAGATCCTAGACTTTGTGCCAGGCCCATGAGATATAATTACAACTTAAACTCCGTCTTGGTCACTTACATCCCAGTGCTCAAGTTCTAACTTGGAAGACAGGCCAGATCACAAAGTAACAAGTAGGCAATAAAATTAAGAATAAGGTTCTATGAGAAATAAAGTTAGATGGGATTAGTTCTTCCTACCAGGATTAGGACAGTTCCGCTGGGCCATTTGATCAGGGCTATGAATGTACTGGCAGACGAAGAGGAAAAACGGTGTCCTAGGCCCAGAAAAAAGATGGCTCAAGGGCATGAGCACACATGACCTATTTAGGAGAGGTTGTACAGCTGACTCTGGCAAAAGTAAAGGGAATATAAGAAAGAATGGCTGCAAAAGTTGAGTAAGAAAAATAGCAAGAACCAGAAGGGACCTTGAAACTAGCTGAAGGATTTGGATGTCTTCCTAGAAATTAGGGGTTTGAAACATGTGGCCACTAGACATGCCTGATCTAATGAGGTCAGTGTCTTTAGAGTTTCCTTTGCATATGGGGCATGTATTACCTATTTAGCCACAGAGCCCACCATGCCTTATTGCCTTACACTGAACCCCTTCCCACATATCCCTAAGGGATTTGAGTTTGCAACTCTGCTTTGTCTCAGTGAACTGCTAAAGAGTTTATGCCAGGTATTGACTTCATCAAACCCCTCTGGATACTGTGAGGAGAAGGTATGGTGTGTAATAGGATGTAAGATAGTGGATGGAAAGAGCAGGTAAAAAGCGACTGCAAGAAAATGAAAAGGATTTTTAAAAATAAGTGTTTGCAAGGATTGGAATAACCAAAACTTTCATACACTACAATTACTAAAAGTATCAATGGGTAGAACCATGTGGCAAACATTTTTTTTATAATATTCATTAATCTGAGCATCTGCAGGCCTTAGGACCCAGCAAGTCCATCCCCAGATACATTCCCAACAATTCTATGCACATTTGTGCACCCAAAGTCATGTACAAGACTGTTTATAGCAGTGGAATTTCTAATAACCCCAAATTAGAACACCTCATCCCCCCCCAGTCCCAAATGCATATCACACAGTAGATTAATAATTTGCTGTATCATCATACAATAAGCTACTTACCTTACAATCTATTGCTATATTTATGCTCTACGGGTATGCACAATGTGTATACCATAAGTACTATAACATAATATTGACTGAAAGAAGACAAACTCCAAATGTTACATACCGGATGAGTCTGCATATACAAAGTACGAAAGCAGGTAAAACTAAAATTGACTATTAGAGAGTGATTACCTTTGGTGGGGAGCAGTGCAGGTCAGGAAGAGAGTGACAAGAGGAATGCTGGGGATGCTCTATTTCTCAATCTAAGCATCAGTCTCATGGGTATGCTCAGTACATAAAATGAAGGGAAAGTGCACGTATGAATACACTTTTCTGTATATACTTCAATACTTAAAGTTTTACAAATTAAAAAAAAATATGTTTAGGGCACTACAAATAATACTATTTTAATGGATCAGTTGAAAATTAATAGAACCTTAACAAGGGAGGTAACTGTAGCAACTACTCATTTATTCATCCATTCATTCATTCATTCCATTTTTGTTAAGAGTCTACTAAACATCAAATGCTCTACTAAGTGCTAAGGACTCCAAAAGCACATGGGTGGAGAGGGCTGTTAAACCATCAACCACTCAACTAAATACTTCCAGTGAGGAAAAGGCGGTTGATATACAAAACAAGGTGATGAGATATAGCTCAACTGGGCAGCAGTGAGGGGCTTGGTGAGGATTAAGTACTTCCGGGCGATTAGGGATGATAAGACTCATAGGCTGTGAGTGTATCCAACGCCAGCAGATTTTGCTTTCTCCCGGCAGAGAGGCAGGATTTCAACAACACTCCCCTGAGGAAGGGACCACGTGCAAAAATGAGGCATGATCCCAATGTCATAGCCCGCAGCACTTTCTCGGGACCAACCGATGATCCAGGGCTCATAGTGCCATCATCGGGCAGTGGAAAGTGTCTTTTGCTGTGAGCTTGCACAATTTTCCATGGACACTCTTTACCATTACTTGTCTGTTTTATAAGGGTCCTCAACTCTTTGCCCCCAAAGTGGATTATATCCCAAGGAAACTGGGCAGCATATCTAACAAGCCCTTCATCTCAACATTTTAAATTACGTTTTTCTTTCCAGCCCCCTTCCAATTCTAATCATAATTGATATTTCTTTGTTACGAGGGCTTTTTCAACCAACATTATTTTGGAAATATTTCTTAAAGTTTACTTTTTTTATTTTTAATACTTGAATCATTTTAGATTTCACACTTATTCGAAATTTCCGACTAATCCTTACCTGAGTTAGCGGACTCACTGGAAGAAAAGGTACACATATTTTTTTGAAGACGAGTCTCTAGTTTTAATGCTATTACTGGAGCCTCTACAAATAAATGTACCATATCAATGTAAACTTCTAATCACAGTTTTCATGGTGGAGCACACAGCAAAGACAACTTGAAAATAGTTCAGCTTTTCAGAAGGAGTTATTGTCACACTGGATTTGGTTTCAAGAATGATTCTCCAGTCTGTCCACACATGTCCAAAGTCTACATCTGTTGAGGGCCCAGCTTAGATATGAGCACATCCATGAAGACTTTTCTTATAACCTTAGCCAAAAATGCTTTCTCCTAGCCAAACTGTTGTTCCTATCATTTATACCTTCCTTACGCATAACCAGATGAGGGCACATGTATCTCCCCACCTAGTCAACGAGTTTCTTGAAAAAGGGGACTGTGGTCCTAGCTAGTATGGCTCAGTTGGTTGAGCATCCTCTGTGCACTGAAAGGTTGCCGGTTCAATTCCCCGTCAGGACACATGCCTGAGGTGTAGGTTTAATCCCTATTGGGGTACATGCAGGAGGCAGCCAATTGATGTGGGTTTTTCTTTCTCTTTCTCTCTCTTCCCTCTCCCTTTCTCTCTCTCTAAAATCAATAAAAACATATTTGAAACAAGAAAAAAAGAGGGACCGCTGCTGTGTTAGCTTTGTATTTTCCACCACAGAGTCCCCATCAACCCCATAAGGAGAGTCTCATAACTACTCACTCTTTGCAGGTGAGGATATTAGAGCATGGAGGCAGGAGGTAACTTCCTTCCTCAGAGCTAGAACTGAGCCCCAGGGGTCTGCTTCTAGGAGAGGCTCATATCTTTGGTACCACTTTGCCTCTGACCTAGCACAGTGGAAGTTCATAAACACATGTTGAAGAAGTTGGCCCCAGAGCATGGCAGTGACTGTGAACTGGTTTAGACAGAAGAAAATAGGAAGTGAATTCCAGCCTCACAAGTGCCTTGTGGTGGGTTTAAGGAAACAAGGGTCTTCATTCCAAGACTCCAGTGACCTCCTTGCTGTGATGTATCCTCTGAGTGCCACGGTGCTCCCAGGAGCATGACACCCTCTGACCAGTGGTCATATAACCACTGTCTCCTATAATGTCCATCCAGCTGCTTGAAGGACTCCCGGAGGGGCAGCCTGTGAGGACAGGTAGGCCTCTCAGAAGGGAATGGATACACACTTAAGCAGTTGGCAGAGATGCATGTTTTCCATTCCCTTTATTAACTCCCAATGACTTCCATTATAAAAATGAAGATGCATCCCCATGGGATCAAACATTTGGCCCCACTACTAGACAAAAATGACCTATACAAAGGAAACAAATCCTTTCCAATCAGCTGTTAAAAAGAAAGATGGTAATGGATGAGAAAGACCCAAAGGAAGAATGGGAATGATCTTCTGAGAGCAATGGTAAACTACATAAAACATTAAGCAGGAAAAAATACCTCTTAGGAAATGAAAAGGAGGAAGTAGGCTCACCAAAGGAGCTGAAGCCAATGTGGACATTCATTTATTCATTTTCTTTTTCACCAGTTTATTCATTTATTCAATGTGCACCACTGTTGTGGGCTGTATGCACTCTGCTCCGTACTCACAAGGAAAAGACAAACTAGAAGATGCTCAGGGAGTGACATGAGGAAGACTGTGCTCAGGTGGATATGGGGGTACTATGACAGCTTCTAGCATAAGTATTGAGGGGCAGCACAGGAGGGACTCTGGAATAAGATGTGTGGGCAGGAATCCTGTCCTACAGCAGACCAGCTGTTACCCTGAGCAAGGCACTCAACTTCACTCTACCTTCGTTTCCCCATCTATAAAGTAGGGAGTAGTCTCTGAAATAAAAAAGTTATTATAAGGATTAAATTAATTAATATTGGTAGATCAGTTGAAAATGAAATATACATGCAGTTCTACCACTTATTATCTGTAAGAGATTGGGGGGAAAGTCAGCTTATTTATCTATAAAATGGATAAATTACACATCTCAATTAAATATATGAAAATAATATATTTTATATATATAAATGACTGTACCTCTGCTACACTTACAAGCCGTACCTACAAGCCATGCCCACCAGCCAATCAGGAGCAAATATGCAAATAAACCCAACCAAGATGGCTGCAGCCACGAAAAGCAGGAGGGAGGCTTGGGTTTTCCTGGCAATGGAGGAAGTCAAGCTTTCCGCCTGCACTAGTGGCCCAGTCCTCCGCTCAAGGCTACAAAGTTTCAATTATAGAAGATAAATAAACCCCAACAGAAATGGCTGCCACCAGGGAGTGAGCAGAAGGCTTAGCTCTGCTCCAGGCTACAAAGTTTCAATTGTAGAAGATAAATAAATCCCAGATACTAGGGCCTCTGCTTGGGTCATCAGGGGGTGTGGTTGGCCTGCAAACCACCATAGGCCCCTAGATCAGGCCACCCCAGGAACACCCACCCTGATCCAGGACACCTTTCAAGGTATACCAGCTGGCCCACCCATGCACCAGACTATTATCCTCCTATCTAATAAAAGAGTAATATGCAGATTTACTGTCACTACAACACACTAGATGTCTGCACTCATGTGGTCAAAGATCCTGCCCCCATGTGGACACAAGATGGCCACCACAAGATGGCCAGCAGGGAGGGCAGTTGGGAGGGACCAGGCCCACAAGGGAGGGCAATTGTGGGTGATCAGGCCAGCAAGGGAAAGCAGTTGGGGGCAATCAAGCATGCAAGGGAGGGCAGTTAAAGGTGACCAGGCCTGCAAGGGAGGAAAGTTAGGGGCAAACAGGCTGGCAGGGGAGCAGTTAGGCATCAATCATACTGGCAGGGGAATGGTTAGGGAGTGATCAGGCTGGCAGGCAGAAGTGATTAAGGGCAATCAGGAAGGCAGGCAGGTGAGCAGTTGGGAGCCAACCATCCTGGATTGTGAGAGGGATGTCCAACTGTCCATTTAGGCTAAATCCCAGTAGGACAGTTGGACATCCCTTGAGGGATCCCAGATTGGAGAGGCTTCAGGCTGAGCTGAGGGACACCCCCTCACCATGCACAAATTTTGTGCATCAAGCCTCTAGTATACACACACACACACACACACACACACACACACACACACACTAGAGACCTGGTGTGCAGATTTGTGCATTGGTGGGGTCCCTTGGCTTTGGCCACAGGGATTGGGGTGAAACCAGCTCTCTGACATCCCCCAATGGGTTCTGGATTATGAGAGAGCACAGGCCAGGCCAAGGGACCCCACCAGTGCATGACTGAGGCCAGGGAGGAACCATGAGAGGGCTCCGGGGTGTGTTTGGCCTGTCTTTCCCAGTCCAGAGCTGGATCCCACGAGCAAGCTAACCTACCAATCAGAGCATCTTCCCCCAGGTGGTCAATGCAACTGGCTGAATGGTCGGACACTTAGCATTTTAGGCTTTTATTATATAGAATATTCCATATCATATATACACACTACATATATCTATACAAATGTACGTATAAGATAAATATACAAAGTACTTGAGAGTGCAGGGCACCTAGAAAAGCTAATGTTAAGTACTAAGTCAAGATCTATCATATCAAATTTAGATAATTTTATTATTTTATAAGTATTTAATAGGAAATAATACAAAAAGAAGTAATGAATAATAAATATATAAATATATATAATGAATATATAAGTATATTCATTATTCATTACCTCTTTCTGTATTATATTAATATATATAATAGAGACTCTGTGCACCAATTCATGCATGGGTGGGGTCTTGCCAGCCTGGCCCCAATTAATCAGTCAGGGCCAGGGGGAGGGGCTGCAGATGATTGGCCATTGGGTCCTGCCCCCGATTGGGGTGAGGAGGGCTGTGGGTGATGGGCAGGCTAGTCCCACCCCCAAATTGGGTGGGGAGTCGATCGGGGGTCACCAATCAGGGGGAGGGTCTGTAGGAAGTTGGCATGCCAATTAGTGTGTGGGGGGCCATTCTGGGGTGGGGCTCAGTAGGGGGGGACTGCTGGAGGTTGGCGGCCAGCCAGCCCCACCCCTGATTGGGCCACTTCACTGGCTACAGTGAGCGTCATAACTACTGTTCATTCTGGTCATTACGACATTATGGTCACTAGCTTTTATATATATAGTAGGGGCCAGTGCACAAAATTCGTGCACTGGGATGGTCCCTCAGCCCAGCCTACCCCCTCTCACATCCTGGGAGCCCTCAGGGGATGTCCTTCTGAGGTGACAGGGAAGTCACCAGCCCCATCACCCTGCTGCTGCAGCCACTGCCAGTCACCACAGCTACCAAGGTGTTTTTATCAACACGGACTCCAGTCCCTTCACCATGAAAAAAATCACAACTTTATTTAGGCATTTTCAAGGTGTGTCTTTCATAAGACATGATATTTCTTTCTTTATTTTATTTTTTTTATCCTCACCTGAGGATATGTTTCTATTGACTTTTAGAGAATGTGAAGGGAAAGACAGAGAGAAATATCAAAGTGAGAGGAACACTTTCATTGGTTGCCTCCTGCATGAGCCCTGACTTGGGCCCCAGCCAGGGAGGAGTTTGCAACCTAGGTACATGCCCTTGATCAGAATCAAACTGGACTCTGCGGTTGGCAAGCGTAGGCATTATCCAGTGAGCCAAACTGGCTAGGGCAGGATATGACATTTCTTAGCCCTCCAGCAATGGACCTTCCTTTTTTTTCTCTAGGAGTGTGGTGGAAAAACCCTAGATCACCTTTTTGGATTCTTATACCCAAGTTACTAAGAATATTACTAGTGGTAAACAGGGAGCTTAGCCAATGAGCAGTCAGAAAAAGTATTTTCTCTGTAGTTCACACCAATCACCTCTGATCTCCGGCCCCAGCCCTGCCAAGGCATAAAGCCTCCAGGCCTGGGCAGGAAACCCCCAGCTCCCTGCAATCGCACAATCACTCAGCTCTACCCCTGCCCAGGAGCCACCTGCCTCAGGCCCTTCCCAGGTTGCTCAAGACCCACCAGGGGCCTATCTCGGAGTGACCTGGGTGCTGAGAAAATTCCTGGGACCCAGGCTGTTGGGCATCTATGTATGCAAATTAACCTCTATCTTCGTTGGGTTAATGTATACACACTCTGGTTGGCTGTGGGCGTAGCAGAGGTACAGTCAATTTACATGTTTGTCTATTATTAGGTATGATTCTTTTTAAAAAAGTGGCTGAGCCCCTATCATGGGCAAAGCAATAAAACTCCATAGCGAAAAGAGACCATTACTGCGTGGAGGGGCTGACATTATAACCAGTCGTTGTGGCTGGAGATGAGAGCACTGTGACCACTCACATACAGAGATTAGGGGGAAAGAGCAATTTGGTGGGGGAAGTTCATGAGGTCAGTTAGGGCATATGAGGGTGACAGGAAGCATTGATAGGAAGACATGCAGTTTGGGAATTGGAGGAGAGAATGGGGTTTATTATGGATTTGGGGGTTACCTGGAGTTGAATAGAGGACAGGGAGGTCACCTAGGGTGCACAAATGGCGTGAGGAACAATAGTTGATTAAAAATGGAACTCTTGGTTACTCAAAAAATTAGAAGATGCAAGCAGAGGAAAGGTTGCCATAATGAACCTTGAGGAAAAGTCAGCCAAAGGGAGCCGGGATTCTGCAAGGAATACGAGACTGTGGAGGATGGTGCAATAGGCACGGTCACGTCCTGCAGCCTGGAGAAGCGGACACTCACCCAGCAGCCATAAAAGGTGCGCAGGGTTTGTTACATCTGTGCTACAATTGCAGGACTTTGAAACACTTCCGGGGTCATCGTGAGATTCTTGCTGTCCAGCAGCATCTCATGTCCTGAAAGTCATTCACATTCTGTTCATAACAAGTCCTTCCTTTATAGTTTGCTACAAGCTCTCTCTTGTCTTGTCTGGGCCTC
The DNA here is from genome assembly GCA_011751065.1 of Lasiurus cinereus. Taxonomy (NCBI): domain Eukaryota; kingdom Metazoa; phylum Chordata; class Mammalia; order Chiroptera; family Vespertilionidae; genus Lasiurus; species Lasiurus cinereus. The sequence goes on along the minus strand of JAAGEH010000480.1, from coordinate 44,609,845 downwards.
ACCCCAGGGACCAGGCAGCACTGGGATCACGATGGCCACTTACAGACGAGGAGGAAATAGGTTCAGAGGGTTAAACACTGTCAGAGGCCCGGCAGATTTATTGACATCGCGCAACATACTTGCTGTTCCCTACCTGACCCTGACCTTGGAGAATTGTGTCTTCTGAGATATATTTGCAGAAATTATGCTCTGCAAGGTCTTGAAGGGGCATTTTGAATCCACATGACCCATGACATATGGGGAGTTAACTTCTTTAAATCCTTTGGCAACTGAATAAAGAAATGCACGGGGACTAAACCAGGTATTGGAGCATTTCACAGTGATGGACAGCAGCAGGCAGAAACACATCACTATGTGTCATTACATTTCTACTGCTCCCCCACCCCCAACAGATGGAGCCACTACGTTGAGCCTCCGGGGATGGCCAGATCAGCAGGCTGCACATGTTCCCTTCTCTGTGGGGGCAGCGTTTCTTATATCCAGTGGGGCAAGGACTTCAGCTCCTCTCCTGGATTCATATATGGCTCCAGCTGACTTGGGATCTCAGCTCTGATTCTGAGTCTCTTCCTTCTGTAGTTCAGTCGTACTTTCTTATTTCTGAAGGCAGTAGCTTCCCTAAAGTGAAGAGACACAGAATGTCATAACTTAGAAGCCAAACAACAGGAGACGCCAAGGAGGGGAGAAAGAAATGAAACGATGCTGGGTGGCTGAGCTGAACCAGGATGAAGCTAAGGGTGTCAGGTGCAAAAGCAGCTGCATTTAGTGTTCAGTTAGCACCTTGTGTTTAAAATCCAGTGTGTGGTACCTTCTCCTGCTTCGTGTTGCTCTCCTCATACCCTTACAGTTTTTACTTGAGAGAGCTTCCTTAATAACACATTTGCTAAATATCTCAGCACTGCTTCTGGTGGATCTAAACTAAAACACATTCAATATTTATAACCATTTCTTACCATTGAATCCCCACCCAAGGTACCAGGCAAAGATGTGGATTCAGCTAAAGGCTTCTCTCAGCCTGATGTCACAGATACCCCACAGAGAGTGTGCACCTGGAGACAAGGGGCCCAGGCTTCTCTTCCTCCTATAGTACTTGGCCATTGGCTGCTATCCATCTTCTTGGGGGATTGTAGCTTCCCAGGCATTTTTGGGTGAGACAGCTCCTGATCTCAGAATAATTGTCTAAAGAAGCATCCAGCTATGAGTCACTGCCACCCAGAGAGAGGGACACCAGCTCAGAAAGAGATCTGAGCAGGACACCAACAGCATCTCCTACAATTTGGAAACAGATCATTGTCCTGGACATTTGAACTAGATTTGGAAAGCCACCTCTCCTATGTGTATGAAGCAATACAGAAGGGTTGTTTATTCAGTCAACAAATATTTATTGAATGTGAACTATGACCCTGGTAATGGGATAGATGTTGGGGGCTTATGGGTGAAAACAATCAGATGTGGGATCCATGCACCAAAGGAGCTTACACTCCAGCTCTGGAAACAGACATTAAGTAAATGCTCCTACAAGTAAACATACATTGATTACTGTGGGGTTGCTGTGAAGAGAAAAGGATGTAAAGAGAGGGGTTTGATAGACTGGGCTTCCCTAAAGCAGTGACACTGAGCACAAATCTGAAGCATAAGTTGGGGCTTTCTAGGTGCAGGAGTGGGATGCATCTAGATGGAGGAGGGACATCAGGCAGGGAAGTGATCTTCCCTTGGGTCCAGCTGCAGGGAAGGCTTCTGTTGGGAGATTAGTCCCTGAGGCCCAAGGAGCGGGATGGCTCTTGGAGGCCAGAGGAGTGTGGAAGGAGGAAGCAAGGCAAGCTATCCTGGCTCTTCTGAGAACAGTGCTTAGAAGGCAAGCCAGCTCTTCCCTATTTCTACTGAAATTCTAGAGGTCTCTATTTTGAAAACAACACTATTCTTAAGCTCTTCACATTTTCTAAGATTGGTTACTTTCTGTTTTTCTTTGAAGCTCAGAAAAGTGTTCTTTGAAAATATCTGACTGATTTAGCTGTGCCAAGGAACAGAGGGGTGTGTCTTTACGATGCATATAAATGAGTGGGATCTTGTGAGCACTCGTGCACGAGTATGTGTATGTGCGCATGCATGCTTGCACGTGTGTGTGTGTGTGTGTGTGTGTGTGTGTGTGTGTCTACTTTGGTAACCAGGGTTGGGAAATGAAGAATGGAGGTGGGGGAGGCTAGTGGACAAGCAAGATGTGGAGGGAGTAGGAGGAGGGGAAATGCTCATTGCTGCTGCTCAGCCCATTATTAAAGAGAAACAACATTCCCAGCAGGAGGCAGAAGGGCAATAAAACCAGTGGCTCCACAATTTATGATGCTAACTGAGATTCCATAGTTTGAAGTGAGACTATCCCCTGAGCATCAAGGTCAACAAGCCGGCAATGCCCAGGCTCCCCAAGAGCTCCCCTGTGCCCACCTATTAATCAGCCCATTGCTGAAAATGCACCAATGAGCTCTGCTCTGGGAACATCATTAATAAGCAGAGACAAGCCAAATTGCTAAGAATTCCAGGATAAGGGCAGGGAGGCAAGGAAAAAAAATATTTATATACACATATGTGCATGTTTGCGTAGGGGATGTAGCCTATTATGTATATGGGGTCATCTATTACAGAGGTCATATATAAGTGTGTCTATTCATGTTCCATATATTTTATATTATATGAGGAATTTTTGAGCTTTAGAACCTTGCCAGATGAAATTAGAGCAATTGTTCTTCTGCAGAGACTTTAGGAAATTAATGAGGTCCGCACGCAGAGTCATGAGAAAATAGAAATTTTTTTTAAGTGCCCAGTTTCCAAAAATACAGCAGCCACAAACCCAGAGAGAGCGATCACTTCAGTGGCCAATCCAGAGGCCCATCAGTGGCCCCAGCATATCTTTTAGGTTATTGCAATCCTGAATGGAGCTTTAATCAGCTTAGCTCAGCCTAGGTGCCAAGAGCCTGCAGGCAAAGGGCATTTTCCTACAAATCCTGGGGAAACCATCTCCTCTTGCTGTACATAAATGGATCTACTCTCTCTCTAGCTCCATCCTAGAGAGCAGAGTTTCCCTTTCTTTTGTATTTAGGGAAGAAAGCAGTCAGTAATAGGGAAGAAACCCATGAGGTCTAAACCCCAAAGAGCATTGTCTTTGTACTAAGGTTTTAATATTGTCTGGGAGTTTGGACCCCAAGTTGGAAACCTTAACCCCAAAAATGTGTTTCTGTTTTAATGTTCTATCGTCAACACTTTTTCCTGGAGTCTCTGTTCCCGTCAGAGACCACCCTGAAAAGAAATTCTGTGTTACTTTTGTCACTCTCCATACCCCACGGGACAAGTCTTTGGCCAATATGGCGACCTCCCATTCTGATGGCTTTGCTCAGAGAATGCATGGGGTGGGGAGAGGAGAGCCCTGCACTGGGTCCCTGCCTGATCAGATGAGCCAGCTGGTCTCAAACAAAACCACTGCTGGCTTGCTTCCTTCCCATGCTCTAGTCTTTGTCTCCAGTTTGGAACAGGAAGGGTTTTTTGTCAGCAATCACCCCCAAAGGGTGTTTTCCTATTGCTTAACAGACCTCAGAAACAGAAATGTTGTCTGTTTTCCCACTTCTTTAGCTCCAAGCAGCCCTGTCTTCTGTTTGGGTGAAATCCAGGGAATTTATGATATGTGGTGCTTGGTCTGAACAATAGAATATGGCTCTGGGGTAGAATTTTAAGAGGCTATTCTTGTTAACAATGTAAGGCAGGGCTTATATATTCTTTTGCATCTGTGTGTATGAAATTGATATATGGGGGATATTATTTTAACTGCCATTTATTGAGCATGTACTATATGCCATCATTATATTAAGTATTTACTTCCATCCTACAATATCCTTTGGTGAAATGGAAAATCAAAGAGCAACTTTCCAAGTTCTCAGAATTAATGAGTGCAAGAGTTGGGATATTAATCCATGTCTTCTCCAGAGAAGATTCTGTGTCCCCATGAGTCCTGTTCTACAGTCATCAAATATCAGAACTTCCCATAAGACAGAAAAGAGACATGAACTCAAGCAAGACAAGGTTTTTTGTTCTGTGTGATAAAAAGATGGAAGAGAGGGTGTTTCCTCCTTCTATTCCAGTCTTTGCAGAAGGTCCTCAACTTTCTCCTTGAACAAACTCAGAAGGCACCCACTGAACTACCAAGGATGGAACTCATTCATTCCATTATCTCCCTGGGTGGGGGCCGTCACCCGCTGCGGGAGGAAGGCAACTGGAGGACCAAAGTCAGCTTCCATCTAAGAGCCATGCTCAGTACAGAGCCCAAGACCACATGTCTTGTTGTGGAGTCCTGGAGAGGGCCAGCTCCCCCACATACACAGGCAAACTGAGTGCAGTTTCCTGGGCTGGTGTCCCTTGGAAGGGATCCTGATTCATAGACTTCCCAGAGAGAAAGAGACACAAGCTGTGGAGCCAAGGGAGATGGGGGAGATAGTGGCTGCTGCTGTTGTTTCTTTCTTGATCTTATTAAGGCCAGGGAGGCTTCCATTGTGCTGCTAATGGCTGCTGAGATGTGAGTTATGTTCACTGAATGGAAGCATTTTGGTTTTAATTAAAAACACAGACTCTCTGACCTTAACGAGATGAGCTAGAGAATGAGGAACCCAGACCAAACCTTCAAAGCAGCTTTGGGAAAACTAAATTTGAGTCCTACCTAACAGTTCCATGATTTTGAACAAGCTCTGTTATTAAGCCCTGCTTTGGTTTTGCCATTAATGTGCCTGGCACTTAATAATTCTTGTTGACCTAAATATAACTATGGGGTTTTCCAACCAAATTATAGGTATAGGTTTTGGCTACCCTGGTATCTTCATTTTTCATATTGCTCCCCAGAAGGAAGAGGAAGGCCACTAGTACTCACTGAGTATTGACTCTGTATCAGGACCCACATCAGATACTTTATAGGCATTAATCCAGGTTCATCCTAGTATCTTTAGCCCCACACATAGAGGGGGTTCAGAGAGGTTTTGAATGTTATTTGATCTCAAACAACTCTGAAGTAAAGAGCTACAGTTCAGACCCAAGGCTGTCTGAGACTTGTCTATGTTCACACTTGGCATCTGACCCTTGACATCACAGTGACACACTTTTACACTTATACCAAAGACAAGGGATGAGTCCTTAACTATCTTTCTCCTTCTACATTACTTCTATTTGCAATGGACCCTGCTCACTTAATTGGTCCATTTATTTGCAAATTAAGGTGTTTATGTCCAGTTGCCCATCTATCTCCATTCATTTAAGCCTAAAGGCCTACACAGAACATTTATGCCATCCCTTTTTCATTTGAAGCTACTGCACCACATCCAACTTCTAGATAAGTCCAAGGAGTAGAGCAGATGAGGAGAGATATTGTCTCGGTGCAGAAAAATGAGCATGCCTCACCCACACTCCCAATCCACTTCCCCTGCTGACTTCCCATTTTTTGGAATAATAGAATGATATTTTATCATTAGCTATGGTTGCAGGGCCAGTGCTATGGAAGTCCTCCCTTAGCCAGGGATTGGGCTCAGGAGCTGCTCAGATGGTCCCATAGTCACCCATGGGAATAGCTTAGCAGGTAGGATAATTGAGAGGTGCAGCCATTTCAGGAAGGGGAAATTAGCTCAGTAGACTTAGTGAGCTAATTTCCTATAAAAAAGTCAAGTGGTTATCCATCAATTTAAAAATCTGACTTACTTAGCGTTTCAAGATAAGCCACCCATGCCTACAGGAGAGAAGACTAAGAAAAAATAAACCCTAAGTATGCATAGAGGACTTCATCATTCCATTTCCTCCTATAGAGTTTGCATGGGTCTCCCCACCACTTACATTGTCCCAACTCAAACTTACCTTCTTATGATGGAGCATGAAGACTTTAGGGTTTGAGGCCATGTGCCTATTACTTTAATGTTTATAGGGAGACATCATAGCTCAAGGAACTCTTGAGTTTTTAGAATTTGATCTCTTTTTTTCTTTGGATAACAACAGGCTCCTGCTCTGTGTGGCTCTATCCGGTTCTGTCTGGCTGTGCTCTGTCCTCTGAAATAACTTCCCTGCTTCAGTTCTCCTTCTCCTTTCGGAAGCCAGCGCCTTCCTGCTTCTCCTCTGCTTTTTTGGGTGGCGCCCCATGATGTCTGTCCCAGCTGTTTATAATTACCTCCCTCGGGTTTTTGGGGGTGAGTGACTCAGCACTCTGCCTTGTTTTCATATTTTGTAAAGAAGCAGATATTTGTTTAACATAGTTCCTCCAATACCCTGGCCACTGGAGGCCCATTTATGTTTTCCGTATATAGGCAGCACCTCCAGCTCCTTGTGTGAAGAAGTTAGATTTTAGAATTATAAGTAACTGGACTTGAATTCCACCTCTAAGGAATTTGTACTAGTGATTCAGCCTCTTTGAGCCTCAGTTTTCTCATCTGTAAATAAGGATCATGGCATGTATTTCACACAATTGTTATGAAGACAAAATGAGAAAATAAATATAAAAGGCCTAAGATAGTACTTACTCATTGGATTTTATTTTTACTCCAAACATATTTTTTTCATCTTAAATTTGCCATCAACAATAAGTCAGACAACCTCTTTCTTCCAAATGGATCTCATATGCTCCCCATTGTCTTCCATCTTTAATGTTGTTCCTTTTTAATCAAGGTCACAGTGCTGAGTTCTAAACTTTTACAATAATCCTCCAAGTGATTTTTTAACTTCACCCTGGCCTTTTTTACATCAGTTTAAGTTTTCCAAGTATCAGGACCCAGCCTTTCAAGGTCACTTTTAGCTGCAGGTCTGAGTTTCATCCCTCTGGATTCAGCTCTACTCATCTACCCTCTGAGCCAGCTTCTACCGAAGTAGGGGACTGTGGTTACTTTGTGGCCAAACACACCTAAGTCACACTGTCAGAGATTCTGTTGCACAAAGATTTCACCCAGGTCTCTAGACTTCCCATAATCTTGGCTTCCCTCTCTTCTGTCCTCATGATCTCTCCTTTTATCTAGTCTTGTCTTTGCAGTCTGCAGTATCGTCCATCCTAACACACTGAATGTCAGAGTAAAAAGGGTGTGACCCACAGAGAATACGGTTTGAATTTTAATGTCTAAGGAGTAACTTCTGCTAAGTCACTGAACATCTCCAACATCAGTTCTTTTGTGTATGAAATGGGGATGCCAATACCCATCTCAGACCATGTTATGGATACCAAATAAGAAAACAGAGCCAAAGTACCAATAGGAAACTTTCAAAAAATACCTTTCTTTCTTTCTTTCTTTCTTTCTTTCTTTCTTTCTTTCTTTCTTCTTTTTACTTTCATGTTCTATTTTATTTATCATAGATAAGATAGTGTCCTCACTGTTCCCTAAATTTTGTGATATATATTTTTTTGGATCACCAACCCCTGTTTGTCATATGTGTGTTTTCCCCCACTGACTATATATATATTGGACCAATCCACTAGGCAATGACAATGAGAACAAATAAAATTCAGAGCAAGCACTCATATATCTCTGGACACCAAATAGCATAGCACCAAAATAAATAATGAAGCAACTATAGAAATAACAAGGAGGCATCAATGGAAGTGCACTCAAGATGAGGAGACTCGCTCTCACCTTTCTCAGCCCAATATACCTTGGCAGAATATATAGGTAGGCTAAAAATAGAAAAGACTAGTTTTGTAAAATATCCATGTGATATCTACAAATATTATCCATATATTAGCCAACACAAAAATAACTTCAGTAAGTCCCAAAGTCAAAAATCAATTAAACAACAAAAAAAAGTATTTGCATTATCCAGAGCCCAACTCAATGTCTTCTTCTTTCAGAGAGGCTTCTCAGAATTCCATGCAATTTGGACATGATTACATATCTGGAACCCAACTGGCATTGTCTTCATTCAGAGGGGACTCCATGGTTTTTCAATGGACCTTCACCCTGTACTCCATCTTTAAAAAATCACAGAAAGTTTGTTTCAGACGTTAATTAATTTATTTGCTCATTTAGTAATCCATTTAAAACATTCATTCATTTAACATAAATACTCATCCAAAGGCATCCCTGATAATTAATGCTTACTCTGGGAATCATCTTGGATTCAACCCATAGATGGTTTCAAGTAGTAACTCTGTGAAGCAACCCATATTGGGTATGGTGGTCCATGGGTTTTAGAGTGTTAAGAAAAGAAAATTAAGTCATATGCTTCATGATGGAGGTGAGAATGAGATTAGTGTCATATTGACTAGCTATTTTGAGATGAGAAGAGTACCTTGACTCCTGGTCTCTTTTCTGGAGCCACAGGTTCCCCAAGTCTCTCATGTTTCTTCTCATTGCTCATTAAATGAGCATGAGCAGCCCGGATGGCCCTGGTTTTTTTCCTGGGTCTTTCTAGAATCCTATCTCATTCCATTTCACCTGCCTGTCTCTCCTTTGGCTGAACTGGCCACCCATCCCAGACCAGCTTGCCTAGAAGGATCTCATCCTTTGTAACTCTGAGAGGTCCTTCCAAGTTCTCTGAATCTTATCCTCTCAACCTTTCCCAGATAGTATCTCTAACACTCACCACTTGCAAATACAGCTTTGCCCTCCCAAACTAACCAGGCTCAGCCTCTCCAGGTGGTGGACTCTTCAATGAGTCTACACTCTTGGGCCTGGCTTTTGGTGCTGCAGTATGCCTTTACACACTTGGAAGATGATTAATCATCACCTACTATATGCCAGTTCATGTTAAGGGTCCTGAGTTCAGAAATTAATAAGATAAAATTTATGCCTTTTTAAGGATTTTCAGATTAGTGGGAAAGATAAAAATCCTTTGCAAATAATTATAATAAGTACAATGCAACTTAATAAAGACTAGGATAATGAAATATATGAGTTCTTGGGCTTTTTCCACCATTTAAGAGCCACATCTGCTCCTAATTCTCACTCACTCTTTCACTCAACAAGTATTTATTGATCATATAATATATTTTAGGCACTGGGATGCAATAATGAGAACACAGGCTTAGTTTTCTCTCTCACAAAACTCTAGCGAGAGAGATGAATAATAAATGATGAAATATATAATTACAATTTGTAATAAATTAATCTATTAATTCAACAAATAGTTATTTAGGGCCCAGGCACTATGGACACAGTGAAAAAACAATATATATTTCCTAATATTCTAGATCTTCTAGAGAGCAAGAAATAAGATAGAGGGAATGGCAAATGCATGACCTGAAAGAGGAGAGAGTATATCCGAGGAAAGAAAAAGGCAGCACAGAGATAAGGAAGAACAGGTCTGTCTACTTGAGTTTTCAGCAAAGGCCTCTGTGAGGAGATGGTTGCTAAACTGAAGTGAGAGGCAGAACTTCTACCTGGATTATGTGACTGTGTTCCACTTAGGATTTCTGTTTCTCACTGGAACTACTTTATTTGCCTAGAAATCATTCCTGATAACCAGACTGCTCCAATAGTGGCCAATCCTTCCACCTCCCTTCTCTCCAGAGCCTCTAATAAGGCTCCTGCTTCAAACCTAGATGTCACTCTAGCATAATCATAGTCTAGAGGTTCCTAATCAACCATGCCCACATCCCCCCACTTGTAAAGATGAGACTAATATGTGACCTGTTAGCTTTCTCCACATCCATTTAAATAAGTGGGACCTCTCCACCAGTGGCCAGCTTTCCCACTGGATGAGTTTCCTCTGTTTCAATCCTGAAAGCTCCTCCTGGCCCTGATGCCTCAAGCTTCTGATGTCCCAGAATGCCTAGCAAAGTTATGACACATTCACACTTATCCTGAAAAATAAAAAGGCAGTCCTATAGCTTCTGGAGACTTGATCATTTATGGGGCTTCAACCTACTTGGACAGCCTATAGAGAAAAAGGACAAAGGAACATGAGTTATGATGAGTTACATTTAGTTCTCTTTTGCCATTTATTGGCTGTATGTCTCAAGGAAAGTTGACTTAACTAAATTTCAGTTTTCTCATTTGTAAACTGGGAATTCCTTTTTGACTTCACAGCTTTTGAAGGATTCAATAAAAGAAGTTAATTGAAGTGCTCCAATGAACATTTGTTGAATCTGAAACTTCAGTATCCTCTTTGGTTTATGCCAGGGGCTTGTGGGTCAAATATAACCCATGGCTTGTTTTTATAAATAAAGTTTTATTGGAACATAGCTACAACACTAACTTACATATCATCTGTGAATGCTCTTGTGCTACAAAAGTAGAGGTCAGCCGAAACCGGTTTGGCTCAGTGGATAGAGCGTTGGCCTGCGGACTGAAAGGTTCCAGGTTCGATTCCGGTCAAGGGCAGGTATCCTGGTTGTGGACACATCCCCAGTAGGGGGTGTGCAGGAGGCGGCTGATCAATGTCTCTCTCTCATCGATGTTTCAAACTCTCTATCCCTCTCCCTTCCTCTCTGTGAAAAATCAATAAAATATATTTTTAAAAAAAGTAGAGGTCAGCAGTTGCCACAAAAACCACATGGCCCACAAAGCCAAAAATATTAATATTTGGTCCTTTATACAATAAGTGTGTAAACTTATTAATGCCTGGTTTATACCCTAGTGGGCACTCTAGTATTATGATTAAACACAGCTCTGTATCAGGCTATTTAGGTGTAAATGCTGGTTTTATCATTTACCAGCTTGGGAACTCTGAGCAAGTTATTTTAACTTATCTCTACCTTAGTTTCCACATCTGTAAAATGGGAATACTAATTTATCACAATAAGTTGATGAAAGGATTAAATGAACCAATCTAGTAAAGTCTGTAGCACACTGCCAGACAAATAATTAGTGTTGATTAACATAATGATTATGTTACATTATTCAGAACCCAACTTATATAAGACTAGATGCATGCTCTCAGGAGGAGGGATTTCCCCAGCCTGTCCTGTGCCCTCTCACAACAGGAGCCCTGATATTAATCGCCCCAAAGAAGTAGGCCCCACCCATCCGAGGCTCCTCGATGGATTGCCCCAAAGAGGTAGGCTGGAGCCAGGGGTCCGGCCTCTGTACCATGCAGAGCCGCAGGACCCCCAGGCCTTGCTGTGTGGAGCCACCAGGACCTGCCTTCATGCTGTGCACACAGTGTCAAGTCCCTGCCCATCTGTATGTGCCTTAGCCCACCCACCCATTGTGCATGAAGTCTCCTGGTGATGCATTGTGATGGTGTGAGGGCATCATGGCATAACAGCGTGAGGACGTGAGGACCATTTGCATATAAGCTCTTTATTATATAGGATTATTGCATTAACTGGGGTAAGGGATAGTTTTTAGAATCAACCCGAAATTCAAAAATCCTGTCTAAATGCTAGTTGGGCATAAACATCTCTCAAAGTGCCTTGTATATGTCCAGAGTGGGGACAGGATCTGGTTCCACCCTATCTACTTCTCCCCATGGCTGCTCCCCATATTTTGCTTCTTCCATAGAACCTGGTTGGTCATCTGACCTGATGATTTAGGCCTCTAGAGGAGGTCTTTGCTGCCACATCTTTGCCAGGTATGAGTGTGAATCAAAACTGACCCCAGGGCCTTTGCTAGTGAGAACACCTTCTTTCAGTCTGTCTTGGTAAGAGCACCTGGGTCAATCATTGGTATGCATTGCACACCTTCATGCCACCCTGAGGTTGACCAGGTCAAGTATCTTCTAGTGGCCCCCGTGTGCATTTGAGGGCTTGGTGAGCATAATTTACAGCTGAAGGTCATGGGCTAAAATGACAGCTCAGCTGGGGAACAGAACTGGGACAGATCATAAACAGGTACCTAATGTACTGAATGAGACCCAGGCAACTGGAAACCCTGGTTTCAGGTACACAAGAGCTCCTGTTAAATAACAGGGCAGATGGTCATTGATAGCTCCAAAAGGACCATGAGCCAGACGCTTGGATATACACCCAGAACTACTTTTGAAGAGAAAATAGAGAGATATCCAAAGAGAACAAGAAGAGGAAGTATATGTGTGCACGTGTGTGTATTCACATTCATACATAAACAGCCATACTCCAGCCATTCAGAAAGAAGATGGTGCAAGACAGCATGGGTACATCTGATTCATCCACAATGCAAGACTTTCAATATTCTTCCCTTATTGAATAATGACACAATTCCTGAATCAACATATTCTAACAAAACGTTTTGTTTGTGTTTTCTATTTTGAAATAACATTTGTATAAAAAGTCCTACAAAGTTATAAACCCAATCACACTGATTTATACAGCATTTGTATCGACAAAAACACAGCCTCAGATTAGTAGGTTATCCTCAGATCTCCTGAGACTCACACTCCCTACATCAAGAGGACATACACTTTTGAGTAGCTATCAGAATTCCTGAAGACTTCCCCTGTGAGTCAAAAGAAGTTTGAGTAACAGCCAAGCCACCTGTGGGGAGTGTAGCAGAAGCTGCCACCACCTCACCCTAAATGGATAAAAAAAAAATTCATGCTGCAAACCAAGGGCCTCAGCACACACCCTAGGTGTGGCAATATTGGGAAGCAACAGTCCTGTCAAGGAAGGCAGGCGACTGTTGAGCTGGTTTATTTGAGCCAAGAAATTGTCTTTAGCAAATGAGGACATATCCTTTAAAAAATAAAGATCTCGGCCACAAATGCCAAGAACTACCTTGTCGCAAACGTAACTTTGTACCTTAAACATCCAGCCTAGCCCCTGTGAACTTTTCAAAGAGGTAATTAAGGGAATCACTAAGGGAAGGTGGGGGGGGGGGGGATTTCTCCTACTAACACATTCTTTCTCTGGCTTTATTATCACTCCAACTACAGAATTTAGGGTGGGGGAAACTGAGTCCCAATGTAGGACCTCCCTAGCCCTGGAACAGAACCTGGGTTATGGTAGGCTCTCAATAAACTTGTGATGACTTTCTGATTGACTGGGTTTCACTTTGGACAAAGAAACCCAAGTCATTTATGCATTACATGCTGCTGCTACTATGGCATGTTGCTTCAAACCTGTTTCTGCAATATTCTCTTGCTAATAAGAATAAAATACATGTCAATACGATATTCTGATAGATTTTTTCTTTTCCTGATGTTATCTAAAGAAATATCCAATCCAACTTAGAGATCGATTAGACCTGTGCTTTCGATCAGCCTGTCCCTCTGACAGACTGGTGACATGCTTTGCATCATTTAAGACAATCCCTCTGCAAACCTAGCCATACCCAGGGGTAGAGTTCAATGTGTTCAGGAACACAAGCAAGAGGCCCATGAGGAGCATGATGGAAGAGAGACTAGGATTGCCAAATTTACCAAACTTTTACAAAAGACCTGATTTCCCACTAACATGTGATTCGTCAAGTTAGAATGCTCATCATCTCCTTGCACAAGTGCTGGTTCAGGTATGGTTCCTTTGCCTGAATGGGCTACAGGGTGTGTCCATCTGAGGACACCAGTTCAAGGCTGGCCCTTGACTCCTCTTACTCCATCAGGCCCCACAAACACAGAGGCTGCTGAGTAGAGCGGGTAGAATGTGCAGCCTGGAAGACATTTAACCACTTGGCGCTCAGAGATGTTCCATATTTAGGCTGAAGCGGCAATTGAAGATAGGATTTAGGTTGGTGAACAGAGTTATGGGCACGCAAGACAAAAAGAGGGTCTGAGTCAGCATTCAAGGTTCAGCAGTAAGTACTTACGGCACCTTCCCTTTCCAGTAGCAAGTGAGTCTGGCCTGGCTATAAACATTTCCCAAGCGCCTAGTGTGAGCTCAGAGCAGTGCTGGGGGATTTCAGAGGGAACCACCTGTGATTTAAGCTATTTACCTCATTTGATCCTCTAGGCCAGCGGTTCTCAACCTGTGGGTCGCGACCCCTCTGGGGGTCGAAGGACCCTTTCACAGGGGTCCCTAAGACCATCGGAAAACACATATTTCCCATGGTCTTAGGAACCAACAGAAAGCTCCTCGGCGTAGCAAAGTGTACCAATGTAGTTTACTATTGTCATATGAAGACTGTTGCCCATGCTATACCACAATTCAAGACAAAATTTCATTTATTTGTAATTAGAAATAAATATTTCACAATATATAATTACATATTGTTTTTGTGATTAAGCACTATGCTTTAATTATGTTCAATTTGTAACAACAAAAATATATCCTGCATATCAGATGTTTACATTACAGTTCATAACAGTAGCAAGATTACATTTACGAAGTAGCAAAGGAAATAATTTTATGGTTGGGGGTCACCACAACATGAGGAGCTGTATTAAAGGGTCGCGGCATTAGGAAGGTTGAGAACCACTGCTCTTGGCATTCTCTCATGCATGCACTGCAGGAAAGTGTCTGGTCAGGCCCAACACTAGGTGCCAGGGATAGGGTAGTGAGCAAGAACCAAGATGGATAGTTCAGAATCCAGTAAAGGGATGGGCATTCATCAGATGATCACATGGGTAATAGGGTTATTCAAAAAAAATTTAAATACAGTGGTACCTTGAGATACGAGTTTAATTCGTTCCGCAACCTTGCGGCGCAGAAAACTATGAGACGCTCGAGTCGTGGTAAACTGGTGGGTCGTGTGCAGCCGGCCAATCCGCGGGATTACTCGTATCTCAACTGTTGCTCGTATTTCAGAGCAAAAATCTCTCACTCGAGGGCTCGTATCTCAAAAATCTCATATGTTAGGGCACTCGTATCTCAAGGTAGCACTGTATAAATTATTGATTTCAGAGAGGAAGGGGAAGAGAGAGTGTTAGAAACATCAATGATGAGACTATCATTGATCGACTGCCTCCTGCGCGCCTCCTACTAGGGATGGAGCTCGCAACCTGGGCATGTGCCCAGGACTGGGATCTAACCCGGGACCCTTCAGTCCACAGGCTGACGCTCTATCCACTGAACCAAACCAGCTGGGGCACTATTCCAAAAGTGAGTGAAGTGCTTGGAGGGAAAGGACCAGGGTCCAGGGCAAGTTCTAGGAAGCACAGCCTAGTAGTTAAGATCGGAGACCTTGCAGCCAGTTGGCTCGGGGTCACATCTCAGCTCTGCCAGCTTTGCTATGAGGCCAGCTCGTTTGGTCTTCCTCTGCCTCATCTGTAAAGCACGGATAATGATAATGTCTACCTCATGCAGCCGTTATAGGATTAAGTGAGATCATATTTATGAAATAGCTGGAACGGTACCGTGGAAGAATGTAGCTAAGAAGCCGGAGAGGGGCAGACCATCATTGCCATCTAGCTGACAAGGAGAATGTAGTTCAGCGAGATGGTCTGACTATCCCAAATAGTCCTCCACTGCATTGGGGCCGCTACACCTGCTACCCACCAAATCTGGCCATTTACTCCCTTTATTGTGCCGCCTGCTGGCTTGGCAAAGGGACACATCAGGGAGGCCCAGCCTCAGGCAGGGCTCTATCAGCTCTACAGAAGCAGCCTAGTTATCATAACACAGCTCTGTTTAAGAAACATAAACCACCCTTTGGCAGTTTCTCAAGTATATGTCAGAGACAATAAAGTGCTCCCTCCCCTCACCCCACTTTCCTGCCTGGATGGCAAGACCCAGCTTTATGGGGAAACACATGAGAGCTTACCCAACAGGTTTCCCCAACAGCCCCAAGGAGCCCCAGGCTGGGAGGGCCCACCTTCCTGGCTGCCAGTGCCCCCTCTGACCTGGCGCGGTGGCCTCCCTCTCCTCCTGTCTGAACTTGCTGCCTGGGAGGGGCTGATGTCACTAATCCTGCCAGGGGAAGCTGCAGGCCACCTCAGGTTCCCAGCACGGATTACCCACACCAGCTCTGCACAGGCCCTGCCTCCTCCGCGCTGGCACCTCTCCAGCCACGGCTGAGAGCCCGGCTTGGTGAAGATACGGCCTGGCCCAGTGGTGAGTGTCCCAGTCGGGCAACTTGGCCCACGCACGACAAGTACCATCTGCACTCGTGTAGCCTGGCTAGGAGAGCCAGGCCAAAGAGCCAAGTTCCAAAGCTGGGTCGTCAAAGGACAGAAAAGACTAGATGGAAACTAGATGACAACCTCGGAAGAGGCTACAAATCTCTCAGGAGTTATTCTAAGAAGAAATCACACCCAGTTCCCGAACTGTGAGCATAAACGGCTACTGAGAAAACCATTAGCTGTGCCTACACTGCCTTTTACAACTATTAGCCTCCTTGTACCCCTGAACTATATCGGGGACAGATCAGGTTCGCATTCTCTGAAGATGGTAGAAGCTAAGGTCATGCCGAGAATGGCCCAAGGGCTTCTGAGGACAACAGAGGTAGTCAGGAAGCAGATGCTCAGCTCAGAAATGACCGGACAATGGGACAAACTGGACTCCAGGGGGCCATCCGATTTACAAAAGAAAAACAATTAAAATAAGAGCAATAACAATAACTGACATGTATCAAACTCTTGCTCTGTCTTAGGAACTATGCTAAACATTTACATGGATAAGCTCATTGAAACTTTCTAAGCACTCAGCAAGTTTGATGTTAAGATTTTCCACTTTACAGATGAGGAAGCCCAAGTCTGATAGAAAAATGACTTGCCCAAGACTCTTCTGATGCAAAGTGGCAGTCATCATTCAAAGCTGATATGCCAACTCCACGGGCAAACCCTCAAATGAATTTTGGGGGCAGGAGTGTCTCTGCTCCTCGTGTGAGCTGTGGGGTCCTGGTTCTACAATCAACAGGAACTAACCTCTTTGCTTCTATTGCCTTCACCTGGATCTCTAAAGCTGTAGATCCAATGCTAGACATGCAAGTCTGACATATCTTCCTTGGGACTGACCACATACTAGTCATTGACAAGGTAATAGGCAGCCTGGGAGTTTCGGAGTCAGACGTAGGAATGTTTCCCAGCCAGGCAACAAATGGTCTGGGTGGCCTGGGTAATATCCACATACTCCTCTGAGCCATAGGATTCCTATCTATAAACCAAGGTTAATCATTATTGGGTTAATGGGCATGACAAGACTGGGGACGAGGTGGAGCATACATCTGAAATGCCATGGTGGGCTAGATGGCAAACTCTCTGAAGGCAGAAAGCAATTATATTTTTTTTCTCTCCTATAGCATAGCAACCAGTCCTTTACCCAATATATACTTTGCTCAATAAATTTTTGTTGAAGAATACAGTTTAAAACGTTATTGCAAGTGTGTGGAAATATACACGCAAAGAATTACAGGTACAACCAGCAGGACAAGCCTATAGCCATGGATGGGGCATGGCTAACCAAATGTAAGGAGTCGCATGGAATGGAATGCTAAGTCGTCATTAGACTGAGTGAGGCAGTTCTACATTTAATCATGTAGAAAGGTAAGCAGGGTATATAAAGTGGGTGGGGTGATCACAGAACAATTTGCATTTATGGTAACATGCATGAAGAAAGGTCAAGAGAAGAACCCATACTAGTCTACTAAGAGTGGTTACTCCCACTTGAGATTAAAATTTCAACGAGAGTGAGTGGAGAAGGAGATATGGTGGCTAATTTAAGAACATTTTCACTTTTGACCCTGTGCACTTTTGTGTTGCTTAATTTGTTGTGACAAAGTGTCTGAGATACCTTTGCTACATAAAAATGCAGTCAAAATTATTCTGACATCTTAAATAAGTGAATAGAAGAATAAATAAATATCTCAAGTGCCATGTGCAAAATAGGCCCCATGAGTGTTCATCCCCTTCCTTTTCTTGCCCCTAAAGAATAGTTATTACATCTCTGCATCTCAATGACCAAACTGAGATGTGCAAAGATATGAAAAATCCTTTGTGCCTCCGTGTGCACGGCCCTGCAAAATCTGACAGTACCCAGGCTTCCAGAGTTTCCTGCCTTTGTCTTAAAGGGAATGGGCTGAGAGAAGAGCCACCAGTTTGCCCCAAAGCAGAACCAGAAACTTGGATGCTTTAGCCAAATGTGAAGTAAAAGGTTTGGGTGGGCTCCTGGGGCATTTGCCCTAGAAATAATTCTCATCCAATAATTCTGAGGTTTAAGGTGACCTTTGTGCAAAGAAATATTCATTATCCAAAAAGTCTCACCCAAAATTATAACTCCAATTTGAGAGGTTTAAGGTCAAAGAAGGGTCAAGTGGCAATGCAGGGGGTTCATTTCCAGAGTCAACAGCCCAGACGATCTGGGTTCCCTTATAACTAATAGGTCCTCGGTTGACTGCATTTTGCATCTAATTAACCAGGTAAATGTAAAACCTCTTTAGTCTCTGCTATCTTGGCGCAGTTGTCTCCAGAAAGATTCTGAACTTGGAAAAGGGAGACATAAAAACAGGAATGTAAGAAACAAACATCTAGGAAGCAGCTAATATGTTTCTGGAACTGCTGTAGATATTGAACACAGATCTATTTAAAATTCAAAACATCTTGTGAGATAGATTAGATTACCCCCATTTTACAGATGACTCAGAAAGATTAAGTGAATGTTTCACAGGGTTTAATGGCAAGACCAGAAAGGAAACTTAGATTGTCTTTCTCCAAACCCCATTCTCTCCTAACACAACACACCCAATGCAACACATGCATTCACACACACACACCACACACACTTCTCTTTTCCGTACTGTAACTGCTTACCCAATCAGACCATGTTATATTGGGTGTTTTACAGTCACAATATTTTATGTTTTATATTCTCAAGAAGAATAAAAAACACAATTGCTATGGAAGGCTATCACTCTGTCATATAACTCATGGATATGAAATTCTCAGAAAATCACTTGGATATTGTTTTTGGAGGTCTTTGAGTTCATATTCCTAACATTATGCCAAAAGTCAGGCACTATTCCACAGGCTGTGTGAGACATGGAGCCAGACACTGACAGGGGACCGGATCCCTAATCTCTGCTCTTCTCCAGAAGTCGACAGCCTGTTAGAGGACTGTGGCAAAATACACTCCACTATTCTTACTTTACCTTCTTCACAGATACTGTTAGAACTTCAGAGTTCCCGAGAGAGCATGAGCACAAACACTTCAAATTACAGATGCAGAAACTGCAGACAGAGGAAAGAAACTCTTCTTAACATCACTCAATATATCAGTAGAAGATTCTAACTTGTCCTCCATGCCTCTCCCACTCCTTGGCTTGACAAACAAACCAGCCTATCAGATGTGTTTCTAAACAGCTGTACTGAGAGGCAATTTATATCACATTGCATTGAATTGTTTTAAGTGTATTTTTTCAATGACTTTTTGATGATTTATGAAGTTGTCCAATTATCATCAGTATTTAATTTTACAACATTCCTATGAACCCAAAAATAGAAATCTTGAACCCATCTGTAGTTACTCCTCACTCCTACCCTAGGCCCATGCAACTACTAAACTACTTTCTATCTCTAGATTTGTCTGTTCTGGATATTTTTATATCTGGACTCATATAATATGTGGTCTCATGTATCTGAATTATTTCATTTAGCATAATATTCTAAAATTCATCCTGATTGTTGCCCATTACCTCGTATCAGCAATTAGTATTTCATTATAGGAATTACCATATTTTATTATCTACTCACCATTAATGGCTATATGAGTGGTTTTAACTTTTCAGCCTATTGTACTTTAACACATATCCCAACTCCAAATGACTAGTAACAGCTTATATAAGTAAAATAAGGATCTTGCATCATGTGTGTTACAGATCTCATGGTTATATCTAGACTCAATGGAAAGAGTGACCTTAACAATGAGTAATACCGGCCATGGTTGAGGGAATTGAGAATTGTGGCATGCATGCAAGTATGATGACACCTTTTCCAAAAAGGGGTCTTCTTATTCTAAGTGAAATAGTTACATTTCCCCCAAGAAAAGAGTTAACAGAAGGCAAGATGTGGCAACTAGAAAGCGAGAATCACACTCATTTGGGGTGAAGAACAAACCTTTTATGGTACAGTTGATTATTAAGCAATCAGTAGCTGGGGCTTCTTTAGCATATTTTTCTGTAAAGGCAATGGAGCCTCACCATCATGACTCCTTCAGGCCAACTTTTTACCAGGCTCAGGATTGGCACCATTTATGTGGCCAAGGATTGGCAGACTCAGCCACAGTTATGCCCCCAAGTGGCTGATGAGTTAGCATTCCTGGTGATCACATCAACAGTCAAGACTTTCCTTCCTTTCTTTCTCCTTCCTTTTCTTTCTTTCTTTCTTTCTTTCTTTCTTTCTTTCTTTCTTTCTTTCTTTCTTTTGTAAAACTGGAAGGTTTGTTCTCCACTTTCCTCTTGGGAATGGAAGAATAGATTGAACTTCTTCAAAACTCAATGGGTTTGATAGTGTCTTTGTGTTGTTGGCTATGAGAAAGGAGATGAGAATTCAAGTGGGCCTGATGGAAGAAAAAGGAAATTGTGGTTTATGTGAATATGTTCCAAGTTACTTTAGGGGAATGAAAAGAAGACATTGCTGATGTCAGGGGGAAATGGGTAGAAAAATCAAAGTATTCAAAATGGGTGAGGAAGAGGAAGAAAAGGCAGAAATGGATATGTAAAAAGATCAAATAAATTGTAAATGTTAAACTGGTGGTTTTTTTAGATAAACCCAGGCCACAACCATCTTTCTATTGTTCCACACTGGTTTTTTAAAAGAAAATAAATTATTCTAACACTTAAAAATAAGGAGACTTTATGTAAATTTCTGAGTTTTTTAGTAAAGAAAAAAGAAAGAAGGAAATAAAGAGAAGAGGGGACAGAGGGGAGAAGGAGAGACAGAGAAAGAAAGGAAGAAAGGGACAAAGAGAAAGGAAGAAAGGAACAGAGAGAAAGAAAGAAAGAAAGAAAGAAAGAAAGAAAGAAAGAAAGAAAGAAGTCTGGCACCCATTTTCTATGGCACAATAATGACTACTCCCTGTGGATGGGGCATGCGTGCCTCAGTTAGCCATAGCCCCCACCATATCCTATTGTTTATATTTAGCAAGTACACAAGTTTATGGGACCCTTTGTGTCTAAACATCTGAAATAACTATGTCCATCTTGGCTCAGTCATCCCAAACGACCTTCTGGACCCCTGTGCTATTGTCCCACCTTTCAGAGAATAAAATGAAATTCGCAGAGGTTTAGTGACTTGTCCAAGGTCAACAGCAAGGGTCAAAGCTGCTTCTCATCTCAACATAGCTACCGTTTTCTCCAGTATAAGCATACTTTGGCAAGAAGAGGAAAGTAATTGACTAAACATGAAGCATAGGATGGAACAAAAATTAAGGCAAAAACTGGAGCAGAGAGAGAACAGGCTGTTTTTAAAAGAACAGTTCGTTAATTAATTGGAAATGAAGTTACAGCTTGGTCTCTCCCCCAGTGAGGGGCCAATCACAAGCCTCTTTGCCCATGTCTCTAGAAACAAGTCCAGGTCTCCCAGACAGAAAACATTTTTTCCTGGACTCATAAAGACAGCTCTGAGAAAGTTTGGGGAGTTGGCTTAGGAATAAAATAACTTGTTCAAACTCGCAAACATTTCCCAAATGTTTCTTAGAGAAAGAGGCTCCCACCAAGCCTCACTGAATCAGCAAGCTCTCCAGGTGGCTCCAGAAGCTCGGTGTAGGCCACAGTTCCTGTGCGGCAGGATAACCCATCCCTGCCTCAGTGTCTGGAACAGGCCCCAGCACTATCACCTGTCAAGTTTATTAGGGCAGCAGAGGACCCTGTTGCCCATTTCTTTGGTCCTTGCAGAGAACCTGAGAGCTCCCCTGAGGGCCACCACGTGTACAGAAATAGAGAACAGAGAAAACAAGCATTTCTTTTTGCAACTTCAAGATCTATTTCTGGGGTTGAACAGAAGCCATTAAAACATTCCCATGACTCCCTGCCAAGCCCCCAAATTACTAATGACAGACATGCTGGCTCAAAGGGAGTCATTGCTGGCAAATATCCCTTTGGTATCCTGTTAACAGTAACAGCCCTGAGCCTTTGATTGAAAGATCTCGAAGCACAGTGTGAGACTTTAATTGACCCACACAGCCCAAAAAAGCCTGTCTCTAAAAAAGTAATTATCATTATAGCCCTCAGACAGTTTACACAAGGGTTAAATGGGCAATGGAGGCTGAATGATTTCTCCTTGTTTCATATTCTAAGTTGAAAACAAAAGTCTAAATAATGTCATCGTTTGGGGTGAAGTCAGCTGCACAACCTGCTGGGACCATGGGATGGTCAAAGCAGACAGAACCCAAGCCTGGGGAGGCTGGCATGAGCAGAGATGCCTCTGGCTACAGGCCACACACCATGCACAAAGGTGCTGAGCGGAACTTAGTGTAGCCTCAGTGGGAGACCCTTAATAGAATGTGTATGGAGTTCAAAGTCAGAATCCATGATCAGTATCTTGGAAAAAGAGAAGGCTCTATCTCACTTCATGACAGTGTGGCAAGAACTAGAAGTGTTGCCTGGTCCCCAGATAGAAAAGAGTTTCATCCCTGTGGAGAGCTTGAACGTCAGGCATGACATCTGGGGGAGTCACCCACATCTGGGGCCTCAGCTACGTTGGACATGGCAAACCTGTTCCTCTTCCTGTAAATGCCCATCTCAATAAATGGAACCACTCCTCACTCAGGTGTCTCATCAAGGAGCAAGGATTCATCCTTTCCACCACCTTTTGTATTCGATTCCCACGTTTTAATGACATCTCTGCTTCCTGTGACTCATTTGAGACCCCATCACATCTCTGGATTGTTCTAACAGCCACCTGTTGTTTTTGCTTTTAGACTTTCCCAAAGGCAAACAGTTCTTTGTACTACTGTCCACAGGATATTCCTAAAACATAAATATAATCATGGCACTTATAAACTCCCCCCCAAAAAAACCCTTCAACATTCCTTCCACAGGGAAAAGTGCAAAATAAAGTTGCCCACTTAGAATGCCATACCAACAGAACCATATTTCAAAAATAAAGATGAAATAATGTTTCAGATAAATAAATGCTAAAGTAATTTAACACTAGCCAACCTGCAGTACAAGAAATATTAAAAGAATTCCTTCAGATACAAAGAAAAGGATACCAGATGAAAAATTGGATCTACACAATAGAAATAAAAGGAATTTGAAATGGTAAAAGTGAGAGTAAAACACCATTTTTCTTGCTTTTAATATTTTTAAAAAGAGGGAATAAATGGATGTGTGTGATTGTAAGATTTTCACATTATTCATGAGGTGATATGATACTATTTAAAGGTAGACCAAGATTCCTTACAATTGTATATTATATTACCTATCTACTAAAAATAGAAGCAATGAACTGCTAATGAGCCAATAGTGGAACTAATGGAACACTAAGTAATAAATAACACAAAAGAGAACAGAAACACACAAAAAATAAAGAACCAATTGGACAGATAGAAAACAGAGGAAGACCGCAGATTTAAATTTACATCCATATTACATTCAATTTTACTCACATTAACACTTCATTTAGAAGATTGTGAGAGGTTACAAAAATGTAACACCCAAATATGTGATAACTATTCAAAGCCACTTTAAATTTAAAGTCCTAGAGAGATAAGGGAAACTATATACGAAGCAAACACTTGGCAATAGGCCAGAATGTTATATTAATATTATATAACGTAGACTTCAGAATAAACAATATACGTATCAGAATAAGGGGGGCATTCCATAATGAATAACTTGGGAGTACATCCAGAAATCATAGTATTTCCTAAAAGTATATGCAACTAATAACAGAGCTTTAACAATGCATGAAGCAAACATTGGTAGAAATGAAAGGAGAATAAAATAAATCCATTATGATAGCCAGAGATATCAAGATTACTCACCACTAGCCTTAGTTTGTTTGGCTCAATAGATAGAGTATTAGCCTGTGGACTGAAGTGTCCCAGGTTCGATTCCTGTCAAGGCAACATGCCCGGATTTCAGGCTCAATCCCCAGGAGGGGGTGTGTAGGAAGCAGGTGATCAATGATTCCCTCTCATCATTGATATTTCTATCTCTTTCTCTCCCTCTCTCTTCCTGTCTGAAAATCAACAAAAATATATTTATTAAAAATGAATACTCACCAGTAATTATTAGAATAGGTAGGCAAGTAATTATTAGAATAAGTAATAAGGATATAGAAGACTTGAATGACATTATGAATCAATTTGACCTAAATGACATCTATAAAATACTCCATCCAACACCAGGAGAATATACATTCTTTTCAGGCCATAAAACAGGTGTCAATAAGCTCAAATATCTAAAATCATTTAGAGTATATTCTCTGACAGTAAAATTGAGTTATATGCTAAGAGAAAATATACATGAGAAAAAATTCTCAAAATTTTGTAATTGACCAACATTTACATATGCTACTCATAAGTAAAAGAACAAAGCACACGAAAATTTAGAAAATATTTTGAACTGAATGATAAAGATATCAGAAAATATCAATATTTGTGGAAAGCAGATAAAGCAAAGATTATATATTCTGTAATGCTTACTAGTATATTAGAAAACAAAAATAGTAGAAAATGAATTATCTGAGTCTCCAATTAAGACTCTAAAAATGAAGAATAATATAAAACTAAAGTAAATAGAGATAAGTAACAAAGATAAGTGAGGAAGTCAATAAAATAGAAATCAAACAAGCATTAAATAAAAAAATCAATAAAACCAAAGCTTTTTCTTTAGAAAATATTAATAAAAATTGATAGGCTCCTAGATGAACTAACCAAGTAAATAAAAAAAGAAACTACATTTCTAATAATTAAAGTATAGTAAGTACATTACTACATACCTACAGCCATTTAAAAAAATAATATAAGGCAATGTAATAAATTTGTGCTAATAAACTTGATAACTTAGGTAAAATGAATAAATTCTTTGAAAGACACAAATGATCAAAACTAGCTCAAGAAGAAGTAAAAAACTTAAATAGGGTCATATCAAATTTTAGAATAAATTCTTTTTTTTAATTTTTGTTGATTTCAGAGAGGAAGAGAGAGGAACAGAGGGAGATGGAAATATCAATGATGAGAAAGAATCATTGACCAAAGACCTCCTACACATGCCCTACTGGGGATTGAGCCCACATCCCAGGCATATGCCCTTCACTGGAATCAAACTGAGACATTTCAGACCACAGGTTGACACTCTAACTACTAAGCCAAACAGCTAGGGCAGAAGAATAAAATAAACTATTCTTAATTAAAAACATCCTCACAAAATACGTTCCAAGCCAAGAAATCTTCATTGTTCAATTCCATTAAACATTAATTAAATAAATAATAAACATACACAAAGTCTTTTAAAAAGGAAGATTTTTCAAATTATTTTATGAGGCCAATTTCAAACCAGGCAAAGATATTATTCTCAAGCCAGACAAAGATATTATAAGAAAAGCAATCCTCAGATCAAAGGCACAAAAATCATTAATCCTTAGCAAATTATAATCCACTTATGTATAAAAAGGTAGCAAATTATGACAAAGTGGGGTTTAAGGATTAATGGCTGGCTTAAAATTTAAAAATTTTTCACTATACTTAACTATATAACCAAAATAAATAGTAAAAGCACAAGTCGTATTTGAGTATACACATGTGTTCATACATGTGACCTTTTTATGATAGAAACTTTCAGAAATCTAGGAATAAAATAAAATTGCCCCAATGTTAAAAAGATTACATATGAAAATTCTATAACTAATATTACACTCAAGGATGAAAGGATGAATTCTTAATCCCTATGTATTAAGGCAAGAATATCATCTCTCATCATTTCAATACTATTCTGGAAGTAAAGTAAAAGGCATGCAGATTTTAAAGAATTGAAACTGTCTTTATTTTCATACAGCATGATCGTGCACATAGAATATCCTAAGACAACTATTAAAAACGTTATTAAGATTAACAAGTGAATCCAACAAGGTCACAGAACACAAATTCAACATTCAAAAATAAATTTTATGTCTATATATCTGAAAGAAACAATTTAAATGTGAAATTAAAAATTCAATACCATTTACAATAGCACCTTGAAACGTGGAAGACGTAGGGAAAATTTAACAAAATAAGTGCAAGACCTCTAAACTTACAACCACAATACAATATTAAGAGATATTATAGAAGCCCTAAAGAAAATGAGAACTATACCATGTTCATGGATTTGAAAATTCAATATCATTATAATAATTATCCCAAAATTTATCTATAGATTCAACACCATCTCAATCAAAACCCCAACAGGTTATTGTGTAGAAATTGACCAACCATACACTAAAAATGGTAATTTTTACTTTTTCTAAGTTACACAGCAATGACTTTACACCAATCAAGTAATTTTGAATTTTTAAAAGGATACAACAACAATAAAAGTAAACTCATCAGGAAGTTAGAATAACCACGGTATGAAGGTAAGAAAGGTCAGAATAACATTATGAATGTAAGTATTTATGTAAGATAAACTAAACTTTAAAATGGGATGGGGGGAATTACTTTGGGTTAGCAAGATTAGTTTCCTGCCAAGTGGAAATGGAGACTAAAGAGTTAAGCTAATTTCAGTAATAACAAAACTAATAAAGTTACATTTTTGCACAATTGGGTATCTTGCCCATGAACATTGCTATCTTATCCCTCTTCAACTAGGGAGATATCTAAGCCTCACAGTTAAGGCACGAAGAACACTATGTTCTTGGAAGATCTGGCCCCAAGATTATTGTGTGACTATGTGAGAGAGGTTAGGACTAGTGCCTGGGGTCCTACCTCCAGCTTGGAGGCATGAAATCTGGGCTGGAAAGACACAGTGATGACGGAAAAAGGAAGGTCTGACAATGAAATTCATATTGATGTGGGTCATTTAAAGGACCTCCATTTCCCAATAGTCTTTGGTCTGACATTCCCTATATTTTTGCCCGAACTCTTTGATGGTGGCATGGGTCATAGTTAAAGGGATAGATATCATGTTTGAACTTGGCACTAAATAAATATATACTTCTTTTTGATTGCTACTACAGTGATTAATAAGAAAAATCTCTAAACCTAGCCTAATGATAGGTTCATGCATGGGAAGTACTTAGAATAATGTAGCACTTCATATGTGTTGGCCATTATTATTTTTATTTATATTAAAATAGAAATACCATACTTCAACTCTCAAGGTGTCTGGCCAGCTTCTCTAGTGCTTCAGCCAAAATAGTCCCATCAATGCCCTGAGAAGGTGGTTGAGCCTCAAATTGCTCTTGCTGGGCTAAACTCAGGGTACCCTGCACCCAGAGCAGGTCTGTCTGTGGCCCCCCAGACAGTCATCCTATGTGGTGGGGAGTGGGTTTTGACTCAGGCCTGCTTTGCACTCAGGCACCTTGTTTAGAACTGACATCCCATCCTGACCTCGAGCCCACTTGGCTTGGGCCCTGACACCTGTCCAGCCTCAGCGGCCTCTTGCCACACATTGATGCCATTCCTCAAACCGGGCAGCCTGCCCGGAGCCTGACCTAGCTTGACTGCCACTCCTAGGAGACCCCTGCTGTCCTCTTCAACCTCCAGATCAGACCTCTTTAGGCTTTCTTTCCAGACTGGCTCAAGTCCTGGTTACCATGCCCCTTTCTCATCAACCAACACCAGCCCTGTCCCATCCCGGCAGCCTAAGCTGCTGGATTCCCAACTGACCCCATTCAAGATTGAGATTGGGGACCTTAGAATTCCAAGCTCCCTTTATAGATGAGGACCCATGGTTCAGGGAGGGGAAATACATTCTTCCGTGTCACGCCCCAAGTATGTGACAGATGCTGGATAAATCCCAGCCCCTGAGAAACATTTGCTTTGGAATACAGTTATGTATCCAAACAGCTATGGCTTAAATTTCCTCAGCTTGTCCTCATGCAACCTGTGAGAGGGCTTCTTTCTGAATCCATTCTGAGCAGGTAATTCCTTCTCTTAAAACTAACTCAGTCCTCAGATGTAAACACCTCTTCTGTACTCTAACTTCAGGAATTGTCAAATGTTGTGGTCTGTTGTAGCCTGCGGGGACTGAACAGTCATTAGAGTCCTTGAAGCAGAAAAATTATTAAATGCTTCCCTTGGTTTTCTGGGAGTTGGTGAAGCAGGTACAAGACCAATTGTGGCAATTCCCCACATTCCGTGGGCTTTTGGACAGAGCCTATTAATTGATATACTGAGATATTTACACATTTATATGAGTCCTCGTGGTTACTACAGAACAGGGTGGCGATGCACCAAACACACAGAAAGCCCTGGGTGTTCAGCAGTGGGGGGAGGTCCCTCAGTATTCCAATCTGTGTGGCTAGATGATGTTCCCAACCCTGAGCATTTCCATACCTGGCTGTGCACTGATTTGGGACAAAATAAAGCAAATTGGAATAATTTTGAGTCCCAGCTTCTCTATCTATTGGCAAGTGATTTTCAAATCACATTAGCCCTGTGAACTATAGTGTCTTGCTCTTAAAATAGTTTTAAGAGAAGAAGGGAAAGACTAACTCTGTCTTGCTTTACACACAGAATTAAACCACCTAGCGTGACCAATTATGCAAAGGTGCTTTGCACATTGTAGAAATGCAGCAAAAATGTTCAGGTAGCGTAGATCCTCCAAGGATAACAAAAAATAGAGGGATAGAGAGTGTGATGCAGGGTGGGAAGTTGGAATACACTGTATGAAATGTTGGGTCTCCTCATCTATAAACTGGAAGCAAGATGAGGGTCACTTTAGAAGGATGTTGTACGGTTCAGAAGATCATGGTGGGCATATTGTGACTATCTTAAAATACGATTCATGTTTTAAAAGCAAGAAGTATAGAACATACCTTATCACTCCCACTAATCTTGGGAGATGCGTTTACTGCAACACTCAAATGATGAGGCAAAGTCCTTCCAGGGATTCAGCCATGATTTTGAGACAAGATTCTAAGATCCCAATGTGTCTTTTTAGAGCCCTTAGGTCAACTGAAAGGAAGGAACCGGCAAGCAATTACCAGAAAGACTCAGTTACACATGAAGAAGACTTCCTACCTTCGGTTTACAGAGTTCAGCAGACCAGCCTCTTCCCAGTTCCCATCACACCTCCCATCAAGGATGCTATCTTGAACCCCCGAACCCCTGAACCACCCTAAAGACATCAAGTTTCCTCAAAGTCTGAAGCCAATGTGGAGAGATGGAGAGGTCCCTTGTCATGCCTCATAAGGTGGAATTTTCTAGGTTAACATGGCCTGGTGCCTAAATGATTAGCCCTGGGTGTATTTCCCTCCTTCGGGGGATACTAGGCCTACCCTCAGGGACATAGATTTACCAAATACACCTGAAGAATGATTATCAACTCTCTGCAGCATAGAATATCAATGCTCGGTGAAGGAACTAGAGAAAGCAGTTTCCCCAGAGAAGCACCATTATGATATAAGAAGCTAGGATCACTATTAGGTATTCCCTATTGTCCCGTAAGAAACAAAAGTGGCAGAGAATAACTCCATAGAGAGAAATTCTACATCTCAACAAAGATATAAATGGGAGGGAGGAATGTTAGAACCATAAAGCTAGCGAAATAGGGAATCAGCTCTCTAATTTAGGGGTAAGCTGCATGAATGCCACCTGAGTGAGGACAGCCAGTAGAGAGAAAGAGGACTGTGAGGAGACAGAGCTCTATGGAAGGATCGTCCTCGCATTGTGAGAAATCCTGCATTTCACTTCACTCCCCACCTCCCTGGCCAGGCCTGCCAGTCTATGCATATATGTATGTATGTGTGTGTATGTCTGTCTTTACAGCTTAGACAAGATAAAGGGAGAAAAGCGCTCCTGCCACAGGCCTTTACCTGCATCCGCATAGCATTCATAATAATGACCCTGTCACTCATCAAAGATACTCTACGGGCCGGCCTTGCCAGGCCTCAACAGCTCTCTGATCCCGCAGCCAGCGTGGTTGTAATTGCGAACACCCTGCCCCCAGGAAGTGTCAGCTGATGGGAAGACACTGGGGTTTTTCTGGTTGGTGTCTGTAAATGCAAGTTCAAGGGGACTTTTTAACATCAGAAGCAGAAATGTAAGTCAAGAGACAGGTCCCCTGCGCCCTGTAGAAGATCACAGTAAAGATAAGAAGTGGGAGGCGATGGCTCTGAAGGTGGGAAAAATAATTTGAAAGCAGCATAACAGACACAGGGTAATTACAGCTCAGACGCGGTGCGGGCAAGAGGCCCTTGCTTTGGGGAAAATAAGTGAGCAGACTGAGCTGGGAGGAGAGGCCTGGCTCTCCTGAGCTGGGTGAAAAGTCAGAGCTGACTTGCTAATAGGAAGGCAGGGGATTGGGGGGGAATGATCCCCCAAATGTCCTTTCGTACTTAATGATTTTGTGAGCCAAGTTAAGTGTGGGTTTTTATCAACTTCTCTCTATTTCTCTTTAGGGCAGTGGTTGGCAAACTGCGCTGCGGTTTGCCGCTCTGTTGACTAATGAGTTTGCCGACCACTGGGATAGGGGCTTAATCACAAAGAACAGCAACAGCCTCTAATTATTGGAATCGAGAGTCTAGGTCAGTGGTCAGCAAATTCATTAGTCAACAGAGTGGCAAACAGCGGCTCTCGAGCCGCTGTTTGCCGACCACTGCTTTAGGGGAACAGTGTGTGTGAGTGTATGTGGTGTGTGTGTGTGTGTGTGTGTGTGTGTGTGTGTGTGTGTGTGTTGAGATGATAGAAGGGACATGAAGATTTGGGGAAAGGGAACAAGAAAGAGACATTGAAAATGCTACATACTGTCTGATCCAACTATGTGACATTAGAGAAATGACAACACTGTGGAGACAGTAAGAGATCCGTTGTCGCCATAGGTTTGAGGAGTGGGATGAATAGGTGGAGCACTGGGGAGTTTAAGGAGTGGAACTCCTCCATGTGATACCATAGCAGTGGATACATGACATTATACATTTTTCAAAACCCATAGAATGAATAATACAAAGAGTGAACCCACATGTAAACTATAGGTTTTAATAACCACCACAACAATTTTATATTCGTTTATCAATTGTAAGAGATGTACCACAGATTTTGCTGCATGGTAAGGGAGAAGAGTCTATGAGAACTGTATGTCCTTTCTATAAATCTCAATTTTTCTATAACCTAAAACTGCTTTCAAAATAAAGACTATTAGTGAGAGAGAGAGAGAGAGAGAGAGAGAGAGAGAGAGAGAGAGGAGTCTGTGGGTGAGAATGTTGGACATAAACATTTAAATAGTCATTCTCCATTGAGACAAAACCTTGGCAACTTTATAACTAGAGAAAAGCTGAACATTATAGAATCCAGGAAATACCCTCCAAGTAAAAAAAAAAAAACTGGAAGTATCTGAAATTCAAGTTGGCATAATTGGATTTCACTAAAGTCCAGACAACAGCTAAAATCTTCATACCCCAGCATAGAAAAAGAAAGGGAGCTTCACCAGGACATTACATGGATTGGGCCATGTGACTTTCTTGGGTCAATGGAAGAGAACAGATGTGCTGTTTTCCATGTCTCAGAAGGTCTATCAGTCTTGCAGGTTTCTGCTTTCTGCCCCAGGAACAACATGCCATATGGGAGGCTCACAGCCTGGGTCCTGGAAGGAGAAAACACAGGGACAGAGCCACAGCAATCAACCTATAGCTGAGTGACAAAAGTTTGTTGTAAGTCAATGAGATCTTGGAGATGGGGGATGTTTGTTACTTCAGCCAAACTGACTAACACACTTGGTGTTTTACAAATGAGGAACTGAAGCTGAAAGACATCTTTTCCCAGCTCATACAACTTGTAGTGGTGAAGCCTGGATTTAGTCTGCACCATTTTTAACTAGCATTTCAAAATCTCCCTGCAAAGCCCCAAGAGTTTAAAGTGACTCACATAAGGCCAGTTCCTGGGCAGGAAAGCAGACCACTGTCTCTGGAGCTGCATTCCTTCCATGGTTCCCAGGGCTTCTCCATTTTTCAGAACCCTGACAGAGCCCTGCACTCTCCGTGAATTTCTCTTGGCTTCTCCCAGGTTAGTGTCCCTTTCCCTCCTCCTGTGCCTCTTCTTTAGAAGCTTGGTGATGGATGCTTGTGCTTAGAAAACAGAAACGAATCAATATGGTATTATACACAGAAGAACTATACACTAAACAACCAATTACTTGAGTGTGAGGTAAATAAATATTTGAACTTAACAGGAGCAGATTACAATTTATAACACATACTTTGTTACTTTCATGGTCAGAAAATACAATCTCTAACACTACTGCTGTTCAGAGCCATCATCTCTTTTCTAGCATTCTGTAGCAACCTAACAAGCTCTCTCTCTGCTCCCACTGTTCCCCTACAGACCATTTTCCACTCTGCAGTTAGGGTAAGTTTCTAAAAATGATCATGGCATTCCTTGGCTTAAAACCTCTTGATGTCTCTCACAGCTCTCGGAACCTACCAAATCCTAAATGGCCTGGCTCCTGTCAACCTCTCCCCATTCATCTCACAGTGCCTTGTTCATTATGCGCCAGACATAATGACACCCTTTTAGTCATCAAATAGGCCAAGCTGTATTTTCCCCAGTTTACAGCCTTTCCATATGGGATTCTTTCTCTCTTGAAAACTTCCATCTTGTCTTTAGGGTCTTGGTTCAAGTGTCAGAAATGATGCTTATATACAGGGTTTACCAAATCCTTTTTTCATGTTTCTCTTCTGAGTCACCCAGGAAACTTTCCAACCTACTTGTGATTAGGTGTGATCACATGACTAGTTCTGGGCCATTTGATGTGAAGTTGAAGAGCCTCCATCTTCAACTACTGCAGATCCTGACCACACCATCCACTCATAACTCTACCATGGCTCTGTCTTTGGTTCATTTATAACATTTGTTCTATTTGACGTTATCTTCTGAATTCAGGGTCACCAGATCATTTCCTTTCTTCCATGCTAGACTCCAAGCTCTAAGAGGGGAGGACTTCCATCTATCTTCTTCATAATTGCATCAATCTCAGCATTCAGCATAGAGTCAAGCTATAATAGATGCTCTAGTAATATGTCTGGACTATATAAACATATAAATGAGGGAATAAGTGAATCGAACTCTTTTGAAAACAAAACAAGTTAATTGACAAAAGCTGTTAGCACAGTCCCTGATAAAGTGTAAGCACTCATCAAATATACATAATTATAAGCTTGAGAAATTGAGCTGGAGGAATTTGCTTTCATTTGTGTACTATGGAGGGGAAAGGAACAGGGATGAGGCTAAGGATTGGGAACAGAGGTCTATGAGAAGAAAGCTGAGCCTTAAACATCAAAAGCACACACATAGACAGAACAGAAATGGCCAGGGAGAGCAGTCCCTGGGAAGAGGCAAACTGAGTGTAAAAACCGACTCCTCTCTTGACTCAGAACTTTTCTTCCTAACAGCAACATAGCACTAATTGTTAAAAAGGGTCATATGAGCCAGTCCAAGACATCATCCACCTTCTGCTTTGGTAGCACAGAGCCCTTTATAAGAGTTATTCCATACATTTCATATATTCAACATGCACTCACTGAGCTAAGGCTAGGTGTCAGAATTTGGATGAGTTTTGCAATTTAAAAAAATGAGTAAATCTCCATCCTTATCATCAATAATTCAAGAGGGAGAGACAGATACGGAAACAAATTATTAAAATATGACCAGTAGTATGACAGAGGTATGGGCAAGAGGATACAGGAGTACAGAAGACAGAAAAAGTATCTCTGTCTATGAGTTCATGAGAACCTCTCTATTGGACCTAAAAAAAAGTTTAACTTTTTAGGTAGACATAGTGGGAAAGGCACTGATCTTAGGAAGAGAAAGAATTTCTGGGCATTGACTGATATAAGTTGAGTATATCTTAAGTGTATTGAAATGCATGGTCTTGCCTTTTCATTTAAAAGACATGGAAAAGAAACAATAAAAATTTCATCTACTGGTAAAAACAAAAAAGATTTATTGATTGTTTTTTGGAAATTTTGACTTACTTGTTCAAGCTGAAAATAGAGATAATTTCTGAACTGCAATCTTGTTTGGGTTCTTTTTTAAATGTATTGCTCAAGCAATGTTATACCAGCCAAACAGAAATCACAAAATTAGAAAAGAATGACCCAGAATACCACCACCCTAAGAACCACGTGTTCATACTTCCATGTTTCCTTCAAGGCTTCACTTTGATGGCCCATCCCTCTCTCAGGGGACCTCACAAGTGGAAACAAGATTGGACTGCATTTTAACCATGGCAGAACACTGCCGGGGCCCCTGAGGAGATTCATGGAATGCGTGTCCCTTGAGCACATACATAGAGATTGATTATGTATAAACCTGCCTTAGAAAGGTTGTCCATTGTACACTTTTCAAGTTATAGATTTCTATAATACAGAGAGTCAGTGTAAATCTCTAGTTCATACATTTTTAAAACTTGGATTCTGAGACATATGGCCCTCCTAGTTCATTGGTTGTGGAGGTGGGGATCCTTGAAGGGTCTTCAGGAATCCAGGAGTGACATGAAATTGTGCGACAACATTTTGTAAGCACACAAGTTCATTTTCTGGAGAGAGAGTCCCCTGTTTATCATAGTGTGGCAGTGTGATTTAAGTCTGACTTTTTTTTAGTTGTTTTCTATTTATTCCCTAGACCACATTGGATCAGCATGTTTCTTAACTTATTGTTTTGAGGCTGGGCTTTATATGAACAATGCTGACCCCTGGCTCTTGGCAGAAGACTGAGCTCTTTCCTAGAAAGTCCTTTAGAAAGTCCCTCTGTTTCTACTTCCAAAACACATCTCAAATGTGTCTCATGTTTCCATCTTTATCACCCAACCCTTGGCCGGACCACCATCATCATCTCTTATCAGAATAAATGCAACAGGTCTCTTGTTCTACTTTCCCTGCTGCAATCTAATTTTCAGAGTACCTTGACTTCATTTAATGTAGAAAATTATTTCAGACTGAAAATTCTCCAATGTTTTCTCCTTCGCCTTCAATGTAACCCAAGTTCCTCAGTGTGGCACATAAGCCCTAGATTTCCCATCTCCTTTCCATTTCTACAACCTTATCTGATACCACCTTCCTCCTCACTCAGGAGGCTCCAACCAGGATGGAGTGATTTCTGTTCCTGAACTTGCCCAGCTATTTCTCACCTCAAGGCCACATCCATGTTGTTCTAGCTTCTGGAATGCCTTTTTCTTCTCTTTACATGGTTAGTTCCTTGCCACTACTTAGGTATGTTTCAACTGAAAAATATCTCCCCTACAGATAAATCTTTACTGGCCATCCTATCTTGGTAGAGTCCCAACCTCATCACATTTACTTTTGTGTTATTTGTCACATTAGAAAGAAAGGGAGAAAGAGAGAAAGAGAGAAAGAAAAGAAAGAAAGAAAGAAAGAAAGAAAGAAAGAAAGAAAGAAAGAAAGAAAGAGAGAAAGAAAGAGAGAAAGAGAGAGAGAGAGAGAGAGAGAGAGAGAGAGAGAGAGAGAGAGAGAAAAGAAAAGAAAGACATAACTATTGTCATGCTCCATATTTATGTGTAGAACCAAAGTTACCACCCCAGTATGGTAAGGTCTCAGGTATGCTAGGATGGCAATCGTGGCCAGGTGTGGAATGTTAGTCAGTGAGAGTTGAGAAGGATGTGCTGAGGATAATTAGAAGCTGTCTATTAGAGGGTGTGCCTACAATCCAAACCACTTGATCCTCAAGGGCTTGGTGTGCCTGGGTTTAATTAAAGACAACCTCTGCAGCTTGGGAGACAGGGGAATGGGGTGAGTGGGAAGGGAGGAGGGTCTTCAGCCTGCGTATAGCACACCAAGGGTTTAGCAGGAAAATTTGGGAGGTCTTTGGGGCATTTCCTTGATAAACCTGAGATTAGTTTCAAAAGAGCAAAATAACAATTGGGGTGAGGTGTGGGTGGTGATGACCTAATAGTCTCTTAGGATTCACCACAAATGGTACAGGAATAAGAGGGACACAGGGTCACCTGGACCTCTTCTTCTAGCCATCTTGACAAACCAACACACCTCCCAGTGGAACCTGTGAGGATCGCCACCTTTTATTCCTTACCTCCTCCCTGCCAGTCCTATCAATGCCAGACTCAAAGCCCCAACTCTGCCTGTGTCTAATTCCTGCCCTTACTTGAGAAAACTGAAGGACATGTTTTCATGAGGTCCAGGCTACCTTAGCCCAGCTTGATATGCTCCTGCCTTTGGTTCTCTCGTGAGATGGGAGTGGTCTACTAATCAGACTCTGTTCCTTGGGGTCAAACTACCTTTGTCCTGCCATCTAAAATCTAATCAGGTGTGGTCATGTCTGAAAGGAAGAATTTAGGGCTTAGTTCCTATTAACTTTTATAACTTTATACCTAGGGAGGCAATATAATTTACTGGATAAAAACATGGGCTCTTGATCTTAACTGAAACCCCAGCAATTCCACTGAACGGCAACTTTACCAAAGTGACTTCTCCTTTCTGAACCTCAGTTTCATATCTATAAAATGGGTGTGCATAGTCCCTTCCTCATATAAGGGTTAAGTGCTCTGATGCCATTGGTGCCTTCAAGGAGCTCAATTAGATTTCCAGCTCTTACCATCAGCATCTCAATGCTGAAGGGTCAATTTGTTTTTAAAATTTGGCCAAAATTGCAGGAAGTTTTATTTTGTGTGTGTTCCTGTGTACACACACACACACACACACACACACACACATACACACACACATGCACACACATGGGTACACAGAATTCCAGAAGTCCTAGGGAAAGACATCCCCAGAGCAGGCTTCAGCCAGTGAAGTGAGGCATCTGGTGTATAAATACCCCAGCTCCCCATGTGGGATGTTTTACATAGTGTTCTGGAGCTTCCCCGCAGGAGGAAGCTTCAGTTGCCCTGCTATGATAGCTGGCTTGATACCACACTCTTTATTGCTGCCCTCGCTTCGTCTATCTTTTCGTTTATCTGTGTTCAGCTTCCCAGATAAACTAGTTGCTCTGGAATCTTGGTCTTGGGGTCTGCTTCAGGGAGATCCCACCTGAACACAAAATTCTCAGCACAGTGCCAGTTTCTTTATAAACCCTCAGTATTAAACGTCTCAGCTCTGATTGTTACAAGAGACACCTGACCTCACTCCGTGCCACCAAAACAGCACCCAGACACAGTGCTCATCAGAGTGAATAATCAATCTGAGCCTGCCAGCAAATCCCAGTTCTGCCTGCATGTACCACCAGACAGACTGCCTCCTTATACTGTGAGCTCAGAGCCTGTGGAGGAACCCACCAAGCTGCTCCTTCCGGGCACAACCCTCCAGCCTCCAAGGAAGCCCATTGCAGGCCTGTGAATAAAACCACAGCTGCCCTGCCCTGGCTGGCCAGAACAGGTCTGTCCAGTTGTTGCTCCTTTGGTCCAGATGCCAATCAAAGGCAAAGCCAGAGAATTTTGTTCAACATTTGGATTAATAGCTGCATCTGGGCACAAATGACGCCCATGAATCTGTCTGTACATCTCCCTTTGCCCCTTGCCCATTCTGCATCCTCAGAAGTCACTCCCTATAATTTTATCTCCCATAAAGAAAATTGCAGAAGGTATCACCACCAAAGACCCTTCAATTCCCCAAACCCTACAAACTCTGAGCCCAGCCCAGCTATCCTGGGAGCACACTATTCTCCCAGCAAAGTCTGGTTCTGGGCTGAGCACATGCAGACATAGGCTCTATAGAATCACGTATGTTCTTGGCTAACTCCAGCCTCAGGTCTTATGGATTCCCCCAGTGTTCATGGAAACTCTTTGAGCCAACTGGCTGCTTCCTGGCTGCCATGAGTATTTTTAACTATGAGGGCAGGGATTTTTCCACAGAAAAAATGCAAAGACTTAAGTAATGAAACATGTTTTAATTCCTCTATAGTCGGAAGACATCTTTGCTTTAGTTCTGTTTGTGAAAACACTCCTGATGCTACACTTTCCTGAAAATCCCCTTTCATAGCCTGATTTCAGATTCTCACCACTCAAAGAGTGCACCTTGTCCATTTCTTCATCTCTCCTACATATTGGTAACATCAATTAAAATTGACCATTTTTACATTTACTTTATGGTTGGAAGTATTACAGATGTTCCCCCTTGTCCCCCCTCCCATTGACCCACTCAACCTCACACCCACCCTCTCCCCTCCAGGCCTGCACCACACTATTGTCTGTGTCCATGGGTTATACATATATGCATATAAATTCTTTGGTTAATCTCCTTCTACTCACATAAAGTTAGCATCTAGTGCATGTTTAGCAATGCTTGACATATTGTATAGTCAATTGGAGAGGAAGCTCTGGAGTCATATTACCTACTTCAAAACCTAATCTTGCCTCTTCCTCGCTCTGGAATCTTGGACAGATTAGTTAACTTCTCTGATGCTGTTTTAAAGCCTGGTATCTGGTCTTTGACTCCTCTCTCATTGAGGTATGTCTCTTTCCCACAAGTCTGAGGACTTGGGTCTGCTTGAACATATACAATTCAGTAGAAATGACACTGAGTGACTTCCAGGGATAGATCATGAAAGGCCATGCAACTTATTCCTGGTTCTCTAGCAACACTCACCCTTGGATTCACCACATAAGAAGGCTGAGTCCTGAGACCACCATGCTGGTGTGACTATGGGAGATGCCCCAGTCTACCACGCCAGCCAAGCCCAGTCTGAGGCCAACCCAACCTGAACCCCAGGCATGAGAATGAAGAAACCATCTTGGAAGTGGATCCTCCAGCTCAACTGTTACCAACCTCATTTGTTCAAGTTACTTCAGACATTCCTAAAACCCCAGGCTCTGTGCCTTTCCAAATCCCTGACTCACAAAATCTCAGAGCTTACTAAAATGGATATTGTCTCATGCTACTGAGTTATGTGTGCTAGTTTGTTACACGGCAACAGCTAACCAGAACATTCCCTAAACCTCAGTTTACTCATCTGTAAAATTGTGCCACTAATGTTGCCTGCCTTGTAGAGCTTTTATGAGCAGGAGCTGATCACCCTGCTTCTGGCACTTCATAACCACTCAAATGCTAGTGATCATTATTATCATCCCCTTCACTGGTTCATTAATTGAAGAACACATGGGCTAAATAAATTTGATGAAATTCCCCCAGTTGTTTTTTGTGTAAACTGTCTCTTCTAATTAGATGAATTAGAGATATTTATGAAAAATATTTATGAAAAAGAAATGTTATGAAAAAGCTGTAGAATGTGATTAGGTCTTTAGAAGGTGCTAATACAGATTAGGGAAACGTATTTGCGGTGTGGGGTGGTAACGTGTATCTGCAACCTTATGTTTTACATTCTCCCCATGCATTAGCTTGCAAATTGATTGATGTAGACCTAACAAGAGGCAACGGGATCATGTGGATATACATACACACATACACTCACAGAGCAACTGCACATGTGAAGAACCAGAGTGGTAACTGACACTCCCATTAGGGAACACTTCATTGTTCCCTTTTGAGCCTAAATGCTTTTATTCTCTCGTCCACAGATCGATAGGGCTGGCAGGTAAGTGTCTGTCTGCCGCATCAGTACAGTGAGACCCCAGCGGGTCAGAAGGCCTCAGCCCCTCCTGGGGGCCCACAGGCCCAGCCACGCCAAGCAGGTGTCTGAGATGCAGGCTAGACCACACTTGAGCACTGAGCCGTCAGCGTACAAAATCAGATCTGATCGGGCCTGTGGAAGATAAATGAGCTGGAGTCCCCCAGCCCCAGATTTGGTCATCTCTTTATGAGCTCTGAAGGGCCTATTAGCAGCTCTGATGAGTACTGGGGGAGATGAAGTCTGCTTCGAACAACGTTAGCCAACAGAATCAAATCACTCCCAGTCCCCCAGGGAGAAGGAGACCGGCTGGCTTTCAGACAAGGTTGCCTCTCAGCTCCCTCGCCCAGAAGGTTTATATGAACACTTAGTGAGGAGAGGAGTGGGATGGCGAGGAGAGTAAGCACTTTTTTCCAGTGCAATCGCCTAAGAATTTCCTCATATATCTAATAGCTTCTCCTCCGGCAATTTGATGGCCCTGCGTAGACAGGTGTGCTCTCATTTCCCCTCTCAGAGTCTACTTAGGAGGGGCTGAGGGGCTGTCACCATCTGGAGAGGCTGGCTGAAGTCAGCTCCCTTGTCACCCTGCTTGAGTCCTGTGCCCCACCTCATGCAGCCCTCAGGGTGCCAGATCCATGGTGGGGGGCAGGAGGGCACATTGCAGGGATCAGAATTCCAGATCTTGGTCACTGGGAGACTGTGGGACATTATTCCTCTCCTGCCACAGTTCACACTTCAGTAAAATGGGACAGCTAGTGCCATGGCAATGTGACTGTCATGAGGATTAAATGGAATCATGTGTATACAGCTGATGAGGTTCTCATTGAAGGTCTCTTTTTTCCCTGTCCTCTCAGCCAGTGTTTCAGGCTGGGTCTAAGCAAGGGGCATCTGGAGGAGACAAACTGTTGCCCCAAGGCCTATTGGAGAGATGAAAAGGAAGATAACTAATTCTAGGGTGAGATTTGGGGAGAAAGAAGCACCTTCTGATGAAAAGAAGAGCTCAGATTAGTACATATGTTGCCTCTACCCCACATCTCTGGGTCACATGCTGTAGACCAAAGAAGGCATAGGTATGAATCCAGCTGTGTGATGGTCACTTGCCCTCTCTGATCCTCAGTTTCTATCTCTATAGAATAAAAACAATATGAATATGTACTTAACATTTATTAATAATAATAATATTTACATTGAAAGACTATCATGAAGAAAATGTGCAAAATACATGACAGAGTAGCTGACACCTAGTTCATGTTCCACAAATTTCCATCACTTTCTCCCTTCTTCTCCTGTTTCTGTCTGAGGAAGGTGGAACTGTGTCTACCTGCCTTGCTCCACACTCTTGCTCCTCGCTCTGTGTCTGTCCCTTTGAACCTTGATTTATTCTTCACCTGCTGGGGACCAATCTGACTCTGCTAGTGGCCCTCTTGCTCAGCAATGCCCCTGGCACCCGATGATTCAGATACACATCTGTTACAATGGTCCTCACATCACCTGCTTGATTGCAAGCTCCCTGAGATCGGGACTACTTTTTATTGATTAAATAACTATTTGTTGAGAGGTCTTAATATTTGCTTTTTAAATCAAGAGGTTGTTATATGCCAAGCACCGTGCCCAGGAATAAGAGAGAGCAGATCATGAGACAGGCAGGGAACCAGCCCTCTTAGGGCTTCAATTCAAAGTGGGTGGGAGACAGGAACTAGAACCAAAATACAAGTAAACAAGAAGATAATGAATGTCTGCAACATGCCTTCCAGCTTGAGAGGAAAAAACTGAAGGAAGCAGCCTTCTGTCGGCAAAGCTTTCAAAGGAGGATGTCACAAAAGACACAAAGGTTGACATCTGATGAGCTCCCATTACAACCTAAAGAATGGAGAAGCACCTTTCCAAATTCCAAGAGGAGAGAATTTCCTCAGGCAAAGGGAACAGAATATGTAAGGGTCCTGAGGCAGGGGAGAGTCCATGTTGAAATACTACAGTTACAGGACCTAGACAGGAGCTGTTTATGGTAAACAGGAGGTGTGGGCAGGGAGAAGGTCATGCAGCATGCGGCTCAGTAGGACAAAATTAGGTATTTAGATGAGAGGTCGACAAACTATAGCCCTGCCCTAGACTGGCCTGCTGTCTATTATTATAAACAAAATTTTATTAGAACACAGTCACACCCATCTATATACATACTGTCTGTGTCTGCTTTCAAGCTACACAATCAGAGTTGAGCAGTTGCGACAGATGCCTCATATCCCACAAAGCCTAAAATATACACTCTCTGGCCCTTTGCAGAAACAGTTCACCGATCCCTGGTTTAGACTGTGCATAAAGAAGCCAGGTTGAAGGTTTTGTAGCTGAGGAGGGATGGGATCTGACAGAACACTCAGAACAGTGCCCAATTCAGACTTGATTCTCAAGTGTGCTTGTTGAACGAGTGAGTGGATACTTAGATGAATAATGTTTCATTATCCACAACTATATAATATTATCCCCTCCGGGAGCACAAATAATCGGGAGTTTTGGGGACTGAGTGGGAGCCGCCCATCCATCCAGGCCAACTCCGTTTTTCACAGTGCTAACAGCTGACGGATACTGAGAAAATTGAATGTTTTATGCAGCTTCAGATTGGAAATAGCAGTGTGGTTTTCACCACAGGGAACCCTCTTAATGTAAATCCAACCCAATTACACACACACAGGCAGGCGCCAAATTTGCAGCTAGACTGAGTTTTGCCCAGAAGCAAATGAGGCACAGCTCAGGGAGGAGGTGGAGGCCGGTTGGGGAGGGTGAGGAGCTGAGGAAGGCACCTCTGCCCTGGGGGCTGCTGCGTATGACTCACATGTGGAGGGTGCTGGGTGGCTCACAGCAACCAGGATAAAAGTAGCTTATGCAAATGGCCAGCAGGCCACATTCTGCAATTGCAAAATCATAAATAGGGGAAATTGCTCCAAAACTGTAACTTTTGGCCTCTGAAGGCCATTCCTCTGTCCAGTTACAGATGACCAAAGTTTTAAGGAAGGTTAGAGACTGGGACTTTTTCCCTAAATTAATGGCAATGAGCTTTGCAAGATACCTGCAAGATAAGGTGAGTGATGATGGGTGTTGGCATGCCAACTAGACTAGATACATGCTTGTATTAGTTTGCTAGAGCTGCCACAACAAACTACCACATACTGAGTGGCTTTCAACAACTTAAATTTATTTTACTACAGGCCTAGAGCCTCGAATTCTAAAATCAAAGTACAGGAGAAGCCATGTTTTCTCTCAAGACTCTATGGGAGGATCTGTCCCCAGGTTCTGGTGGTGGCTGGCAATTCTTGTTCTTAGTCTATAGCTGCATCCCTCCAATATCTACCTCTATCATCACATGGCCTTCTCCCTCTAGGTCTCTGTCCAAAAGTCTCTCGTCTCACTGATTAGGGTAGACCTCATCTGAACTTGATTACATCTGCAAAGACCCTATTTCCTAATAAAGTCAAATGCATGAGTTCTAGTGATTAGGATTTGAATGTGTGTTCTGGGGAGACGCAATTTTCCCCATGATAGAGGGGTAGATTGTAAATTGAGGTCCTGTGGAGGGATCATATGGAAGAAAGAATACAGGGGATGGGATAAGCGTTATTCTCATGAGTAGAAAGGGCACTGGAGAAGCAGGCATGTTCCCACTTGTGTGAAGGTCCTGAGTGTGGGTAATGACAAGTGTCAGACAGACAAGACCTCAGAAGGCTGGATCCCCAAGCCAACACAGGTGAGGAGACCCAAATCACCTGCTTACCACAGATCCTTTTCTCAGCCTTCTCTCTCACCGCCTCTTCAGACAGACACCTCATTCTTCACCTCTTGCCAACTCTGTCTGGGTCTCTGGCATTCAGACGTTGCCCTCTACTCTACCATCCTCCCCAGCCTATAGGAATGCACCCACATCAAAGGCCAATTCTCTTCTTTTCCTTCTGTAGCCTCTGGCGGCCCATGGAAGAGCCAGGTGACGCTCAAAACAACAGCTCACACTGTCTCCCCATTATCAAATGTAGGAAGGGTTCCAGCATTCTTTATAAGTCATTACAATAAAAATGATAATAAACACTGTTTGATCCACCTTTCTGGAGTGAAGATATTTTTCTTCCGTTCTAAGAAAAGCATCTCTCTGTCCAAGAAATGCTTGATTGACAATTTCTCATGCAGCAAAGGAAATAAATTGAGAATCATAGAAATGAAGGCTGTAAATTTCTTGGCTCCTGCAAACATTTGGCAACCAGTGTGGTGGGCATCTACCCTCTGAAATGTTGTACATACAGGTAGCTCCCTGAGAGTCCTGTAACCTAATTTTCATGGAAACTTGCACTCAAAGCTAAGGAATAAAAAAAAAAAACGGGGAGGGGGAGAGCCATCAGCATAAACATATTTGAAATTATAATGTGCCTCCCAGTCACCTGTGTATATTATTAAAATGCAATTTCTGATTCAGAAGGTCAGCTGAGGCCTGAGAGTCTGCATTTCTAACAAGGTGCTATATGATAATGATGCTGGTTCATCGACCACACTTTGAGCATTGAGAGTCTGCATGAGCCTCTTTGAAAGAGATGATCCTGTCTATAATTGTTCACACTGAAGCATGTAGGTTCAACCATGAGTAGGCCAACTGTTATGTCACTCCCTCTTAATCAATAGGAGAAATCACCAAAAAAAGTCAAAAGCCATCTCAGGCCCTCTGAGATTCTATAAAGCTACCCTCACCTTGACTGACAAGTAATGGTTTGTAAACATGTTTATGTTTTCCTTAACTGGCACCCATGTCAACCAAGTTTCTGCCACTACATGTACCTTTAGTAAACCCTATGTTTCTAGGAGAAATAAAGATTTTGTAATTTCACAATGAACCTGATTACTGCAGAAAG
Source organism: Lasiurus cinereus (assembly GCA_011751065.1). Classification (NCBI taxonomy): domain Eukaryota; kingdom Metazoa; phylum Chordata; class Mammalia; order Chiroptera; family Vespertilionidae; genus Lasiurus; species Lasiurus cinereus. Next base: position 44,565,568 of record JAAGEH010000480.1, on the reverse strand, counting down.
TGGGAGAAGGGTGTCATATTGACACTTATGTACATGCAATTGCTCTTAACTTTCACTAAAACCTGACAGGAAATATGAATAAACTGGGGCTCAGAGAAGCTAACTCCTAAATTGGTTTTATGTACAAAAATTATTTCACTGGAACACACTGGCCTTGGTGGTCTCTGTTGATTAGTTTCTCATTGGCTTTTCCTCATTGCTGCACAGGCCTGATTCCTCCTTGTGAGGACCCAAGGTAGAATCAGACAGAAGCAAGTTTACATACCCCCTTTCCCCAAATCTCAGCTTGCTCACATTAAATTAAAATTGGGGATATTCCTAAGATCCATTTCATAGAGCCAATGAAAGAATGAACCATATGAGAAACTGCATGGAGACCACACAGAGAGGGCATTTTAATGACATTCATTTTCCTCTACCCCACCATGGAGTCAAAAAAAGGAAAGAGCAGGAGACACAATCCCCAGTCCTGGGGTCCCAGAAATCCACCATCCAGTCATTTCCTGCATGTGCTAACTTCTTCTCCAGGGCGTCCAGTTATAAGGCTCCACAGCGAACAGGGAGTGGCCAGGGCTGAAATGAAATCGTGACTAACTTCTGAATAAATCATGGGGATGCCAGGATTCGGATATCCACCACCACCACATAACTCCCTGACCTTTTCCGAGTGGGGGTGGAGGAGAACTATCCTATCCACAGATGGAGGGACCCAAGTGTATCAGGGTACCTGAAAATGCTGATTTATTCGACTCCTGCACATGGCATCTTCAATGGTTAATAACTCAGCTCTGGAACTTGGTTTGGAATCTTGGCCCCTTCTAAGCATATGACCCAGGCTACAAGACTCTTTGTGCCTCAGTTTCCTCATTTGTAAACTTCATGAAGTTATTGTAAAGGGCACATAATATAACTCAATACTGCACTCACTGAAGCTCATGGCTCATATTAAGCACTTGATAAATAATATCAATCACCATTTTTTTACATCACTGTCAGTTCTCCCTGCCATTATAGCTCATACCTTTTCCCCATAGCTCCTGTATTTTTCACAGTTGAATTTAGAACCTCAAACACTATTCAATAATCTAATTTCCATTTTTCCCCTCTTCTTTCTCTCAGTAAATACAGAGTCCTAAAGTTTTCTTTTGTATGTGTGTGTATTTAGTATTTGTTTTAATTTAGCAAAAGGCAAATACTAATTTTTTTCAGTTTTATGAAGATATAATGGACATATAAAATCGCGTAAGTATAAAGTTACAACACAATGAGCTAATAGACGTACACCCAGAGCTTTCAAGTGGAAAAGCTACTAGAAATAAATTTCCTTGAGTTCTGGAACAGGTTAATCTTGCATGAAATAACAAGGAAGTCTGATTTTTAAATGATAATTTTACAAAAAGGTGATATGTTCCAAAAACATGGTGTTGGTACAGATGCTAAGATTTTACTTGGACTAAGTAAAAAAAAAAAATTATTAACTAGATATGCTCAATATGGCTACAAAACGGGAAAGTGGCTATAAGACAAACATACTACTCATCTTGGTTTCCATCAGAATCAAAAGAATTGATTCAAATCTTGACCTTACCCCTTCATGGATGGTGTGGCTTTGGACAGGTTATCTGACATTCCAGGTCAAATCTCCTTGTATTTAAGAACAGAGATGCTCTGAATATTCTATGAGAATAATGCATGTAATTTAGATTTAGATACAGAGTAAGGATTAATGGCTTCAAATCTCTCCTTCTCTCCTTCCCCTTCCATTCATATTTGCTGTCCCTCTCTCCCTTACTCTTTCATTTCCCCTTTATGATTTCTTAACACTGGCTAGTCTTCCCATTCTTTTTCCCCTTGCTTACCCTGATGGCTCAACCTTACACAATTTCCACTTGGACAGGATTATTTCAGCCCTTCCCCCAGCAAACATGTGTTGACCCCCAGTTTTGAACCTACAAGATCAGGAAATCTCATAACATTGCAGATGGCATTCCCTAGGCAGCCTTGCACAAAATAAAGTCATGTTGCCAAAGCTTAACCCCTCAAAGTCTCTGCTAGCTATTCTGGAAAACAGATTAGCCATTCAATCACTATCATTGATTGAGAGGCTCCTTCAATGTACCAGTCCCATTCTGGTCATTGAGGATATAGAAATGAATGAAATCATCTTGTGCTGAATATGCACAGGACTAAATTACCTTAGAGGGTAATGGCAGAATTTCTAGGGGAAATCATAGATGAACTAGTCTTAAAATTCATTACAGCAGAGCAGGGATATTTCATGAAAGGCATGAGAACTCCCAAGCATAAAGCATAGAATCCCAGAAGTGTGTGCCTTCTAGTTCCACCAGTCCCTCTTGGAGTGCCTTTTTCCTCCTCACAGACCATCCTGCCCCTTACCCCCATCCCATTTCCTAGAACACCATCTATGCTTTCATCCCATAATCCAGGTCTTACCCCTGATCACCTCTCTCAGCATGAGTTACTTAGCCTATGCCCCAGGGTCTCTGACTTAACTGCCTTATAATCCACCAAGCCAACCCAGTGAATGCCAAAGAATAACCCAAAGGGAATCACCTGGAAAGTTTATAAAAATGGAGTGTCAGGGCTTCACCCACAATTAACTGAATCAGAATAGTGAGGAGGTGACCACTGGAGTATACCTTTTCACATCTCCCAAGGACTCTCCACTGCACACCCAGGATTGAGAACCACAGACCCATCCCTTGCTAAGGGCACACTAGCTGATACCAGCTTATCCATCCTGGGAATTTAGTGAGCACTTTCTATAAACCAGGCATCTCTTTAAAAGTGGTAAATTCTATAAAACAGTTCTTCCTAATAAGTAGATTGAAGTTGGGAAGCAACACAGCTAGCTCTGGTGAGTGCATATCTTTGTGCCCCAGAGATGTGCCGTGTGAGTCCATCTAGTTTGGGCCAAGAGCAGAGAAGAAGGGAAGCTACACAGAGGGAGACGGGCTAGGCAGGCAGGAAGGATGCAGACATTATCCTGAACTTTTATTTCAGCCTGTGGGCCTGTCTTTGATAAATGAGATAGTCAGATAATGGCAGGAAATATTGTTAATAAATCTCTGCCCAATGTGTGTAGGGTGTAGGGCATCTGGCAGAAGGTTCTTGAGTAAGAGAGACTTGGGTTTCAAACAAAGCTGGGCCACTGATTATCTAAGAGACCCTGAGTCAGGTAAGATCTAGACCAAAGGGTATTAACTAAAAGAATGCAAAGAGATACATGCTAGTACCCAGGATACTTCAGGGTTTCAATAGAAGATGATATTGGGCTTCACAGACCCTCACTCTAACATTCACACTCAGCCTCATTTCTGCCTGTGCTCAGAGAACCCCCATGCCAAACCCCATTTGCAGACCCTGATTATCCGCTGTTTCTTCCCTTTGTTGTCCCCTAAAACTAAGACCCACTCAGCAGGAAGGGAAACCACAGACAAGAGGCCCTCATTACTTGAGGATCAGTGTAAACTCTGAGAAATCCCAGAAAACACCTGCATGGCATTGAGTGGGCTTTGAGAACTGGGGACTGAATGAGGGCTGATGAGACATAGCTCTCACCAACTGGCTGCCTCCTGCCTTGCTGTATGGAAACTGTGGTGCTGAGCAATCCTGGCCAAGCGTCTCCCTCGTGAGGGCATGGTTTGCCCCTCGGGGCCATCTTGCCTCTCTCTTCATGTCTAGGAATGAGATGATCCCTGGAATCCAGCTGTGTGGCTGTCAAGAGTCCCAGAGCAGCATGAGAGCTGTAAACTGGGATCCTGGGCCTGAGCCAGCAAGATAAGAATGCCTTCCTCCCCTTTGACCTCCATCAGGCCAGTGCCTCCCTGCTGCGTCTTCCTGACAAAGCTCAGGAACAATGTTCTACCTGCTTTCCCATTGGAAGCTTTTACTTACTCTTATCTCAGGTGGCTGGGCCTCTCTAGTGAGTGTCCACAGCTAGGTGTGGAACCCTGCCAGGTTAATCCAGGCTTGGCCAGTGAGCCTGGAACTCCATCCCTTTGTTAGACAGAGGAAGTGCCTATGGCTCCTTTACTGAGTCACCATCCATCCATTCCCACGAGGCACCTGGCAGCTGACAGAGGAGTAACAACTGGGTATTGTTTCCTGAGCACTTACTGTAGTCCAGGCCCTGAGCAAAGTCCTTGATGTCGTTTATCTCATTTAATCCCTTCTCCACCGGGCAGCCTGAATGAGCTTTTTGAAACACTAAACTGATCATACATCATACAACCTCCTTGTTTAAAGCACTTCGATGAATTCCCAGTGTGCTTGGAATAAAGACCCAAACCCTTAGCTCAGCCCCAGAAGCTGGCCAGGTTCATATGGACCTCATCCTTCTCTCTGCACTCTGAAAACCAGCATTGTCAGCTGGCAGGGGAGTTGGCAGGGCCCGGTGTGGGCTTGTGGCAGAAGTTTGTGGGCTGTCTCCACCTCTGTGGTTGTCATCCAGGGTAGAAAACACGCAGCAACCAATTATTATTCACTGTGACTTCACACTGCACACCAGCACACACACATACCCCTGGCACGTTGGTTTTTAAGCTTCTTCAACATTGCTCAGACTGCAACTTACAGGAAATTCCCAGTGGACTCTTCCAATTAGTAGAGTCCCCTATCTAGGCCTCACTGCTTTGTTGGCTGATGGAAGAACCTACCCTCTGAATTAAAGGGATACATGCAACTTGCTCTGGAGAAAATGCATTGATTTCTCTTCTCATCTGTACAGAAAATTCTTTCCCTTCCCCAGTGTCACCAGCCTCATGAGACAGCCAAACTGATCCATAGTCAATTATTATGCCCATTTAACAGATGAGAAAACTGGAGCTCAGAGGTATGAAGCAACTTGCTCAGGTTATATGGTCAAGAAGCAGAAGCATTGTGATTGAACACGTGCCAGCCTTTGAAGGGAAGATTGGGCCTCACCTGGAGAGGCTCTCCAGAAAGTTGGGGGAAAGGGGACAGGTCTGTGCAACTGAGCCCTGCCCTCCTGCAGAGTGGTGGGGGCTGCAGTGCCCAGAGGCTGAAGATCTGCCTCCCAGGTTTTGCTAAATATGAGAGAGCAGGTTCACTCTTTTTTGTTGTTTTGTTTTTCTGTTCATTTGTTTATTTCTTTGCAACTCTATACTGCCTGGTAGGGTTCTCAACTTCTTCAATATCCCAAATTTTGAGTGTAGTGTTCTGACTTTCCGCCAAAGACCTCCCATACCTAGCTGCACTGGGGTGTGAGTGATACACTGAAAAGGAAGGTAATTTCCGATGTGGATAACTCACAGTCACTCCCAAGGCTACAACCAAGTGCTGTCCTCTCCATCTTCAAGATATTTCCTATATGTCTCTCCCTCCAAGGCATTGCTCAGAGCCCTAGTCCAGACCTTAGGGTCATTTGCCCATCCCTGGCCTCCCTGCCTCCAGCCTCTCCACTCCCAGGCTGCCCTGGGTCCCTCCATACAGAAGCAGGGCCATGTGCATGGTCAAAGGTGCAGCTGCAGCACTCCGTGGTGGCTGAGACCCCACACACTGGACTCACAGGGTCTGAACTGGGTCTTGGCTCCACCATTTACTCATTGAGCAAATTACCTGCTGAAACTCAGTTTCTTTTTCTATCAGTTGAGGACAACTCTGTATTTTTTTCTAATTAGAGTGGTTATGAGAATTAAATGTGTTAATAAGTCTTTAGAATAATGTCATGTATTTAGTATGTACTACTATTCATTTATCTCCCTTTCTAGAGCCTCAGGGGCTATTACTATACTCCCCTCACTACAGAAATTGCTCCTAGTGATAGCTCCCAGACCCCCCTTTCATTCAACCCTCCCGCTCATCTCCAGCTCAAGTCCCCAAAGTGAAACCTTTATAACTGAATCTGCTCTGTCTGCCCAGCGCTGGTGGTTCCTAACAGAGTTGTAGTCATACTTCTGAGGTTCTTATCTCAGGCTCCGCCATTTAGTATTTCTCGGATTATTTCCTCAAGTCCACTAATACTGGGCCCATAGTCTAGCAAGGCCCAAGCCCAGGATCCCCAGACCGCAGATCCCCTCCTCTCCCTAGGGGAGTGATCTACCTCAACCCTTACCCTGCATGCTCTCTCCATCCTCATCTTCCTCATGTGCCCGTGAAATGCCACTCAAGCCCTCAGCCCAGGAGTACTCTGCACCTCTCTCATCTGGGGAACACCTGCCCTCCCTCTCAGATGCAACTCCTTTGCCATCCCCTCCAGGTAACCTCCCTGGCTCCAGAAAGCCAAGATGCTCGTGCTGTTCTCTTTGTATTTAGCATCAATTTGCTTATCATAGTATGATGCAGCTCAACTTCCTTGTTGGGCCTGGGGATCTGAGCCACCAAGGCAGGCTCTTCTGCTTCAGATCAGATGGGTGGGTAGGACGAGGACCAGAAAATGAACTGCACGGAAGGTAGCCCTTTCTGAGCCGCCACTATTCACATTTGCATTTATTGATGGTTTTGATCCTTTCTCCTAAATGCAAGGTGAGGGTTGTCACTCAGATTTTACAAGTGAGGAGGCTGGAGCTTGCAAAATCAGAATGTGAAGACTGGAACTGGTAAATAGCAGAGCTGGGCATCAACCTCAGCTTCATCTGAGACTACTATAGAAGCTAGCTATTCCAGCTCCTATAATATCTGCAGGGACATGGGACCATATGACTCTGGGAGCTGCAGACAGTGGCCATAACACGCTGACAAGGAGCCTAAGATCTTGATACTCTGCTGTACATGTTTAGTCCCTAAGGACCCCTCTTAGCCTGTAGCACATCCCTGACTCTAAGCCAGACCTAACTGACTATGCCCCTGCGACGGAAATCCTTCCTGCATTTAGAGTTTGTCCACAGCACATGGCTGGCCTTTTATTGTGGTTGTTTGGATGTGTGTTTCAGTTTATTTTTTATGTATTTTTGGTAAAAAACAAAAAAAGTGAAGAGACTCAGGGTGACCCTCGTATGAACCCCAGCATCATTATCAGAAGTGTGGGATCCATTCACCTCTTATATTTACAGACTTGCTTTCTCCTCCCACAGAAACACACACAGAAATGACCCTCGCACCAGGCATCCATCAGAAATCTGCGTGATTTGCCTCTTTATGGCAGGGAAGGAAGGGCTGGCCAGCCAGGCGGAGGCGAAATTAACTTGATGTCAGGTTTCAATTGCTGAGCTACTAATCTAATCAGTGGTGACTTAGTCTGTTAGATGTATGGCTTTCCAAAAATTAGAAATATCCTCTTTTTCCAAAAGGCTGTTGGAGAGGAGATAATTACCCCAATGCAATCTGTGCTTATTCTCATAGTTGTGTTTTGTTTTTTTTTAACATGACAACATTTTCTACATGTGTTCAGTGAAGCTGAAAATGCTATTTTGATAATGGGCCCACAGAGCGTTTAACAGGCCTGGATGACAATGTGAGACTTTCTTAAGGAAAAAGAAGGCAATGAAAAGCTATTATAGGAGCCATTAATGGGAACCCGGAGGTCTGCTGGAGACATCGCTGCACTTCTCAGTTTTGCTGTTTTTTTAAAAAGGCTCTTTGAAGATCAGATCGGAAGTGTGGTCTCACCAAATCCTAGAGCCCTTGACCTGCCCTGTTCTTACTTAACCTGACCCTCTCCATTACCATGATTGAGCCCTCCTTCCTCAATATCTACCCACCCCAATTAATAAGAATGGACTGAATAACTACTATGGGCCAATTTCCCCATTGTATGCTGACAGTGAGTAGAAAATAATCTTTGTCCCTGCACTTCCCAGCCTAAGGAAGATGATCCAGCATGATGGGCTCCATGATGGGGCAGCATCATGGATGCAGAAAGTGGAAAGCAACTGAAGTTCCTGGTCTCAGAAGATGAGTAGGACATTCCCAATGGGGCACACTGTTTCAGTCTTACACCCATCCCTGAACCAACTGCAGAGGCCAGGAGTGTATAAGACACTGATTGATAGTAAGTGGGACCTGCTTAGTGGGCAGTTGCTGTTGCAGCCTGATCCTATCTCTTCCCCTCCTTCTGGGAACAAGACCATAGAGTTCTTTGGGGATCCAACTCTCCTCCCTATATTCAGTCAATGAGTTTCCCAGGGGTTGACTTTGTTGTCATTGCCAAGGATGGGCATGTGACCATTGACTCTTCACAATGCTGAAAAGGGAAGAAAAGTGGCAGGAGAAGGGGGAGTGTAGAGGGAGGAGAGAAGAGGCAGCCTAGTGGGCCCACAGCTAGCAAAGCTCTACGAGATGAAACAGCCATTTGCAGGAATGGGGTCTCCTTATCTCTTCAAATGTTTTTATGTTCCTGAGATAGACACCCGACCTGCATTTAGAGTTTGTCCAAAGCACATGGCTGAGCTTTTATTGTGCTCATTTGGGTGTGTGTTTCAGTTTATTTTTTATTTATTTTTAGTATTAAAAAAAGTAAAGAGCCTTTGTCTGATGTTGAAATCAATGTGGTTCAGAACAAAGATTGGGCATTAGAGAGTGGGAGGCCATGAGCCAGAGACATGAAGGTTCAGGGAGATATTGGAGAAGGTCGTGGAAGTGGGATTGGAGGCCATCTTACCCCAGTCCCATGGAGCTGGCTGACATCTGGGTTACAGAATAAGAAAAGAAGAAGTAAATGAATTACTCTTTGTTTAATGTCCTTTTCACTCTGTTGATAAATCAGGTGACTTTTATCTTTTTTTTTAACACACATCAGGCTTTTTTAGCACTTTTAACTTCATCCATGTAACCAGCCCTCCAAAACACTTTCTTCCTTTCTAGACAATCCTTTCTGTCCTATGTGATTCCATTTTCCATTTCAGTAGCCTTTCTATGGAAGCATTTGCCCAAAAACGAACTTCTGGGCATTTAGCCCATGTCTTTAGCCCTGCAGAATGAGAGAGAAATCAGGAGGATGGGGAAGCCATAGGTGGAAACTGAGCTGAGAAGTTCAAAAAAGGCAAGGCATTGATCCCACAGGGCAGGGTTGTAACAGCCCAGCCACTGAACTCCATGAGGTCAGGCATCCTATCTGCCTCATTCAACAGTCCATCAGTATGTCCCCAGCACCTGGGAGAGTAGCTGGGAAATGCATAGGCCCTACATACATATTTTTCAAAAGAATAAAGTAATGGATGGGCCCCTCAGAGCTCTAAGAGCTGAGCATTATGTCTCATAGATGTGCATTATGACTCACAGGGGAGAAAGACTTGAGATGAGTGGATTTCTTCAAGCCTCAGAGTCCCAGGCCCTGGACAGGAATTCACGTGGGTTTGGCTGCAAAGCCTGCATCATCTTCAGTCTCACACCACTGCCTCTTTCTTCCTATTTAAAGAATGCTGCTTCCTGTTGCCTTGTCCCCAACTTGCTGTTTGCAGTGATCTAATCCTGGGCCCATTGCAACATTGAAAGCGGTGATTCTCCACCATTAGCAGCATTAGAATCACACAGCAACTGGACAGGCTTCTGGGCTTCAGGGCTTTATCCCCACAAAGGAATTCTATTGGCCTGGGTGAGAGCTGGGCATATGCAGGTATAATCTGGGTCCCTCACATAAGTGAACTCTTTCTGGAAAAATAATTGAGGTGGTGCAGCCAAATCTTTGCAGACCCCTTTTTACTGTTTGGGTGTGCCCTTTGGCACTTTTGTGTTACTTGAGCCCACACTGTGCACATGCCCAGAAAGCTGGAAGTCCCTAGAAAATTCCATCTCCCTGGGAATCTTTAGATTGTTGTTTGAAGTTGTGTGAAATCCCAGCTCTGTCACTTCGAGTCAGGACAACCTCTGAGGTTTAACTCACATGCCAGCATCCTTGTAGGATCAATCTGATGTCAACATTTGTAGGACTTTGCCTGAGATCACACCCCATCCCTTCCTGTTCCTGTCTGATTTCCCCTTTCCTTACCAATTTCCCTTTATAAATTACCTTCAAATGAATTCTCATTTCAGGGTCTACTGGACATCTGACCTATGAATGCTTCCTAGTTTCAATTCTCCATTGTGTATGCTCTGTCCACAACCCTTCTCAGAGCTTGTCCTACAGAAAGCTGAACATAACCCCAAATCAACACAATTTAAACTCTAAGAGTGGGTTCAAGTTGTGTTGAACCCTGGGGACTATACAAATTTTGAGTTGAAATAGGGAAAGACAAGCTAGAGTGTGGAAGGGGTCATGATTCTTCCAGAAAGGCAGAAATTCCAATTCCCACCCTCAGGGTTGGAAGAGTTGGATCTGAGCTACCTATGGAGGCTGATGTTACACCAACCATCTCCTATAAGAGTTCTCCTTCTTTCAGGCAAACCTGATGCCAGATCCATCTGGTAAGACCCACTAAGCTTTGCCTCTATTTCTCTTTCTTCCCCCTGTAGGAGAAAGATCCAGGACCGCTTCTTCAAGACCCAGAAGTTTGTCATTATTTCCTGCGTTTTCAAAAAAGAATTGGGAGAAGAGAAGACAGTGTATTTCTTCATAGGGAACTGCGTGACCAAGTGACACATCTCTCTGTTGTGAAATCTGAGCCACTGTCATAAAAGATCTAGAAGAAAAGGGAAGAGAAGGACAAGGTGGCCTTTAGAGGAAGCGCTGGTGTATATTTGCATTTCTATGGAAACAGCCTTGGGCAGACATGGTCTTGGTCCTCTGTGGTCAGGGGGACATGAAGTCAGGTGCCCAGCAGCTGGTTGGAGGCTGCTGTAGCAGCAGTTTGCATGGAATCGGATGGCATAAGAAAACAGACTTCAAAGGTCTCCAACCTTCTATCAACAGGAGCCTGGGCTTCACCCTCCACATGTCCAGCTGAGTCTTGTGACACTCTCTTCCCATGTACACTTGCGAATGGGCTTTCCTCCCTTTAAAAGGACTGCTCAGTGGAAAAGGGGATGCAGACACCAGAGACAGATGTCAGGTGAACAGCTACAGGGCCAATGGATGGAAGGGAAGGAGGAAACGGTTCATTTGTACTAAATGGGCCAGATAGAGTTGATTCCAGTAGCGCTAAGGTGGTTGCATATTAGCAACATTAATCATGCTGATTAGTAGATTAAAGGAGAAAAATGCAAGGGGATCACTTGGAGAATTGCTTTTAAAAATAATTAATTTATTATTATTTGATTAACCTTGAGACCCTCAGGTCTGGAGAATTCTATTCTTGGGACAGAATATAGTCAGGAAGACCCACCTCCAGACAAGGAGGGAGTTAGGTCTACTTTGTTTTTCTCTGGAAATAATAGCCTCTGTGTTCTCTGTCCCTGTATGGCCAGAACATGTACTTTGGAGACAAGAAAGAGAATGGACTATCTACCATAGAATCACGGTATCTTGGAAGATGGTCTCTCTCAGGAACTACAGATACAGCTTTTGACCAGCCTAAGGAAGTGGCAGGTTATTTTTCCTACTGAGTTGTGAAGATCAGTTAGAGAGGTTAACAAACCAGTGGACCAGGAGAAGTTAGGGATACGGAGAGGAAGGAAATGCTTTTACTTAGGGCTGGGTGCACTGCCACCTGTATCAAATGCACCCCAGTGATTTGGCAAGTCCTTCTGACACACAACCTTGTCTGCTCTCTCTTGCTGCAGAATTCCTCATGTGAACTGTGGGGCATCTACATCCTTCCTGTAACCCAGCTCCTGTGCAAAGCAGAGATTCTCCTGGAAGTTACGCCTGCCCCGCCATCTCAGCTGCCAGGTTGGCAGTAGAAGAGTGGAATCTTACAACCTGCAACCCTCTCAGGGAGATGCCACCGAGTCATGTCTCTCACTGGATCTACTGTTTCCAGCAAACTAAGCTGGCATGTCCGGGAGCAGGAAGACAGTGCCCCCTGCCAGGGTTCCTTCCTCGATTCTCTTCCCTTCTCTGGGGAATTTCAGCTCATGAACCCGGTACCCTGCTTTCAGGAAGACATGACTATTCTGTGGAAGGGTAAGTTTAAGGAATATAGGGTGCACATTTGGTGCAGAGAACAATCCCTGGTTGTTTGGTCATTAAAACCTTGTGAGTAGGCAGTATTATCTGTAGACAAGTCTACTGGCAAACATTTCTTGTGGAACTATTCTAGCTGTTGATGCACAATTGATCTGTCTAGAGCTAGAGAGCAAGACAAGGCCTCAACGTTAACAGTTCAGTTAAAAGGCTTTAGGATGCCCGCCCCCACAACAAGGAAATGCATACCAGATACACAGGATGTCCTAAAAATACACTAATATACATACTTTAACAACTGACAGCTCAATTTTGAAAATGAAATGTATTTTAATTAACACTACCTTTATAATTATACTAGAGGCCCAGTACACAACATTCGTGCACTTAGGAAGGGTCCCTCAGCCCAGGCTATGCCCTCTTGCATTCCAGGAACCCACAGGGGATGTCTAACTAATGTCTGGGAGCTGGCCTAAGCCGTCAGTAGGACATCCTTAGCACTGCCGTGGAGGCAGGAGAGGCTCCACCACCACCACCACTGCAGCTGCACTCGCCAGCTGTGAGCACAACTCAGGGCTTCTGCTGAGCATCGGTCCTGTGTGGGAGTGCACTAACCATCAGAGGGCAGCTCCTGCATTGAGCGTCTGCCCCCTGGTGGTCAGTGTGCTTCATAGCGACCGGTCATTCCACCATTTGGTCGATTTGCATATTACTCTTTTATTATATGGACTAGGGTATTTGGGGGACAAGGTTATGTTACTATATAAGGCTATGTTACTGGTAATAAGTTGATGCCTACAGCCCTTATCTATAGCAGTTACTACCTGCCTAAATAGGCTTTGCACTCAGAGAATCAAGAATAAAGATAAATCTCAGGTGGGGTGGAGACTAGGTAGGGAGTCTGTTTCTATGGCAAGAGTGTAGTACATTTTTTAATTTACTCATGCAGTAGGTAAGGCAACAAATGTATATGAAACACCTATAGATAAGCAAGATCAGGTCCATTCAGCACTATGAGAGTTTTTTAGGGGATGTAGTGTTGCTGTTGGACCCCAGAGGCAGGCATCTAATATAGCTTAGCTGTGAGGAATCAGGGATGGCTTCCTCAAAAGACTAAAAACTAAACTAAACTAAACTAAACTAAAAAATGAGGTAAGTGCACATGCAAAGGCCTGGGGTGGGGTCCAGGAGCAGGAGACCTGAGGAGCTAGAAGAAGTTCATAGTGGCTACCGGTAATAGTTATTGCATTATAAGAAGTCTTATTTACTCTGCAAAGGAGGTTTTTACATCATATTGAGCCCAATGGGGAGTCACCAAGATTTTTTAGAAGGGAGATGGTATAAACAAAATGAATGTTGAGAAAGGCCACCTGGCTGCAGAGGGGAGATCTGATGGGGAGAGTGATCCAGGTGCCAGGAGAAGGCTTTGCAGTGACCTGAGATAAGATAACAGATGGCACACTTATGTGGATGTGGAGAGAACTGGATTAATTACAACTTATTTAAGGGATATGGTATTTTATAAACTTGGATATATATAATCATTCCCATTGGTTATATATCATGCTGTGGCTGGCTTAAAATAGCTCCCATGAAGATGTCTACATTCTAATCCATGGAACTTAGGGATATGTTATTTTATATGGCAAAATAGATTTTGAAGATATGGTTAAGTGAAGAACCTTGAGATGGGGAGAATATGCTAAATTATTCAGGTTGGCCCAATATAATCACAATCTTCCTTATTGGGGGAAAAAAGGAGGCAGGAGAATCAGAGTCAAAGAGAAAGATTTGAAGATGTTTTGCTGTTGATGTGGAAGGTGGGGAAAGGGGCCAGGAGCCAAGGAACCCAGGCAGTTTCTAGTTGGAAAAGGCTGGGAAACGGACCCTTCACTAGAACTTCCAGAAGGGATGCAGCCTTACCTCCTCGTTTTGGGCTCCTGCTGTCCAGACTGTAAAATAATAAATTGTGTTATTTTAAGTCACTAAGTTTATAATAATTTGTTACAACACAATAGAAAACATATAGAAAGGGAAACTAAGTTTTTGCTCCTAATAGGCACTTAGTAATTAGGTGTATAAATCATGAATAGATGGGGCTTCTGATGGTACAATAGATCCTTCAGTAACAAGGCTTGTGAGTCCTGGAACTCACCCTTAAACTTTAAAATGGTCCTTAGCATTGATAACAGTATTTGATCAAGGTGTGAGATGCAGAGACAGGACGACAAGGGAGACTTACTTTCCACAGTATTACACTGTCTGAGTTTGTTACCATGTGCGCATATTACTTATTTTTTTAATGTTAATGACCCTTGTCTTCAAGTTGGGGGGATAACACAGGTATATGGATCAAAATGGAAGGGAAAGTAATCAATAAGCCATTTTTCGCCTTCTGAAAGTGGATATTGTAATAATTCAGTATTTGTTGGTTGTACTCAACGAAATCTGAATCTGGCACCTATTCACTCAAGCTATTTCTACCCATTCTTTCTCCCTTCCCCACCAAATGTTTCAGCTCTAAGAACAGTTTACATCTATATGCCCTGTTCCTTCTTAATCCCATGAAATTTTACATAAACTCTACCCCAAACAAAATACTCAGATGCTCATATGGATATAGTAATATGTCATGGACAGGGAATGCCTTTTAGAGAGAAACAATACTAGATTCGAATCCCACCTAGGAGAAGGCTTTGCAGTTTGGGTCAGGATGACCAAAACACAGTATTTAAATTTCCTGAACCTCAGTCTCTTCATCTGTGAAATAGGCATGATGACATATTATAGAGATTTGTTTGCTGATTTTTTTAAAATAATTTAATCAAGCTATATATGTCAAGCATTTAGCACACTATCTGCTACTACACGAATATTGCAATCGTGGTGAGAGGTAATTGCTGTCATCCCTCACCTGCAGTGGGCTCCTGGCAATGTAGGGGCCTCTTTGTGGAATTGGGTCACCTGACAACTGCAAACAGTTTTATTTTGCAGAAGAACCTGTCATAGAAACGCCAGACTGCAACTGGGGCCAGGCTGCATCTGCCATGTTGGGGGACATGCGGGAATTGAAGGCCAAGGGAAGAGTTCCTCGCAGGTCTCTGCTCCCCATTCTTGGATGGGGAAGATGTCTGTAAAATGGTGCAAGTGGAGACTTTGTGGACACTTGAGATACTTAGCACTGGGTTCAGAGGCCCACTCTTCCATCATAAGTGGGTTGCTTAATGTCTCTAAATGTTGGTTTTAACATGGGGCTAATTATACCTTCATCATTATGAGAATTAAATAGGATAACATATGTAAAACACCAATACAGTGTTTAGGGCTGAGTAAGCCTGCAGTAAATGTTACTTTCTGCTGCTCCCAACATTACCCTCTATCTATACTCCTCTCTGTATTTAAGCGTTGTTTGTTTACATCTTTAGCTACCCTGTATGCTTCTCCACCCAACTATCCATCCCTCCATCTGTTCATTCATCCATCCATTTATCCATCTATCCATCCATTTTGCCAGTCAGAAAGAATTTGGCCTCAATTGTCAGGGTTGAGGTTGTATCCCTGAACTCAATAACTATTCAGGTAACTTAGTCTACTTACCAAGTATCAAAAGAAGCATCTTTTCACATATTATATGCTACTGTTGTTACTCAGTAGCTCTGAAAGAGCCATCATGTTGGTTTCTACTCTCTTCTAGTTATCTGACCTCTTAATAAACCCATTCTTTCAATGACTTGCCTATATTTAAGAATTGTGGACCAGTTGAAACTGGTTTGGCTCAGTGAATAGAGCATTGGCCCGCGGACTAAAAGGTCCCAGGTTCGATTCCCGTCAAGAGCATGTACCTTGGTTGTGGGCACATCTCCAGTGTGGGGCATGCAGGAGGCAGCTAATTGATGTCTCTCTCTCATTGATATTTCTAACTCTCTATCCTTCTCCCTTCCTCTCTGTGAAAAATCAATAAAATATATTTTTTTAAAAAAAGAATTGTGGCCCAGAGGCTCTGCCATATCCTAAAAGGTATAAAAAAAGAGAAATGGTTCCTATACCTAAGAACTTTACAATAGGTAAATACACCAGGAAATAGATAATTACAGTGTGAGGAAATATTACAAAGTAAATATATACTAAGTGTTTTATATAATCAACATAATGTTCATAAATTTTATTTTTTTAACAACAAACTATTTGAAGTACCTTTAAAAAGAAAAGGCTTAAGTTTTGCCTTATTATGATGTGGACACATTTAATATTTAGCTGCCACTCCTCTCCCCTCTCCCCGACATGCACACCAGAGTTCTCTTAATGAGAGGCCATCTTCTGGACTTGTGGTTCTCAACCAGGGGCAATTTTGCCCCACAGGAAACATTAGGCAATGTCTAGAGACATTTTTGGTTGTCACAACTTTGGGATGCAGTGCTACTGTATCTAGTGAGTGGAGGCCAAGAATGATGCTAAATATCATACAGTGTACCTTACCCCACCACCACACTAAACAGTTTTTCATCCCCAAATGTTAACAGTGCCAAGGTTAAGAAACCTTGTCTTGGACCGAGACATTTAATATGTTTATAAGTTCATTCATGTCTATGGCATGATTGGACCCAAGGGCCATCTCTTTTAGCCAACTCTCCCCAACTCTGCTCCTGGGTCTTTAGGCAGCAGCCATATTTTAGAAATCTCTGTTTTAACATTTTTGAGGAGCATTTACTGGACAGCCTCTTATGGAGCTAGAGTTTCATAAGCCTTCTTTCATTTAAGGAATATTGCAAAATCCCACTTTACTAATGAGGAACCTGAAACTCAGAGAAGTTAACTCACTTGCCAGAGTTCCACAGCTGGAAATTGCAGAGCCATGGTTCCAGCATGCGTTTCACTGAGTCATGCTCAAATATTCTTCTTCTGGCTATGAGCACTGCATTTTCTTTTGAACACTTTTGTCTTAAATTGGTTTTGTCTCTGTCTAGAGAGCCCAAGCTGCCTACCTGTACTTCGGTGCTCAGAAGAGCCCTCTGGTTTATTCAAGAGGCAGGAGTGCTTGCAGCAGCCATGTAGCAGCTTCTATCCCCGTGTGTCTTTTTATTGTTTGCACTTTTTGTATTTTGTATTTGCACGGTTTTGAACAATTCCAGATCTCTTCTCCCAGCCCCAGTGTCTGATATTATGGAAAGAGCCGCCTACTGCTCTCCTAAATTCAGGAGAGGAGACTTTCCTGGGAGGGTGTATCTAGGCAAATCCCCACTCCAGTCTTTTTCCAACAAGACTCCACTACAGCTAGAGTGACATCAAAAGCCTGCCTGCCATGGAGAACCATTGTTGTTTCCAGTCCCACTGAGAAAATCCTTAGACTTTTTCCTGCCCATCATGTGCAAGTTATGCAGGTAATACACAGGCACGTGGTAAGTGCTCAGTTAACCTTTCAAGTCCACCTTGAAACTAAGGAGACAAGCAATGAGTGAATGACCCATACATACAAATAACCTGAAAGCATTGCTATTCTTAGGGGACAGGCATGTTAAAGGGTTTCTTTTTTGTTCTCATCATCCATTTATTCAACTAATAATTATTGGCTTCTACTAAGCTCCAAGCCCTGTCCTGGATGCTAGAGGGAAGAGATCAGCATCTGGATTTTGGTCAAGTCCTTTGTAATGCGTGACTATGAAATATGATAAATGGCCTGAGAAAGAACCATGGAGTGTCAGGAAAATCTCATCAGGTCTGGCCAGGCTAGGCAGGAAAATCCTTCATTAAAAAGGACTTGAGACTCTGGCCAGTGTGGCTCAGTTGGTTGGGCATCATCACGTGCACTGAAAAGTTGCCAGTTCGATCCCTGGTCAGGACACATGCCCAGGTTGCAGGCTCAATCACCGATACAGGGTGCGCAGAAGGCAACTGATCCATGTTCCTCTCTCTCATCTCCCTCTTCCTTCTTCTCTCTATAAATATCCATCTTAAAAGTTTTACCAAAAAATTCCAGCTGGTCTGGCTCAAGTGGCTGAACATTGATCTATGAACCAGGTTGTCGGCTGTGTCCCCTGTAGGGGGACTGCAGGAGGCAGCCAATCAATGATTTTCTCTCATCATTGACGTTTCTATCTCTCTCTCCCTCTCAGTTCCTCTCAGAAATTAATAAAAAAATATTTTTAAAAACATAAAGGAAGTTTTTTCATATGAGTGTGCTCAGCATGGAGCAATGGACAGGAATGGCACTCTGAGTAAGAGTGTCAGAGACTTCCTTACTTTCCAGTTTGCCAGGAGCAATGATCTTCAAACTTTTTCCTACTCACTCTCCAAAAGTTTGGTATCCCCTTGCAAAGGATATAATTTCTAGTATTCTGTAAACGATGACATTTTTCAACAAGACTGTAAAACACTCATTACAAGGTAGTCAATAGATTCTAAAAAATCATAGCAATTCCATAACCACCTTAATCCATGGAAAAATGAGCAAGTTCTTGAATAATAGATACTTTACATGTTTTTTTCTCCTTAAACTCATAGTTTCATTTTACTTCCACAGAATTTTAAGGCCATGCAATATATATATATTTTATCTAAGCCATTTTAATTATAATATTACGTAAAAATGCACAAATATATAAAACTAGGTATAAATGTGTTTGCATATAGTTCTCATACAACTATTAAACCAAAACAAATTTACATATATAGATATATAATTTAATTATAAAAAATTTAAAAATGAAATTACTAAGCCAATAAAATACAAAATATTGATATAAATGTGACCGATGATGCTATTTTGCTGAGATTAAATGACCGCAATTGTGCTTAATAGCAGAAAGATGTAGGTGTAGGTCTTCTGTTTCACAGCAGGAGGCTCAGACAGATGGGTTTGGAATCAGACTTCCTGGGTTGAAATCCTACTGTGTGATTTTGGCAAGTGACTTAACCTCTCTAAGTCTCCAGCCTCCCTCTGTAAAATAAAGATAGTAAGTACCTACTTATAGGGGGTTGGTGTGAGCATTAAGTGCAGCAATGCAAGGAAACTATTTAGCCCAGTGCTCCAGCACATAAAAAGGGCTTTATATGTTATTGTTGTAATTTGTCCTTTTTGATAAATTTAATTTCTATTCCATTATTTTTAAATCAATTTGATGAGGTACCCCCAAACATAACATCACAAAAGTTTCATTGCAGAAAAAAAATCCTAATGAACTTGGGACCTACAAAGCTAACCCTCTACTACATCTTCAGGAGCACTGAAAAAGGTGCCCATCCTACCAGGCTTTCATGCAATATATTTTGATACTTTAAATTTTTTTAATGACCATATTTATCTGCTGTAGAAATATATGTGAAAAATGACTTTCAAATTTTGTTCATAATTTCTAGGGCTATATTGTTCTAAGTATTAAAAATATTTTTTGGTATAAAGATATTTTTATTATTATTCAGCCATGAATTTAAAAAAAATTGAGACAGTAAAAATTTTGATAAATATTTATTAAATAGAAATAACAAAATTGTATTGAAAATGTATATTTTAATGAGATGGATTCCTGAGACTTTTATGTTTCAGAGGATGATTACAAATAATTACATGGAAAGAAAGAGGATTAATTTTATTCCTTTGATTGTTTGTTTGTTTTTATAGACATTAAAGACTAAGAAAATATGTTCACAAAAACAAATACATAGAAATGGAAGCTTCTTTTCTAATTATCATTTTTACTTAATTGTTACATGTAACAAAATTATATGTAACACTTGAGTAACAAAAATTTGGCATCAAAAAATATTTTAAACATTTGAATTATCCAGGTGTTTGATTACCTGAAAGTTTTCCAAATTAGTTATAATGCCCCATAATAAGATCCTCAATTACTAAAAGGTATGTTCTTTTTGTTTTTCTTTTTCATGGGAAATGGGAGAATATGGAATAAAAAGGAGAAGTCCAGGGACCTATTCAGTTAGACCAGTGGTCAGCAAACTCATTAGTCAACAGAGCCAAATATCAACAGTACAACGATTGAAATTTCTTTTGAGAGCCAAATTTTTTAAACTTAAACTTCTTCTAACGCCACTTCTTCAGAATAGATCCAGGCCATGGTATTTTGTGGAAGAGCCACAGTCAAGGGGCCAAAGAGCCACATGTGGCTCGTCAGCTGCAGTTTACTGACCTCAGAGTTAAACCAATATTGGAAAAGAGTTCATATGGATGTTGATGTTCCAAAATCAAATTTCCTAGAAAAAATAGTTATATATATTTTATATTTAATATATCTCTTGGAAAAATATTTATAAATCTTCACAGGTATAAATTTAAAGACCACTGACTGTAATTAGATAATCCTCCACTCAATCCCAGAGACTGATAACGTCCTTGGTTTCATTCCAACATGCAGACCTCCAAACATGGGAGAGAAGCTACCTTGGTGGGTGTTGCTCAGCCTCTTCTTCTGCCTTCCTCAGGCTGAAGGACTCCCTCACGGATTTCTCAGACCCTGTGCCAGTGCAGGGTAGAATCCCCTGTTAAGAATGAAGTACCAGGAAGGAAATAGGCAGGGTGTTATGAGACTGGATACCACAACTTGATCTTGGAGGTCAAGAAAAGGTTAAGTGACATCCGATTTGAGATAAAAGAGGTTTGTAGAAGTCAACTGTGCCACAAGATGAAGTAAGAGAGGTTGAACATTTCAGGTGAGCAGAAGGGTGGGTGAAAAGAACTGAAGAAGGAACGGGTATGAGGGGTTCCCATAAGCTAGGAGGAAGAGAGCCGATTTATTCTCAGTGCAATGGGAAGCCACTGTATATGGTGTTAAAGAAGAACTGACATAGTCAGATCTTCACAGATCATTCAGGGAACTGCTGGTGTCCAAGCCTCAGAAAGAAGCACAAATCCAGAAGAAGGTGTTCTAGTCAGCCCAGAGCAGAAAAGGACTGTCACCTCCTCCATTCTAGACAGCAGACCTTGTTTTATACAACCTAAGATCATTACTTAGCTCTTGCAACTCCTCACACTGATCTCCAGCCCCTTATGTATCCATCTTTCTCAGTTTCATTGAATCTCTTCTCCCAACCTTGTGCATGAGTATTTATTTGGCTTTCTGTTCTCAGGACTAGTCTTTACGATTATATCTGAACCCCGAAGAAATTCCAAGACTAGAGAAGACAGAAGAGCCCTCCCTCCTCTTTCACTTCCCAAAGTCTCCTGCTTCCTCTTCTACTGCTGGCCTGTGAATGTGTTGCAGAGCAGAACACTTTTACAAATTGTCCAGGCTACCAAACATTTATAGTTATGTTGTAAAGACTTCCATTTTAATATCATTATCTTTATTCCTCTTTTTATCTCTTTCTCTACACATCACTTTGTATATTCAAATGTGGGTTTTCTGGCTCCCTAAGAAGTAGATAAAATCTTTCAACCCCCCACTGCATATTCAGAGCTTTGTAAGAAGCCTACAACACCCCTAGAGGCCTTTGGGCTCAAACTTCCAGTGCCCACTTCAGTTTGGGCCACCTTCTCCCCATTAGTGCTTTACCCCATTCAGAAATAGTAGAACCAGCTTACTGGTGTAGTTGGGATATCAGGTCACTCCTCAAAGAACAGCTACCAAGGAGAGCTGCCTGATGAGAACATCTGAATTGGACTTGATGCAAGCAGGGAATAAACCTTTATTCTGTTTATCCACTTAGAATGAAAAAAAAAATTCTGTCTTTATAGAATAATATAGCCAACACTAACTACTAATAAAACACCTATTCATACTTCAAAACCTACTTAAAATGTTTCCATCTCTGTCTAGGTCTCCTGAGTATCTCAGGTGATATTAATTCAGATTTGTCTTCCTCTAAAATGTTCTTATCATAGTATATCATGTTCCCACATCCTTTCTTCTCCCACTAGATGGAAAACAATTCAAGAGCAGAGCTTTGTCTTACTTATCTTTGTCAATTTATCTGAAGCCGTATCTGGAACACTCTAGGATCTCCTGGAAAATGGTAGAATCTGTATTGAACTAAGGTCTGTTTGACGGACGTTTATATTCTTATATTTCGCTTCTCAGACTGAGCTGAAAGGAAAGGGACCCAAGGTTCAATGGATCTGAAGTGCAAGTCCGCATTTCAACAGTTCGCTTTGAGTGCTCAGTAGGTCTGAGGTCCTCACAGAAGTACTTATATTTTCTTCCTTCTACAATATCCCATGGGCATAGCTATAGAACCTCAGCCAAAGATGGGGACTAGCTCAGCTTTCAGAGAAGCTGGTAAGAGCCAGTTGGGAAGATTGCCGACCTCCCTGGATTTCAAGGTAGGGGGGTGATCATGATCTCCATTTCTGCAGTCAGGACAGATAGTCCCTGCCCAGACATTTTCTGTTCAAAAACAAAATGCCTTTTAAAGCAGACCAGAGGAGAAGAAACCACACACCCAGGTGAAGGGCTGAGAGATGGCCCCTGGCAACAGCCTAGGGGGACCCCTTTCATGCTGCTACCTATATCCACTTTTCTGGGAAATGCATTGCAGGCCTTTCTTGAGGTGAAGAACTCTAGACTACAAATGTGCACTCACAGCAGTTTCCAAGATGTGCTTTTCTCTCTTTTTACTGTAACTCAAGGAAAGTCAATGCATTTAGAAACCAGGGTGGTTTTCTTCAGATGTTCAAGTTCCATTTTTACTTCCTCAGTTCAGCTCTCAAGTGCCTCCTCTTCATTGGCCAAGAACTTGTGAGGGGGGAAATGGAGAAGATCGTCCTGAATCATTTACCTAGAACTTGGACTGTGTATAAATATGTCAAAGGGCAAAGTAACTTCTAAAAACTCAGAAAGATGAGCGTATTGAAATGCAGTCCTCCATGGCCGTGAGGTTCCCAATTGCAAAGACTGGTTCAGTGATGCATGGAGACAATGAGTGTTTGAATCCTGGAAGGTCCATCCCTGAACTACACCTTGCAGGTGCATGCAAAGTGTTCTGTGTTTTAAAGAAAGGGTGAAGGGATTCCCAGTGTACAGAGTACCAACTGTGTGCTACTCACTGTTCATTCATTTAACAACAGTTTCCTAAGGGCTTACCTTAAGCAACGTGGCCACCAAGTTGAATGTGATTTGGTTCCTGTTCATAAGGAGCTCAAATTACCCAATTCAATTCAATTTTCTCTAGAAAGTTATTCACTGTCTCTACTTAATGTTTTAAATGCGTTTTTAATACACAGAGGTTACTAATCTAAATCACTGGAATTGGACCAAATACATTTGTACTGAAGTTGAAGGGAGAAGAGAGAACCCAGGGTGGTCTTGCCAAGAAAGGGGATCAGGGTTCCTGGCAGGTTTAGGTGTGGTCTGAGAATCCCAGGGCACTAGGAAGTGAAGACAATTTGAGTCATCCTCCTCCACCGTGTTTTCTGAAGAGTGTTCTACAGAACACCAGCCAGCAAGATGCTCTGGGTGAGAGTGTCTTGTGGTCAAAGATGTTCAGAAAACTTTGTGCATCATATCATGGACTTTTATAAGAACATGACAAGGACTCTAAAAAGTTTTGCAGGTAAGAAAAAGAATCATGCTCTCAACACCTCCAAACCTGAGCACCCTAGTTTTATTCTACAATATAATATGTTGTTACATAATACTTACCCACATTCCATAAATCTGTTATTTTTCTCATCGTATTTTTATATAACACTGAAGCAGTTTAACCTGGAATGCCACTCTAGTCAAGGGGAGTTTTCAATAGTCAAATACATATGCTGTAATTATTTTTATTAACCTCAGATTCTATGAATATCTGTCAGCAGTGACTTCTCTGTGCTCAGGCAAAACAATATCAGGAAGACTTGGACTCTTCAGCACAAAGATTCCCAGCGAAAGAAATAGTAAACGGCTAAGGATCAGGGTCAAATTCCTGCTAAAAGCTGAGTGCCCTCCATGATCTCTGCAGCTAAAAGATTTGGGTGTTTTTTCTTTGCTACTTGGTTGAAAGGTTGAGATCCAGACTAAAAGTGCAGGAAAAGTTAAGACCTCATATGTATCCTGAGAGCACCTGAGTGAGAGGGAGCTTTTCACATTCACTGCTTAGCAGGGTAACAGGAGGCCAGGTGGGAATCCACTTAAGGGATTCAAGCAATTATGTAAATTAAATGAATACACAGTTTGGAAGACATATAATATTTAGATAACAGCATTCAGTTTTTAATCACCTTCCAGCCTTTTAAAGATATGCATTTCTAAAGACTCATTATAAATATTATTTCATAAAATGTTGAAGGTGCAGAAGTCTGCATAAACTTCTATTAGATAAAAATATTTGTTATTTTAATGAGTGAGTAAATGGATGCTTGAGAAAATAAAATTAAAAGACTGTAAATTAGTTTTTTTTTAACCTAGGGAACTTTCAATAATTACCAAAAACTCATATCCTTTTCCATACTAGCCTATAATTTTTCTTTGTACATATTACTAGTGAGATTTAGTATCTCATTTTTTACTGACATGAGAAAATAAATACTAATTGTCACAGGAGGTTTAATTGATAGCTTGATAATGATGGGAAAAGAAAAAATAATTTAAGTTTAAAATTTAAAACCACAGATGTCTGGTAGTATTCAGTACAGAGACAAGCAACTCTGTAGCTTTGAGTACATTGTACACTGACATAATTAATATTCATACTAATGACTTTTGGTTATCAAGAAAGTTTGTGGTGTAACTACATGTTCTAATTTAAAAGAATGGGAGATGTATTATATGTTAATATTTCCATCATGTTTTTGTTTATAAGAGTTGGTATTTTATGGGTTTGGCTTCCGTCATGGGTAAAAGTCATTTGGCCAGAAAGCCTTCCTTCTCCAATAACTAGGGTTGCTAGATTTAGCAAATAAAAGTATAGGATGTTCAGTTAAATTTAATTGCAGATAATCATTTTTTCTATAAATACATCACATCAAATATTTAGAGCATACTTATGTCCATTCAGTATTTGGGACAGACAATTTTAAAAATTGTTTATTTGATGTTTATATTTATTGGGTGTCCTGTATTTTATTTGGAAACCTTACCAATGACTCAAAAGTAATCCTGTGTTGTCTCTCAGAGTTAGTACATTCTGGAATTGTTGCACTTGAAGAAGCCTGGTTGATTCTATGAGTCAGCTCCACAGTGCTTTTCAGGAGAAATCTATAAACTTTAGGACAAAATAACCTCCTAAAATAATAACCTCCTCTGAAAGTCTGAGTCAAGGGAGATCAAAGTTTGAGATAGATCTGCTGGAAGTATGCAAATAGAGATGACAAGCTCTAGGAAGTAGGCATGGAGTAAAGTAACTCTCCTGGCGAAATGACCACCATTGAACTGAGTTGCATAGTGAAGCCATTGGCTTTTATTAAAGGAAGCCACAGGCAAGAGCATCATGACAACTATTACTACAGCTGTCATCAAATGTTGGGGACACTGTACTCTGCTTCCCTCCTTTCTCTGGAAGCTCCCATTTTAGTCTGGATTTTATGTTTTCATAATTACCTATCTACGTTGTTCACTCACTGTATTCTTTAAATGACAGAGAATATATCTTTTAACTTTGTCCTATATTCCCAATGTTAGAACATTGCCTGACATGCAGTAAATACACAATATGTGTTTGAATGGGTGGTTCAGAGGATGGATGGATGGATGGATGGATGATATAGTTGAAAATATTACATTGTTTATAGAGAGGCAAAAATTAGATCATACTCTATATAATAACTAGAGGCCAACAAATGCATGCACAGGTGGTGTCCCTTGGGCTGGCCAGCAATTGGGGCCAATCAGGCCAACTCTCCCAGTCCGGATTGGAGCTGATCAGGGTCATGATGGGGAGAGAACAGGGGAGGTTGGCTGGTTGGCCATGGGAGCACACAAACCATTAGGGGGCAGATCCCGCATTGAGCATCTGCCCCCTGGTGGTTATTGTGCATCAGAACAAGCAATCGACCAGTTATTTGGTGGCTTAGGCTTTTATATAGAGAGATATTCATAGTCACTTTATTCATATTATCCAAAAACTGGGTGGTGAGGGAAGCCAATATGTTCACAGAAGGAGACTGGATGAGTAAATTGTGGTATATTAACCCAATAGGATTTTACTTGGCAATAAAAAGGAATAAACCGTTAATGCACACAATAGAAATAAACTACAAAAATCTTGTACCGATTAACAGAAGACATACAAAAGAGTACATAATGCATAATTCCATTTTGTAAATATTTAAACGTATAAAACTAACTTAGAAAAGAATAACATAAGAACACAGAGGTGGGGAGTGACCCAGAAGATGCATGAGGTAACTTTCTGGGAAACAATGAGGTTGTGTATCTTGATAGTTATACGGGATGCTTAGATACATGCATTTGTCCAAGCCCAACAAATGTACTCTTGAGATTTGTTTCATTGTAAGCAAATTTTTACCCCATAAGAAGAAAAACCTGTAGACAAATATTGAACTCTGGCTACATGCATAAGCATTTAGGGGAAGTGTGGTGGTATCTGTGATGTGCTCTGAAATGCATCCATAAGAGAAAGTGGATTGAATGGCTGGATCGAGCAATATATAGGTGTAAAATAAAGCAGGTGGAGTCAGATGTTAATGTTAATGCCAAGACTACAGGTGTTCACTGTGAAATACTTCCAATGTTGTTCTATGTTTGAAATTTTTCATAATAAAATGTTGGGGTAAAAAAGAAACTTCTGATTCACATTCACTGTCAGAGTGCTTCATGCTAGCAGTTCTCTGAGGATGTCTGAGAACCTCTCTCAGGGTGAGAAAATAGCCTCTGAGGCTTCCTGGGCATTGGCCCTCTCTAATGAGAAGCCCAATTTCACTTGGCCGAACTGGAGATAGCTGGTCATAATTCTATTCAGGTTATTTTTCCTCACCCCAGCCATTCCAGAACATTGTCCTCTGAAAACACTGCCCATTTATTTATAAGCAAAAAGAACAACCCCATCGCTAGGGCTCCTGTACCTTCTGCTGGCCCCATTCATCTCTGTCCTTGAGTGTCTGCTGAGGGAGGCCATGTCAGCATGGTGCACAGTGAATCTAAGATAACTGACTACCTCCTTCTTCTCTTATGGTTTTCTATTGTTTTATACTTAGAAAATCTTCCCCATACCCAACTCAGTTAATCACTTCCATTTTCGTTGGGGATATTTCTGTTATCAAATCAACATTGCAGTTCACATGCAGTTCACTCCAGAGAGATGTCATGTACCATTCCAGTTTTTCCAAAGGTTATAAACTTTTTATTTTTGATAATTATAGCTCACATGCAGTTTTAAGAAACAATATAGGGGGATACCATGTACCATTTCCAGTTTTCCGAAAATATATGAAAATTGAAGTAATAAAAAAATTCTATAATACTTTGAATTTTATTGTTTTCTTTCCCATTAACTTGCAGTAGAAATTTTTACATGTTCGTTATCATATGGTACCTATAAATTTTATATACTAATTTTAAATTTATTTATGTGATTATAAAATGAACATCTGATCACTGTATAAAAACCTGGTGACTACACAGTGTCATGTGGGAAAATTAAAAGGAACTATATCTCAATCACCCTGGCAGAGCCACTGTTAGCATTTAGTATACAATATTTCCTTCCAGTGTTTTTCTGTATATATTTTTACATAATTGCAATGTGAAATATGCATAAAATTATACTGATTTTAATCATGTTCATCTAAAATTTGTATCCACAGTAGAAATTTGTATATCCAAAAGCATAAAACAGAAAATTAAAATCACTAATAGCAGTATCATTCAAAGAAAATCACTATTAATAACTTTATTACCTCAGAAAGTGATATTCATATGTCTTCTTTGAAAGGCAAGAGATGAATGTGCATATACATCATATGTATCACGTAATACATCTAAACCAATATTCACAGGTTTTTCTTGTAAGGTAACATATAAACAGAAGCTTAACGATTGGCATATACTAATTAAATCACTGAATGTTTGTTCTTCTCTTCTGTATTTTGAGTTTCTTAGCTTTGCCTCCAAGTTACTCACTTGAGTTTCTGCAGAGCAATTCTACCCTCTACTCCCTCCAATGATTTTCATTATATATTTTTTTCAAATTAGCTTCCTATGCCAACCAGCTCTTTGTCATTTCTTTCTGCATTTATTTGTGTCTTGTGGTTTTCT
This sequence comes from Lasiurus cinereus, assembly GCA_011751065.1. Taxonomy (NCBI): domain Eukaryota; kingdom Metazoa; phylum Chordata; class Mammalia; order Chiroptera; family Vespertilionidae; genus Lasiurus; species Lasiurus cinereus. Next base: position 44,537,503 of record JAAGEH010000480.1, on the reverse strand, counting down.
GCTCACCACTCAGAGTTCATACTGGGGTTTTTGGAATTTGAATTTTTTTCTGGTTTATTTTTTGTTGTTGCTTCTTAATTAAACTTTTTATTTTTGATCATTGTAGTGCACATGCAGTTTTAAAAAAAACAATCCAGAGAGATACTATGCACCATTTCCAGTTTTCCCAAATGTTAACAATATATGGAAACAACTTAAGTGTTGCGATATGTATCACATTTTAATTATCCATTCACCTGCAGATAGATAGATAGATAGATAGATAGATAGATAGATAGATATAGATATAGATAATGGAATATTATTCAGCTATATAAAAGAAGGAAATCCTGCCTTTTGCAACAACATGGATGAACCTGGAGGGTGTTATGCTAAGTTAAATAAGCCAGAAACAGAAAGACAAATATGTATAATTTCATTTACATGTGGGATCTAAATAAAGCTGGACATATAGAAACAGGGTAGAATGAGCATTGACAGGGGAAAGAGAAACGGAAATGTTGGCCAAAGGGTATAAACTTTCAGTGATAAGTTCTGGGGATTTAATGTACAGCACAGTGACTATAGCTAACAATACAGTATTGTATACTTTGAAATTTGCAAAGACAGTGGATCTTAAGTGTTCTAACCACCAATAAAAAGGGGGAGGGTAATTATGTGCAGTGATGAATGTGTTAATTAGCTTAATCGTGGTAATCATTTCAAAATGTATACGTATATCAAATCATTATATTGTACACCTTAAACTATATAATTCTTATTTGTCAATTATATCTCAAAAGAGCTGGAAAATAATGCCATTTATACCAGATGCATCCTTTTGATTTCTAGTGTAAGGTTGTGTTTTCTGTATGCATGAGAACATAAGCTTTACTAAAAATATTTCAACATAAGCACACAAATCTGGAGACTGCAGCAGCATAGCAGACTCGGTGAGTTGATTTACATAGTGCACCGCTAACTACTCTTGGACTTACTCTGTAAAAGGAGATCCGAAGTTTTGCCATGTTATCGATGGTAAAACAGACGAGGCATGGCTTACATAAAAGTGAAGATATTTCCCAGCTCATTTCCTTCTTTCCTTGACCGTATTGGTCCATTTCTGCCTTATTTTTTCAAAAGCCTCTCTCCCTCATGAGCAGGCTGCATTCTCTGAGGACAGGTTGGTGCTGCCAAGCTGGCAACATGAAATGGAGTGATTGCAAAGCCTGCATTCCAATAATGGGAGTCGCTCACTTCTGAGCCTATAACTAATTCAAAAGCGATTGAAATTTCCCAAGGAGAGCACACTGTAGTGGCAAGCAGTCTCCCAGGCCCCAGAGTGAGACCGTGAGATGGGCTAAGTCTATCAGGCCGGCACGCAGGCGGGCAGGCCAACTCCTGGTGGAGGGAGAGCCCAAAATAGAATGGGGCCTGAGTTGTTCATCAGTCAGGTTACGGGGTCTACTCCCTTAAAAGTTCACCTTCCCCCAAAACAAGCTAACTGTGATGCATTGCACTAATCAGAAGCAGGGCTCATACATGTGTGCATGCACTTGTCAATAAACACTTCACAGAATACTGCTGAAGTGCAAGGAACTCCTATGCAGGAAGAACACTAGAAAACATGGTCACTATAGTTTTGAGTGGCTCACAGTGTGTTTAAACATTTACTGAGAAGCCTTGGTGTGTTCCATACAGGGTTAGGCATGCTTCTCCCATGAGTCTTGAGATTTCCTAAGAAGGGACACATGCAAAATACAATTAACAAACCACAAAACAGAGAACCACATTCGCCTGTGCTAGAACAGGTAGAGAATACTTTTCCAGAGATGATTAGCTCCTGTTGGTTTCACACCTAACCATGTCCCTTGGATGCAGGATAAGGTGACTGGCTCTCAGTGCCCAGTCCTGAATTAATCCAGGGTGGAGGAAGGCAGTCATCCTTTCTGACTGCCATGTAAGAGGCAGAGAGAGAGAAGGCTATGAGAGTGAGAAGACAGGTGACATTAATAGACAGGTCCTAATAGGAACTCTTGCTGCACAGAAAAGCCACCCTCACTTTCTCTCCTTCATCTAATACACAATGACTCCATGCACCATTGTTTTTGAAAGACAGTCCAATAGTTCACCCATGCTCCTTTGCAGTATGACTGTGAATTTTTTTCTCATCAAGAAATGGGGTTTATGCCGAAACCGGTTTGGCTCAGTGGACAGAGCGTAGGCCTGTGGACTGAAAGGTCCCAGGTTCGATTCCAGTCAAGGGCATGTATCCTGGTTGTGGGCACATCCCCAGTGGGGGCGGGGGGTGCAGGAGGTGGCTGATCGATGTCTCTCTCTCATTGATGTTTCTAACTCTCTATCCCTCTCCCTTCCTTTCTGTAAAAAATCAATAAAATATATTTTTTTTTAAAAAAATGAGGTTTAGTCCTGGCCAGTGTGGCTCAGTTGGTTGGAGTATCATACCATACACCAAAAAGTTGCAGGTTTGATTCCAGGTCAGGGCACATACCCAGGGTGCAGATTCATCCCCGGTTAGAGTACATGAGGGAGGCAGTCAATTGGTGTTTCTCACATCAAGGTCTCTGTCTCTCTCTCTCCCTCTCTCTTTCCCTCTCTTCTCCCTCAAATCAATAATTAGGAAAAGAGAGATAGTGTCTTATTTCCTCTACCCTTGAGTCAAGATGGCTCTGTGATAGCTTTGGCCCATAGAATGTTGATGCAGGTGGTGCTGTGCATCATCCCAGCCCAGGTCTCCACAGACTTGGCATTTTCTGGCTCTGTACTCTTGGAGCATTGTCCTGAGGCCACTATGTACATCACCAGTCTACACAGAGATAAACCAGATCTTCCGATGGTCAATACCAACTGCCAGACTTGAGTGAGGCCATCTTACATCTTTCAGGATCCCTGACCCCCCATCTGAATGCAGCCACCTGTGTAAGCCCAGTGGAAGCTAGCAAAGGAACTCCCCAGCCAACCCACAGGATTATAAGAAAAAATACAATGTTGTTGTTTTAAGTCACCATGTTTTCAGGTGGTTTGTTATGTAGGACTAGATAAATAAAACAACTAGTAAATATGGTCTGTTTCTCGTATCTGACCTATGTGGTCAGCATCTTGGCTTGTGAGAGTGAGAGTGGAGAGCAATGGTAGGAAGTCCAGGTAGGAAGATGGGTAAGGGAACAGAAGCAAAACAGTAGCTAGGAGATCAAGCAGGGCCAGATCCAGGATTAACTAATAGATGCTGATGCAAACCTGGGTTTTGCACTGGAACCAGCTCAAGTTTCCGTTTCACTTTGCTTGTTGGCAAGGGCAGAGGAGGGGCACTCGCCTGAGAGTCAGGATCTGTGAGTTCTCATGACTCACCGTGACCTTTAGATGTATCACGTAAGCCACCTGTGCCTCAGTGTCATCACCAGCAGCATGTCCTTAATTGCCCTGCCTAATTCACAGTCAGGACTGCTGGAAGGATCCAATGAACATAACTACTCTGGAAACTCTGAAACTTCATGCAAATATGAGACATTTCTATAAATGAGACCCAATGCTATGAACTAGATCCACTGCCATTTAATGAGTCCCCAACTCACTCAAATTATTTGATGAGATAAAGGGAAACATTTTTCTGGCTGGAAAGCATCAGTGCTACCATCTCACAAATACATACTCATCCAAAAAGGGTGAGCCCAGCACCGGAACCCAGAACACAAAGAACAAGATGTCCCTACAGTATCCCCTAAGCCTCAGAAAAGAGAGAAATGAATGCAAACATGAATCATCTAGCCTCCAGGCCTCATTTCAAGAGCTACAAAACTGGACAAATTTTACACTTTTGACAGGGCTTTTGACATGTCCAGGGGATGGAAAATGAATAGAATTAGCCATCACTTGTCACTTGCCATGTGCCAGAGAGTCTGAGAGTAGTTCCTAGGAGTACTCTGTGATCCTTTTCAACCACACTGTGAGTTTGCAGACAAAGAAACTGATTTTCAAGGAGATAAACAAAATCATAAGATGCAAAGGAGGAAGGTGGTGGGATTAGTGAACTTTCTATGGATGACAGAAAATATGAGATGGTTTCAAAGGTAATTATTTTTAATTTAATTACATTTATTGGGGTGACATTAGTTAATAAGATTACATAAGTTTCAAGTGTACATTTCAATAATTAATAATCATCTTTGCATGGAATTGCATGTTCATTAAATGGAAAAATAGGCAAAATTCATGCTGGAGAAGAAACAAGCATGAGGTATGAAGCAATGAAACAGTGTGTTCATGGAGATACAGTTTGGCTGAGCACAGCTGTGTATGGATATTAGAGGGAGATCAAATTACAACATGGGGCTGAGACTCTATCTGTCAGAGTTCAAAGAGAGGCAGAGACCCTATAGCGCAGTGGTTCTCAACCTTTCTAATGCCACAACCCTTTAATACAGTTACTCATGTTGTGGTAACTGTAATTTTGCTACTGTTATGAATGGTAATGTAAATATCTGTAAATTACTGTTATGAAGTAGTAATGAAAATAATTTTATGGTTGAGGGTCACCACAACATGAGAACTGTATTAAAGGGTGGCGGCATTAGAAAGGTTGAGAACCACTGCCCTATAGGAAAGGTATGAGCTTGATACAAAGAAATTCTCACACAACTTGTGGAAGATTAAATAATTTACCCAAGATCACACAGCTAACAGGCAAGCTGGGATAGTCTCATGCTGGAGAAGCACTGTGAATTTTTTTCTCATCAAGAGATGGGTTTAGCCCTGGCCAGGATGGCTCAGTTGGCTGGAAGGCTGCTGCCTTGGCATTTAAGGCTGGAGCCTAAAGTCCACATGGCAATCAATCAGGAAGGGAAGAGCAAGAGCAAGCTGGAACTCTGTTAACTCAATAACAGCATGATAAGTAACCCAATTTAAAAATGGGTAAAGTCTCTCCAAAGAAGATACATGAAATGACATTGCCATTAGGGGATGCAAATCAAAACCACAGTGAGCTTTTACTTACCACTTCCTAGAGTGGCTAAGATCAAAAATCCTATATAATAAAAGACTAATATGCAAATAGACCAAATGGAACTACCAGTCACTATGATGCACATTGACCACCTGTGTCAGTGTCCATCACCAGCAGCATGTCCTTAATTGCCTTGCCTAATTCACAGCCAGGGCTGTTGAGAGGATCCAATGAGCATAACTACTTTGGAAACTCAATGCAGGAGCTGCCCCCTAGTGGTCAATGCATTCCCACAGGGGAAGCGCCACTCAGCCAGAAGCCAGGCTCACAGCTGGCGAGTGCAGCAGTGGTGATGGAAGCCTCTCCTGCCTCCACGGCAGCGTTAAGGATGTCTGACTGCTGGCTGAGGCTGTGGAGAGCAGGCCTAAGCCATCAATAGGACATCCCCCGAAGGGATTCCAGACTGCAAGAGGGGATAGGTTGAGCTGAGGGACCCCCCTGAGTGCATGAATTTCAGGCACCAGAGCTCTAATACAGATAATAACAAGTGTTGGCAAGGTTGCAGAGAAATTGGAATCCTCATGTGTTGCTGGTAAGAATTTAAATGCTGTAGTCACTTTGGGCAGTTTAGCAGTTGCTCCAATTGAGTTACTATATGACCCAGTAACTTCACTCCTGGCATATACCAAAGAGAAAAGAAATCATGACCACACAAAACTTGTACACAAGTTTGAACATATTGGTAGTAGTCAAAACAAAAGAAACCCAGCAGAAAGCTGGGATAGTCTCATGCTGGAGAAGCACTGTGGATCTGTGGGAACAGCTAAGATTGCAGAGGTGAGCAACCCTGAAAAGATGTCAGGGTCCATGGGATTCAATTTGCCCATGGTCAGGAAAGTGAAGGTCTTGTTTTCCTCACAGGAGAGCCACATTGCTGAGGAAATTATTCCTCCCTGGGAATTTCTGATCCGGATTCCCTCCATTTCTCTAGCAATGATATCTTAATTGATGTTTAATTATTTTCATTTCTCAAAGTTAATTACCCTCCTCAGTTACCATCACAGCTAAATAAACTGCCTGCTCCGGAATATATGTGTGCATGGGTGTGTGTGGGTGTGTGTATGTATACATGGGTGTGTGATTTGTAAGCATACACATGTTCACACACAGCTATGATCAACTGTGTTTGTCCTTCATTTTATCAAAGATAATTGTCACAATCTTGAGACTACATGTATGAATATAGCTGAGAGCAACAGAACAGAGAACAAAGAGAAAAAATGTCTTCATGTTTGTGTCTAGATTAGAATTTTCCTTTTTTTTTCAGATTATGACATAAATGGCTTCTCAGTTATATTTTCATGGCAACCCTAGGCCAAAAGCAACGCTGTTCTCTTTATGAAGTCATTGGGTCCAAACAACTTAATAAGTAGCTGTGTCCAAACAACTTAGCAGCCATTTGAAAGAGATAATTCACATAAATGAAAGGAAGTCCCTCATCACCTCCATTACCTTCATTTTGAATTACCCTGCCTTTATTCTGTCCCCCACACATACACACCTGACCACAATGTCACCCTCTCAGTTCTCACCCAACACACAGTTCTGTCTTCATAACACAACTCAAGTTTCACCCTACCCTCCTTTCACCCTCCCTCCACACTGCAGTGAGAATCACGGCACCTTCCGCTCAGCTCCCAAAGCACTTGTGCCCTGAGCACAAGCATCACAGCTACTCACTGGTGGTAGACTGCGTGCCATAAATAGTGAGGGGGCATGTTTATTCATGCCTTTCTCCTCAGCTCCTCACGGGGTCTGCCACCTTGTAGGTGCTCAATACATGTTTATTCATTGAATGAATGATTGACGTCACCAAGTTCGCTGAACAAATTTGAAGGGGCAATGTGTAAGAACTATAGGAGTTGCCAGCGTGTAAATGCACAGCCATACACACACGCCAGTCTACTTGTACATCTGCATTTACTATATACATAGGCAGGCTGACAATGAATATTGGTTCTGGGCCCTCTCCCTGAGCAGGACACAGAGTGATTAAATAATTTACCTGAGATCACACAGCTAGCAGGCAGCAGAATTACGACTGAAATCCAGGCAAATGAGCTCCTTGTTCTTAACCAGTATGCTCCCTGCTGCCTCTCACTCCTGGCTGGTGGTCTTTCTTAAGTGTGTCTACACAAGCAGGAAGAAGTGAAGTGAGCTGCTTATAGTCTGCCTCCATTCTCACCCCTGATGCCTAAAACTTCCTCAGATTATCCAGCAGAGTCAAATTTATTAATTCAGTACATTCAGCAAATAGGCATGTTGTGCCCGAATCTGTACCTGGCACTGGGGTAGCACTCTGAGCAGAGCACGGTTCTTGTCCTGGCTGAGGAGAGAAGACAGTGGTATTTCAGAATATAAGAGGGTCATACACAAGGTATATAGGAACAAGGAATAGGATAGAACATTCACGCTGTTAAGGAGATCATCAAAAGCCCCACAGACGGCCACCAGGTGCCCCAAAAATCAGAGCTTCTACTCAAACCAGTCAGAATGAATTCATTCCAGAATAAAGAGCTAAATTCTGAACATTGCTAGTGCACGTCAGGCCGCACCACCTGCCTTGTGACAAGGACACAGGGAACTTACCCTGTCTCCAAAGTGGGGGGCAAGCCATTCCTCAACCTGTGCCTCAGTTTCCTCCTCTGCAGAAGCCCCATGGAGCAGGCTGGACTAGATATACTATCTTCAGCTCCAAAATCTCAATCCATACTATGTAGGATCCAAATATGTGAGTAAAAGTTTATAATAGTTCTTTGAAAATAAAGAGAAAGCATGCAATTTAAAGTAGATGCAGTTATTTTGAATTTTGGCAAAAGAACCTGGATACCAAAGGGAGGAGGCCAACAGCCAAAGATCTCACAGGGACATAAGAGTTTTTCATCCCTGACCCATCACTCTTCCTGAGTAGCCAAGCAGGGACACTAAGATGGCTCCCTGCTGCCCCTCATTCTCCAAAACTTAGCTCTCTGCAGAGCACTGATTAATGTCCCTGGGCACCTACCTTGTGCCCAAATGGTGCCAGACCCTTCTCAATGTGGCCTCATTTCATCTTCTTAACAACACTGTAAAGACAAGGTTATCATCCTATTTCACAGGTGACAAAACAGACTTAGAGAAGTTAATTCATTTGACTAAAGCCACACAGCAGAAGCCAGCCGAGAATCCAGATTCATAGTATTCCACATTGAATGTTCCTTCCACTCTGCACATAGCTGGCTTTGATAGTAGGTAGCAGGGTAGGGGAGGCAAAATAAGAGATCTAAATATTGTATTACCTCAAAGCTTTCATGGCGTGGTCATCTCCTGTCAAAAACACTGCGTGCAAACTCTTTGAATGTTTCCCTTACTTATGAAGGGAACTGGCACCATTTCCTTCTGATGCTGTTTGTTGCTGCCTTGTGTGCTCTCAGCTGCTGCTCACAGCTGGGTTTTGTCCTTTTCCTTCCTTCAAATTTGCTCAAGAAAATGTCCCTCCCTCTTGATATAAATGCTGAGAAAGACAACTCTTGGATCCTGTGATCATGGGAGAAGGAACACCAAGCATCACACTTACATTTCAGTTTGCTAATGCAGCCATTCAAGAGCCAAGGCAATGAGCCTTACTTTAGGTCCTCGAGAAGCAGGCACCAAGGTGGGCTGAGATGTGCAAGGGATCGGTGGTATGATACATGCGTAGACGATAAAATAGAGAATGGGTGCAGGTTGGAGAGAACATTTAGATTGCAGTGCAGGTCTGACACCCACGAAGAGAGACAAGGAAGGGAAGAAGATAGAGTTTGGGACAGGGGGAGACACAGGCTTAAGTTCAGTTTTAAGAAAGTCTTGGTGAGGCTAATGGACAACCTCAGTGAAGAGTCCCGCCCTGTACAGGAATGATCAGGCTCTAGGACTCTCTTTGTGCTCATCATGTCAGTGGCTGTGAAGAGCCTGGGCACAATGCTGCAGTGACCTCAGATTTGCAGCAACTGGAATCTGTCAGCTAACTGTACATCTCACAGCAGGGCCTTCCCTGAAGGGAGCTCTGAGAAGCATGCTCCAAAGCTCCCATGCAGAACTGTCCTCTGCAAAAGCTTTCACAGTTCTAGCAGATCTACACACCTGTGGGTGGGTGCTTGACTGTCTGAGAAAATGGTTGCCTTCTTCAGTGACTGTTCCAAGGGGCACTGGAGTTGATTTTGACATCTGAGTCCAATAAGGAAACCTAAAGTGCCTTCTGAAGTAATGCCTGTCTCTCATTTTCATGCTAGACAGTATTAAGTGAGTGGTGGGAAGGACAGTTTGTTACCCTGTGTGACTGATTTTGGAAGGAAGGAAGGAAGGAAGGAAGGAAGGAAGGAAGGAAGGAAGGA
>JAAGEH010000480.1:44258704-44528142 GCA_011751065.1 Lasiurus cinereus | reverse complement strand
AGGAAGGAAGGAAGGAAGGAAGGAAGGAAGGAAGGAAGGAAGGAAGGGAGGAAGGAAGGGAGGGAGGAAGGAAGGAAGGGAGGAAGGGAAAGAGGGAGGGAGGAAGGGAGGAAGGGAAAGAGGGAGGGAGGAGAGGGACGGGGGAGGGATGGAGAGATGGGAGAAAAGAAGAAAGGAGAATATTCACCAAAAGGATAGTTCTGTGGAGAATCATCATCTTCCACGAAGCCCTCATAAAAGATGCTTACTAGTATTGATGGAATGAGTGAACCATCTCCATATTTCATGCATTAGCTTTAATGTCTCCCAGTTGAGTTCTTTCATTCAGTAAGCAGATATGTGCGCCTACTACATGCCAGGCATTATAAGGGTGCTGGGGGTGGAGAGCTTCATTTTCACAGTTCCTGCCTGCAAGAGATGAATAGTGGGAAGACACTTGGAGTAATCAGAAATATGAGCAAACATTTACTTTTCTAAGTGCTCTGATAGCAGGATACACAAGGCACTTATTTGATTGCTATGGTTAGCATGTGTCTGTTACAAGGAACATAAAACCCAGCTCAAATTGGCTTAAATAGGATGGTTATTGCTTCCCATAAATGCTCTCATAAGAAAGTTGCATTTTTCTCTCTTTCTGTGTTCAGAAAGGATATCTGCAACCTAAACAATTCAGGGCTTCCATATTCATGCACCATATTTCCACCAAGACTATACCTTGATCTTCCCAAGATGTGAAAGGAAGGTGATTTACAAAGTGGAACACTCTCTTGTTCCCTTCATTCCACTTTAACCAATTCTGTATTTTAGAGTTTGTTATTACAGATGAATACCCCTCTTTCCAATACCAAGTTCTCCTATCATTTGCAATGCCTTGAATTACAAATAATAATAAAAATTTAACTCCAAGTGGATTTTACTAAGAAGAGGATATATTGGTGAATAATAATAAAGAAGTGCTGGTTTGAGCTGTAGCCAGTTTGGTTCAGTGGATAGAGTATTGGTCTGTGGACCAAAGTATCCCAGTTTTGATTCTGGTCAAGGGTACATACCTTGGTTGCAGGCTCCTCCCTGGCCTAGGCCCTGGCCAGGGCTCATGAAGGAGGCAACCAATCAATGTATTTCTCTCACATTGATATTTCTGTCTTTCCCTCTCTCTTCTGCTTTCCCTAAAAATCAAAGGAAAGATATTCTTGGGTAGTATTGAGAAGAAAAAAAAGTGCCGGTTTGATTCAGCAGCTCAACAATGTCAACATTTCCATCTATCCTCTGTTTGCCACGGTGTTGGCTTCATGGTTACAAGATGGTTTTCAACAGCTACCAAAGAGCTGTTCCCTTGAACCACATCAAGAAAGTTGGGAAGGAAATTACTACTAGAAGCTCTCTGAGAAGAATGAGGAAGTGCAGTTCCAGAAACTCCTAAAAAACATCTCTTCTCATTTCACTTGTCCAAGTGAGAGCATGAGCCTAGCCCTGAACCAATCATGATGGCCAGAAAATGTGCCTTTACTAATTAAAATAGTCCTGAACTATGTTCAAAGGTTCAATCTGCTTTCCACAAAACATATATATTTGAATAGGAAAGGTGTTCATAACTGAATTAAAATTGGGGTTTTTATAAAAAATGGATGTTGGGAAGATAACCACTATTTCCATTACAATGATAACAAAAAGTATTTACTGAACCCTTCTAGGCATAAGGGCTGTCTAGCATGGACATATCTTTGCTCCCATGTTAAACAGCTCCCCAAGAAATCCAGCCAGAAAAACCTGAGCCAAGAACTCTGCAAGACTCCAGCTGAAATAGAAACCCATCAAGTTCAGTTCATCTATTCCTACCTCTTTCTCCATCTATGACCATTTTTACTTCACTGTTTTCTTATTTTAAAGCATGAGGCAGACATAATTACTGAATTTAGTTAGGTAAGATCCTGAAAGGACCCCAAAGTCTTGTCTTTAACTCAACCAGAAACCATTTGTTCTAATGAGCCCCACTCATCCCCTCATGACCTTGGAGCTCATTTTACACAAGTACCAAATGCCTCTGACTCCTGCTGTTAAAGATGTTCCCATTAAAAAGCTGTCACCTCCCTCAGTATGGACCTGACTGGAAACTGGCTGTGAGTATCAATCACATGGCACCAAAGTCAGGAAAGATGGGTTTGTCTGAAGCAATTGGAAAAGACATGGAAATCAGGTCCCACCTGAGCCAGAGTGGTCTCTTCGGTTCATTCAGGCTACTGTTGTGCTACTAGACTTTTCAAAGAAGCCACAGAAAAACTAGGATCTAGCTAGGAACCATCCCTCTCCTCCAACCAACTCTGCCTCCCTTTGCTTGGCTAATTCCTCTTCACCCTTCACTACTCACCTTGGTTCTTTTGTCTCTTCCTTCAGAAAGCCTTCTTGACTCTTCCTTCCTTCAACCTTAGAGATTATGTAGGTTTCCCTTTGACCTTTGTCACACCCGGAACCCCTTTTCTCTCCACCAGACACTTAATCCACTTTAGCAAAATAGCTTGATTGTTCATCTATGATCCCTAAAGATCATGGGTGCCATAAGAGTAGGAAGAGTCTATTTTATTTTCAACTACATCCTTAAACTCTTAGTACAGTGTCTGGCACACATTTTAGGCTCAATAATTATTATTAAAGGAAGAGAAGAAAAGAAAAGACTAGGTAGGCAGACACCGAAGGAATAATGTCTTGTTGATTCTGTTTTTGAAGTTCCACCAGCCTCGTCATAGAGTCTTCTTGACTTAAACTTTTCATTTTTATGAACCTTGATGGTGATGATGTATTGTCTCTGCCTGCCTTCTCCAGCCCATGTTCTTGGGACTGAAGGGAGTGGTTGAGAGGGGAAGCTGTCAAACCAAAAAGATTCAGCAGGTAGGACCCTGGTGAACTCTGTTTGTGTACCCTATTCCTCAGTGCCCAGCACAGTGTCTGATGTTTAGAAAAGCTTCAGCTGTGAAGGAGAGAAAAAGGAAGAGACACTGGGTAGAAAATATATTAGAGTCAAGAAAGGACTTCTAAGGCCACAGAAATACAAGGAAAAAGAGGGAAGCCAAAGAGAAGGAGATTTTGTGCTGACTAAATGATGCAGAATATAGGGAATTAGTGTTAAATGGAGAAAAGTTCACCTGGTTCTCTTGCTGTATTCAAGAAGGGTAACAACTCTAATGGAGCTAACTGTAAGCACAACTAGCCACATTTAAGGTGAAGGAAAATTCATCAGCATCTTAGTCCTTCCTATTAATTTCCAGGCTTGCAATTAATTGATTTTTCCTCATTGAATCCCCATAGCAATAAGTAGCTTGTATATAAGTATGACAGGTATGCTGGGTGGATAAGAGTATGCCATAGAAATGTAATGACATTATTAATGATCTTGTCATCCATAAAATCGCAATATTTTTAAAAATAAAGCTTTAAGCTTACTTGTGCATGTGTCTGAGAATATCTTGTCTGCCTTAGACAAGTTGCTGATCCTAAAGATTTTTTCTCTTTGTGTTGCAACTTGAGCTTCCTTTGATGTTTGCCTCTTTGTATATTACTTAAATAATTAAAACAGCTATTTTTCTACTTTATGTATAGAAAGTTTGATTTCCATCATTGAATTAGAATATTATCTAATGAGACTTTACTAAATAAAGAGAAGATAGATGATGATAGATAGATAGATGGTAAATAGATAATAGATAGATAGATGATAGATAGATAGATAGATAGATAGATAGATAGATGATAGATAGATTCTGGATTCTGTATGAAAACTGTGAATGCCATGAAATCCAGATGGACACAAAGCCCCATTGTGATTCTCTGCAGCTTCCAGGTGCTGACTTCCCACTAACTTCAAAGGGAATTGAGGAAGAAGGGCCTTGGGAATTTACCTGAGGCCCTTGCTACCTAGTGAGAAACAGGTTGCAATGTCCATGTGGTTTATTTCGAGGAAAGGACCTGATGGAAAAGTTCATCTGCCTGCCGAGACCGGTTTGGCTCAGAGGATAGAGCGTCAGACTGTGGACTGAAAGGTCCCAGGTTTGATTCCAGTCAAGAGCATGTACTTGGTTGCGGGCACATCCTCAGTAGGGGGCGTGCAGAAGGCGGTTGATCGATGTCTCTCTTTCATCAATGTTTCTAACTCTCTATCCCTCTCCCTTCCTCTCTGTAAAAAATCAATAAAATACATTAAAAAGAAAAAGAGAAAAGTTCATCTGCTTTCGTGGCAATCCCTCAGAGCTGGTTCTATCAGTAAAGGAGCATGGCTGTGACCTCAGACCACTTTTCAGTCTCTGTTCAAACATTTAGTAGCTGTGGAATCCTGTGCAAGTCTCTTAACCTCTCTGAGTCTGTCTCCTTATTTATAAGATAGAGATAATAAAATGAACATCTAGAACTATTTTGAGGATTAAAAGTTATGTTTTAAAGTACCCAGTGCAGCCTGCCCAGCGTAGCTCAGTGGTTGAGTATTGACCTATGAACCAAGAAGTCGTGGTTTGATTCCTGGTCAGAGCACATGCTTAGGTTTGCTGGCTCGATTCCTGGTAGAGGATGTGCAAGAGGTAGCCAATCAATGATTCTCTCTCATCATTGATGTTACTATTTTTCTCTCCCTCTCCCTTCTTCTCTGAGATCAATAAAATATATTTTTAAAAATAATAATAAATAAAGTACCCAGTGCATAGTAGAAATCCATAAACTATATGTATTATCACTACTGTTATTATGTATGAACAGGGACGCGTATGTAATCCTCAAAGGTTTTTCTCCACAAACTACAAGTTCATGAAATCCAACCTTTATACATTTAATTTGCCAGCCCAGCTTCCCTAGGCCATGGTAGCCTTGAAGGGACTCACATGTCCATGACTCCTAGGTCACTAGCAAAGGTTTCTACTTGGAGTGGGGGTGGTGTCTCCTCACTGATCTTACCCCTCTCTTAACTAGTTTTCAAAAAACATGGCCTTACTCACCTACTTATAGCTCTCTTAAACTTAAGACATTCCTGGAAGATATTCAAGAGGTGCAGTCTGTGCTGTATACACCCTTCTCATTACCCAGAATGAACTCAGGGAACTGCACCCTAACTTTTGTGATGGGGAGAGGGAATTCTCTACCCATTCAGGCAGGAGTGGTCTTTAATCTCACTATCTGTTCTCAGGTGCTGCTTCTTGTTTTTAGTGGAACAGACACTCTTTCTAAAGTCCTCTTCCCAATGGAACTCTTGCAGCCTGTCCTGTTAGGTAATGCTACCCTAAATGGAAGCATGAAATTCCCTTCTTATTCACACATTTATTCAACAACAACTTGTTGAGGGTCTATTCAATGTCAGGCACAGTTCTAGGCTCTAAAGAAATCAATGAAAGGAAAAGATGACATGGAGAGGCAGACATCCTATCTAATAAAGGTGGAATATGCTAATTGACCCTCATGCTGTCCCAAAGGAGGCGATGACCACTGCCAATAAGGAGGGAATATGATAATTAACTGCCACACCCTCAAAGCTGGCAATGCCCACAGCCACAAGATGGTGGCACCTAGTCCCCTCAGCCCCGCTGGAGCAGCAGGCATGCAGCAAGGCCTGGCCTGCCCCCAGTCAGGCCCTAGGGCCCCCAGTTAGCCAGGGCTGGCCCAAGGCATAGGCAAGCCTCGGATGGTGGCTGCCCAGACACCCAAGGCCACCCAAGGCTCAGGTAACCAGTGCCAGCCAGGCTTGCTCTGCTGGCAGTGGCAGCAGCAGAGATGTGATGGGGTGTCACATTCTTGTGATGGCTGAGTCGCCTCCCGACACTGAGAGCCTCAGGACTATGAGAGGGGGCAGGCCAGGCTGAGGGACTCCCTTTTCCAGTGCATGAATTTTCATGTACCGGGCCTCTAGTTAATCAAATAAATAACATCACAATTATGTTAATGTGCTATGGAAGAGATGTATGTGGTGTTATTAAAGAAAGTAACAAGATAGATTGACCTGCCCTAGGATATCAAGGAAGGCTTGTCTAAGGCAGTGATCACTGAGCTTTGACCTAAAAGATGAGAAACATTAATAAAATGAAAGTTAAGGTGAGAATGGAGGTAGAGGAAATGTATGTTCAAAGGCTTACAGCAAGGAGTGATATGGCACGTGCCATTGAATCCCGCAGGAAATGAGGAGAAGACACATTTTGACAAGCAGGCAGCATCCACATTATGTAGGACTTTGTAGGATCTCCTAGGGATTTTGGTCTTCCACCCAACTGTACAGAGAAGCCACTGAAGTTATGTCAGTGGTTGGAAGATGACATGATCAAATTTTCACTTTCAGGAAGATATTATTTTTCTAACTGGACATCACTATCTATCTGGATGTATTTCCTAGATCAACGTTTTAGCTGGCTCTGTGACAGGGAACCAGGAGGAAGCATGAGTCAGTGGCTTCTTATAATTGGATGTCTTTAATCTCTGCTGACCTGTTGGTGATGACTTGAATACACCATGATTTTATCACTTTTCTTATCTTGGTTTCTTGTGCCAATGAGCTTTCAGTGTATCTAGCCTCTCTCCACCCAGAGGGCAAGAAAATCACTATCTTTTTTTTTCTTAATCTTTATTGTTGAAAATAACACAGATGTCCCTCTTTTTCCCCCAATTAAACCCCTCCATCTTGATCCCACCCTCTCCCCAGGCCTTCACTGCACTATTGTCTATTCATGGGTTATGCAAATGTGCACAGAAGTTCTTTGGCTAATCTCTTCCTGCCACCTTCCCTCTGAAATCCATCCGTCTAAGTGGAACTAATGAGCAAAATAAACTGATGGATAAAATAGATCCAGAGACATTAAAGCATTCAATTACCATCCTTAATAATAAGATCATCTTCTCCTGGGGAAGGAATCAAAATACTGTTTCAGCCAAATAAATAAATAAATGCTGTTTCAGTCTCATTAAAGGTCAAAGTCAATGATGAGTAAATCTCTGTTAAAAATTTTTACCATTCTAAACTATATTCTCTGTTGTATTTATTATCCAAAAAAAGTAACTTACTAAAAACTAAACCATAAGGTCCATGAAAAAGAGAGCTATTTTTGAATGGTTCTATTTCCAACCTGCTACACAGCAGTTACTCAATAAACATTTGTTATGTCAATAAACCTTAAAATATTTTTAAATATATTTTTATTGATTTCAAAGAGGAAGGGAAAAGAAGAGGGAGATAGAAACATCAATGATGAGAGAGAATCACTGATCAGCTGCTTCCTGTACACCCCCCACTGGGGACTGAGCCCACAACCTGGGCATGTGCCCTTGACTGGAGTCAAACCTGAGACTCTTTAATTGGCAGGCTGATGCTCTATCCACTGAGGCAAATTGGCTAGGGCTTAAAATATTTTTTACAAAAAGAAATGAAATGGGAAAAAAATCACTCTTCATACAACTATGCTAAAAGAACTTCCAATTTTTATAGATGTTATTCTTATGTTTATAGACATGTATATTGAATTAACTTTCTCAGCATATAATCCTAATTTATATATGATATAGACAATGTTTCCAACATGATGTTATTATAAATATGTGAGTAAACCTCTTATTTAGCCACTCAGATCTTCCTGGTGTGTGTGCACAACAATATAAAAATAGACAAGAATGTATGTGTTTAAAGCTGTAACCCCACAATCTAACTGGGAACATTTTTCTCTACACAGAGGCAAAGAACATGCAACATGCTTTCAAGAGAAGAAAAGAACAAACTGAGTTTGAGGAATCGTCCATAAACTAAAAGTTTAGATTTTGATATTATTTAAAGTTCTGATCACCATTTTGCAGGCAAAAATATATAGAGTTCTAAAGAAAAAAATATATTTGTCTAAGATCACAGATCTAGGAACCTTCTGATCCCTATGCCTGTTCTCCTGGACAGCTCTCAGGGGCCTCTTTCTCTGACATCAAAGTGCAGAAATGGTCTCTCAATAAACAAATAATTTTATTTAGTGTTCATACAGATTGTAATCATGAACCAGAAACTTCTTTTTTTTTATGCTGTCCATAATGAAGTGTGCAGATTTAGACACCACTTTCTGCATCAGGAGCTATTTCTATGAAGTTTCTAGCATTCTCCCATTTAATGGAAGAAAGAACTGAGACTCAGAACATTTCAATCATTTGCCCAATGTCGCATAACTGAGGACAAGCAACATCAAAATTCAGTCTAATTCCCAAGCCCATATTCTGTGTCCTACTCCACCCTGTGATCTTAGACTTTCCTAGTTTTATTTTCAAATCTGACTAAGTTTTCTATGTATTAAACACTTTTTTAAAAAATCCAAAATGGAAGTGTGGAAGAAGAAAGCAAGATGGCTGGTCTGGGATGCACCAAAAATATGGAGGCTTTATTACTATATAAGGGACCTAAGTCATATATCCTAAAGCCGCATTCTTTTCCTTAATTTCTGTAAGACAAATGCATACATCAGAAAAACATCCTTAGTGGGAAAAGATGCCCTCATTTCAGTTATAAAAATGTAACTGCTGCAAACCCAAATACAATATACCAAGTTCACATCCACCTGAGATTCTTGTGTTTGTCAGTTTGGGTTGATATAACAAATTGCCATAGACAAAGTGGCTTAAACACAAACATGTATTTCTCACAGTTCTGCAAGCTAGAGGTCCAAGATCAGGGTGGCAGCATGGTCATTTTCAATTCATTCTTTTTTTTTCATCCTCACCTGAGGATATTTTTCCATTGATTTTAGAGAGAGCAGAAGAGAGAGGGGGAGACAGACAAAACTTCAATGTGAGAGAAACACATCGATTAGTTGTCTCCTGCTCCTTCCATGACCAGGGCCCAGGCCAGAAAGAAGCCTGCAAACAAGGTACATGCCCTTAATTGGAATCGAACCCGTGACCCTTGATCCACAGGCCGATTCTCTATCCACTGAGCCAAACTGGCTAGGGCAGGTGGTCATTTTTTTTATTGTATCTTCACATAAAGGAAAAAGAAGTAGGTAGCTCTTTCCATAAGGGCACTAATCCCATTCATAAGGGCTCTATGCTTATGACCTAAATTAACCCCCAAAGACCAAACCTCCAAACACTGTCACATAGAGATTGAAGTTTTGACACATTAATTTTTGAGGGGATACAAATCACAATTCCCTGTGCCCTGACATCAACTCTCTTGTGAACTCCAAGACTAATATATGAAAATGAATCTTGTTCTGTTCATTTATTTGTGTTCAGATTCATGGTCTTCTGAAGAAATAGGCACTCCCAGTCTAAGTATTTTTCAGCTAAATTTCTTCTCTACTTCTTACCAAAAAGGAAGAGTTCTGTCCTTCAATCTTTGTTTCCCAAAGATGTAGAACTTGAAATGTAGTCTACTGAAGCTCCAAGACTATTGATAGCAGATGTTAACATGCAAACCCCAGGAGTTAGCACAGGTTTGAAACCATATCAGGAGCAAATAACTTACCACCAGCAAAACTGTCAAGTTCAAGGGAGATACACAACAGATAGGGACTCCCTGCCAGCCATCCTGCTTCAGAAATGTGTTGCTCTCTGCACCTGACAATGCCAGGCCTCCCTACAGCTCAAGGTCCTTTACAAATGGCCACTTGTCCTCTCCAACATGTGAGTATCTGTTCAGGCCCTCAGTATATTTGACAGTTTAGGGAAGGTTATTCAGATTAATTTTTCCACCACAAGACAATTCTTCCACCCACACTTCCACACAAGCACATAATTGACCTGGTGGTTTGTAGGGACAGGGAGCTCAGTTTCAGAGTCTAATGACAACTAGAGCAGGAGCCAGGAGGAGGTATTGTGAGGAGCTTCAGTTTCCTTAGGAGTCCTCCAAGGACATGCACTGTGGCTTTCCAGGGTCAAGATTAGAATTCACACGGAGCCAAAGACTTCATTTTATATATTGAAACTGAGTCTTTGAAATTGAGTCAAAGGCCCAATTTCATATATCTTTGTAGCTCCAGGGGTTTGAATATCTTCACTTCCCAGAACAGATGATATGAAAGGCTCTCAATAAGTATTGATGGGTTGATTAAATGAATGAATGAACGAATGAATGAATGAATTCTGTTATTTCCCTATGCCTTATAAGCACAAATTACCTCTTTCTTGGAGACAACCAAGAAAGATGTTGCAGTTTTTGAGGTCAGACAGCCCTGTGAATCCTAGTTTTATCATTTACTGGTGAATGACTTTAATCTCTGAACTCTTTCTCATCCTATAATGAGGATTATAATCGTCATCTTAAAGCCCATTAGTAATATTGGGAGGGCTAATATTCAGAGGATCTCAGTAAATGCTAGTTTCCATTCTCATGATGTCTTCTTCTCCTGCATTTTCTGAATTCCCTAGGGCCTATTGCTTTATGGCACAGAGCTAAGGATAGTACTGTGAGATCCTTTATCTGTTTCTGACCAGGAGTCACTAGATACCTCAAGATCGCAGGCTCTGAAAATCAATTGTTTTCATTTGAATACCAGTCACATCCTTTAAAGTTGTGTGACCTTAGGTAAGTTACTTCA
Source organism: Lasiurus cinereus (assembly GCA_011751065.1). Taxonomy (NCBI): domain Eukaryota; kingdom Metazoa; phylum Chordata; class Mammalia; order Chiroptera; family Vespertilionidae; genus Lasiurus; species Lasiurus cinereus. The sequence continues at coordinate 44,517,619 of JAAGEH010000480.1, read as the reverse complement.
CTTCTCTGATCATGTTTCCAGGTGTGAAAGATAGGGATAATACCCATACTTACTTTGAAGAGATTTGGGAAACACATATAGAATTTAGAATAATGTCTGGGCTTAAAACTGTTTGGTAAGTAAAAATATTATGTTATGTGTATATAAAGCTCTACTTGAAATTTGAACTCTTCAAGCCAGGAACCCAAGTTCCTCTTTCTCTCTCTCTCTCTCTCTCTCTCTCTCTCTCTCTCTCTCTCTCTCTCCTAACAATCATCTTGCTTGACTCCCTAGTCATACTCTAATATTAATGCTGATGCTGGTTTGCTCTCACAGCTCTGTGGTATCCTTACCCCATCTCCCCAGACCTGCAGAGAGTTGGGGACATTAAGAGCAGCCCAGGGGGTTGGAAGTGCAGCCACTTAGGCCCCTCTGCAGAACCCTGGGTCTTAGGAGAACAGTGAGGCCCAAATGTCCTCGGAAGCTGCTCCAGCAACACATTCTGCTCCCGTTGAAAGAACGCTGCAGTTTGGGTGGAGGTTTGTGGGGAACTCATGAGACTTTAGCTTGATGACAGCACCTGAAACCACTCCTCTCCCATTTTCTATGTTTCTTTTTAGACAAATGGGTGCATGAGGGCACATTAAGATTTATTAAGTAAGAGGCAGAAATGCTCGCAAATTTTTACTGCTCCTCCCAGGCCTATCAACAGTTCCCCTCAATCCCCCTTTCCAAGGCTATAAAACCTGGAGGGAGGTGAGCCCTAGGCTCCAGAGGTGAGGTGGGTCTGTTCCCAGTCTGAGGCTGAAACCCAGGTGAAGCCAGGGCAGCCCCTCCCCTGCTCTATCCTCCAGGCAAGGGAAGAACCCAAAGAGCCTAAACTGCTAAGATACCAGAAAGCCTGGGACCTCAACTTGTATGTAATAAGGAGAGAAGGACAATCTTAGGGAAACTGGAGAAGGCACAGGGACTCAGCAGGAGCCTTTGGAGGCTCTGCAGCCAAATCCCTTCATTACAAGAAGGAATGAGGCACGTGGAATTGGATGATGGTCAATGAGTCAGAAGGCTGGGTCCTGATGCAGGCTCTGCCTCTTATCAGGCAAGTGGCCCTGAGCAAGTGACATAATCTCTCTCAGCTTCAGTTTCCTCATCTCTTATGAGGATAATGAGATATCTGGATAACCGGATGAGATGGTCAATGTAAAGCAAATAGCACTCTACTGGAAAACCATGACAAATCACCACTTGAAATGTGAGTTGAGCACACTTCCCAAAGGATTCGGAGCATGAAGCCACGTGTGATTAATGACAATGGTCATATAGATCACCCCCTGTGTGTTTGTCTGAATGACAGGTGTTCTTATAGAGCTCAAGGAAACACTCAAGGATGTCACAGATATGAGACAGGCTAGCAAGCTCTCCAGGAATCGGCATCTGAGGGGTTTACCTGTCAGTGCACCATGGACCTCCTCCTGTCTGCTCCCAGTACCAGGTTGCCCTGATGTTGCCCAGTGAGCATCATGAACCCAGAGTCAGCAGACCCTGGACCTAGACCTAGAAGAAACATAGGGTGACTTGCAGCCTAGCAGCAAAACAAAAAGCACACACTGCACTTTAATGAGAAAACATATAAGGACCCAAAAACATACCTGTATAAACAGAAAACAAGACCTGTGGTTGAAGCTTAACATCTCAGATAAAAGTCCTGGTGGGCAGTGATTTCTTTATGATCACAACTAAATTAGAGTGTGTGTTTTTTTACCTCCCACCAGTTAAATTTTCATTTGTGGGTCACATTAACAGAACCACATTCCATTTCAAGTACTCAAGGGATCTGTAATAGATCACTGATGTACTCTTTCTGGAAGACTTACATGGACATGCACTCTGTCCAACCAAAAGGTGTAGCTAAAACCAGAACTCAAAATGGCATAAAAGGTTGCTAATGAGCACTAAAATCAACTAAAACTCAGGCAAGACTAAACCATTACTGTACGCTTAGTTATAAAGACCAAAGTCAAACTTATTTTTGGAAAAGTCAATATTTAAGTAAATAACAACAATAACTCCATACTGATACTTTAAGATAAAGTATTTGAATCTATTAGCAAACACTACAAAGTGGAAAATTATTAAAAAGGGAGGATGCTAAAGAAGAAAGTAGAAGTATGCTAAAAACCCTAACTCCAACAGGAAGAGTTAAATTTAAAACAGGTAATGTAAATAAATGTTTAAAATAAAGAAAGAAAAATGCAAAATCAGGGGCCGACATCTTGGCCAGGCAGAAGCGCATCCCTGCTCTCCGAGTTCCGTGATGCCGCCAAAGGACAAGAAGAAGAAAGATGCTGGAAAGTCGACCAAGAAAGACAAAGACCCCGTGAACAAATCGGGGGGCAAGGCCAAAAAGAAGAAGTGGTCCAAAGGCAAAGTTCGGGACAAGCTCAATAACCTGGTCTTGTTTGACAAAGCTCTGTAAGGAAGTTCTCAACTACAAGCTTATAACTCCAGCTGTGGTCTCCGAGACGTTGAAGATCCGTGGTTCCTTGGCTAGGACAGCTCTTCAGGAGCTCCTTAGTAAAGGACTTATTAAACCAGTCTTAAAGCACAGAGCTCAAGTGATTTACACCAGAAACACCAAAGGCGGGGATGCCCCAGCTACTGGAGAAGATGCATGAACAATAGATCTCACCGGCTGTACATTTTGAAAAATAAACCTTTATTAAATTTTTTAAAAAATGCAAAATCAGAAGAGTTGATAAAAAGCAAGACCAAGGGGAAAAAAAATAAGAACATATAAAAATAAATTATAAATCAAGATGACAGAAGAATGAATTTAATAGTTATTTTATGAATAAATGTGTTTTTAAAATATACAAAATACAGATTCTTTCATTTAATCAGAATCAAAATTTAAACTAAGAGTTATCAAAATGTTGAAGATGGATTATCCAGTTAAGCATGGGGCCTTGGGTACATGATGCAGTGTACATACAGATGATGTTTTATTGAGTTATGCATTTGGAACCTGTATGGTTTTGTGAACCAATATTACCCCCAATAAATTCAACTTAAAAACATAAAAATAATAATGTACTTAAAAAAGGAATTTAAAAATAAAACCATAGTCACAATATTACTATCTGACAAAACATTAACTGGGATTGAAAAGCCTGCTTTCTAATAACAATTCAGCACACAAAGAAAAAGAGAAAAAGACACAAGAAAAAATGACCACAAAGTTAACCGTGCTCATCTCCCAGTTTGTAAGTTACATGTGAGTCTTATTTGGTTTTATCTGCATTTTCTCTATTTTCTTCAATATTCATAAAGTAAATGAAGAGAAAGAGTTGTAACATCTTCCCTTTATTAATCCTTACCCTAAATAAGCTAATACAGGTCAAGTGTCTCCTCTTTTGGAAGTTTTCCCTGACATTGCAAACCTCACTCCTGTATAGACCAATTGAAGTACTCTTCTTAGGGATGTGCTAAACCAGCTCCTTTAGCCACAGAACAGGATGTGTGCATTTTTTCCCAACTCATTGGGCAGTAACATCAGGTTGATAGCTTGAAATTCAGCAAGGAGGGAGTATGGAGATCAGCAAATGCTACAAATCAAGCTCTCCCCACCCCTCAATCTGGAGCCTGTTGCTAAATATTTATCAACACATGACTGTTTATGTTCCCAGAAGCCTGTGCCTGTCCCTCTGTATAGTTTTAACATCTTGTGCTGTAATGCTCTACCTGCTTTTCTCCATCACTAATTTGTTAACACCTAAGAGATGAGATATTTCATTATGTATCTCTAGCCCAACCACAATACTAAGCATGGTGGAAAGAAGGAAAGGAAGAAGAAAGAAGAAAAAGGAAAATGGGAGGAAAGGAATTAGGGGAGAGAAAGAAAGAAGGAGAGGAAGCAATAATAACAGCTTTCTTTCTTCAAATGTAATAAAATTGCCTAATTCTCCCTAAATATCAACAACAGCCCATTTTTTGGAGCATGAAATTCTCCAACTATCACCAAGAGGAAGAGACATGCTTCCTCATTTGTGATTCCTAAGAAGCAAAAGCCTTTGAAACGCAGCCACTAACCTCTGGAACTTCCAGCCAGACAAAGAAATCCCTGAATCCTAGTAAAGTGGCCAATCCCAGTGTTGCCTAGAAAACTTTCTGAGAATGAACCCTTCTGCTTCTGTTTCCTCATTCAACAAGTGCCATGAGAAGTCTCCCTTCTCCGCTTCACTGAGCGCCAGGTATTGAAAAAGGGTTCCATAAACATAAATGATTCAAAAAGTTTACCTAATTAGCTCCTTTTTCAAAAGATACTGGAATCTCCTCAAGAATCATTTTGCTGTCATAGGCTAATGGGTATCTTTTTGGTAGTGATTTATCCAGGTAAAGTGCTCATTATATGAATATACCCTAATATATCATTAATGTAACCCCTCTTCCCCCTTCTCCGTGAATATGTACACCCAGGCCAGAAGCTCAGAGGCCAAGGAAGCTTGTTACAGAAAACAGTAGCTAACCCAACTGGTTTAGCTCGTTCTTCTGATACACACTAGATTCATCCACCGAGCTGTTATTTCCATTGTCCTGGTCCAGCTCCTTCAGGTTGTGTGTGCCAGTATGTGTGAGTGGCCACTCCTGCTTAGAGGAGAGAAGGAAATAAAAACCACTAATTATTGACTAGCTTCTGGATTCATTCACTGGTTCAACAAATGTTGATTGAACAGGGTGCCAGGCACGGGTCGGCCCTTGAGGTTACAGCCGAATGAGACAAACTTTTGGCATTTGCAACCCATTGGAGGAATGGGCCCCATAGCGAGTAGCAAAAAGCAAATAAACAACATAATTACAGATTGGTAATACACTCCAGTGAGGAATGAAACAAAGCTCTGTGGTACATTATAAAGGAAAGAGAGGGATGTATTTAGGAGAGGCAGGAGGGATTTCTCTAAGGAGGTGACACTTAAGTAAATGCATGAACTATAGGGTGAGAAGAAATTGGTTATGCTAAGAGCCAGGAGAGGAGCATTCTTAGCAAAGGCAAAAGAGGAACAAAGGCCTTAGGATGGAAAAGAACTCAGCACATTTGAAGAACATAAAGGAGTTCTGTGTGGCTATAGAAGTGAGCAAGGATTCGGGTAGGAACTTGGCCGGTTTGGCTCAATGGATAGAGCATCAGTCAGCCTGTGGATCAAAGGGTCCCAGGTTTGATTCTGATCAAGGACACATACCTGGGTTGCAGGCTCCTTTGGGCCTGGCCCTGGCTGAGGCTCATGCAGGAGGCAATCAATAGATGTGTTTCTCTCATGTCGATGTTTTTTTCTGTCTTTCCTACCCTCTTCCACTCTCTCTGGAAATCAATGGAAAAATATCCTCAGGTGAGAATTAATAACAACAAAAACAAAAACAAAAAAATGAGGGTGGGAAATAAAGAGGAAAGCAGACAGGCGCCAAGCACACAGGGCATACTACAAAATTTAGATTTGAATGTAAGTGCATTTGAAGCTGCAGAGACATAAACTGGCTTCAATGAAAGTCTTCCTCTAAGTTGTATGGAGAGCAGATGGAAAGGACTAGGATGAAAACAGGGACTACCTGAAATGCGGAGTGAACTTCTTTCAGCAGATTTAGGACTCAGAGGCAGGAGAGTTAGTGCATGTTCACTAAATCCAACACAAAGTTTTTAAACATGATCTATTTTCCCAAAGGACATTTGGTACCTCTATGTCTTTCTCATACTTCCGGCTATGAAATTTTGAACAATTTACATCACCTCATAGGACTTAGGTGTCTTCGTTTGTAAAAGTAGTTTAGCTAAACTTCTGAGTATCCAGTAAGCCTTATACTCCTTCGTTTCTTGGAAAGGAAAATGACTCATCTGCTGGAAATAGACCAGGTAGCCTCAGGCAGTTTGCTGGGCCCAGCCACAGCCAAGCTTGGGTGGAGCCTGAGAGGGGCCAGGGTGGGTACCTGATTATTCAGTGCAAAGTCTCAGGTCCCACGCTGCAGAGCTTCAGCTCTGGAATGTGGCTTAGGTGGGACCTGCTAGTATTGGAAACAGCAGAGAGAAAACCAGGAGGCTCTGAAAGAAATAGTACAGGTAAATATTTAAATGATTATAGGGTGGAGAAACATTGCTAAATTGGAAAGTAAAGACAGAAAACATAAAGACAAAAATGAATAGACTCTATTTCATGAAACACCTAAGATTATCCTACAAATCAAAAATAAAATTGTGAGTAAACTAAATAAAATTGGGCAAAACACATGAACAGGCATTTCAAGAAGAGCATAAATAGTCAAACCTTTTGGTAAGATGTTAAACAATATTGATGATCAGGAAAATACAAATCAAGACAACTATGATCTATAATTTTATACACATTCAATTGACCAAAGTTGAACGTTTATAATATTAAGTTTTGAAAGGGATTCATATCTATGGCTCTCTTACCCACTTCTGGTGAAATGTAACATAGTGTTAACACTTCAGAAAATAATTAATATTTTTAATAATGATTTATAATAACAAATACTTATATATTCTATGGTCTAACAATTCCACTCATAGGTGTAATTATACATGTATATGAGAACACACAGCCAAGAATATTCAGAGCTACACTGTTCACAATAATGAAAACCTAGAGACCACTCAAATAGTCATTGATGAGAAAGTGGATCCATAAAAATATTATATTTATACAATGGAATTACATGCAGAACAAATTGCAAAACATTCATGAGCATAATGATATGACATGCAACCATGTAGGTACATTTTTTCAAAATGTTATTAAATGGAGAAAGTACCAAAAGATTACCAAGTCTTTTAGGAGATGGAAAAAAATTGTACATTTTGTAATGGGAGGTAGTCACATAGAAGTTTACATAAGTAAAATATTTTTTCCACTAAAAAGTCATTGAATTGTATATTTAATACTTTGCATACTTTATTGTATGCATATTATAAATTAATAATAATTGTCTTAGAAAAGAGTATGTACCCATTTTATGAAATAACAAATTGCAACATTTTAAAAATCTAGTTTTTAATATCATGACTCCACTTGTATTTAATAAACTAAATAAAAAGGAATTCATGATAATGGTGACACCTGAATCTAAATGTGAAGAAACATCAGACAAACCCCATTTGATGAGCATTCTACAAAAAACTTGAACTTTTCATAAATATCAAAGTCATAAAAACACCAAGAAAAGAAAATCAACTTCTAGAGTAAAGACAACTAAAATACATGACAACTAATATGGTAAGTAATACAGAATTAAATCCTGGCCCACCAAGATTCCCCACACCTGCCAGTACACCAGCATAATAAAGGATTGCTGTTGTTTCAAGACACTAACTGTGATGTTTTTTGCTATGTAGCAACAGATGACTGGAATAGTGGGTGTTCTTTCTTAAGTGATAAAGAAAAGGAAGATAAGAGGGAGGGAGGGAACAAGGAAGAATTATTTGCATAATACAAACCAGTCATACAAAGACAAGTACCATATGATTTCATTTATATGTGGAATCTAATGAACAAAAGAAGTTAAACAAAAAAGCAACAGACTTGTAGATACAGAGAACAGACTGACAGCTGTCAGAGGGGAGGAGGAGGTAGCTGGGTGAAAAAAAAATGAAGGGATTAAGGAAAAAAACTCATAGACAAACTGGATGGTGACTGACAAAGACAAAGGAGATGAGGGGAGGTAGGAGTGGGTAAAGGGAGGATAAATGATGGTGGAAAGAGACTTGACTTGGGGTGGTAAACACACAATACAATATAGAAGATACATTATAGAATTGTACCCCTGAAACCTCTATAATTTTATTAACCAATTTCACCCCCAATAAATTCAACTAAAAAAAGAGAAATATTTGCAACTTCATTTCATGGGAGAAAATTGCACACATGAGTAAAATTCTCTTAATGAGCAAATGCACCCTTACTTGTGGGCCACTGAGAGCCAACTGTGCAGAGAGGAGCCCAGTTTGGGTCTGCAACCAGTTGTCTCCAAATCGCTCTCCTTGTCCTCAGCAAGATCAGATGGTAAAAAGACTACAGTACCTGGTGCAATGCTATGCTTGTCCAGGCAACTGCAAGGATAATGTCTACAGTAGAAAGGCAGAAGTTTTACTTACACACTCCCTTGTGTATTTATCCTGCTAAAAGCATTTTCGTACATGTCATTTTAACCCCAAGAATGTTTCAGCCCTTTTTGGGATGTTAATCATCATGTCACTGAATAGTGATGGTGATGTAGGGGCAGCCAAGCTCTTCTGAGCAACATAAATCCCATGGACTCCACTGCCAGGTAAGCTAGTCTCTGGTGACCTGCTACCGGAAGCATTCAACCAAAGGAAGCTGGACGCTCAGCCTGAAGTAACATTCTTATGATTTGTAACTAATTCCTAATAAAATAGATTCTCCTTCCAGAGTCTCTAATTCTGGAATAGCAAATGGAACCTAAGAGTCCATCTAGTCCATACACTAGACTCTAGGTTGAGAAATCAGTATGTGTTCCAGCACACCTTAGCTTCTTCTATTCCAGATGGAATCATTCAAATTCTCATACCTTAAAGATATTGAGATAACTTATACTGAAAAGAAGACCTTGTCACTATGCTCTTCTTCAGCCTGTTGCAATCTGCATTCTTCCATCATGAGCAGTTCTCCCATTGATATTCATTAGATCAGAAGATCTTGGAGCTGAGTTCCATGAACCAGCACTCACTTCACTTTTGAAATGTACAGTTTTAAAGTGTAACTCTCCTACTGTGGCTAAGTAAATCCATGTTAATTTTACATAAGTCCCTAAAGGTTTTGGGCTGTGTTGCAATATATTTTTGTCGCTAGCATACTGTTGTCATAAGGAGTTAAGCATTTGAAACAGGAAGGATAAGAAGAAAGTACTGCTCCATCCACTCTTCCCCTATCATTCATTCATCCATCCATCCATCCATCCATCCAGTCATTTGAATCAATCCCTCATTTATAGGTTAAGTGTAGAAATTTCTGAATCTGAAAATATGGCAATTAAAATACAGCTTTACCACCTTTTTAACTTTATGAACTTAACAAAATATTTACTTTTCTAAGTCGTAGTTCACTTTTTATACAATTGAGATACAAATATATACTCATAAGATTATTGCAAGGATTAAAAACCACAATGTCTAATGTTCTTGTGCTTAATAAATGTTAGTTGTTCTGTTATTTAAATCATTGAGTGTCTTATGTATGCTTGGTTCTGGGCTAGGTTGTAAAGCCTCAGAGTTTCTCAAGTTGACCAATAACTACCAATTGGTGGTAATTGTAAGGAATAAGTCAAGCAGTCCCTCTAAAGTGCCTAGAACAGGACCTGGAATGTAGCTATTACTAAATAATACTTTGTATTGGAGGCAGAGGAAGATGAGGAGGACAATATGAAGACAATGGCAATACAGATAATGAGGCTGTTCTCAGGAGCAATTCATAGATGCCTCTCTCTGAAAATGAGTCCAGATAAACCCTTTGCAAAGCCTTAAAATCCATATGAAGCAGTCTGTCCAGCTTTTGTGAACTGAGCAATGCCAAAGGCTCATGGAAAACAAAATCCAAGATGAGAGACCTGGCCTGACTTCCATGGAGAACAAAGTCATAGGAGGTTGAACAGGTTACTGATGGACCACCAGTGGGGGATACCCTACCTCTGTATGATGACCGACAAGACTTAGTCCTTTTTGAATATGAATCCTCTGTGTGAAAAAGCAAAAACCTGACTTACGAGTAACACAGCAAGACTGCATTAGATAAAGCACTTTGGACTCTTTGGAGAGTGGCTATCTACAAATAGCATGTGGTGGTATTATTGTTAATCAACCAACCTCTCATTGAAGTTAACTGCTACTGAGGCCAATGGGACATCTACCTGGGTGTGGTCTGAGAATCAGGATTTATAGCAGCTATCCATTATTTACCCATCGTTAGATTGGTGGCCAAGAAAGAAATGTATTCCCTAAAGAAGAGTGGCATTAATTGTCTATAGGAAGGTCCAAAAGGAAAAAAAAATGTTACCTAGTTTACTGGTCTTAAAAGCTTGGGTTCCAATCCACCTTCAACTGGGATTGCAAACATAATAATAAGATGATGTATTCTCTTTTCTGAGCCTCAATTTCCTCATCTATAAAAGAGAACTAATAATCCCTTACCTCAGGCAAGGATTGAAAAGATGAAATAAGGTCATGAATGCTCAGTCCCAAGCCCATTGTGGTGTTTTACACAGTCCACTTCAAATGTTCAGGGCTTGACATTTATCACCTAAAACTTCTAAGCTGTCTTGTCTACACAATCCTTTTTCTTATCAAGTATGGCCTTTTGTAACCAAAGAAATGAGCCCAGCTTTCAGCCCAATGAAAGAGCAGGAGATATCTCAACAAAAATCCAAGAATGGGCATTTGTCCCTGTGCTTTACTCTTCTTTGAATAAGGTTGAATGTCCCCTCTCTAATTCTCTGTCCAAGAATATTCCAACCCATGAGAAATCATTGAAGCCAATGGCTGACTCTTCTGCAACCTGGAATCTAGCCAGTAGCTGCCTTTCCCACCTTCTCCTTGCTTGCTGGCAATTGAAGGAGAAATTTACTCATATGCTTGGATTGGCCAATGAGTGAGAGACAGAAGCCACTATGAGAGGCTGCCTGAAAGGTTTGCAGAAACCACAAAGCTGCCTGAAATGAACACTGTTGGCCCCTCCTCTATTAGGAACCATGGATCATTACATTATGTGACACACTCTCTGGTATTTAGCAGAACACAACTACCAAAGAATAAGAAGGAAAAGCAAATAGAGGAGGAGGAAGGAAGGAGAAAAGAGGAGGAAGAGATGAATAAAAAGGAGGAAGAGAAGGAGAGGAAGGAGAGAGGAAAAGAAGGAAAAGAAAAGTAGGGGGAGAAAGAAAAGACTAGAAGACAACTGCCTTAGTTTTCTCTTGCTATGACAATAAATAACCTCAAATGAGATGACTTAAAACAACACCGATTTAATATCTTACAGTTCTATAGATATGAAGTCTGGCAGAGGTCCTTTAGCTAAAATTAAGGTGTCATTTTTTAATATCATTCCATTCTGGAGGCTTTGCCAGAGAATCCATTCCTTTCTCTTCTCCAACTTTGCTTTTAAGTGCTCATATGATAATACAGTATTGGGTTTATCTAGATAATCCAGAGTAATGTTTCCATTTTAATTGGAAACATTAGCAACCTCAGTTGCACCTGCAATCTTAATTCCCTTTGACCATATAAAGTAAAATTTTCACAGGTTCCTGGGATTAGGACCATATTTTAGTCTGTGGATTCCCAACATCCTTAAGGGTGAAGCTGCTTTCTTGACTACTCATGCCTACAGTAAATGGATGAGGATCATAAGGAAATAAAGAATAAAGAATCTTCTAGTCTGGCTCTTCACATATTACTTCATTTAGTCATTGGGGTTCTGGAAAGTAGACCTGACTATGTAAATTTAACCATGGGAAAACCAGGAATCAGAGAGGTAATTGCTTTACCCATTAACAACTATTAAAAGTGGCCCATGTGGGATTCAAAAACTTCTCTTCGTTTCTTGGTGGCAGGGCATGCTCTAAGAACTGCCTGAACACAAATGGTCATCAATACTTCACTCTGCCCATGTTTGTCAAAAAATAAACTGGAGCTTAGACAAGAGAATTGGGAGAAGTTGAAAGGTTTGCTTTGCTGAAGTATCTAGATTTGGGGGGATAGGTTTCTTTACTTGTAGAACAAAGAACTGGCTTAGGTCAGAGAAAAGTGAGAATATTCTCCATGCTTAAACAACTCTCAACTCTTTAGAATATGTATAGTCAAGGAATCAGATAGTCAAAATATGAGTGGCTGATTGTCCATTAATTAATTCATCAATTTAATTAATTCTTAAAAGAAGATGTTCAGTGCCACTTACTAGACATTATGCTGGCACCATTCCTCCCAGAGCTCAGTGTCTAGGGGGTGAGCAGTCACCAAACAATTCTTTGAGTCATATGAGATTGCTAACATTTGACTCTCTCACCTATAGAAATGGCATGTCTTATGGTTCCACTTATAATTACACAATCGACTATATTAAAGTTATGATTAGAGCTATGGAAACTCTAAAACAAGAGAGGAGATTATATTTAAAAACTAAAAGATAATCCCTGTGTCTGGGGCACAAGAAATGATAGAGATTGGCACAAGATGCATCCATACAGGAAGGCAAGGGGATTGGTCAGGATCTTGTGGGCCACCCGAAACACTTTGGATTTAATCCTGATCTAATGTGAGCAGTGAAAGAAAATTTTCCCAAGATTTTATTATGAAATGTTTCATGGGGAAAAGTTGAAAAGGTTGCACGATGAAACCCCATGTACTCACTACCTAGATTCTACAATTAACATTTTGCCATATTTGCTTTATAACTTATTACCCACCAAGCCATCCATCTGTCCATCTCTCTGCCCATCTTATTTTCCATGTATTTCATGGTAAATTAGCAGTCACAAGAACACTTCACCCAAAATTGCAGCATGGGTCTCATTAATTAGAGTTCAATATTTGTACCCAGCTTTTTAGGGAACATTTCTATGACACGAAGTCACAAATCTCAGGTAGTTATTTGAGAGCATTAAAAGATTTTTAACTAGAGGAGTAACTTGTCCAGATCTGCATTTCTTTACGATTATTCCAGCTTTGGGGTAAACATCTGTAAGAATGAGGAGATGGAATTTATGAGAGAAATCAATTGGGGGCTATGAAAATGGTTTGTAAGGAAAAATGGTGAGAAGCTCAAGTGGTGACCCTAGGTGCAGAGGGAAAAGGATGGATTTAAGCTCTATTTTCAAGGTAAATCTACATAACTTGAAGATGGATTTGATTTGGGGCAATGAGAGAGTAGGCAGGGTCAGATTGGCTTCCAGGTCTATGTCCAAACCTGCATTCATGACTTCCTCAAATCCCAATACCTGATGCAGTAGATGTTATAATTTCATGTATATTACATGGGAGGAAACTGAGGCATGGAGATGAGCTAGTGAGATAGAAACAGTATTGAAGCTCAGGCAGCTGGTGCCAAAAACGAAGTGTCTAACAGTTATGGTACAGCCCCTTCATGCCCTCGGACACTCAATTATTTGTGGATCCCGGACCTTTTTGAGAATCAATTTCTCTGTCAGAAAAATGTTCAGACATTTGGTGTACACGTTCAAGGGGTTCCCAGAGTCCTTGAAGTACATCTCTGGACTCCAAGTGTATAACTCCCTGGAACAGCCAACCACCAGGCCACACTGCATAGAACTGACTGATAGCCTTCATGTGAGTAAGGAGGGAAAGGAAGAATCAGAAGAGTGGCCCAAGGAAAGTGCCTACAACTTGCCCAGACTGGTGGAAGCTGGAGTCTGCCTGGGGAGAAAGACAGGCGGGAGCAACCTGCCCCAGGAGGAGGAGGGTGGGAGATAGAGGAGGAGGCCTGGGATGACAATCAAAGACAGGAGAGGGTGGGCTGGACCCCCGCCAAAGCAGTTCCTGCCAGGAGCCCAGAGCATCTGACTCAGGGTGGGGGTCACAGAGGCCGAAGTGCCTGCCAGGGAAGCTCAGGGAGAGGCCCATTGGGGGCAAGTGGCTGCAGTAGAGGGTTCACCTCGCCTGGGCCCTGGGGCAGGGCGGTGCTGGGACAGCCCAGTCATGCGTATGCAAACCAGATGGGCCCTAGCTTGGAAGGCTTGCGGAGGACCTGGCAGGACTCTCTTCCAAGGGAGGAGCTAGGTCAGGATAGGCTCCCAGAAGGCGTGGCATGGGCAGGGTGAGGCCACTTCCCAGAAGCCCATGGGAACGGGGATCCCACGCTACCCTGGGAGGATTAATTCAGCTCACGTGGGCTGAGGGAGAGGGGATTGCATTCTTCTACTTTCTAACAGGGTGGGTTTTTTTTAATCAGAGATTTTAGTTATTTATGACATTGTTTTGGTTTTTCATTTTGAAATTATTCTAGACTTATAATAATAATAATAATAATTACTATAATAATAATAATAATAATAATAATAATAATAATAGTAATAATAGCACATGGAATCCCTTGAACCTGGCTTCCCCCAAAGGTGGCATCTTATAACTTCTATACAATAGCAAAACCAGAAAATCAACATTAGCAAACTATAACCAGGCTACACTCTTTGTTCAGTTTCTAAATGTGTGAAGCTTTAAATCAATGGTTCGAATTTATAGGACATTCCCTCAGTGCTGAGCCACCACCCATGCCATTGAAGTAAGGTTGGAGTTGACAGGACAGGAGGCAGGTAGAGGTCAGGAGAGAAACAGAGCCACAAGCAGGAGCATTCCTTATGTTGCAATTATGACTGGACAGTGTGGTTCAGGCAGAGTGAACTTCACCTGGTACCAGGTCCAGTGGGATCTGACAAATACCTGGTGGCTTCCATGCCCACTTTCTTTGCCAAATGTGTTGAATGGTGACCTCCCCCCAAACTTGCCCATGTCCTAATCCCCAAACCTGTGAGTGTGACCTTATTTGGAAAAAGGGTCTTTGGGGATGTAATTATGTTAAAGATCTTGAGATGAGATCATCTTGGATTGCCCACAGGGGCCTGACATCCAATGACAATTATCCTTAGAAGAGAGGAAAACACAGAGAGAAGAAAAGGTCCCCAAGAGGGAGGCAGAGATTGGGGTGATGTAGCCAACAAGAAATGTCATGGCCACCAGAAGCTGGAAGAGACAATCAAGGACTCTCCCCTAGAACCTCCAGAGAGAGTGCAACTCTGCTAAGCCTGAGTATCAGACTCTAGCCTCCAAGACTGGGAGAGACTAGATGTGTGTTGGCTTACCAAGTTGGTGGTAATTTGCTATGGCAGCCCTAGAAATGAATGCATTCGATAATTCAAGCCACAGAGCCCTCTGCCTTTCACAAGCAGACAAACAGGATTGGGTTTGCTCCTTACCTGGGCAGAACTTCTGATCCCAGCTTACCAACAAGAAAACTGAGGCACAGAGCAGACCTCTGACATGCCAAGGATGTAAAGCTGCTAAATGGTGTGCTCTGCCTCAAATCCATCTCTGGCTCGCTCCCAAGCCCACGATCATCGCTGAGATCACTCACTGAGAGCCTTGGAGGGGGACAGCTGTTTGCCTGTTGGGGCATGTTTCTCTCAAGCTTTTAACACACACACACACACACACACACACACACACACACACAGCCTACCTTAAGTCTCAGGAACCTGGAAAAAAGACATGGACTTGATTATCTTCTCACTCAGTCTTCAGCTAAGACAAGAAGTGAGGCAAATTGCTGAGGAGGAGGGTATAGTTGCCCCACTCAGCAGGCACTGGAAAGCAAGAAGGAGCGTGTGTTCCCCTGACTTACTCCCAGCAGAATATCACTGACTTCCGCTACAGGTGTGGGCGCCGCTCTCTACTTGAGCACCCAGAAAGGCCCCCCTGAAGGCCAAGTTCTAAGCCAGCCAGTCTCCTGTATGCCTCTGAAGGCCAAGTCAGACCGACTTCCCCTCGCAGTCCTGGCCTGCCTGTCAAAGCCTGTCCTTCCTACACATTTTCCATTGGAGTCCAAAGACATTTTTACTTCATTCTTTTGAAAAGGTATTACATACACAAGGAAGAAAAAATTAAACAATTTACAAAATGAAATAGGAAACATCTCCCTCCTGCCTGAGACACTAGTTCCTGAGAATAGCTCTAACCAGCAGCATGAACAGATAAACTTGTCCTTCTTTTTCAGAAATGAGAGGACTCAGCAGCATCGTCCTGTACTTTTTTCTGATTGCTGTAGCTTGAAGATGTTCCCAATGAGCACACATTCTTGATGCAGCTTCCCTAGCATTTTTTTGCAAAATCCACTCTAATTTCTGTAACCCGCCCTGTGCAGCAACACTAGGGTGTTCCCCATGTCTCCTCTCTGTAAACAGCTCTGTAATGCATGTCTGTAATGCATGTCAGGTACACTTACCTTCACACATAAGTAAGAGCATGTCTGTAGGATTAATTTCTGAAAGAGGAATTGTTGTCCCAATTGGACACATGCATTTTTAAATTGAATAGCTACTGTGAAATTGCCCTCCAAAGGGCCAGTAAGAATTTATGCACCCAGCCAGCAGTCAGTATCTATTACCCTATGATTGTACCATAATGGGGTGTTATCAAATCCTGTCTCTTTGCAAATCAGATAAGTAACAATAGCATGTGAGTGCTGGGAAGGAGCTGGTGGTTTGAGAAAAATTTGCATACCTATGCATAAGCAAAGATCATTATACTGTACACATAAAATTAGTGTGCTTAAGGTACTTTATTGTATGCATATTACACCTCAATAAAGAGGAAAGTGATGCAATACAAAGGCAAAGCAGGGTGCTGATATTAAAATGTGATGGAGTCTCCTCCTTTAAGAGGGTGGTCTTGAAATGCTTTCCTGTAACCCGCAGGATGATGAAGCTCCCACGCAGGAGTCAAGCATGTGAAGCGGGTTTCCGACACAAGGAAGAACACAGTCAAAGGATAGGGAAGGAGCTTGACTTATTGGAGGAAGTGAAAACAGCAAGCTAGTGAGACTGGTCCCAGATGAGGTCCAAAAGGTTATCCGCGGCCAGATCAAACAGTCTCTTGGGCAAGAAGTTGGGAGTCATTTTTCTCACTGCAATGGGAAGCCATTGAAGGGAATGAAACACATGAGTGCCATGATCCATTCTATATTTTAAAAAAAGAAATCACATGATGGCTAGAAGGAGAGTGAACTTTAGGTGGGCAGAAATGGAAGCAGACATGTGGGTGGCTTGAATCAGGGTGGTGATAGAAATAGAGAGAGGTTGGAGGATGTGGATATATATACATATATATATATATATATATATATATATATATATATAATGGCAGGACATCTATACAAATGATCCATAGGACCCATTACTTGGCTTAGAGTGATCACTCTGTACCGGCTGAAGCCAAGCCTTGTCCTTGTTCACGTGACATGCTGGGAACACTCACCAGAAATACAAGTTCGGGATGAACACATTCAAAGAGAGGTGACACTAAAGAGAGGATGGGCTAGTTTAGAAGAGTGTGGTGTCTGGACCTCAGATCTATTCTTAGTCCTATCCCAAATTCTTCTGTCTGAGTCCTGGGGGTAAGGAGGGGCAAAGAATGAGAATGAATGGGGTGCTGGTCATGCCCTTTGTCTTCATCTGGGTACTGGTCACATGGGTGTGGTCAGTATGAGAAAATTCAGCAGCTGTACACTAAGAATAAGATTTTTTTATAATAATCTACTGAATCAAATAGAAAGAGCAGTATCATTTTGTTAAGCCATGGAAGACCAGGAGAACCTAAAAGGGAGGACCCTTTTGACCCGAGGAGACCAAAAGGAGAGAAACTGGTTGTCACTTGGGCATCTTGAGGGTCAGCTTTAGTCCCAGCATTGTCGGGGAGCACAGTGATGGTGGCACCCCATATTTATAAATACAAAGAGTTACAGGTGTAACCACAGAAACAGATGCTTTCATAGATTCAGCACATGGAAACTGTACTCATATAACTGATGTTAATAAAAGAATGCCTGAAATAATACGCACTAAACTAAAAACAATGGTTACCCTGAATGAGTCATTTTTTTAGGTTATTTGTGGCTTTTTTATTTGATTATTCTTACAACAAACATTTTTAAAATTACTTTACTGTAAGATATTTTCTCCTTTTGTCTTTAAATATATCCTTTAAAGTACATTATGTGCCCTATCAACGTTTTCTCTGACTTCTTGATACAGATTCTCTCAAAGTGTTGTCCTCCCATCCCAGACCACTTGTTCCAGAATCACCTGGGAAGATGGTTAGGTTAGGTTAGGAGATTCTTGGATCCTCTTCCCAGACTTTCTCACATAGACTACCTGGGGCCGATGAATCTACATTTGAATGTGATTCTGTTGCACACTCCCATTTGATCATCTGAGTTAGATGCCAAATGTCTCTCATTTCTGGGCACACGAGTTTTTTTATTGCATTCATCCTGTGGCCCAGTTTTATTTGACCCACTAACTATATTCCCCCAAAAACTATGAAGCCCTCCCCCCAAGGAAATGGCTATATCTTATTCAATTCAGTTCTCTTAGGTCTAGCACAGGAGTTAATAAATATGTGCTGAACTAATGAATAAATAAATATCCATCATCATATAACCATTGAGTTCCCAAGGATGAGACTTACATGGTGGTTCCGGTGCAAGTACACAACTGGGCTTAGTTCAAGTACATTTGTGCCTCTCTGAGGAACTCTAACCTGTGATCCCAGGTTGCCATGAGTGGAGACAAGCCAGACCTGGCCAGACAATAGGGAAACCCCAAAAGCCAGTGGAACCAGACAGAGGGGTGACCCAGTAACCCAGATTGTAGGGTTCAGCTTTCGTGGGTTGGGTTGGCTTTTCATTAACTTTAAAGGAACTACGGTACAAATCAGAAGCAACACAGTTCCCAAGTTCCAGGTTCCCTAGGACTCGCAAGGCTAACCTCTTCAACAGTACAGAACCGTGGCCACAAGCCTGCACTGTGGGGCCAGCAACTTGGGTTCAATTCCTGTTCACCTTCTAAGTATGGTTTTGGGGTCAGCTCCACTCTGAGCCTCAGTTTCTCCATCTGCAAATTGAAAGAAGATAATAGCACTTGACTCAGAGGGCTGTTGTATCAAGTTATCTCACTCATGCAACAAATAATCTTTAAGCTCCTACTGTGTGCCTGGCACTGTTGCAGGTACTAAGGAGACAGCAGCAAATAAAACAGGGAACCTGTCCTGAAAGGGTTTAATTCAGTCACAGCAGTGTCCCTAGCACAAGGAAACCCCTCCAGGTGGCCAAAGGAGACTCCTCACACAGAGACCTGTCATAAAGTAGAGACTTGAAACTGACCGTCAGTTCCTGGAGCTAAGAATTACGACACTTGGAGAAGAAGGCAGCAGAAGCACCCACAGATCCTTGGCAATGGCCAACAAATAGCAGCTTTACACATTGCAGCTCTCTTCTGCTCAGCTCACTCTGGTGGTATACGAGGTGGAGCCTCTTAGGGCCCAGAGAAGCCAGAGCTGTGTAAACAGAGCAGTGGGGGAGGACAGGCCACCGAAAGGTGCCCGAGCCACAGCGGGTCAGCAAGCTCCCCTGGCTCCACTTCTTGGAAATAAACAGCTCCCTTTTGCCAGAAGAATGTAAACTTAAACAGGAAAGTGCTTCATGATTCAGTGGGTGGCTCAAGGCTTTTGAGTTGTGAGTGGGTCTGGGTACATTGGCCGTGGCTTTCCACGTACCTCAGAGCGAAGGGGACAAGCAGGGTTTCCTGGATGTGACATTGCCTGCTTTGCGTGTGTTTATGCCCAGGTCCTGTTGTATATGCATATGTTTACGGGTGCCTCTGTGTGTTCATACACACGTGTGTGGCTGTTTTCACATATGCCTGCTCACATGGGGGTTTGATAGTACATGGGCCTGTGTGTTTTTGCCTTGATTTTTGAGGATCGTGTTTGTAACTTCTCCCTGTGCTCCTGTGTATTTATGTGTGCCTATATGTACCTTCGTGTGTGTGTGTGTGTGTGTGTGTAAGTATGAGCATGTTCCAGGGAGAAGTAGAGAGATGAGAAGGGAAACAGACATCGGAGAAGAGGGTGGGGTTCAGAGCCTTCCAGGAAAGGGGTGGCTATGCAGGGCAGGGACTTAACACATTCCTGTTACAGCCAGGGGTGTGGTGAGAAACCGACCTACAGTGTCCTATCAGGGCCTCCAGAGAGGGCTTTGGGGCTCTCTCTCAGCTCTGCTCTGGCCTCATGGAAGAAGGCAGCCTCTTGGGCATACAAAAGTCCAGCAGGGTGTCCGAGGGCCTACGGGTGCCCCTACCCAAGGAAGCTGGCTCAGGGAATCCTGCAGGTGTGGGCAGAGTCAGGGGGATCCGGGAACTGCCTGCAACCCCTGATTAAGGGAAATAAGACCTTCCAATAGAAGTGGAACAAAGGTTTTCCTCAACATGTGGGCATTGATCGGGCATCTAAGAAAGGAATAAGCCTGTGAAGCTGGTCTGTCCCCGGGGCCCACGCTACTGGTCATCAGCAGGAGAAGCTCTGTGGATGATGCCCTCTACTTCCAACACCCTTCTGGCCATCCAGGCCCCTGGACCCAGGCTTGACAGACAATAATGAGTTAGTCCCATGCAGGAATGGCAATGCTGGAGGTGTGCCGTCGGTTAGGAAACAGCTGGCATCAGGCTGACTCAGGAATGTGAAAGGGTGGGCGCAATTAGTTCAGGGAGGTGAAAAAGTAGAATATTCTGGAGAGAAAGAACAGCCACACTCTCACTCTCTCATGTAGGGAAAGTTGGGATCTGGATCAAAGCAATTGTTCTGTGATTGTCCCCCAAGCTGGGAGGGCCTGGCAAAGCAGTTTAGGACAGTTGCCCTAGACACCTTAACTCTATTGCCTCTGAGACCTTGAGAGTGTCCAGTTGCCCTTGCTTATCCCCAACCAAGCCCGTAGAACTTCATGAGAGGAAGGGGTCTGCCTGATTTTGGTCCCCAACCTCAAGCAGGTGGAATGAGGCCAATCCTGACACAGATGGCTGTCCAACAGATCATTGTCACTCAGGTATCTTAAGGGTCCCAGCTTCAGTCCAGCATTGGGGGAGGCCACAGTGACGGTGGCACCCATATTTATAAATACAGAGAGTTACAGGTGTAACACCCCTCCCCAGTATTTTCTTTGTAATTGATTGGAGGGAGGGAGGTTTGTTGTTCTACTTGTTTATGCATTCATTGGTTGCTTCATACACACACACACACACACACACACACACACACACACACACACACACACTAGAGGCCTGGTACATGAAATTCATGCATGGGGGATATGTCCCTCAACCCAGCCTGCACCCTCTCCAATCTGGGACCCCTCAAGGGATGCCCAACTGCCCGTTTAGGCCCAATTCTCTCTGACATTCCAGAGAGGAGAGACAAAGAATTAATATCATGCTGACTTCTTCCCCCCATACCCAGGCCTCTCCTGCCCAATCCCCAGCCACTTCCAAATGAGGGTTTGTGTCTTATAGGAAGACAAATTATCACAATTAGGATTGGGCCTAAATGGGCAGTCGGACATCCCTCTTACAATCCAGAACTGCTGGCTCCCAACTGCTCTCCTGCCTTCCTTCCTGATTGCCCCTAACTGCTTCTGCCTGCCAGCCTGATCACTCCTTAACCACCCCCCTGCTAGCTGTATTTATGCCTAACTGCTCCCTTGCCAGCCTGACTGCCCCTAGCTGCCCTACCCTGCAGGCCTGGTCATCCCTAACTGCCTCCTCCTGCAAGCCTGGATCTCCCTCAACTGCCCTTCCCTGCTGGCCCGGTTGCCCCCAACTTCCCTCCTTTGCCAGCCTGGTCACCCTTAACTGCTCTCCCCTACAGGATTGATTATCCCCAACTGCTCTTCCTTGCAGGCCTGATCCTTCTCAACTTCCCTCCTCTGCTGGCCATCTTGGGATGGCTATCTTGTGTCCACATGGGGGCAGTTATCTTTGACCACATGGGAGCAGACATCTTGTGTGTTGGAGTGATGGTCAATTTGCATATTACTCTCATTAGATAGGATAGAGGCCTGGTGCACAAATAGGGGCCAGCTGGTTTACCCTGAAGGGTGTCCAGATCAGGATGGGGAGTTCCCTTGGAGTGTGGAGCAGCCTGGGTGAGGGGCCTGTGGTGGTTTGCATGCTGGACACACCTCCTGGTGACCCAAAAGGAGGCCCTGGTATCTGGGATTTATTTACTTTGTAGCCTTGAGCAGAGGCCAGGGCTGGCCAGAGAGGTCAAGAAGCTTGGCTTCCTCCATTGCCAGGGAAACTCAAGCCTCCTGCTTGCTCAGTGGCCACAGCCATCTTGGTTGGATTAATTTGCATACTCACTCCTGACTGGCTGGTGGGCATGGCTTGTGAGTGTAGTGGAGGTGTGGTCAATTTGCATGTTTTTCTTTCATTAGTGTAGATATATGTAGAGAGATATAGATATAGATATAGATATAGATATAGATATATAGATATAGATATAGATATAGATATATAGATATAGATATAGATATAGATATAAATATAGATATATAGATATATAGATATGAAGAGCAAGAGAGAGAGAGAGAGAGAGATTGATTTCAGTGAGGAAAGAAGAGGGAGAGAAATATCAGTGATGACAGAGAATCATCGATTGGCTGCCTCCTACATGCCCCTTATTGGGGATTGACCAGGAATCAAACTGTGAGCTCCTGGTTCATAGGTCCATACTCAACTACTGAACACCAGCCTAGACATTGGTTGCTTTTTATATCAGCCTTGACCAGAAATCAAACCCACGATCTTGGCAAATGGGGAATCTAACCAACTGAACTCCCTGGCCAGAGCCACTCTGGGGTTTCCTGATGGGACTCAGTTTCAGTGGCTGTTTTCAGTGAGAATGGCTAGAGCAGGAGCTTAAACATCAAGGTGGGTATGTAAAAAGCTGAGTATCTGTCCACCAGCAGGAAAGGCATTCAGTAGTTATGGGGTAAGGATGGAGACTCTGCCTTTTCCACAAATATGCACAGACCACACTAGCAAGAAGCCTGCTGAGGCAGCTGATCCCTCACCCCACAGCCACAGCCCTCCCAGCAACCCTGTGTGCCTTCCTCAACCAAGGTTTCCATCTGACAGGTCAATTCCGTGTTAGGGCCCCAAGAAGCCCAGCATCCATCTGCCTGGGGTTCCTGAGCTCAGATGGAATTGGAGCTTGAGCTTTGCCTGCAGATGGTTCCCTCTCCCCTGTGTGTGTCCCTCCAGAAACCTGAGGGAAAGCCTAAAGCAAGGGGCATGGTCATTTCACTTTCACTGCAAACCAATTACTGTCATCAGAAGGAGAGAGACCGCTGCGCCCTGGCACTGAGACCAGCGAAGGGTAGTGAGCATGAATTATGTATGACACTGGCAATAGAGATAAGAGTGGAATGGGGAAAATCATAACCCTATTAATAATGGAAGTGCAGTTTGTAAACTCTCCACCAGGAATAATTTGCATCGCAATATAAACAGGGAGTATAACACAGAGCAGCCAGCAATGGCACCTCAGTAAAATGTAAAAGCCACCATTTCAAACATTAAAAGTCATGATTAAATTATAGACATTTGTTCGGCAGAATGTACAAGGAGAGGGCACGTGTTCCGACTCCATCTGAGCCCGGGGCAGCCCTGCCTCCCTGTGTCTGCCAGGGGCTTGAACCACACGGGCTTGGGTCCTTGGGACGTTGGCAGTTGTCATCATGATTGGCTGTTGTTGCTGTTGAGTAATCATTAGGCACACCAATCTGAGCATGTTGCCTGCAATCACTCACCTAATTCTTGAAGAAACCCTAAGAGGGAATCCCTATAACATTCCATTTTTGAAGTGGGAAAACTGAGGCCCATAGAGGCTAGAGAACTTGGCATCTGAACTGCACCATCTGTATGTCGGGTATGCTGTGATGCCAACCCAGACATTCTGACCTCTGAGCCCTCCTGTGCTGTTCTGCTCTCTTTGGTAGTGACTCAGGTGCCCCTTCCTGAGCCTGTCAGACAGGACTGATGGGAGGGAAAATTGGAACCATGCTTTAAAAAAAAAAAAACTTGGCTGCATATTAGGAACTTGTTCAATCTTTGATCAAGTAATTTTCCATGTCTATGAAACCTTCTGGGGAAAAAAATAGCATTCTGATATCTATTAGCTGTTAAGGTATGGTTGGTATTATTAACTATTTATACAGAAAAGCTCTGGGTACAAAGATGGTTTTTATTTCCACAGTATCACATGAAAAATTTGGGAGCAACCCAAATGTTCAATGATCATCAATAGCTAAACAAACAGTGGTGAACCACTGTGCACCCAAGGGGGGCTGTTGATGAAAAATTGGTAGTAACATGGGAACACACTTGCTCACTTGTAAAAGCAAGCTATGAAAAGATAGATTCAGTATGAATTCAACTGGGTAAAACAATGCATGGGAAAATATGGGAATGTATCTAAAAGAATAATAAGGTTTGTCTTTTTGTGTGAAAAGTGAAGGTGGTTTTCTTCTCTTCTATTTCTGTATTTTCCAGGTTATCCACAACAAGCATGTGCTACTTTTATACTAGAAAAATTACATAGATAGATGATACAGATATGGATACAGAGAAGAGATAGATATAGATATAGTGTGGTACTCAGTATATGTAAATTTGAAGGAGCCCTCGCCACCTCAATTGCAGACGCCAAGCAGAATAAGAACATTTATCTGTGTCCCCACTTTATCATTCCCATCCCACAAAGTCTTATGGTTCCTGCCATCCCAGGATCTCCTCTCATTCTCTATGGTCAACTGCCTCACTGACCTGTCTGCTCAGAACTTCCTGGACCAGAGGACTGAGCTCTGGCTTCCCACACAGGTGACCAGTACTTCATATGCAATAGATTTTTCACTCTCATTTCTAGAAGCATCCACCAGTGGGGAGATACCTGCAGCCATATGTCCATCAAGCTAGAACTTGACACCCCCATGCTCTCTCCCAAGTAAAGAAGGCGTGGGGCTGGGAGACAGTGCTGCTTGCACATGGCCCACCTGGCTGTGGGATCTCAGGTGAGTTACCTGAGCTCTGCACTGCAGCTGACGCACCCATAATTGAGGATATCTGACTAGCATATGAAAACCCCTTTCCTACCAGAAGACTGTATAAACATACGCTCATGTGGATGTGAGACAAATATAAATGTGAAGCATATGAATGCAGTGTCTGAGCATTGAATGCACGCTAACGTAGAGGACTCTATAGTGACTGCTGCAGAGGTAGGGAGGGCACTTGGGATGGAGCAAGATGACACATCAGTGTGACAAATAGTGAGCCTTGGGCAGGGTGGCCTGGCTCCCAGCCTCCCAGATTAGCCAAAGTGCTGCCATCTGGAACAGGCTTAGCTGGCTTTTGTCACCAATGGCTGCTGCCCCATCCAGTGACCTGAGAGTCATCATAAGGGAAACCCTAGCAATGGATGGGTCAGGCCTCCTCCTGGTGGATGAGGGAAGCCAGGAAGATGGCTAGGCTCCCAAGGATATGCAAAGTAGGATGCCACAGGCCTGGGGACATAAGAGCCCTAAACTGCCTGGAAGGACAGCTCGGAGGCTCTGAGCCCTGGTCAGGAAAGGGACTGATGGCCAACTGCACTCCCCACTGTCCTCAGCACATTACTGACATTCCAGAGAGGAGAGGCAGAGAATTAATTTCATGCTGACTTCCTCCACCCACACCCAGGCCTCCCCTGCCCACACAGTCCCCAGCCACTTCCAAATGAGGGTCTGTGTCTTATAGGAAGACAAATGATCACAATTAGGAAAATGCCTCTGAGGCCCCCACATTCCATTCCTCCACTCATTCCTCCCCAGTATCCCAATGAGGCTGTGTACCCAAATGCTGGG
Source organism: Lasiurus cinereus (assembly GCA_011751065.1). Taxonomy (NCBI): domain Eukaryota; kingdom Metazoa; phylum Chordata; class Mammalia; order Chiroptera; family Vespertilionidae; genus Lasiurus; species Lasiurus cinereus. Next base: position 44,492,108 of record JAAGEH010000480.1, on the reverse strand, counting down.
TGGGTACAGTGGCATGCATTCGGTGCTCAGTAAACGGCTATTGGCTCTGAACCACATGGCTGTTTTTAGCTTTGCTTCCCTGAGCTTTAGCTTGCCTGCTGAGAGAACCTTCCTCCTATTCCTAACTCTTATCTCTTCTGAATTCACCCCATCCTTCTCTATCTAATTTGTCCAATCCTAAATTATTGCAAGAAAAATTAGAGGAGATTTTATGGTTTTTTCTCATTATTTAACATCATTCAAATCACTAGCTTTACTGGCTTCAGAAGCACAGTCTTTGTGTTTAAGAGGTTTAAAACCTGAATGAGAAAAAATAAGAAAATGATAAGGGGTTTGGTCCAGAGGCCAGAGGGGAGAGAAAATACTTTCCAAGCATTTACTATGCTCCAAAGCACTGTGCTTTGCATATATTATTTCATTTATCCATGATAATAACCTCATGAAGTAAGTCTCATTATCCCCCTGTGACATATGAGGAAACAGACTTGGAAAATTGACATCATTTTCAAATACAGATTTCCTTCTTTCTGCTTGGCAATGAATAGGCTGGACCTTGCGGTGGGATGATCTAGAGTCTTCCCATGACTCAACGTATCGCCTACAGACCAGCATCATGTCATCTGGGAGCTTGTTAGAAATGCAGAATCCCGGGTCCCCTCAAACCTACTAAATTAGAATCTGCATTCTAATAGATCCCTGAGTGAGTTCTGTGCACAGTACTGCTCGAGAAGCCCTGGTCTAGAGCATGGTCTGCATCTTAAGAGAGTACCGGCCCAGAGTTTCTGACTCAGTGGTTCTGTGGTAGGAACCCAAGGATTTGTACCTCTAAGTTGCTGCTTGATACTAATGTCACTGGTAACGGGGAGCACATTTTGAGAACCTAGGTTCTAAAGATGCCTCAGTGGCTCCAGCCATCACCCTTCCTTCCATGCATTTAATTGAGGCCATTTATTGAGGTCCTGCTGTCACTACATGACACCACAGCTAAGCCACTGGGGAATCAGACAGAGAGAGTCCTGGCTCATGTTCCATCAGAGGAGGGATATGACAGCAACTAAGTCTAAACCAGTGGTCCTCAACCTTTCTAATGCTGCGACCCTTTAATACAGTTCCTCATGTTGTGGTGACCCCCAACCATGAAATTATTTTTGTTGCTACTTCATAACTGTCATTTTGCTACTGTTGTGGATCCTAATGTAAATATCTGTGTTTTCCTGTCAGGACCCACAGGTTGACAACCGCTGGTCTAAACCATCTCCGCGTGTCTGGGGAATCTGGGTGTGTTGAAGCACTGAAAGGGGCATGCCAGGTGAGCCTGGGGACTGAGTGGGAAAGGCCCCATAGGAATGGTTTGCAGTGGATCTGAAACAAGCCAGAGGATCCCTTCCTTGAATGTTGAGCTATTCTACCCAATGGGCATTATAAACTCAGGACTGTGGGCTCATTGAAAGACCTCCAAAATATTAGGACTTTTAAAAAATATGGCTGCAATAGATCATTAGAAAAAAATGTGTAAAACAGAAATGAACAGGCCTGGTTGGGTGGCTCAGTTGGTTGGAGCTTTATCCCATACATCAAAAGGTTGCACGTTTGGGTCCCAGTCCTGGGTTCCATTCAATCTCTCTCTCTCTCTCTCTCTCTCTCTCTCTCTCTCTCTCTCTCTCTCAAAAAAAGAAATCAATAAAAACATATCTTCAGGTGAGGATTAAAAAAACAGAAATACATAGATGTTCATTAAATGCCTGCAAAGAATGCAGATGGCAAGTCCCGAACACAGTTGAACTTGCATACTTCATTGAGATGTGAATGCATTTTAAAATGTTTTTGATGGTGTCAGATGAAACATCCAAATTTGGAGACTTAGGAGGCTACAAATCTCTTCAACTCTCCTGACTCTGTGCTGCAAACCGTTCCCCCACACACACCTTTGTGCCTCCACCTAGGAAGGTCCCCAATGACAGTGTCCCAGCGGCTCAGGCTCACGGAGGCAGGAGGCCTGGGGACTTGCTCCCAGATGCCTTTCACCTTCCTTCTACTCTCAGTCTTCTGCTCTGAAGACTGATGCTGTTTGTCAGCCACCACCCAGGGGTCGGAGAAAGCTTGCCCAGGTGCCTGTCACAATCAGGTACAGCCATGGGTGCTGATACCTTGTCACAGAGTCACCCTGACCTGATCTTATTGGCTTTTACATGTTACTGCCCCAAAAAACATCAGGGGACATCAGAGGCCAAGAAGGGGATTCCCAGAACTGGGGCTCGCTTCCCTCCATCTGTGGCAGGAAGGTAGTCACAGAAAAGCTGGGAGGAAAGGGCAGAACATCGACAGAGCTTTGAAAGCCATAAGGGCAACAGGGCAACTGAGAGGGCAGAAAAGGTCTGTTCAGATGGGGCACAGTCACATGAGTATCCCCCGTTCCACCATCAACCATAAGGAAATGAATGATCAAGCATATAGCCAAAGGTTTACTCACACAGGTGGGCATTGCAGTGCCATTTATACGGGTGGCAAATTAAAAATGTCATCATTGAATGTACTACTTTGAACAAGTCAACAAACTCTCTAAGATTCAGTTGCATCAGCTGTAAAGTGGAAGAAAAATGATATTCACCTTATGAATTAATGAAGAAGATTAAATGAGATAATGCATAGGGTGTGTATTACATGGTACTTGTCACAGAGGAAAGGTTCACTAAATAGCCATTGCTAAAAGTATATCCTAAATAACCTATCATTTACACAGATAGGTGTGCCCAAAGAGTGGGAAATAATATAGCAATTTAAAGTGGGTTTCTTTCCAAAAAGATTTATTTATAAGAGGACCATACTTATGGTATAATGCAGAATGACATCTATCTGTATTTTTCATGTAAACATGTGCATATTTAAAATGGAAGAGTGGGTTTTATTTTTCTTATTGGAACCTCAGTGTTGTGAAGAGGCGATCTAGTTGGTTTCACTGCTGGGGATAGAAAAACCTTGCCTGAGTGTGGGAGAGGCCCAGGAACCAAGGTGGAGCCAAGTAGCATGTTTCTAAGTGTGAGTGTGTGTGTGTGTGTGTGTGTGTGTGTGTGTGTGTGTGTTCTCCTCTACATGTGGAGTCCTCAGAGCAGTGTTTCAAGATTGTTCTCCAACACCCAGGGTCTTGTTCAAAATGTAAGCTCAAAATTCAGATGGCTGATCAGAATCTCCAGGTAGGAGCCGAGACAACCTGAACTCAACGTGTAAATCACCCTCAAGAGATTTGAATGCTCAGCGTGAGAAGAATTTGGTAACCCTGAGGGTAAGAACCTTCTCTCATACACTTTCAAATCGCCAGTGCCTGGCACATAAGAGCCTTAACAAACCATTCATTCAATGAATAGATGGATCAATAAATGGATTGATTAATCAATCAATATTTCCTCCCAACTTTGGGCGAAATACACACATCCTGAACTGTGTTAGACTATTGAGTCCCCTAAGAATAAGAACCAAGTACATTCTGTAGATGGCAAGGTAGATGTTGAATAAATTCATGGAAGTAATTAACGTTACTAATATTGATGAAAAAAATAAAAGACTCTTTTTTCCTAGAAGGGCTGACTTCTTCACTGAGCAGCTGGCTCCTGGTCAGAGGCGAGCACTGTTGGCAGAGCCTATCCACTCCAGTCCTGTGCAGACTCCAGGGTTTTGGTGATGAGGGGCCTCACAGTGGGAGCATGAGCACCCACACAAAACCTCACCCCCGTTGGAATAGACCAAATAAGATCACAAAATTGACAGTTGTAGCTGCAGCCACTGTCAGATTCACATGTTTTTCTGGAGTTGACAAGGTTCTTCTCCTCACTGGAGCTTTACCAGGACACTGGAGTGAGTGTCATCTTCACAGATGAGAAAATAAGGTGACTTGCCCAAATTTCTTCAGCTACTCGGTGGCACCACCAAGCCACTGATGATTTAACTCTGGTTTCAGAATTCTTTGCTAAGACAGTGATGCAAAGACTGTCTTTTACCTTTGCTTGCTCTTCTCAGCCCAAACAGGCAGGTCTGAGGGCAGGAAGCACCCCACCAAATGAGTTGAATGGGCCCCTACAAAGATGTAAGCAATAATAGTTGTCAATGGGGGTGGGGGAGGGAGGAGACATAGGTATTACTATTTGTAATACTTTAAACAATAAAAAAAAGGTAATAACCAGGAAAAAAATAGATTTCATAGGTACCTCTGATTTATCACCTTTAAATGACTGAACCTATTCTCCTTGTTCTCACGGACCTGCAAATGCTCCCAGAGAAAGACCCAATCCCAACACAGTGATATTGTTGTAAGTACCAGTGTCCCAGAATGGTGTCCATTACTTACCTGGAATTCCAAAATCATGCAACAAATCTAAGTTACAGAGAAGATAAAAAATAATGAAGGCAATGTCAGAGGAGAAAACAGAAGAAAAGACAATATTTTTCAAATATTTTCCCAACTGTCATTTTAATAATAGTCTAACAACAGAGTATGCCAATTTCCCTCCACAGATACCTGTAAATGCAAATGCAAAACAAATAGTAATTAACATCTCGGTGTGAAAATCAGCAATTGGTATTAATTCTGCATCAGACCTGAGATTATGCACATTCAAAATCATGATCTGTTTTCAGCAGCAACTGTGACAATCATAGAGAAGACATGGTGAGGGGAGGCTCTGAGGATAATAGATTCCACGCACCCACCCCCAATATGACCTTTCTCAGCTCCCCACTAAAATAGACACTAACACTTTTGTAGTTAAGAATCCTAATCAAAAACAGTCTCAGATTCAGAGAATTCCTGTTAGTAACTATATCAATGGGAAGGAAGTGATAAAATTAAATCATTCTTGGATCTGGCCAGGTAGCACAGTTGATTAGAGCATCATCCTAATGCCCCAAGGTTTTTGGTTAGATCTCTGGTCAGGACACATAGAAGAAGCAACCAATGAATGCATAGATAAGTGGAACAACAAATCCATCTCTCTCTCTCTCTCTCTCTCTCTCTCTCTCTCTCTCTCTCTCTCTTAAATCAATAAATTTTTAAAATGTAATTAAATCATTCTTGATGACACATCTTGGCTTTTGAAACAGACACTGTCAAGCCTTAGTTCATAGGCAGAGATCTCAGATTTGTCTGATTAAAAAAATAGATACCTTATAATGCACTTCAAAGAGCTTTCTAAAGTCATCTTCCCTGATGACCCTCATTTGAGAGATCATCTTATAACCACATAGTGAAGGGGAGGAAGGGGGTCCCAGGTGAGATTTTAGGAGGCAAAGTCTTAAAAGGAGCTCTGGAAATAATGTTTCCTAGAGCTTGTGGGTTTTCAGATATTATTTCTAGAAATGGAGGGAGAGAGAGAGAGAGAGAGAGAGAGAGAGAGAGAGAGAGAGGAGATTATCTCAGAATATTCTGAAATGAATGAACTATTTCATAATCTAAGATCCAGAGAACAAATATTCCAGGACTATGCAGCAAATTGCACTGCCATTTGGTGCATGCAAGAAGATAGAAATCCACCCTGACCAATATAGTAGGCCCTAGCTCTAAGCGGCTGTTTAGATTTGAATTAATTACAATAAAAAAAAATTGTTCCTAAGCCCATGAACACATTTCCAGTGCTCAGTAGCCACAGGTGGCTGGTGGCTAGTTTATTAGACCATGCAGATACAAAAACACACCCATCGCTGCAGAAAGTTCTATTGGACAGCTCTAATCTAGACACTCCAAAAGTAAACTCTGAGTGCTATGTATCTTTTACTTACTCGCTCTTCCCCGCTCTCTGCTGTGCCCCCAGGAGACAGGCCTGTGTAGGGTTCACTAACGGATTCTTTTGTCCTCTGGTTTCTGGTTGCTTTCAGCCATTGGGAGGCACCAGCGTGGCACCCTAGGACGTGGGAATGAGGTGATGTTACTCTGGCTGCTTCTTCCTGGCCATTCATTGCGACTTAGAAGCATCTTCTATTGAAAGTCACGACTGTCTTCAGACAACACTCCACTCAGCTATTCTCTCTGAGTTATGGTCCCCTCAGCCCTCCCCTTACTTCTTTGGGCCTAGGGTAGTAAAGGTGCCTCACAGGTATATAGACTTGGGGTACTAAATCACCCCCTTTTTTGAGTCCCTGAAGTCTTCTGACAACTTTGGAAATAGCCCCTTAATAAATCTTTCATCAATTACACATCAATGAATGTGGCATCTATAACCTTCTGGGGTCAAACAATGAATTTAGAAATATCATTGTTAATTTAACAATGATTAAACAGAGGGGAATAACATAGGAGTTAGCTGATTTTTTTTCCATAAAACTAAACAGATCTTAAATTTTGTGAGCCACACAGTCTCTGTCATCATTACACTGCAGTGAGTGAGAAAGCAAGCAGTTACAGACAATATGTAAATATACAAATGAGTGAGGGTGGCTGTGTTCCAATAAAACTTTATTTACCAAAACAAGGAATGGGCTGAGTTTAGTCCATGGGCTGTAGTTTGCCAAATTTTCTCTAACATAGGTTTCCCCCTAAAGATATAAAGAAAAGGCATGCCTCTAAATTTGCTTACTAAAAAAAACACATATAAGTACACAAATATTAGTACATACATTTTTTCCTCAATAAATTGCAAAAAGCCATGCCTTCTAGGGGGAAAACAGGAGATGAAAAATAAGACCAAAGTGCAAAAGCAAGTTGCAGGCTAAGATAAAGAAAAGCCTCATTAACATACAAAGTAGTCAAAGAGAACAATGTACTATTAGAATCACAGCTTTCATTAGAAGCAGTAAAGAGCAGAATGTACACTGCAGAGTTTCAGATAGATAGTAAGTTTGAAATATATCTTCTGGAATCTAGAGTTGAAAATAATGAGCAGACAGATGCCATGTATGAATAACAGACAAAGTGATTCAATTTATAAAAAAAAAAGAAAGAGAAAGCGAGAGAGATGTGGTCCTAAAACGTCTTCAAAAAGGTAACAATACTGAAAAGTCAATCAAATTTATAGTAGAACATTCCCGAACTAAAAAACAAACAAACAAAAACAGAGAGAGAGGGCTCTCCAATTGCAAAATAAAATGGTATATGCTGCACCAGGCATAATTGATAAAAACAAAAATAAAAAATAAAAAGAAAGAAACCCACAGCTTGACAGCAAAGAAAAAAAATAAATTATAAGTATCCCAAGTAGAAAAGAAAAAAACAAACATAATGAAAAACACGTTGTTTGCAAATGAGTGGGGAATAAAAAAGCAAAGCAGGCTAGGCTGGCCTCGGAACTCTCCTTGATAAAAAATTGAAAGTAAACAAAATGTCCCACAATATGGAAATAGTTAGGTGTACTTACAGAGCAACCAGATGTTAGAATATTATGCAACTATCAAAAGCAATATGGAACAGGTGTTTTTAATGAGATTGGAAAATGCTTATGATAAATGTTTAGAAAGAAAGTCAGATACTAAAAACACCCATAGCATTCATGTAGGTGCATTAACACATCTATTGTATTTCTGTCTATCCTTTTGTCTGCTTGCATACCAAGTACAAAAAATACCGAGTGCTACCTAGGAGCTAAACATTTTCACATTGTTGACCATTCATAGTTTACGTCTTCCAACAAATCTGTGAAATAAGTCAGATGACATTCACAGTTAAGGACACTGAGTGTTTGAGAGGTCATGCACTTATCCAAACCACCCAATGAGTGACATAACAAGATTTCATTCAAAATCTAAAATGGACATTTTTCCATGAGGATATGGACTCATCCCTGAGTGAAGGGATGAACAGGAAGGGCTGGAGGAACAAGAAGCCTGAGAAGAAGGCCCTGGGGTCTTGAAAGCCATGAGCCATAGTAAGACTTTCAGGTGGAACCCATTTTTCTTTACTTTGAGATTCCCCCCTTCAGACTGTCACAGCAACCCATCCCCCTGGAGTCCTGACCGGAAGGGTTGATAGAATTCAACAGAACCCAGTACTAGCCAACTCAAAGGATGATTGATGCTTTATCTGTTTTCTGAGATGTGAATTTACCATCACAACCGTTTAGACCTCCAAAAACGATTCTCTGTTTAGAGAAAGGAGAACCCCAGGAAGGATGCTGTGCTTAGTTCTAGGAAAGCAGATGAGAAACCAAGCTTCTCAGAGCCTACATAGCTCTGAGATGTCCATCTCTCCTGAAAGTCAAACTTCTGTGCTGGGCTTGCTGATGGACTTAAGTCTTTGGGAAGTTGTACAGGCAGATACTGAAAAAGCATTCAAAGAGAAAAAGAAAAAAGAAATTAAAATGTCACCTTCCCCACAAAAGAGGACCAGCAGAAGAGAGGGTATTTGTCCTGGACTTTCAGATTCTGCATGATATGAAGACCATTGTTCTTCATTCATTCATTCACCCTAATCGTTTTTTATACAACATCAGGCACAGTATTAAACTCACAGGACACAAAGAGACAGCAAACATTGCCTCTATTTCTGGGAACCAACAGTATGGAAGGGGTGAAGGAGAGGGGGGAAGGTTAAAAGGATAGGGAGTCACATTACCCATTATGTGGTTTAGAAAACTTGCTTTGTGAAATAAGCAAGTAGCCAAACTTTCTTACTTTGTGAAACTATGTATTTAAACAAAACAAAACACATCCAAAGCAAATGTTATACACATATGTAAACATAGAGAGGCACGAACTGAATACGTACCACATTTATGATGTGTGGTTGCCTTTGGAGAAGGAAAAGAAATACAAAGGATTGAAACATAGGGGACTTCATATTTATCTTTGTAAGTGAGTTTTTTTTTAAAGAGAGAGAGAGAGAGAACATTCAAAACAAATACAACACACAGTGAGCACATATTGTGTGGCTGCACTTACGTAAGGTTCAAAAATAGGCAAAACAACCTACACTGGATAGCGGTTCCCTTTTGCAGGGGTGGAGGAGCGGAATGGCCAGAAGGAGGCAAAACCAGGAGGCTGGAAACGCTCTGTTTCTTTTGTGGTCCTGGTTACAGGACTATGTTTACTTTGTGAAAATCCAACAGCTTTACAATTATGCTATGTGATTATACTTTACCTTATGAATGCTATGTTTTAATAAAGGAGAGAGAGAGAAATAAAATATGGCAGAAAGCTAGCATTTGTTTACTTGAAACAACAAATATATGAATATTAGCTATATATTTCTAGCTGTATAAGGCACTCTTCTATATTTTTTACATTTTTCCTAATTATATAAATAATGAAAGATAGAAAACACATGTCTAGCTGCAAGATATAGAGGATAGAGATTGGAGTCAGGTAGACTAACTAAGAAGTCATTGCAAGAGCCCAGTTATAAAAGATGAGACCTGAACTGGGAATGGCAGCAAGGGCGGAGATAAAGATGGTAAAGGATCCCCAAGACCTGGTGACCACAAGCCATCCCTCCTGGTTGCTCTGCAGACGCTGAGAACTCCATCTGTATGATCTCTATCACTAGTGTCTCAGCCCTCTTTGACCATGGAAGAGCCCCTTATCATTTGTGAGATGAGATGTGTTTGACCCTGATATCTTCTTCCCCAAATGCCTCCTATTAGCCTGTTCTCCTCATCCTGAAGCTCACCCCCACCCAAGTCATTCCCCCAGAGCCTTTTGATTGGTTTAAGCATTAAACAGGAGAATCCCTGGGATGGGATGATCCATTATTGAACTAGGTCTAATCAGCATGATTAGTTTGTCTGATTAATAAGCTTTCGCTACCTGCTATCACCTGTCTGAGGGGAGGCCATGCAGAGCTCTGTCAGCAGGTAGGCAAAGGCTCCGTCTCTGATACTTTGCGTGGGGAGAGGAGGACACTGCAGGAGGTGATTCTGAATTATAGGGGCACCAAACCCACAGCAGCTCTTGTCCAAATGGAACTATAGAAGGAGCAAAGGCATAGGATGGGTAGCCTTCACCAGCAACACTGCAACATCCACCTGGTGCTGTCCTATGTACACCCTACAGAAAGGACCATGAGTTAGGAACATTTATCTTACCCCCATAGGCACAGGGTTTCTGCCTTCCCTTCTCAGAAAGGAGCAGTATGGGCATAAGCACTTGCTATTCCTGTCTCCATCCCCTCACTCCTCCCATCCTGGGGAAGAAAATGATTGATCTGATTGGTGAATGGAAAGAGTCCATCCATTAGGCCATATTTGCCAGAGCAGGAGTACTATTCCGAATCATGAGGGTCTCTGCCCATCTCTCTCTCCTATATGCTCTTCTCCTTAGATTTTCATATTCTCAGGATGAGTAAGTCTACTTCTCTGCATCCAGCCTCCAACAGACCAAACTGGCCTGTGATCTTTTCCCTTTTCCTTCTCAGCCTTCATCAGGTTGATTGAAATCCACCAGCTCACCTCTAGAGGCCTGGGGAGAGGCAAAGCAAACCGTCTTTAGTCTAATATCCCCTGTGACAGATTTCCCTATTGGTACCAATGCTTTACCCTGCTTGTATCAATGTCTTTTGTATGTGCCTTTAGTGGACTTCTCATGAACGACAGAGTATATTTCCCTTCCCAATGAGTTGGGCTTATCCATAGGATTTGCTTTGGCCAATAGAATGTGGATAAGGGGACAGTGTGCCAGATCCAAGACTTGGTGTTAGGAAGTATCTCAAGTTTCCACTCATGTGCCAATGTTCTTGATAGAGCATTCTGCAGTGGGCCCACTGGTCCATGGAGAAGGAGAGACGTGAGAGGCAGAGCTGGACCGACCGGTAGCTTAGATTCAAGCCCAGCCTAGATCAACTGACCTGCAGATAGAGGAGTGGAATAAAGGATTGTTACTTTAAGACACTGAGTTTTGGAGGGCTTTATTATGCCACATTATTACCGCAATTGCTAGCTGATATACCCCATTGCCCTACGTTCTTCAGTTCAGTAGGAAAGCCACTACTTTAGGTTATAATTTAATATTTTCCCCAATTTGGTTGATTTCTTTGAGTTTTTACTCTATCACCCATGCCCGTGGAGGGAAATTTCAGTAAATGGTAGGCTTAGAGTACTAAGTTTATGATAATCATATGTGCCAATGGACCAGAACAGTCCTGATTTACACTTGTTACCCCAATAATTACTAATATTACCCCTGTTCCCCAAAATGCACCCTGGCTTATGTGATTAAATTATGGTCACCCTAAACCCAACAAGGCCCAACATGAACCATGTTCTCCCCACAATAACCACAGGCACCCCTTTGTGCTCAGCTGATACTATAGTAAAAAAAAAAAAAAAATGAAAAGCCACGCTCTGGAAGGCAGGAGGCCTGAACAATGATTTCCGTGGCAGCAGGTAAGGTAAAAAATAATTCTTTTCCTAAATGCAGTCTCTGTATGTAAGGTTTTATAAAAGTGCTATGGGGTATTTCCTGAGAAATAAACCCCTTAATATGACTTCATGGTAAGAGATCTATTTCCTTTATTCTCTGGAGTCCCAGGAAAGAAAAATATGCCCCCTGGCAGTGTTCCATAAAACTAATGATGTGGGGGAATATGTGAATAATTGCCTGAATCACAGGGCTATGTATCTGTTCGGAACTCTCTTGGCAATATAAGGAAGGGGCTCAGGACAGTTAAATTGGAGTCAAGCGAAATAAAGGGCTGCTGTATCAGCTAGACACTCTTATGGGTCGAGAACTGTGGCAGCCATCTCTATAACTTGGGAAATCTAGGCAGCCAAGCATTCTTCATTAACAGCAAAGGGGATGGAGGATGAGGGATGAAAGGAAGGAATAAATACGGGCAAGACTTCACAGAGGCAGAGGCCAAGACAAAGCCAGGTAGAGAGGGCAGCTTCTGAGCTGAATATTGGTAACTTGGATCAGTGCCCCAAGAATTAGTCTTAAGTGGTAGTGTAGCCATATGTGGCACCTAAAAGGTATATATGGGGTCTAGGCACAGTGATAAACGTGTTTCCACCTGGGTCACAAATTAGTTCCCAGTCCTGGACAGTCCAAAGGTCTTAGGTGACCATAGATAGGAGAAAGTACCTGAGAAGAAACTACGTTAGCAGATAAAGAATGATATACCCTAGTATGTGATTCAGGAATGATTTCCTGAACCTGGTGCCTGATGCGTGTCTGTGGGAAATGATACCAGATAATCTTCATCATCAATTGGGGAAAATCTAGCGATGTTGAATAAAAGTCTGTGCGCATGATTAAATTAATATATCCTACAAATATTTACCAAGAACTGTTTCTGTGCCAGCCACTGCCTGGGGTACTTCAAATGTGGCAGAAACGAAAGAGACATGGCTGCACTCTCACAGAACCTGAAGTCTCAATCTGAACTGCATATTAGAATCACATGGAGACACCAATGCCTGGTTCCTACCCAACCAAGTCTATCAGAAACTTCAAGTACAGTTGAAAACCACTTGACTAGTGAGTAGGATAGATAGATGAATGAATGAATGAATTCTAAGTGTAAGGTTATTTCTTATGCTATATTAACATTGTGCTTTGTAATATTACCCTTCCAAATTTCTCAAATGAAAGGCAATAAAGCCCTTTGAGAATGCCAGGTGATGACATCTAAAAATCCATAAAACAAGAAATTTGAGGTACTGACGTATATGATCAGCACAACTACTTTTTCATCCACTCTTAGCTACCAAGACTAATACTCATAGCATCAGAAACCATTCACTAGAATATTTTAGATCATTCTTCCAGGATCGTATGGAGATTTGAATAAAAATCCTTGAATTCCAACAAAGTAGACAATCAATTTGTGCAACTCAGGACACTAACTCATGTTCTTTGTTGAATATATGTTCATTTGCAAAGAGGAAAGGAGATGGGAAGAGAGATAGAAACATCGATGACAAGAGGGAATCTTTGATTGGCTGCCTCATGCATGCCCCCTACCAGAGATCAAGCCTACAACGTGGCATGTGCCCTGACCAGGAATCTAACTGTGACCTCTTGGTTTATAGGTTGACACTCAACCACTCAGAAACACCAGCCAGCTAACCCATTTTCTTTACCTGCAGGTATTTGGTACCAAGGTACATTCATGTTAATACATTTTGAATCATATTTCTATCTCCTTCTCATTCATGTGCCTTCACAGTAAATTGAGGAGTTATTTCAATGGGGTCATGCATGTTTCCATCTCCCAAGTCACACATATGGACCCCATATTAATGTCTCACAGTGCACAGAACTATTGCAACCCAGTTGACTTACCCAGAAGCCTCAAGTCACCCATAACAGTTGCCTCTCCCTCTCACCCAACCCCAGTCAGTCTTCCTTCTAAATCTGTCGTGAATCCTTCCTGTTCTTCCTGGCCACTGCATGTCCCACTCTTACCCATGTTTCTATCATGTCTCCCTGTTTTACAGGAGAGCCTCCTAGCTGCCTCTCTGCCTTTAAATCTATCCTACACACAGCAACCAGAGTGATCTTTCAAAACAAAAATTTGCCTGCACGGTCTTCTGGAAACCTGGAAATGGCTTCACACTAGAATTAAATCCAAATTCCTTATGAGGTTCTGCACAATGAGGCCTCTGCTTACTCCTCCAACCCCATCTTTCACCATTCCTTGCTCCTCACACTAGTTATGGCATCCTCAGTTCCTCATGGCTGCTCACCTTCTCTCACTTTCAATTGTTAGATAGTCTTCTTCATCCCCTACAATTCAATTGCTCACTTCCTATCTTCACTATCCACCAAGTCAAATCCACCTATCTATCGAATCCTATCGTCACTATTTACCAAGTCCTACCTTTACCTATCCACCAAGTCCTATCTTCACTATACCAACTCCTATCTTCGCTATCCACCAAGTCCTACCTTCACCTATCCACCAAGTTCTATCGTTACTATGTAACAAGTCCTATCTTCACTTATTCACCAATTCCTGTCTTCATCTGTCCACCATTCTGTCACTACACAGGTCTAGGTGAGGTGTCCTACTATATCCTCCTAAGCACTATCCCCAGTCCCCCTGTCATCACTTCCAATGGAGTATCATGTTAGCTTGGCCAATTTTCTGTCTTCCTAGTGCCTGAAAAGAAGAACAGAATCTGAGTCAACCTTATTTGTGATTAAATTTTCAGGGCCTAGTTCTGTTCTTGCCACAAAGAAGGTGCTTCAGACTTTTTGAATGTTGAATGAATACATGAACTGAAGACAATCATTTATTCATTCAACATATATTAACTGAGGGCCTACTAGGTGTCAGGCACAGTTCTCTGGGTGGGAGGTGCATCAACAAACAAAAGATAAACCCAACCTTGGTTGAGCTTACTTTCTATTTAGAGAGACACATTTATTTATATATTCAAATACATTTAATTGGGCACAGAATCATAGTGCACACACACACACACACACAAAAGGGTGACCTACCTGGACACATCTGTAGCAGGTCAGCACTCAAATATTTTGCTTGTTTTTAGTTTCTACCTTGCTGAAAAATATTGTCATGATTTTAGTGTTAACAACCCCATTATCATCTTTATCTACTTACTAGAGGCCCAGTGCACAAATTTGTGCATAGGTAGGGTCCAGCCAGCACTGTCTCAGTTGGAGCGGATCAGAGTTGGGCCTGTCAGGAGGAGGAGATGGCAGGAGGTTGGGGCTGATGGGGACCCAATCTGGCTAGGATGGCTGGAGGAAGGGGCCATGGGTGATTAGCTGGCAGGACCTGCCCCTGATGGGGGTTGGGAGGCCAACTGGGGGTGGGGCTGGCCATCGGGAGGGGCTGTGGGTGGTGAACCAGCCAGACTTGCCCTTCAATGGGGTAAGGGGTGCCAATTGGGGAGGCCAGCGGCCTGAGGGAGGGGCCATGAGTAGTTGGCCAACCATCCCTGCCCCTGATTGGGTGAGGGGGCTGATCTGGGGTGGGGCTGGGGTGGGGGAGGAGCTGCAGGAGGTTGGTGGACTGGCCCCACAACCTATTGGGGTGGAGGTGCAATTAGGATTGGAGCAGCCAAGGGGAGGGGCTTCAGAAGGTTGGCCAGCCAGCCCCACCTTCTATTGAGATGGGGTTGCCATCAAGCATGGGGTGGCCAGTGGGAAGGACTGCAGGAGCTTGGCTGGCTGGTCCTGCCTCTTATTGTCTTTAGGGGTACAATCAGGTGGACTGGCTGTGGGGGAGGGGATGCAGGCCTATTGTGGTAGGCAAGCTGATGGGGACAAGGTTGGCTTGGGGAAAGGGAGAGGCATTTGGCCATAGGTCCACTGTTGATCAGAGTGGGAGAGTCCAATCAAGGGCAGGCAGGCATGGGAGAGGGGCTGCAAGGTTGGGCAACTGGCCCCACACCCTGATGGGGCTGGTTTGCTGGCCACAGTGGGCATCATAGTGATGGGTCACTATGGTCGTATGGCCATTATGGTTGCTGGCTTTATATATATTGTTTCTTTGTAGAATTCTCACCATCTTATCTAATAAAAGAGTAATATGCAGATTGACCATCACTCCAACACACAAGATGGCTGCTCCCATGTAGTCAAAGATTCTGCCCCATAAGAACACAAGATGGCCACCTCAAGATGGCCAGCAGGGGAGGGCAGTTGGGAGGGACCACGCTTGCAAAGGAGGGCAGTTGGAGGCAATCAAGCCTGCAGGGGAGGGCAGTCAGGTGTGACCAGGCCTGCAGGAGAAGGCAGTTAGGGGTGACCAGGCCTGTAGGAGAGGGCAGTTAGGGACAAACAGGCTGGCAGGGGAGCAGTTAGGTATCAATTAGCCTGGTAGGGGAGTGGTTAGGGTGATTAGGCTCGCAGGCAGAAGTGGTTAGGGGCAATCAGGAAGGCAGGAGAGCATTTGGGAGCCAGCAGTCCTGGATTGTGAGAGGGATGCCCGACTGCCTGTTTAGGCCCAATAACCAGGCAGTCAGACATCCTTCGAGGGGTCCCAGATTGGAGAGGGTGCAGGCTGGGCTGAGGGTCCCCCTCCCTCATGCACAAATTTCATGCTCGAGGCCTCTAGTCTATTATAAAGAGTAATGCACTGGAGTGAGTGCTTAGTCGAGGTTTGTGGAATACCTAAATGAATAAGGAGTTTATTCCATATGAAGCTGGAAAACAGGTGAGAAGAGGAGCAAAAGAGAGAAAAAACAGCATCTAGAACAGAAAAGGGAGAAAAACTCTGTAAAATTCAGAGAACCAAGAGCCCTGGCTGATCTTTCTGATCCAGTAGAAAAAGATGAGCAAATGACAGCCTGTCTCATGTTTGAAGGTGAGGTAATTTACATAGTACCTGATTACTATGTCTCAGTACCGGGGGGAAAGCTAGTGTTTTTCTTTCTATTTGCCTTAAAGCTCAGAGGCTAACAAACTGTTAGGTTTATTCCTAATTGATACATGCTGCTTCTTTTTTCTTTAATAAAATCAATTCGTGGTTTGTGAGAACTGGTTATCCTTTTTATTGAGATAACCTGTCAGCATTTATTCTCTAAAGGGCCTGAAGTAAGAAGCCCCCTGGCCACTTTTGTGGATTGGTAAATGCCAGACCACCTTTCAAATTAAAATGACCTGAAAAGTATAGCCGGTCCAAGCTACACTTGGGAAAAGGCACTGTCTCTTTTGCAAAAACCACGCGCTGCGAATCCGGTCTGCAGAGGCCGAGCTCCCAACATCGTGGAAATGCTGTGCAGTCCACTGCCCACTGCCCTGGCTGTGCTCCTGCCCCCACTCAGCTTCGGGAAGTGGCTGCTGCTGTTCCCAGCGAGTCTGGCCAGAGGCAGAGGCCGCTGGTAACCTTAACCCCACGTGGGCAGACCAGGCAGACCCTCACCAGAGACTCTCTCTCCAACCCTCAAATTAACTGGTAAGGTTTTGGAAGGAGAGGTGAACAGGAAAGTGTGGGACCATGTTTGTTATTCAGAGCCCAAAGGAAACAGGATTCTGAGAACTGGCTCCTTGAGTTTAAAATGCTGTCATTGTCAACCGAGATCAAGCATGTAAACAAGAGAGTTTCTTCCCCAGTCTGCAGGACGGCACCTGAGGGTGTCAGAGCCTATAGGACGTGGGCAGGCAGTCACTCTGGGGGGGAGGAGGGGAGAGCATGGGAAAGCCTGAAATCAATCGGTCACTAAGTGTATGGGTGAAGCTGGGTTCTGATAAAGCCCCACATGCAAATCTAACCCACATCAGTGTGTCTGTGGGGACCGGACGATGTGCCTCACTTTGCCCTCTGCAAAAAATCGTGTGGTGTGAGCATTTTTATTTCCATTTTTATAGATAAGGCTCAGAGCAATTAATTGACCTTCCCAAGACCATACAGGCAAATGGCAGGGCTGAGATACACAAGCAATCTATTCTAGGTCTCACGTTATCGTTCTAACACCGAACACCACAAGCAGGAAGACAGCCTGGGTAATGGTGAAGAGCAGGGCTCTGGAATTAGACAGCCTGGGTTCCTGGCTCTGCCCCTTAGTAGCTGTGTGGCCTTGGGCGAGTTACTTAACATCTCTGTGCCACAGTTTTCTCCTCTGTAAAATATGGACAAGTGTTGTATCTTTCTCACTGGATGATTAAGGGAATTTAAATGTGTTAATATTTGTCAACTATTTCAAAGACTATGTTGCAATGATGACGATGATTTATATGTTTCACATTTGTTTAAAAAAAAAGCTTAAAAAGGATCTTTTCATTCTCACCACCACAAAGCTTGTTTTTCAATATCTGAACTCAGAACATGCCTTACATTTTCCTGTTATCATGGTATCTGCAAAGTACTTTTCCTGTGATGTCTTTATCTTACTGTCACAACAGCTGTCCAGAGACAAAGAAGGATTGTGCCCATTCAACAGAAGAAGACTGAGACCTGCCCTTCTCGGCATCTCAAAGGTCATTTAGCAGGCGAATGAAGAGCAAGGACTCCAGCCATATCTTTCTGACCTTGAATCCTGTGATCTGCACGCACTCCAAATAAAGCCATGAACTTCATGAGTTTGTGAATGAAAACTTGGCATTACACCCACAGTAGACCTCAGCACAGCTTCTTGCTCTTGTCTATGCCTGGCTCCCTGATTTCACATGCTCTGGTGAAATTCCTGAACCCTCCAAATGAAGTCAGTGGCTCCTGGGCCCCAGGGCTGGGTAACCCTTCACTGCATCTCTCCTCTGTTCCGTGGAAGTGGGGGCTCCTCTAGCATTGACACATCCTGATCACTTTGTACCAAAAACAATACACAGTCTCCTCTTTTTGCACATAGAACAAACGGAAGCTTCCAGAGCGTGAGTTATCCAAAAGTCACATGAGTTCCGCGGGTAGGGAACTGCATCAAGAGAAAGAGCTTCCAGTTAATTGTATGAACTTTATGTGTATTGCCCAATATGAGTGCTCAAACTGATGGTTCCCTGTTTTTTTGTGTGCAATGACCCAGATTCTAAGGAAGTTGGGGTGGTAGGGTCAGGAGGAGATAGGGAAAAGTAAAAGAAAACAAAACCCAATCTATTTGGTTTGAAGATGAGGCGAGAAAGCTGGAAGCAGATGGAGGAGTTTGTGGGAAGTGGGGTTTGAAATCCCTTGGAAGAACTGAAGCCAGATTTGTCAGGGACACAGAACAGTGGCTGGTAGATACTCATGGGGATCCGGCAGTGGCCAGCAATATTTGAACTGGGAGGTCAATGATGGTGTGCTAATGCTGGTTCTGGTTCTAAAGTAAAGTGTCCAGGACTCAGGATTCTAATGGCGAAACTGTGTGAATTTCACAGCCCATCTTAGACCTTAAGATTCCAGGCTAATGGCCACTACACTGATCCTGGGGCCCCCTCCCGTTATCCAAGTGTGGTGCCTGGGGTCCCAATCCTTCCCAGTCAGGTCAGGACCCCAGTCTGCTACTTGAGGGACTATCAATAAAAATGGCCACATTTCAAATGCATGCATGCTACAATTTTCTGATTATAAAATCAATGCAGGCTTATTTGAAAAGGACTTGGATCTGCTGGCATATGCATATACTCTGCAATGAATCAGAAGGATTTATTATCAATGGCTTCACTTGGGAGGCTTGTGGAGGAGAAAAAGAACTTTTAGTTTTGTTTCTGTACCTTTTTACTCTTTTAAATGGAAAACTAAGCTCATGGGTCACTGTGTGTGTGTGTGTGTGTGTGTGTGTGTGTGTGTGTGTGTGTGTACGTACAGGGACTATTTGAGCTGGCAGACCATTTTGTCTTTTTGATACATCCATCTACTCCTCTGTTTTGAGAGGGGGGTCTATCTTAAGTAATTTGAAAACTAAAAAGAAATTTAAAATCAACAGTAATCACACCATCCACATGCGAACACTCATCATTGCAGCATATATCCTTCGTGTTTAAATAATGAGGATTATTATTTTATATCTAAATTCTGGGTTTTTTTCTTGTTTTCTAATTTACACCAGGAATACTTTTACATATTTGATTATTGTTCACAAACACCCTTTTAGTAGTTATATATGAGTCTTTCTACAAAATGATTTTTTCTTTTTTCTTTTCTTTTTCCATTACCATTTATCCTCCTATACCCTTTCCCTCTCCACTCACACACCCTCCCACAATCACCTCACTGTTGTCCGTGTCCGTGAGTTCTTTTTTTCTCTTTTGCTCAATCCTTCCACCCCTCTAAACACTCTCCCCTCAGAGCTGTCAGCCTGCTCTCTGTCTATGAGTCTGTCTTTATCTACAAAATGATTTTTAAAACTCTAAAGGCGCATGTCTGTTGAGCTCCTTCTAGGTGTTCCTGGCTCTCCAGATTCCATGGGAGGACTAGATGGTTCAACATACACAAAGCACTGAGCACTGTGATAGACTGTGACCAGATGGGGTTTTGCCAGAGACCACTTTCCTTAAACACTTTCCTTTCAGATTCAGCACGATTTCTTAAGCCAACCTTCTTTTGCAGAATATCTAACTCATTCCATATTTTTCACTACTAAATGATCCTGTGATTAACATTTTTTTAAATTTCTTTATTGATTAAGTTATTACATACATGTCCTCATCCCCCCAAAAGCTCCCCACCCCGCCCCACTTATGCCCCTGTTGTCTGTGTTCATTGGTTAGGCCTATATGCATGCATACAAGTCCTTTGGTTAATCTCTCTCCCTTACCCCCACCCACCCCTACCTTCCCTCTGAGATTTGACGGTCTGATGGATGTTTTTCTGTCTCTGGATCTGCTTTTTGTGATGAACATTTTTGTCCACAAGTCTTTATGTTTCTGAATAGTTCCTTAAGTGAAAACTCTTACCAAAAGAGTTGTTTGATCCATAAGCATAAAAACTTGATGCATCTTCCAAAGTGACCCACTTACACCTCCACAACAAATTTTGAGAGAGTGAACCTCCGACTTCATGTTTCATTTACTGGTAATTTATTTCATTGCAGTTAAGATGATCTTTTCAGTGTTTAGCCATTTGCATTCGATGATGGCTTAATCATCAAATATAGAGTCAGATAGGCAAAACATATTGTTTTCTACAATCTACCTCACTGTGATGTTCAGTAATAAGTGTGATGTTCCTTTCACGTAGGAGTGCAAAGTCTCTTTAAAAATTAACAACACTCTTGCCTGGAGAACTGATTTGTTATTTTCTAGTAAGGAAGGCCCCGGAAGAAAACAGATGGAATGCTCACTGGGGGTAATCGAGTGTATAAAAGGGGCATTCACAGGATGGAGGGGCCCAGAGGAGCTGGGGCAGTGCCTGGGGTAACATCACGAAGGAGCCATCACCTCCCCAAGCTACAGGGCCAGGAGCAGTTGTAAGGACCTGGGAGAGTAGCTGTGGCTGAGCTGGAGGGAGTCAGCAACCCTCAGCGACCCCACAGGGAAGAAGCCAGGGAATAAATTACCCTGACTTCACTCTCACTCCCTCTGATTCTAGACCCTGCCTCCCACTGGTCAAGCCAAACAGAAGCCAGAGGGCAAGGAAATCCTTCCAGGTGACCCGGTCAGCCTCCTGAAGCACCAAACATCATGGGGAAGGGTGGAGAGCCGGTCTGGAGAGAGGCCCATGGAAACATCCAGACAGCATGTGCCATCTCTCTTTAGTTTTTGCTTCCCAGACCCTGCCAGAATTGAAACCATTTTCCACAGGGAGGGACCCTGTTGGCCTTGTTCTCTGTAATGTCCTAAAACTGACACCTGGCATATAACAGGTATCCCATAAATGCCTGGCAAATAAAGAATGCATATATGAATGAATGAATGAATGAATGAATGAATGAATGGAAGGACGAACTCCCAATCACCCTTGGTATTTCTTGAAGCTTCAGAGAAAGTCCCTTGTAAAAGCTGCAGATGCCCACATAGAAGGAGGAGGAAACTCTATTTCTTGTCCCCTAAGTAATATCTGGCATGATATGAACTTGACTTGACCGGCCACCCCACCCCTCCCCCACCAGTCCTAGGACTGCAGTTCAGAGTTTCTTCCTCTCACCTCCTCTTTCACTTTCCAATCTCAGAAGATCCATCCTGGGATATGTTCCCACCACTGCTAGTAGGCAGGACACTCACAGCAACTGCCCTCCCACCTCCTTACCTGACCCTGGATTGGCCCCCAGGAAACTTGTGAGAAACATATCAGTGGACCCTGCTCCCAGAGATTTGGATTCAGAAGAGAGCCCGGCAGTCAGCATGTTTTTCAAAAGACAAGAAGGACATTAGGACAATCAGCTCAGCTTACAGCACAAGCCACCAGCCCAGTTTACCTGGGACTTCTGATCCTGAAACCAGGGAGGTCCTGGGGAAACCCTGCTGAGCTGGGCACCACCTGCTCCTGCGTTGGGCCAAGGAGCTGCCTCTTGTGCTATCTCTTCCTTGTTGCTGGAGGTGGTGGCCTCCTCTCCTGGTAAAGCAATGCTGTCTGGGAACGAGCCTCAAATTTAGCAGGAAAGGAAGCCATTGAGACTTTCATTTGGAGCAAAAATAAATGTCCATACATTTGCCCACTGGGGGCCTGCAACACCATGGAAGACCTGAGTTTAGGCCATTCAGCCCAGCTCTGAGTGGCGCTGCCTTCCCGTACATTTTCCTCCCTTGGAGCTCTCAAAGGCTGGTGGAGGGTGGGACTCAGGTTTTCAGTAGCACAACTTTTAGGAAAAGTAAATTGCTTCATGTTCTTTGCACAACTCCTTCATCCCTCATGGGCAACTCCAGGGGACCCTCAAATCCCCCTCTAATGCTCAAGGTCAGGGCTATCACCAAGCCCCACTAACAGATACCCAAGAGAGAGAGAGTAGCTACACCAACCCGTTCCCTGTCACAGAAATCAAGAAAATCCTTTGCTGCTACAGAGTAAGGCTCCCTGAGCTGTGGCAGAATGAGGGGGATCAGGTATTCCCTACAAACACATCATCAGACTTCACTTTTCTCTACCAGTTAAAGCTAAGGGGTCTGTCCCTATCTCTTAATCACAGTAACAGCTGGCATTGACTGGGTCCCAACCTCTGGCCAGACACTGAACCAACCATTTTATTGAACTGACTTGTTATGAATCCAGTAAGGTAGGGACTATGTTGATCCCCTTTACACCGATGAGAAAACGAAGGCACAGAGAGGTTACAGCTTGCTAAGGGTCACCCAGCTTGTCAGTGTGGGAGCTGAAATAGCAAACCAGGTAGATCTAGCCTCAAATCATCCACATACAACTAGTGCAGTGTCTCACTCTAGTGGAAATAACAAGGGCCTGGGCCCCAATCCTGGTTTGGGCTCAGGCTCCTCCTCTATTAGGAAATTCACGTTTAAAAGCTACCAATGCTGTTAATGCTCCCCAGGCTGTTGTAAAGGGTACTCCTGCATTTCCCCCGTTATCAAATGACTGTAATTGGCTTGTTCAGGTCTCTGCTTACCTGTCATTTCATCTGAGAATGCTTCCCTGGTGACTCCTTCTGAAAGAGCAAAACCTGTCTCTCCCTACCCCACCACCCAGCCCCTCTCTGTCCTTATTCTGCTTAGCACTAGCTGGCCCAGTGTGTGTGTGTGTGTGTGTGTAACAAATGGATGTGTTTAACTCACTAGCTGACTCCGACACTGTATGTTGACCCCAGTAACACAGGGACCTTTATGGAGGTGGCTGTAGGGGAACCCATTTCACTTTTTTATTAATATACTAGAGATATGATGCATGAAATTTGTGCAGGGGAAGGGGGTCCCCTCAGCCTCACCTGCACCCTCTCCAATCTGGGACCCTTTGGACATCCCTCTCCAAAATCCCAGACTGATTGTCCCTAACCCCTCTGTCTGCCTGCCTGATTACCCCTACCTTGCCCCCCCTGCTGGCCTGATCGCCCCAAACTGCCTCTGGCCTCCCTCTGCTGGAGGCGACCTGGCAGATCAGGAGAAGGCACTGCCCCCATCACCCCGCTGCTGCTGTCACTGGTGGCCACCATGGCTGTCTGAGCCTGGGGCTGGCCCTAGGCAGCGGCAGCCACCATCCACGACTTGCCTGAACTTCAGGCAGTCGCTGTGGCTTTGTCCGGATGGACATCTGGAAGACGTCTGTCCTGATTAGCATATTACCCTTTTATTAGTATAGATTCCCAGCCCAGAGAATGGCAGCTTGGCATATGGGACATGCTCAACAAATACTTGAGAAATAAATAAGCTAAGAATGAATAGATAGTGAATATGAGCTTAAACTGTATAGTGCTTGGCACATACTAGTCATGATTTTTCTTTTATTCTAATGAGAACGCACCATGAGTTCTAGCCCATAACAGATTTCTAATGTGCAATACAGTGCTGTTATCTCTAGGCACAGTGTTGTACAGCAGACCTCTGGAACATACTTATCTTGCATAAATAAAATTTTATTAGCAATTCTGCTTTTCAAACCCTGGCACTATCATTCCATTCCTTGCTTCTATGAGTTTGACTATTTTAAATGCCTCGTATAAGTGGGAACGTGCAGTATTTTATCTTAATCTGAATCCCAGGTGATTTATAATAAGAGTTCAGGAAAATAAAAGTTTTTTCGAAGACATACCAAAAATAAAAAATAAAATAAAACAGTGTATGGAAGACAAAGGGAGTAGAAATAATGAAAGAACTTGGTTAAAAAGTTACAACAGTTGAGTAAAAATATCTGAATTGTGAGTGTTTTAGCAGCCAAGGCAAAAAAAGGTAAACCAGAGGAGACGCTACAGCTTTCTGATCTGCAGGCAGCAGCACACTCTGATGACCTAGTGTCTCATCAAATGTCTCCGGTGAGCCAGAGGTAGTATGAGCCCCTCAGCCTCAGCAGCTCTGCTTGAAAGAAATGACCCAGCATTTAACTTTTGCACTCAACTCAAGACAGCCATCTCCTCTTTCCTTATCTGCATTTTGATCAACCACTTCCCCTTAAGAGGGAAATCCCTGGCCTCCTAGTTTGCCCTCCTGCAGCAGAGGTGCTGAATAGGTTGGGATACATGCCCATCTCCTGGGTGGGCTGACACCCTCTGAGACTCCTGTGAGATTTCCTGGCGGGAGTGCAGGCACTGTTAAGGAGATATACCTTGGAAGGACCTGGAATTTGGAGACAAGAAACACCACAACCAGGGTAACCTCTCCTTGGAAACAGCAAGCCAGGCTTCGGGAGAGGGTGTAGGCATGATGACTGGTCCCCTGCAAGCCTAGAAGATGGGCGGAGCTGCAGCCCGGGGCGTTGCTGGCTGCCCAGAGCCTTCAGTGACATGTTGCAGTGTGGCCTCTGGGAGGTGCTAGAGTGCAGTGGGACGACCTTAGGAGTCCATAGAACTTGGATTCAAATCCACCCTTCCTACTCAGTCCTGTGCCCTTCAACACATGATTTTACTTCTCTCTGTACAGGTTTTCCTCCACCCGATGACCGAGTTCATTACCTTCTTCCCTCTGCAGTGCAGGGGTTAGGAACGCAGCTCTGCAGTCAGGCTGCCTGGGTTGAACTTCTGGCTTACTGGTGAGGTGGCTGGGAGTAAGTACCTTCATGTTCTTATCTGGACTTCCTCATCCATAAAATGGGTACAGAAATAACATCTACCTCCTCTGACTATGGGGAGGGCTATTTGTGATAAATCATGTAAAGCCTTTAAGACGGTGCCCAGTATACACTAAGTGCATAATAGATGCTACTTTTTTGTCGTTGTTCTCCAATGTTTGAGGCTTGTCATGAGCCGCCCAGGGAATACAACACGCAGTACCTACCACTTCGGGTGTATGTCCCTTTCTTGGGGAAAGTCAGATCCTGAGTCTGAGCTCCCTTGAAAGGGTCCAGCTTGACAAGGAATGTCCAGGCCAAGGCTTTTCCTTGGATGCAGCAGTGGGAAGAGCGTGCCCTGGGAAGGGGTTGGCCAGGGCCTGCCCCCCGGAGAGTCACAGGAACAAAAATAGGAAGCCCGGTCTGGTGTTTACAGTAAGTCCTCAGGCCTGACCACATTGTCTTGTCTGTGGTGCATTTATTTCGGGGACAAGCACTGAAGTCATTGCTACCCGAAAATGCTCCAGGCTGGCCCGTCTAGTCTCTGCTTTCCCAGGAGAGCCCTGGGGTGAGGGAGCGAGACCCACAGGCAGGCCCAGAGGTGCCCTGAGTCTGGCAGGCCGACCGCAGGCCCAGCTCGGGCCCCTGCCAGGAAGAGACCCAGGCTCCCCACGAGGCTTCAGGAGGTGCCTCCAGCAGGAAGCTGTGAGGCGGAGGTGGCTGCAGGGGAGCCCCACTTCTCCCACCCCTGCTTTTGGTCTCACTTTCCTTTTCCTCCAAAGCTGCCTCGGCCTGTCTTCCTGGCTCTTAGGCCTTGTCTCTCTTCATTTCTTATAACTCAATAGGAAAAGGGAAGTGGATTCCTCAAAGCCGCCTCCTGGTCTTGATAAGCAACCCGCAGCCCAGGGCTGGGCTCTGGCCTAGTGGCTTCTGCTAGCTGCTCCCGAGGCTGAATGACGGTCTGAAACCTTTGGTCAGCAGGAGCCACCGAGTTTCTCCGGAAGCAGGCTAAGGCACTGGCTGTGGCAAGGGTTGCCTTTCCGAGAGGCTGCCCTGGCTAGGGCCTCCCCCCTTGCCTGGTATACTCCTGAGATGGGGCGCTCCTTAACCCCTGTGCCTGTCCTACCCCTGACCCCCAGGCCAGAGAATCCTGCCCCTTTCTCCAATTGCAAAACAGAGAGCTTGAAGAAGACGCTGGCTTCACCTTTCTTTATCTTTAAAGAAAATGGTCCACAGAACCCTCATTTTTTTACCACAAAACTTCCCCAAAGGCAAGTGAGGACCTGTAGCTACATCTGCCTGCCAGCATCCCTAGCTGCCTTCCAGAATCAACTCCAGGAAATCCCTTAGGGAGAGCTGCTGCAGGCAGTTGAGCAGGTTACACACTGCACAGCCGTAGATGCTGTTCGTCTCATCTTGTGGACTATGAGGATGGCTCCTCTTGGGGTTTGTTCACAAAGCAGAGCGTTAAAACGACTGGACCTCAGTCATGACCTTGCAAGCTCAGAGAGCTGCTGCCTCTCCTCTAACTCTTACTACAGTGACTTCCTAAGGCCTCACTTCACTAACGTTCCTTAGCGGTGTCTTTATATTCGATGGACACAAAGCGTTTTTCAATGCCCAAGTTTAAAGGGCACAGTTGGAGAATTCTGGGCATTGCCTGAGGCAGGGAGAAGAAGCAGGAGGCCCAGGAGTCTTACTTGTGCCTGACAGTTTATTCCAGAACACAAATGCCCTGTCTGTCTGTGACTAGGACTCTCTTAGGGCCAAGAATTATGCCTTTGGGGCATTTTTACTTCCCCAGACAACAATGTCATTTTTTACTAAACCAAGGAGAGGAAGAAAGCAGATTTAGCCACCACCTACTTTTGGCCAGAAATTATGCTAGCCATTCGACCAATGTCATCTCACTTATTTTCATCACCTTTTGAAAACGAGACATGTCAGGCTAAGAGCAGAATAGCAACATGATTAGGACGCACACCCATGACTAGAACTCACGTCTGTGCCAGTCCAAAGCCTGCCCTTGCTCCCATCAGATGGACGCCTACCTGTGTGCTGGGCATCCGCATCCCCAGAGGAGTGTATTGAAATGTGTGCTCCGCTTGAAATCTGAATTTCTGGAGGAGGGTCCCAGAAATTGCTCTTGGGTCTCCCCAGGGATTCTGATACCTACTCTGGTTTGGAGACTGTTTTGGAAGGTTCGATTGCCATTTGGTGGTAGAAATAATCTTACAGAGGCTGTGTCTCATGCTTTTGTTTATGCATTGTCCTCTGCCCAAGAGGATGTCTTGTCCTCAAAGTCTCACTTCTCATTCAACCTTCTCCAGGAAGCTTTCCTGGACTGCTCACCCAACATGTGGTCTCTCCTCTCTTTCCTACAATTATCCCCTGTGCCTCTCTCGTGCACTGAGTGCAGCACACCTGGTAACAGATCGCATGCTCTGCCTCTCTGAACCTTACATTCCTCCTGGACAAAACCTGAGTCTCCATTTATTCACCCCACACCATGAAGGACACCAGATGCCTGGACAGAGTCCTAGATGTGAATCCAAAAACATTTACTGAATTGATTTGAGTTGGCGCTAATGATCAATACACTTCATTACAAAGCAGTTTACATGTGGCCAGCCTACAGACCTCTCAAAACCCTGGACTCTTTCATGCTTTTTGACTTTAGATGACCCAAACCCTTTAACAGAAGCAACCTTTCTCTCCAGCTGTTAGATTTCTCTTGCTACTTCCACATCATTCCCTTTAATTATTCCCACCGAAGGCAGGCAGCACTTATTACACCTGCCTCTGTGAAACCTTGGTCAGGGTACTACCTACCACAAGTATTGCAGATTTTGCTGTAAGTCTCTCCCTCTGGGCTACAAAGTTCTCCTTCATTTTGTGTTCCTAGGGCCTCAGAGCTTGGACAGGCACTTGTTAGAGGCTCGATATAGAGAGAATGAGTGAGTGACTGAACCAAAGAATGGATGGGGAAATAACCAGGTCTGAGCGACATTGTTTGCTCCAAAGACAGGCCAGTCTTTTTCCTAGAGTCAGGGTTTCAGAGCATGAATAGAGAGCGGCTGCCCACTACGTCGGCCAGAGCTGCACAGACTTTCCTGGGAGTCCCTGGGTAGTTCTGGGTAGAAAAAGACTGTCCCTTAAAGCTAGTTGTGTGGTCCCCTTTGGCCTGCTGCCCAGTACCTAGTACAGCCAGAGTCACATTAGACAGTCTCATCTGTCCCTCCTGTTTTCCTTTCTTTTTTATTTCCCTTGTCCTTCGAGTCCGCCCTCTCACAAAGTGTTCCTTGGGTAGCAAGCTTTTGACGACTGGGGGCAGTTTCTGAAGTGGATCCCAGAATTCAACGATGACTTTCACAGAGCCACTCATACAACAAAACAGGGGCCTGGCATGGACCTCTCCCTTTTGGCCTCCCCACCCAGGTTCCACGGGCATCAGAGAACACACACCCAACCCAAGACCCCTGGGATTCCATCACAATCTAGATCCAAGTCACAAGAGTCACTATCTGTCCCCATTTGTGCCCATAATCAGGACCAAATGCGGCGACAACTCTGAACTTGCTTTTCTAGTACTTTTTAAAGGACTGTTAACCACAGAATTTTTATTAGCGCTCTCTCTCTCTCTCTCTCTCTCTCTCTCTCTCTCTCTCTCTCTCGTCTCATTTAACAAATGAGAAAAATCCCCACAAATTGAAACCAGATGTGTTTGCCTGGGCTATCAAAAGCTACGATGTTTTTATCATGTTCGTTTTTATTTATTCAGTCTCCTTAGCTCCCTAGTCATGGGGTTCCAGTGCTTCCTCGTTATTCTGAAGGCCAAGAGATGCTGGCATGTGGGCAGTTATTCCTCCACCAGGCAGGCCCATAAGGCAAAGATCTGGATGCTTCTTTGCTCTGGAAAGTGGGGGGAGCACATAAAATGAAAATCCCTGCTCCATTGTCCTGCTCTCATATCAAATGTGCCATCCCGTCCATATAATGAAGCCCCGATACACCTCCAACTGTGAAACTGGCATCGTTTTGTATATCTTGTTAAAGTAAACAGTGTGATTCGGATAATATAATGTACGCCATATGACTGCTTCCTCCCATGTAGAAACCGGGCCAGGTTTTCACGATGTCTCCAAGCATTTATACAAGCAGGCCATCCCAGTGAGGCTGTGGGTGCAGGGAGACCACCACAGGCATTCCGTGTCATTGGCATTCATGCAAGTTGGCATCACATCCACCGGCTTGGTGTTCAGACCCACAAAGATTCATCTATTCAACTCCATCCCAGGCTGAGGGATGAGACAAATCAATATTCCTAAGTGGGGAAAAAAAACCAATAAGGTGCTTTAACGAGTTGCTTTGGTTTGTATCTTTGTGGCTAAGGAGGCACGCACGCAGTTAATGGCAAAGTGGATGAAGCACGAAGGAGGTGGCCAAACCAGTGACAACCCCCGGGCCCGCCTTGCAGCCCCAGAAACTCAATTAGCCTCGCCGGGCCTCGCTCCGCTGTTCATTAGTATTTATTTATTTGGCTTTTCTTAAGCTTGCTCTTTGTGGTAAAAGCAACCCCCCCCTCCAACCCCAAACCGCCTCAGGGCACAGGCACAAGAGAGTAACAATTAATTAAAATACATAAAACAGAGCTGAGATGGCCAACAGCCTTGAACTTGGAGACAGCCAGATAAGCCCTTTTAAAGGCAGATCCCCCTGACTTGCCAGGACTGCGGGAGGAGGCCAAGAACTCAGCATGAAGCATTCACTAAGTGGGGAGAGAGGCTCCAGCATCCAGAGATCTTGGAAAGTGTCAGCAGCAGTGCCCGGCTGTGCAGGCGCCACATGCAAAACGTCTCCAAAGCTGTGGACAGTTCTTCTCCACTTGGGCCAATATTGGAGCTACTGAAAATCTGGAAGAAGAGCAGGTTGAGAATCTGTGCATTCCAGCAAGGCACTGGCACTCCAGCAGAGCTGAGCAAGGACTCCTGCCAGGGGTTAAAAAGAGTCCCAGGGGCTCAAAATAAGGTTTCTCCTCAGAACTAGAACTGTCCAGCAAGGGCAAAAGGGCAGTGGTCAGCTTGGTGTCTGGAAGAATTCCAGCAACAGTGGAGACCTACTCTGTGCCAGGAACCATGCCAGGTACGTGCACCGTAGTTCCTGGGGAACCAAAACACGGGGTCAGGAGGGACCACAAGCAGCAGATGAGACCAGCTCAGTCTAAGCCTTTTCCATGGAAACACCTTTGCAAGACCATTTCTTCAAAGCCTCCTGTCTATATGGAGCTGCCCTAGGATTCTTCTCCTCAACCATGTGTCCTGGCTATCAGCCTGGAAATACTGTCTTCATTCTTCTCAATGGCTGCAATTACAGATCTCTATAAGTGTATCATTTCTTACATTTGAAAAATGCCCAATTATATATGTTGAGGTTGTTGCTAGGGATCTGTTATCACAAAGATGGATTCCATAAATAATCTTTATTCTTATGCCCATATAATATGTAGATTGGGGTCACAATTGTAGAAGTAGAATCACTGGGTCAAAGAGGAAGTGCCTACTGAATGCGGATGGATAGGTTGCCTTTCCCAAGGCTTGTGCCTTCACTGAACATTCTCAGAGAACAGGAGCGTCAGGTGGTGTCACTGGAAGCTGACCACTAGCTGTGTGTCTTTGGACCCTTCTCATAGAAGCCTTTCCAGGCCACCAGGTCATACAGTCCTGGGGTGCACCCCTGGCGGGAAGCATGGGCTTATTCCTAGAATCACTGAACACCCTGAATAGTTCAGTCTAAGAGGGCAAATTCCAAAGGAGGCTCTCTCCAGTCTGAGGTCTGCCTTCCACGGCCCCAGTTCCTTAAGTATGATCTCTCTTTTCTTTGAGTGTTTCTTATCAGAATGCTATCGCTTTCCCGTTCCTAAGGATGCAACCCTAGACTAGACTGCTAGTCAAACACACTACTCCAATATACATATAAGATCCACCAAAATAATACATTTTTCTCTCTCTAGTCACTGCTGCCTTAAAAAAAAATGTGTCATGCCCTGGCCAGTGTGGCTCAGTTGGCTAAGCATCGTCCCATGCACTGAAAGGTTGCTGGTTTGACACTTGATCAGGTCACATGCCCAGGTTGCAGGTCCAGTCCCTGGTTGGGGTATGTATGGGAAGCAACAGATTGATGTTTCTTTCTCTCTCTCCCTCTCTTTTCCTCTCTCTCTAAAATTAATAAAAACATACACTGAGTGGCCAAATTATTATGATCTCTGAACGCATAATAATCCGGCCACTCAGTATATTTTTCATTGTGTCATCCTATAATAAAAGTAATATGCATCCTATGTAATAAAAGTGTACCTCCACTACACTTGTAAGCCACGCCCACCAGCTACGCCCGCCAGCCAATCAGAGCAAGTATGCAAATTATCCCATCCAAGATGACTACCAAGAGAGTGCAGGAGAGAGGCTTGGGTTGCTCCTGGCAATGGAGGAAGCCAAGCTTTCTGCAAAGCCTGGCGGGGGGAGGTTAAGGCAACAAAGTTTCAATGGCTGTGGGAGCAGAAGGTTTGGCTCCAATCCAGGCTACAAAGTTACAATTGTAGAAAATAAATAAATCCCAGATACCATGGCCTCTGCTTGGGTCGCTGGGGGGGCATGGCCACCCCTCGAACCACCACAGGCCCCTCGCCCAGGCCACCCCACACCCAAAAGGAACACCCACCCTGATCCAGGACACCCTTCAGGGCAAACCAGCTGGCCCCCACCCATACAGCAGGCCTCTATCCTATCTAATAAAAGAGTAATATGCAGATTGACCATCACTCCAACACACAAGATGACTGCCCCCATGTGGTTGTTATGCCTAGTGTTTAGGATCCCCAAAAAACCCACCAGGAAGGAGCCGAGCCCGATGCAAAAGCAAAAGAACCTGTTTCATGCCAGCATGCGCTCTCGTCTCTGGCACAGCGGGGCAAGAGAGAGAGCATGCTCTGGTGCAACAAGGACTTTATAGCAGTGGGCGGGGAAACATTCGAGGCCCCCGTCGATTGGTCAGGGGGCAGGATCAGGGGTCTGGTTATGCAGGAATACTGTGCAGTTTGCCTAATTTGGGCTGAGTCCACTTCTCTGCATTCCTATTGGCAGGTTTGTGCAACTGTTACATTCCTGCTGTTTACAGAGAGGGACAGCAGGGAGAGTTGCAGAATGGCAGGTACAGAACCATGACAGTAATAAAAAGAACTGCATGGAGTCAATCTAATTTAGCTCTATCATGGTCACAAGATCCTGACCCCATATAGACACAAGATGGCCACCACAAAATGGCCAGCAAGGGAAGGCAGTTAACAGGGACCAGGCCTGCAAGGGAGGGCAGTTGAGGGTGACTGAGCCTGCAGGAGAAGGCACTTATGGGTGACCAGGACCACAGGATAGGGCAAGTAAGGATAAACAGGCTGGCAGGGGAGCAGCTAGGCATCAATCAGGCTGGCAGGGGAGTGGGTAGGGGGTGATCAGACTGGCAGGCAGCAGCAGTTAGGGGCAATCAGGAAGGCAGGCAGGTGAGCAGTTGGGAGCCAGCAGTCCTGGATTGTGAGAGGGATGTCCGACTGCCCGTTTAGGCCCTATCCTGAATTGGGCATCCCTCAAGGGGTCCCAGATTGGAGAGGGTGCAGGCTGGGCTGAAGGACACACCACCCCGTGCACAAATTTTGTGCACTGGGCCTCTAGTGTTTAATACAAAGCCTTTGTCCTGCTGACTATATAAATATTAACCAAAAGTAGAGTGGGAACCAGAGACAGCTAAACATTTCTGCACAATACCAGAGAAATCTGGAGATCCTAAGAGCATCCATGAAAGACCCTAAAAGGGAGAGAGAGAGAGAGAGAGAGAAAGGTGGGGGGCGGGGGGATGAAAGAGCCATCCAGATCCTGGCAGGCTGGGGTTGTGTTGACTGGGGAGGCAAGTGCGCCTTCTCCAGAGGTCCTGGGACCCAAGGACCTTTTGAACAAGCAGGTTGTCTAATGTTTGCTCAGAAGCAACTTGTGATGCTCTGATATGAACTCCCTCTCGGTACCCCTAGGCCAAACCATTGCTAAGGTCAACCACCCTTTAAATGTTGGGGAGGGAGGCACACACGTTCTTGGTTCTGATTACCATGTCCTTATCTCTCTAACTATAATCACGCCCCCTATTTGTTTCTTATTCACAGCACATCTCATTAGCTAGCCCTGTGCATCTGTTTCTTCCTTTACCATTGGTCTCCCCACTGTAATACAAGCCCTATAGTAAGAGGAGCATTGCCTACTTCCTTCGCTTCTTTGTTGTCATTCCCTAGAACTATTCCTAGCATATGCTAGGCACTCAATAAATACTTGTGGAATTGACCAAGTAAGCAAAGAATGACCACAGTACATGGAAAAGAAAACATGAGAGCATTCGGGCATCATTTAAAACTCAGCAGACTCAAAGTTTCAGTGTCTCAATGTAGCTGAGAAAACATCTTTTTTATAAGGAACAGGGTGAAATTAAAGTCTGAGGGTTTAAATTAAGGGAGAAAAACATTGGTCCTGTTATCCTCATATTTCACAGACTAATAGCCTTCACAGACTTAGGTACTTAGAAGGATTTTCTGAATTTCACATCCTCTGGCAAGACATGACTTCCTGCCATGAACAGGGAGGGTGTGAGCCCTGGTCCAGATAACCATGAGCATCCGTGAGTAATTGCGACCAAGATTCCGTCACCAGGCAAGCCTTGCTCTGAGAAGCAGGCATATGTCGCTGAGGTCAGCAGTTGGCTCCTCTGTTCTCTGTTTGGTGCCAGCCCAAACAATTTGGGCTCCACCAGAGATAACCTAAACTGTGCTCACACTTTATTCTCAACCACAGAATAGCAGAACGTGTCATGGTTCTTAGGGAGTAGGTGCAGAGAACTGAGTTTACTCCAGGAGTTATCTGCATTTTCACCATCAAACTATGACTTTTGCACTCACCCTGACCCATTCACAATTCTCCCCCATGTGTTCAGAATAACCATCGCTGCAAAATAAGGAGATGTCATTGGCCAGATATTGAGGTCATTAACCCCCCTTCCCTACTCCCGCCCCCCCCGCGAAGGGCAGGGAAGCTAAAAGCAGCCTTCTGAAATCTGCGATGGCCAGAGTCACGTTCCAGCAAACGAAGTGAAAAGAAGTCAGAGCAACAGGGTCCCTGGCCCAAATGATTCAGGGCCACATGGAGAGAAGCAAGAATCTGAATAACTATTTCATGACATGAGACAGTGCCAGCGAGTTTTAAAAACTACTCACAATACCTGTGCAGACAGCCTCTATTTACTTGAGCACGGTCCCCACCTATGCTTCACGGAGACCACAGAGCTAAATAGTGTCCATGAAAAAAGTCCCATAGACACCCATCCTGAGATGTGAGTATTCATTCTCATTAGAGGAACGATAACAGAATCGCTGAATTCCTCAACAGTCACCACCAGTGAAACATCCTGGCATTGTTTTTCGGGGAGAATTTGACCTATGTCTGTTCAAATAAATTACCACTACTCATTTTGACTCTTTTTTGGCAGAAATAAATAGGTCACCATGCCAATTCACGAGTTGACCTACAAGATTTCTTCTGAGAAAAATAAAATACAAGCTTTTAACATCAATCGGAAAGTGGTTTGCTTTTCTTTTTTCCTTTCTTTTCACTAAAACCTCTTGGTCTATTACACTCCATTAACACATGTGTGAGAGCAGTTGGAGGAGGAGGAAGAAAGGAAGAGGAAAACGGGCAGGAGGCATGTGGGAGATGCATATTACAACTCATCAAAGGGAGAGCATGGCACCTCACTTTCTATACTACGAAGTACAGGAAATCAATCAGCCAGCCATTCATTTAGTGAATCTCTCTGAACATCCAACATCCGATATTACAACGTAACAGGTACCTTTCCACATTCCATACTACTTTTGTTTTTTAAGGAATATAGTAAAAATTAAGCAAATAAGCCAGTTTCAAAAAAAAAATTGGGAGTGGCTAATTGGACTATCTTCTCCTAAATTTTTTTATCTCTATGATTTTCTGCTTTTTGATTGAGATTTAGTCTATAAACAGTAAAATTTTAACTATATGACTCAGTAAATTTCTACCTGTGCATGAACTCATGTAAGACCCACCCAGGCTCATAGATAGAACATTTCTATAGCCTCCGAAAGATTTCTCATGGCCCCTGCTGGACAACCCCTACCCCTCACTCCAAAGTAGACACTGTGACTGCTTTTTACCTTCATTTAATGTTCTCATCCTTGACCTTTGTCTAACTGGAATCATACATTATTGTCCTCTTTGGTGACTATCTCTTCAGCTCAGGAGGACACTTTTGAGGGCCACTCGTGTTGTTGCCACTCTCATCAGCTTATTATTGTTAATTTGGTGCAGTAGTCTGTCATATGAACGTACTACAATGTGTTTATCCGCTTGCCTACTGATGAGCATTTGGGTGGCTTCCAGCTCTTGACGGTTATGAAACAGCTGCCACAAACATTCTTGTATGAGTCTTTCTGTGGACATATGTACTCATTCCTCTTGGGAATGATGCTGCTGGGCGGCAAGGGGGGCAGATATTTAACTTTATTAGAAACTGCCAGAGAGTTTTCCAAGGTGGTTATACCATACTTCTACTCGCTTTCAAATGACCGAGTTTTTAACTAAAAATAACGTGCACCCATGTGTCCTGATCCCTCCCCTCCCACAAGTACTTTGTAAACTACGGACATTGAGGCAGACCGTGAGAGGTCGCAGGCTCTGGGACCAGATAAACCTCAAAACCCTAGTCCCTCAGTTACTTGTTAGTTTACAGGCTTTGAGTGAGATATCTTTAATGGTGCCAAGTCTCCACGGTCCTCTATACAGATACGGACGTGCTCTATAGGTCGGTTGGGAGGATAAAGTGAAGTGATGCAGATGGAAATATCCAGCACAGGTTCAGAGTCAGCCAAGCACGGGATAAAAGCTAATGCACCCCCCACCCCCACTCTTTTCGAGTTCCCTGACAAGCTCCTCCCCCTTTTTATTATGTTTTGGGATCTCTCTCTCTCTTTCTTCTAAGTCCCAGGGGGTTGAGGATGAAGGGAGTCTAGAAGAGAAAGACCCTAAAGTTTAGAAGGTCAGGGGGCCAGATCCGAATCCGTCTTCCCACAGCAGAAGGGAAAGTCTGTGTTTACAGTAGGACCCAGATGGAACTAATTTGTCCAGAGCCATCTTATTCCTGAGTGTGATATTTGTCCACATCATAAAACCACAGGCTACAATGTGTCTGACATTATACCAAGTGATATAACCCCTCCTAATGATATTATAATAAATCCCAAATGAGGCAGCCATCACTGGGCAGCCTTTTCAAAGTGTTCCTGAAATAGTTTTTACAG
Source organism: Lasiurus cinereus (assembly GCA_011751065.1). Classification (NCBI taxonomy): domain Eukaryota; kingdom Metazoa; phylum Chordata; class Mammalia; order Chiroptera; family Vespertilionidae; genus Lasiurus; species Lasiurus cinereus. The sequence goes on along the minus strand of JAAGEH010000480.1, from coordinate 44,455,815 downwards.
AGCAAGGGCTCCCTGTGCCAAGTGCAGACGTTCACATGAGGCCGGAGGACTTAGCTCAGGCGCACACGGGAACACGGCGCTGGCTTAGCTCTTGGCTGGGGTCATTTTCTTTTTATATTAATCTATCGGCTTTTTATGAAAATCAAAATACCCTTTTTTTTATATGAAGGATGAAATTGGACATTTTCTAAGTGCAATAAAATGTCCCCCAGGGTGCTTTCTTTTCATTATTATTCTTTAAATCAGCAGTTTCTGTGTCTCTTCGTTAGCAAAAGCCAATGACCTTCATCTTGGCTTCACCTCCCCGGTGCTCAGAGACGCTGACCACATTTCCTGCCCTCTTGGTGGCGAGGGCTTGTTTTGCTCTGTTTTTCTGCTCACATGCATAGGTATGTTTCTGAGACACCATGTGATCTGCTTCCACATGCCTGGGGAGCTTGCTGACTCAGGAACCATTGCCTTTCTTCTAGGACAGATGTGCAGCCCTGTCTTTCCTCACAGGCAAGAGCCACAGGAAATCATGTGTCTCCATCCTGTTGGATTGTGGTCTTGGAATTAGGAGGGCCTGGAGCAAGAAGGAAGATCTATTTCACCTCACTCTCACCACCACCAGCACCCCAACCGCCACAGCCAGCAGCACCACTTCCATGTCCACATACATAGCCCTGTGTTCATCTCCCTCATCATTTCCCTGCCCGTCTCACCACAGTCATCATCCTTCTGGCCATCCCCACTGCAGTGGTCATCTATGGCCTGGATCTTCCCATCATACCTCTTTCCTCTCCCTTTCCATCCAGGTGGTTCCATCACTGGTCCAAACTGTGGACCCAGGACTCAAGCATATTTGTGTTACAGTTACTGGGACAGATGGCTATTCTTTTAATTCACTCAGTGGGATCACAGAGATGGATGAGCTGAGCCTAAAACTGCTAGAAGTCATTTACTGGCACCAGGTAAACTTTTTAATACTGCAATTATAAAATACTGGAAAATTAAACAGAAATTTGTCAGTTTTACAACTGTTAAAATCTATAATATATGTTATATCTGTTTTAAAATATATAAAACAGATATAAGATATCTGTTTTAAAGTATAAAGCATCTTAGTAATATCCTGTCAGTAAATGTGGAAGATTTTTATGAACAAACTATAACACTTTCTACCAGGCATGAAAGAAGGTAATAGAATAGAAAAACACACCACTATACTACATGGACATAGAAATGGCCTTTCCATTATTTTTATTCCATTAAATTATGTGACTTCAACCTGTGAGAGCTTTTTAGGCAGGATGGCAGCCCTAGTGGGTCCAAGGGCAGAGCATTAAGCCAAAGAAGGCTACTCTAGCCTTAAGCTTTAATGCTGTGTGCACCTTTAGTTTTAGACTTACCTGGAAGCTGTTACTTCTTTCTTCTTTCCTCTGTCTCCCTTTTGGAATGGGAGTCTCTATCCATGCTCATCACACTACTGTATTTTGGAAACACATAACTTGTCTGGATTCACAGGTTCACAATTAGAGAGCAATTTGCCTCAGGATGCATCATACCTTGAGTCTCATCCATATCTTATTTAGATAAGACTTTGGAATTTTCAACTTCAGAGTGGATGCTGGAATGAGTTAAGACTTCGGGGGCTGTTGGGATATAATTGATGCATTTTGCATATGAGGAGGACATGAGTTTGGAGGGCTAGGAGTGGAATGCTACAAACTGAATGTGTTCCCTCCCCTCCCCCCAATTCATATGTTGAAACCTAATCGCAGTGGTTTTGGAGATGAGGCCTTTGAGAGGTGATTGGGTCATGAAGTGAGAGCTCTCATGAAAAGAGACCCCAGAGACCTCTCCCTCTTGATCCTTCTGCCAGAGAAGGACACTGAGGCATGATGAAACAGGAAGCGCATTCTCACCAGAAGCTGAATCTGCTGGCACTTTGATCTTAGACTTCCAGCCTCCAGACCTCTGAGAAGTAAGTGTCTTTTGTTGATAAGCCACCCTATCCATGATATTTTGTTACAGCAGCTTGAACGGACTGACCCAGACATATTCCACTTACCCTTATTGTGCATTAACAATCCAATAGTCTTTCATATTCAGGGTCAGTCACTCCAGCCAGCACAAGAACTCCCTTCCTTGTTGTTTCCCTGCATGAGGCATCCAAAGAGACCAGGAGGCAGTCTCTACTGACCCGTGGCTGTGCCCTCTAGTAAGAGCACTTCTCCCTGGGGTTCTAAACCTTCTAGAGCAGGAGAGGTTGAAATCATGGAAGCAGGATGCAAAACTTTTGTTCTTGAATGGTTGGGGTAGAAGTAAAAGGAGCTCATCCCCGCACCTACCTATGGAGAACACCAGTGTCATACATTGGTCACTGGTGTTGTCAGCTACTGTATCTTAGAGGACATTATTACTTCAGCCCCACAAATTGCTGCCACCCAGCTAGTTTCATGAAGAGTCTTCAAAGGCTTATTTCAGACTTTATCATGCCAACTGCTTAAAGATAATGGAGAACCTTGCAAGGCCAGTGGATTTAACAGACATGAACCCATTGGTGATATTCATTTGCTGTCAAGTGAGTACTTGGTCAGAGGCAATGCCATGTGGAACACTATCATGTGATAAAGCCTTCTGTGAATTCAGGATGGTTTTGGCAGAAGCATCGCAGACAGAGAAGGCAAATCCTTACCCATAGCAAGTGTCTATTCTTATGAGAACACAGTTTTGGCTCCCTATGTCATAAACATTCAGTGGAATCACCCTACCACTAGGTTGGTCTGCTGGGGAATGCTGCCATACTCAAGGCTCAGAGTTAATCGTTCCTGTGGGCATAAAGCACCAAGCAGTCACTTTAGCCAGATCAACCTTAGTGAATGGAAGTCCATGTCACTGAAACCATGAAAAACCTTCATCCTTGCCATTTGGCTGAGAGATATGACCTACAGGTGCCAAAGGAGGCACCAAGAGACTCCTGGGGAATATCTCATGGTGCTGTGCACATAAGAGCAAAGCAGGAAATAGGCTGAAAAGCTAGTGGGAATTGGGGAGACCCAGGGTTTTAGAGAACGTGCTGGAAAGCCAGAGCATGGGGAAATCAGAAGAGTCAGGGTAATGTTAATATCTTTCTCATAAATTATTCTGGAAGCATCTCGATGATCACAGAATCTGTAAGTGATTGGCTGAATGCATCTGCTGGGACACCCCACTCAGCAGGATTTCCCCAGAGATAAGAATGTATCTTGTCCAACTCACCAGTGGCATGATTTCGGGGATGCACAGAGGGAAGCAAGAGCATCAGAACTGGTGGGGCTCTCCTGTGGCCCATTCTCTTCTCTTCTCTGTAGCCATCACAGCCTATTGATGGCTCCCTGGTAATGGGCCTCCCAGAATACCAAATCAGAGCAACAGAGTGAACTCCATGTCTCCTCTCTTCTACTTTAGCCAAGCTTTCAATTTTAAAAGCTTCAGAGAAAGGGCTTCTCTTTTGTTTTGTATTTCCCCCTCCACTCCTGACATGGTACCTATTTAGCATTACTTGATGGTACAAATCAGCATTCAGTGACTCTGCCATCCCTGACCCAGCCCTCTTCTCCCTTTTCTCTGCCTCCTTTTCATTCCATGAGATCACATAGCAAGAAAATATGTGCTACAGCCTTGAAACTCCACATCCCTCTGTCCCCACCCCCTACCCCCTAAAAGCTCATCACCCTCTAACACTAGTTAGGATTTGGGCAATATTGTCCAGTTCAGGAAAATGGGCTCCACTGGAGGTCAGAGAGCTGGATTCATATCCCAGGCTCCACCAATTACTGGCAGTGAAACCTTGACAGTTCTGCTTCCTCGTGCATAAAAGGGAGATAACAGCCACTAGAAGAGCTTCGTAAAGGGTAAAGATTTATCAACTTGTGAGTCACAAAATTATTTTTCAAGGACAGGCAGGTGACAGTGCAGCAAGTTACAGTAAAGTCAGGAGAGGCAATGGCTTCACTGGCCATGGCAGGTGACAGCCAGCCTCACTGGAAGGCCAACTCCCAAGTTCTTAGCGTGTTAAGTTCCATCAAGTCTCTAGGTAAAAACTGTTTGTTCTTGAAATTGTTCCTTCCATTTTCAAGTTATTATCTCCAAAGTATCTTAATTTTAAGTAAGGGGAAAATATGGTTTATATTCTGAGACCCAGATCATAAGCACAGAAGACCTACATTCCCAAAGTGTGACCAACACCACCTGGGTCAGAATGAGCTGGAGCACTGTTTAAATACATATCTCCAGGCCCTGGTCTCAACCATCAACTACTTTCTCTAAGCTTTAGCCTCTATGTCTGAAAATAAGCTTAATAGCAGCCCTTGCCTAAAACCTTGGTAAGAGTTTAGATGGAATAAATGAACAAGTGAAAAAATGAATTGTTTGCAAAAGGAGGAATATAATTTGCAACTAGGCACGATGAGCCCTCACATCTCATCCAAATCAGGATTACTCCAGATACCTGGGGATGTCTTAGGCTTCAAACAACCTGCAGAATAGTCCCAATTGCTTTCCACAGTGTATCCTGGCCAGATACACAGAAGTGGATCCTTTGGCTGGGCACTCAGCCAAGGCTGGAGTTGTTAGGAAATAAGAATGACTATATTTATTGGAAAATTAAAATATGCATGCAACATTGCACAGATGCAATTTATGAGATTTTTATGGAAGTGTCACCAAAACTCCCTCTCAATCACTTACAATGTCAGGTCTGCAAACACCTTGGAGCTCAAGAAATAAAGCTCCCTCTTGAAGCAGGTGGTAGGACATGGTTGTACAGGGGAGTATGAACCAAATGGTGCAGGTGCCTACACTGTGGGGAGTGTGGAAGTGCACAGAGTGGTGAAAGTCAGTGGTGGGTGTGCACTTGGGCATGGTGTGTGGTGTGGGTCACGCCAGGGGAGACTGAGCCATGATGCAGAATTGCACCCATTACTCACACTCCTTTCAAAGAATAGCATACTCCGGTTGCTTTCAAGAAAGCTTAGTCATCATCTCCTGCTGAAACCAAAGCCCTTCAGAATGTCAAGAAAATCAGATTCTCAAGGGAAGACACTCTGAGTTGAGCATTCCAGAATGAGTAGAGTACTCCCAATGGGAGGAAGAGTAGGGTTCTGACATCCCACCTTCTCTGCTGGACCTATGTCTCCATTGATGCTATGGCCTCTTCATCCAAGGTCTCTAAAGTTTCTGTAAGTCTGTGGACCAGCCTCATGCCTGTTGCTGTCTAGAGAGCATGGCCCCAGGTTCTTCATCTTCTACCCAGCTCTCCTGCAAGCCCAATGGAGCCTTGGATGGGTTCACTGTTTTCTGAAGGCCATCTGCTATGAAAGTAGGTTCCAGGAAGTATGTAGCAGGTATGTCATTAAAAAGGAAGAGAGGAAAGAGGAGGAAGAGGAAGAGGGGGAGAAAGAAGAGGAAGAGGAGACAAAGGAGGAGGAGGAAGGAGAGGAGGAGAAGGAGAAAGACGGTCAGGGCAAGTCCCTAAACCACCCAGGACCAATCTTCATAAGAATGGCATTAAGATGCCAAAGCCGGCACAGCCTCACAATACAAGAAGAAGGGGTGCCACTTCCTCACTCCCTTCTATTCCTCTGCAGCATGAAGGAATCACGTTTTGCAAGATCCCTTTGGTCGCCTGGAGCACGCCATCATCACGTGAATCTTCTCGCACGAGAGAAAAGTCACTTCCTTGCAAGACAGGGAGAAGCTCTGGGCAAGTGTGGCTTGCGAAATGAAACAGGTCCCTTCAGTTTCTTTACCCCTAGTGAGCCAAAAGGGCCGGCCTGGCTTGGAGTCTGAGGTTAGTGACCAGGAGTCTGTGAGTATCAACCATGTGCTACATCCTGGGCTGGGCACTTCCACCTGTACATCTAGTCCTCATCTAAATTCTGAAGGGAAATGAGCGTAAACCTTACAAGGATAAGACTTTGAAGATCCAAAAAGCGGTGACATCTACTCAAAGGCAGAGAGATGGAGAATGGCAGAGCTATCTTCCACTTGGAACCAGAGCGTCCTCCTCTTGCTCCACCAGCGCTGACTGCTTCCCAGTCTTTAACACATTGCTCCTGCCTTCGCCTTTCACTTGTCTCCTGCTGGTCATGAACAGTTCTTCATCCTCATCCCCAAAGTTCCCATCCCCAGTCCATCATGGAGGAAGAGGTGCTCATGGAAGAGCTCAGAGGAGGAGAAAAGATGGAAATGTCTGGGTCGCCCCCTTTCTAAGCAACACCACCACTTCGGACATCAGGAGGTAGTTGAGGTTCCCTGAGGGTAGAGCGGGAAATGTAAAGCCAATATCTCTGCCAACTGAGCCTTTTAAATTCATATGCACATACATGCACGACACACACATGCATCCACACACACACACACAGGCCTGCTGAGTCTACCCTCACTTCTGCCCCTGAGCATCCACTAGTGGGCAGAATATGATTACTAGCCCCCAGTCCATCACATAGGAGACTCTCAGGGTATGAGTGCTCCATGACCCATGGCGCCAGCCAGTGGCCCACAGAGCTGTGCCACTGACTGACTTGCTCAGTCTGTGGAGAAGGTGCCTGGGAACCACGGCTGGGTCTGGTTCCACTGCAGAGGGTCCAGGCTGCAATCACTAGAACAACCAGGAAAAGAAAATCTAATGGATGGATTAGTTACTGATGTTACTGACCTCTAATCTTCCCCCGAATCTCTTAGAAGCCATTGCTCAGGTTTCCAAAACTGAAACTATCAGAAGAAGGTCTTCACTGTGAGCAGCTGCGATGGAAAGTTATGAACTGGGGACTGCAGTGTGCTAGACCAGTGCTTCCAAATGTCGATTGCGAGGAGCCACCTGGGGACCTTGGTAAAAGGCAGGCTCTGATTCAGGAGGCCTGAGATGCTGCCTTTCTAAGCAATTCCCAGGTGACGCTCCTACTCCACGGATCACACTAGAATAGCAGGGGGCCTAACCCCAGGATGGCTGGTGTTGGCTAAATCTAACACTCCACCCCTTCAACTCTCAGAAGGAGCCCCCGGCCCTGGGAGGAAACCCCAAGCCCCTCTGTGTTGCAAACTTTCTTCCCAGCCATGACCTCACTGCACCCCCTCACACCAACTATGCTCCAGAAACACCCCATGGCCAAGTATACCCCTGGCATTCCAAGCCCTATACCACCCATCTGTCCTTACAGTTGCTGGTCCCCTGCCTGAAATGCCCGCTCCTTCTTGGAGATTTTAGGAATTCCTAATCATTATTCCTCCCTCTATCCCTAGTACCTGTTCTGCTTCTGCTACTTGTATAGACTTAAGCAAGTTACTAAGCCTCAGTCTTCTCTATAAAACAGAGGTGGTAATAATGTCCATGTTGCTGAGGTTTTTCTAAATATAAAATGAGATGGCACACATAAATGCATAACGAGATGCCTGGAACAGATTAGATAATCAAAAAGCAAGCCATGCGCTCTCCCTGGTGTGGCTCAGTTGGTTGGGCCTCATCCCATGCATTGCAGGGTTGCCCATTCAATGCCCAGTCAGGGCACATGCCTGAGTTGCAGGCTGGATCTCTGATAAGGGGCATGCAGGAGGCAGCCAAATGCTGTTATGTTTCATGGTTTTCTCTCTCTTTCCCTCCCTCTCCCTTCCTCTCTTTCTCAACTTCAATAAAGTATTTAAAAATTTTTTAAATAATAAACCATTCAACTTGAGTATCACCTCCTCTGTGAAAACTTCCAGAAATTTCTGAGAATGTATATGTTTGTTTCCTCCCATTGGGAGTACTCTACTGTTACCTGTTTTTTTGTAATCCCACAATACTTGGTTTTTACTTCTCTGGTGGTCTTTATCACCTGGCATTTCCACCTGCAGGTCAGAACCATGTCTTAGCCCTCTCTGCTTTTCCAGGATCTAGCCCTGAGCAGAGCAGGCAGTGAACACTCCCTCAGCATGGGGGCCCAGGGCAGCCACAGCCAACAGCATTCCAGGGGTTCACTGCTCTGTGAAAGGGTAGAGGGGGAAGGGAGTGCTCTGTGTCTGAAGGGGGCCTGTCTCACTGGAAATCTCAGAGAAGCAGAAGTTTTATTTAAGTGACTTTTCCAGGTAACTAAAGATGTTCACATTTAGGAGAAAGACTACTCTTTATTTTTAAACAGTTTATCAGATTTTCCTAAATGTGTTCCCTACTTAAACCAGAGTGGTCTTATAATCTTCCCAAGATGACTTGGGGACATGTAGAAGACATTAATCACTGCCCCTAGGGTAGAGTGACTGTAGAGGGGGGAGGAGGGTCTGTTTTGCACTGATTGCCTTGTATTATTATTCATAGCAATCCTTTCATTCTTGTAATGGCTCCTAGACTGAACCAGAAATGATCAGGTCACCCTAACCAGGATCAAAGCAATGGTCTAAGGCGGTGGTCGGCAAACTGTGGCTCTTTGGCCCTTTGAATGTGGCTCTTCCACAAAATACTGTCTATTTTGAAGAAGTGGTATTAGAAGAAGTTTAAGTTTAAAAAAATGTGGCTCTCAAAAGAAATTTCAATCATTGTACTGTTGATATTTGGCTCAGTTGACTAATGAGTTAGCCGATCACTGTTCTAAGGGACACCTAAGATGAATATGAATATTTGCTGTGAGGTTTTTAAAAATATGGCCCCACCCGACCAGTGTGGCTCAGATGGTTGAGCGTCATCCAAGGCCCAAGCTTTAAGAAATTGGCAAATTATACCTCCTTTCTCTTCGATGCTCCCTCTTGGAACCCAGCCACCATGCCCTCTGGTCTCTATGAAATCTCAAGAAAAGTTCTTGTCCTCTCAGAGCCTCAGCTTAGTTATCTGTAAAGTGGGCATTTTAAACCTATGTCATCATGCTGCCATAATGACTATAAAGCAGGGCTTGGCAAACGTTATTTGTAAGACCAGATAGTGAATATTTGAGGACTGAAGGACCATACAGCTTCTGTCCCAACTACTCAGTTCTGCCATGACAGTAAGAAAGCAGACACAGACATACCTAGACAAATTGGCATGGCTGTGTGCCAATAAAACCTCATTGACAAAACACAGGATTTGGCCTGTGGGCCATAGACTGCAGACCCCTGCTGCAAAGGATTGAGAAAGTTCCTGGTCTAAATGCTAGCCACCATTAACGTAAGTACTATTGTTGTTGTTGATATAAACACTACTTTCTTTAGGCAGAAAAGCTTGCTGGAGATTTCACCAGCCTGCAACCACAGGGTTCACCAAAAAGAGTTCACCCCGAAATAATTAGCAGCAATACTTGTCACAGGATGAGTCACTCCAAGGGGGTGACGTGGAGGAGTTTCATAAATGCTCTGTCATCTTCCTTCTGAGCAGCCTGGGCCAAGTCATCTCACCTCTTGAAACCAGGTAGTTCATCTGTGTCACGAATATAGGCATGGCAACCCCTCTGGGGAAAGTGATATTTCAGATGGAGCTAAGAAAGTTTCTCATGTGTTCATCATGGACTTCAGATGAGAGCCCAGGGCAAGGATCTGGAGGAGTTCAGCTTTCGGGCAAAAAAGGAAGTGAACAGGGGAGAAAGAGAGAGGGGGGCAGGGAGGGGCAATAGTGTGGAAACGTGCCCCTTATAAATTCTACATCTTGGGATGCCCTATTCAGTTTTGCTCCTTCAGTTCTGTGTGCTGCCTGCTAACTTTGCACCAGATCCTGGGCTGAGGGTGGGGTAGCTGGCACTGATCTAGACAGCCCGAATCCTGGCCCTTGTGGATGGGGCCCACATCTAATGTGGGGAAGAGACCATTAAGTAAGACATGGTAGTAACAGTTTTGTGCATTGTGAAAGGGGAAGTGCAGGGTGGGGACCACTCTGGGGGTGAAGGACATGGCCTAATTGGGGGTCAGTGGAGGCCTCCCCTTAGATGTGGAAATGACATCTAAGTTGAAAGCAGAGGGATGAGTGAGGATTACTCACTATCCCCTCCCTTCCTCCTCTTCTTGAATTTACCCCTGTGCGTAGACCACCCCTCCTCCCTTCTACACGGAGTCTTCCCTCACCTGCACTGCCTTTTAACACACTGCTTTTTCCTCACCTAAACCTTTGGTTGAAACTTCGGTGCTCTTAAAATAATAACCAGAAGCTTTAACATGGCTCACTAGGTCTTGTGTGATGTGGTTCACATCTCACAGTCTCTCACCAGTAGCTCTGGCCACCACATATCACTTTCCAGACTTTCCAAGTACAAGCCCTTTGCATATGCTATTCCCTCTACCTAAAATACATTTCCCTCTTCTATTTACCTAGTCAACTCCCACTTAACCTTCAGATACCAAATCACTTTCTTCCTCAGGAAGACCTCTGACTCTCCCAATGTGTGAAAAGCCCCTGTTGTTTACTTTCAAAGCTCCTCTTCTGAGTACTTACCATAGGTGCAGTGTCCATGATCTAGTATGTGAGGATTTGACTAGCATCTGTCTCCCCAAGGAAAACCAACTGCAGAGACTTGTCTATGTTGTTTATTGCTTCCCTCCAGCACCAGGGGAGGACACATAGCGGAAGTCTAGCTAAAATATTTACTTCAATTAATAGAATATTAGATGCAAAGTTCTGGTGTCAGAGGATTTCTACTTTCAAGCCCCTGAGGCTATAAAACCCCATTGAGCACATGTTCTCTGGTTTGAGTTCATAGTAGCAGGTGCGGCCCAGTGAGGAAAAAAATTACCACGGAGACAGGAGAGTGAATTAGTGTCCCATCTCTAATTGCTCTTCGCGTCTAAGTTTTCTCACCTGTGAAAAGCGTGGAATAACAGCATCTTTCCCATCCACCTCTTGGACTTGCTGTGCACCATGGGACTAGTTTAAGGACGTTCGCTTAGGAGTCATTATGGCCCAGCATCTACCGGAGAATTAAGGAAGGGCATCAGCACATGGGGCTCACAGCTCTGAGCAAACTCCCCTGAGGCAGGAAGACAAGCCCTCAGAGGGACCCCAGGAAGAGGAAGCCATCTGCAGCTGCCTCTGCCACAATGATCGCCCTGCAATCCCCACAGTATTGATCCCCAGTTTCGCAGAGGGAACGTTTGCCTTCCTTACCCGTCCAAATAATTAAAGTATAATATTTTATGGCCTGATAAAATTTACTGGGACCCTTGGTACGTAATTATAGTGCTTCTTTAAAGGAGACCCCATAAAAGATGCATGATTAGAAAGTTAAGGATCTGGATGGAATTACAACGATGTGACAAATAATTCACAAGTGATAAATTGTCTAAGAGGGGGATATTCCAATAACCTCTGATGAAGGCTAACAATTAAAATAATAAATTCCCTAAGAGCAAGAGTGAACCTTTCTTCTTGTTCAAAGGATGGCACCCCACAAGCCCAGGAAGAGGAGCAGGGCTTCTTGTCAAAGTCCAGTCCAGTCTCCGCGGGCATCCATTCTGTCTGTGTGTACGTATTTATTTGTGTACTTAGGCACTCACTTATTTAATCTGTTTAGTAATTTATTCATCCACCAATTTATCACCTTTTCTTTCCAGCCATTTTTTTCATTTCACCATTAATTTTATTCATTTTTTCTTCCATTCACCTAGCAGCCCATCCTTCTTGTCACTTATTCATGTACCTATTCTTTCATCTATTTCCACCTGTTCATTTATCTATTTATTCATGTATTTGCTAATTTGTTTATCTACCATCCATTTATTTTTATTTTCCTCCAGTTACCCATTCATCTGCCCATGCCATCCACAGGTACTGCTTACTTGCACTAAGCAGATTTTGTTTACTATGTTATTAGGGAACACTGTAAAATGAAAATATCACGTGAGCCACATAGTAATTTTAAATTTTCTGTTAGCCACATTAAAAAATCAAATAGAAACAAAATCAATTTCTGTAATAACTACATTATTTGATAATCATTTTGTTATACACTAGTACAAGTATTTTCACATATTTTATATATTTATTTTTAACAATAAAATATAAATATTAATTAATAATTCTCATTAATTGTTTTTAACTCAATATACCCAAATATCATCTTTTCCATACAGAATGAATATAAAAAATATTAACCAGTTATTTTACATTCTGCATTTTATCCTAAGTTTTCAAATTCCAGTGTGTATTTTCTACCTCCAGCCCTGCTCAGTTGAACCAGCCACATTTCAGTGCTCAACAGCCACCTTGGGCCGCCAGTTCTAGGTCTTTGAAAATGAATCATAGAGGTTTTTGCCCTTGGAGAGTTCACATCAAGGAGAGGACAGAGAAATAATATTTGTTGACTCTGAGACTCTGTGTCTATTTCATGTATTATCTCATTTATTCGTCACATTTTAATGATAAGAAGCTCCCATTTCATATTTGAGGAAGCGAAAATTTAGAGAGAAGTGGTAAAAAGTTCTAGAATTAAATCAATAGAGCATTCCAAAACCCTTTGAAATGATCTGGTAGGGCAGGACAGTCTAGCGCCGCTCCAGGCTATGTGGGGCTGGAATCCAGCGCTGGGCCAGCCTGGTGGGAGGGAAGGAGCCACAGTAGTGAGGTCTCTCCTGACACAGCAGACAAGGGGGGAGAGGGAAGAACTAACACTCCGTGTGTCCAGGCAGGTCCTTGAGTTCTTCAACTATCTCTGGACAAAGATCTAAGTAAGTTACGAAAGAACGTATTTGGGAGAATAAAAGGCATCCACACAGGTCAAAAGTAGCCTTTTGCACCAAAAATCATAGTCTCCTATCCATTCATAGTGAAGACAGCGAGGACTCTATAGCCAGGTAACTACATGGCACCCAAGACTTTGATGACACTGATGATGCTGATGATAAAGGCCATGGGGTCAAGAGCAGTGACGAGCTCCCATCACTGAGCATCCCTACCATGTTTCAAGCACTTCACCTGCTCTGTCACCCCGATGCCCTTATTTCAGAAATGAGGACACTCATGCGCATCCCCACAGCTTGCTAAGTCACCCACCATGTGTTACTTGCAAAAATCCTTCCCACCCAGTAAGCATTTAATTGAGAACTGGCCCAGCCAGACAGGACACAAGCCGAGGGATGGCCACTGGGGATGTGATGTTGAGTAACCCATGATTGTTAATTCCAAGAAGTTCATGTTCAGAGGGGACAAAGATGATGAGCTGCCACCCCTCTGTAGGGGAAGGGGAGTTGGTGAAATGACACTTAGGCATCATGAAGCTCCTTCTGACTCGCCCAACAAAAGCGATCTTTGTCAGGTCTTTGGAGCACAGGCTCTGCCCAGTCCCTTGGAACAATTTTCACTCCCTACCCCTCTTTCCCCAGCACAGCAGGCTCAGTCTGTACTTCCCCTTCAGGCCCCAGGGAAGGTTTACACTCCCTCAGCGTCATAATGGGTCAATGGAGAAATACAAATGCTTGGATTTCTGAGAATGTATATGTTTGTTTAAACACCCCTGTCATACTTGGATACAGACAAAACACTGCCTGTTTAACGCCTCTCAGAGAGGTACTGTGGGAATGATTTTGCTGTCAGGAGCAATATCAATCAGGCAGGCTTCCCAGTGACCTCTGCTCAGGACCGGAAGACACACCAGCAGAGGAGTAGAAGGAGGTAGGGGCAGACAAATCAGCAGAGTTGTGGAAGGAGGTGGGGAGCTGCAGAAGCCCAAAGTCAAGTGGAGACAGTGGGGTTGGGAGGGAAAAGGAGGGAGAGCCAAAGGTACTAAGGAAGCAGGAGAGAGACTAAAAAAGACAAAGGCGAAGAAAGAGCGATACAGGGTTAAAGAGACTGAAAGAATCAGATGGTGAAGAAAACAAAGACAGAGAGAGCTAGGACCAGAGTCAGAAGAAGTCTGTCAGGTACTAAAATATGGATGGAAACCAAATGACCAGTGAGATGGAGATAGAGAAGAAAGAGGAAAAAGAGGAGCAGGGTGGGATGTCTAGAGCTCACCAGCACACAGCACACAGTACCTGCTTCAGCCCTTTGCTCAGCCATTCCTTCTGCCTGAGAGGTACTTTTTCCTGCTTCTTTCATTGCTGTTTTTTCCTTCTCTTTCTGGCCTTTGCTGACCTGAAACTTCTTGAGAAAGGTCTCCAATGTCCATCTCATACAACAAAGTTCTGGCTACTCACTCCCACCCATTGTTCTCCATCAGAAAAGAACACCAGTTGATTTCCTTTATAGAACTTCTTGGCTTTTTATTAGTCACTTGTTAGCCACTAGAGGCCCAATGCATGAAATTCATGCATGGGGGGTAGGGGTAGTGCAGGGAGGAGAAGCAGCCCTCAGCCCTGATTGAGAGAGAGTGCAGGCCAGGCCTAGGGACTCCAACAGTGCACAATCAATCAGGGCCAGGAATGGACCCAGAAGGGAGGGACTGTGAGAAGGCTCCAGGGCTTGTCTGGTCCATCTTGCTCAGTCCTGATCTGTTGGACCCCAGCAGCTAACCTACCAGTCAGAGCGTCTATCTCCTGGTGGTCAGTGCAAATCATAGAGAGCGGTTGAGTGGTCTCAGCATATCATTAGCATATTATGCTTTGATTGGTTGAACAGACCACAGGACGACTGGACACTTTGCATATTAGGCTTTTATTATATAGGATTTCCAGGGCCACCATTGCTTTTCCATATCCCCAGTGTCTACAGCAGTGTCTGGCATAGAGTAATTAATAATTGAGGAAGCTATGGATGGATGGATGGATGGATGGATGGATCAATGAATGAATGGCAATGAAAGTGAAATCAGGAATTCCTTTCAAGTTACCCAGGTTGTAAGAGCATGATTTTGTGGCTGGGTTGAGTATTGATTGGGAATGTTCTCAGCAGGTGGGCAAAATGGGAGTCCATCTGTGATAATAGTGACTGAAGTGGGAGTGGAGTGCAAATCCTATCTCTGATGCCAACAGGGCATCAGCCAAACCCTGAGGACCTCAGGAAGAGGGTAGCTGGGAAGCTGAATTTTTCCACCCTGCTATATGGGCCCCTCTGGAGTTTCTTTCAGACAGAAGTGGTTCCATCAATGGCTTGGTTTAGTCTAAAGTCAGAAATGGTCCTGTGGACAAAGTGTATGATCCCCAGGCAAAGCTCCTAACTTATTAGGACTCCATCAGTACATTAGGACTAATGCAGCTTCTCTCTCAAGCAGGGCTCTTAGCCTTGATGGAAAATGTTCTCAGGAGTCATTGGTCAAGATCAGTCTCTGCTGATGCTAGACAGCACTCGAGGGAACCCTCAAGTCCAAGTTACAGTGCTTTGGCCTCAATCAGCTTTCTGAAGCCAAATAAGAGGCCATTATGTGTATTTGTATCTTGAGGCCACATGAAAGCTGATCTTGGGGAATTGAAGAAGTGGCCTGGCTGCACGAGATGCAGAGAGAGGCTGGACAGCCTGGTGGGAAGGAGTTTGGGTATGAAATCCCAAAGTCAGGGGACTTCTCCAGATCTCCTATAGGGTGACTCAGGAACAGAGTCTCAGTACAACAGGAGCATCAGAGCCAATCCACAGCCCCCACCAACATAACTCTATGCTTTTTGACCTTTCTGTCCTTGCCACATTTATACAGATTTAAAATAGCTGCATTTATAGAGCAAATCCCATTTTACATTCTGCTTTTCAGGTAATATATAATAAACACTTTGTATGTTTCTACAAGACCTTTATCATTGGCAATAGTGCTAACTACTATTACATGGATGGACACAATTTTTCTTACTACTGCCTTACAAATGTTGCACTAAACACCACTGCCTATACCTAGTCCTTTCTTCAAGATTACTTTCTCAGGATGAATGTCAGGGTTGGAAGAATTTGATGGTCACAAGTACTATCTGTGTGTATGATTCTTCAACCCAACCTCACTAGCACTGAGCATTGATAAGCCTTCTTTTTTCTTTGGTGGTTGATGTAATTCATTTTCATTCCCTTGGACAGAATTGAGTAGAAACTTTTTCAAAATGCTTTTTGGCCCATTACATTACTTTATATGTAAATTTTGGTCTATAGATTTGTTCAGCTCATCCACTCCTCCCTTTTCCATATGTGTAAATTTGGGTGGAAATCAGCAGCCTCTGAAGAATGAAAAAGGACACATACAGAGGAAAGAGTTACAAATCATGGGCAGGACTCAGAGGTTGGAAACAGGTCCTCACAATGGTATGGGGACACCCATATTTTCCAGAGCCAATCACATACTGAGCTAGACCGGAAGATTAATGATACTAATGTGTACTTTGTCCCAGGCACTGTACTCTGCACTTTCCATCAATATTTCACTTAATCCTCTCACCAATACTGAGGAGAAGACATTAGAGGCTCCATTTTACAGATGGAACTGAGAGAAGTCTAGTAGTTGACCCAACATCATCCAGCCAGACAGGATTCAAACCCAGACCTATGGGTCAGTAAAGCCTATCTATGATGTAACCCCTGCACTAGCCTCTGGATGCAAAACATGATCAAAATATTTATTTAAATAATTAATGAACTTGATGCCATCTGTATTAGCCAGGGGGTCTTAAGAGAAATAGAACCAATAGAATATATACATAAGATATATATAGATATATAGATATATAGATATGATATATATATACATAAGATATTTGTTATAAGAATTGGTTCACATGATTATGGAGACCAAGTAGTCCTGCCCAACACTGTCTGTGAGCTGGAGAGCAGGAAGCTGGTGGTGGAATCCAGTCCGAGTCCGAAGGCCCAGGAAGTGTCCATCTGAGTTGAAAAGTCGAAGAACTGGAAACTCAGATGTCTGAGGAGTCAGAGAAGATGGATGTCCCAGCACCAGTGAAGAAAGTATATCTGTCCTTCCTCTGCCTTCTTGGTCTACCCAGGCCAAGTGGGTTGATGATACCCACCCAAATTGGTGAAAGTGATCTTCCTTATTCAGTCCACTGATTCAAATGCTAAGCTCTTCCAGAGACACCCTCAGATACACCCAGCAGCAGTGTTTGATCAGCTCTCTGGGAGCCTCTTAGCCCAGTCAGTTGGCACATAAAATTAACCATTAAAGATGATCTCTACCCAAAAACACCTCCCAATCCCCTGAATAGACAAGTAAGAAGCTTCACAAAGCCAGGTGGCATGTGTCAGTGAAAACACATGTAATTGGGGAGCTATGTGGGCATAGTCAGAACCCCTGGCTGAGAAACAAAGGAAGGCTTCCCAGAAGAGGTGATGCCTCTTGGGGTATTGAAGCACAAATGAGAATTTGTCTCATGGACAAGAGCAGAAAGGAAAGCTGAGAGCAGGGTCTCACCGAGGATGTGCGCCTGCAGGTTTAAAGTACTGATGGGTAACTAAGAGAGTGGGTTTTGGAATCAAATAGACTGGGTTTTGAACCCTGACTCCTCTTGCTAACTCTGTAGTTAGGTAGTCATTTCACTCTCTGAGCCTCAGTGTGCCCATCTGCCAATGAGGATAACTATTTCCCCAGATGTTGAAGGGATTGAGGAACACATGAAAGTAAAGTGCTCCTTGCACACCTGGCAGAAAAGTGCTCAGAAATCGCACACGTCATTCTTGCTGCCCTCGTGGTGCTCCTCCCTTTCTCTTACCTGACCTTCCCCTTCCACCAGCAAATCCGAGGGCGGGACCCATGAGTAATGATCTCCAAGGACACAGACCTGTGAGCACACACCTTCCTGACCTAAGAAAGCAACCAGAGTGCAATGAAGGCCTGATTTCAAATCCCATTTCAGCCACTTACCAGCTTGGATCTATGACTTTGGACCAGGCTCTTCCTCCCCTGAGGCTGTTTCCTCATCTGTACCATGGGGCCAGCAAGCCCACCTCATCAGTTATCATGATGCATGATCACAGTACCCTGGACAAAACTTGCACTCAGTGTCTGATGGAGGCCCCCCGAAAACCCCACCTCCTTCTGATCACCTCACAGGCACTGACGGCTGTGGTCTGAAGTACTTGTCCAGGGTTGAAGTCATCTACAGCAGCAGCCCATCTGGGCACTCGGCCTCCAGGACACCCAGCCTG
Source organism: Lasiurus cinereus (assembly GCA_011751065.1). Classification (NCBI taxonomy): domain Eukaryota; kingdom Metazoa; phylum Chordata; class Mammalia; order Chiroptera; family Vespertilionidae; genus Lasiurus; species Lasiurus cinereus. The sequence goes on along the minus strand of JAAGEH010000480.1, from coordinate 44,437,856 downwards.
GCAGAGCCTATGGGCAGTAGCTGCTGCCCCAGAGCCCAACTTCTCCACATCCTCCCCCGGCTATTGCGGGAAGAGGCATGACTCACAGAGGGAAGAGCAAGCGTTGGCATCATCTCCAAGCCGCAAGGGGCCAGCCAGCAGGCTTGTGGTTAAAGGACCTGCCTGGGTTGCAAAACAAGCCAGTTTGCTATGTTCTGGCATCACGTGACTCGGATGGGCACTGGGATGGATGGCCTTGTCTTCTCTCCCCCACTGACTCACTGCACCCTTCCAGTCACATGGGCTCCCCAGGCCTCAGTTCCCCCTACATGCTCCTAGCTGATGGGCTTGCTTACCAAATTGGAAGAACTACTTCCTTTTTTCCTTGTATATTTTACTGCATACATATATAAATATATTCTCATTCTGGCAAACATGAGGACTATTTTTATAATATAGATTTATAACATAGCAAATGTAGAAAAAATAGAAATGGGAAAGTACCCTTCTCTGAAGCAGTAAGTCTGATCTGTGTTCTCCCAGAAACTTCAAGGCTTCTATCTTATTTTTTAATTAATTTGATGTTACATACGAAATACATATGGCCTAGCTGGTTTGGCTCAGTGGATAGAGTATCAGCCTGGGGACTGAAGGGTCCCAGGTTTGATTCTGGTCAAGCGCACATGCCAGGATTGCAAGCTCAGTCCCTAGTGTGGGACATGAAGGAGACAGCCGATCAATGATTCTCTCTCATCATTGATGTTTCTATCTCTTTCTGCCTCTCCTTTCCTCTCTGAAATCAATAATTTAAATAGAAAAAGAGCCGAGACTTGTTTGGCTCTGTGGATAGAGCGTCGGCCTGCAGACTGAAAAGTCCCAGGTTCGATTCCGGTCAGGGGCATGTGCCTTGGTTGCGGGCACATCTCCAGTGTGGGGCTTGCAGGAGGCGGCTGATAGATGTCTCTCTCTCATCAATGTTTCTGACTTTCTATCCCTCTCCCTTCTTTTCTGTAAAAAAATCAATAAAATATATTTTTAAAAAAAAGAAAAAGAAACACATACATAAATGCATTCTTCTTTTTAAAAAAATATTGGAATTTTACTGAGAAGGCAAGAGTTCCCCTTTAATCCTGGTTCTTATCCAGAGACAAACACTATTATCAGGTAAATATTTCTTTCAAATCTCTATTTTTTGTATGATTGCATGGTGTGCCTATATCACATAGAAGCTCATAGGAAAATCTTGGTTTGGGAGGCAGCATTTCTGAACTTTTTTCAGACTATTTGTATCTTTCTACAATTTTTTTTCTCTCATCACAATGTCTGAGATTTTCCACTCTGTGTTCCACTTATTTCTTTTAAGAGCTACTTAGCATTTCATACTACACATGTGCCATAATCTGTAACAGTTGCCAAGTAGTGGACTTTTAAGTTGGCTCCACTTTTTTCACTTTTATAAACAATATTAAAACAAACATTTACCTACACTATTTTGTCCACGTGCAGGAGGTTCTGGAACGCTAATGCCACCAGAACAAGTTCTGCCTCACTACCTTCCCAACACAGTGGTTTCTATCTCTTTCCTAGGCATTTACTGATATGCAGCCACAAACACATTGGAATTCATTCTCCAAGTGTCCATGTTAAATGGTACAAGAGGAAGATTGAAAAAGACAAATAATTCATTTGCCTCAGGACTATTGAGAGATGGGAAGAGCCATAAAGCATCTACATGAGATAGAAATGATCAGTTACTGAATCCAAACACACACCTGGCGAAAGAAGTTGACTTGCCAAGAAGCTCCCAAACCCTTCTTGCCAAGCTTACTCTTAGTTAAGAAGAAACATATAAGTCAGAGGGATATTTTTAAAATTCAAATGAAATCATGTCCACCTCTCTAAGATATCCCATTGGCTTCCTTTGCTCCAACTTTAAGACACCCCAGAGAGCACCAAGATCTTCTCTGCCCTAGGGCCTTTTCATATGTCTTTGACTCTCTGGGATAGTTCTTACTCCCCTCCCTCCTGACACACACACACACACACACACACACACACACACACACACACACACAGACTTGCACTCAACTTTGCTAACTCCTACTCATGTTTGAGGTCTCGGCTGGAGCATTTCTTCCTTAGGGGAGCCGCCTTAACCTCACTAACCATGTCAGAGCCCTCTCAGGTCAGAGCCTTGCATGTCTCCCTCAGAACACTATTTACAGATGCAATTCGTATTTATTTGGGTAATACTTGAAAAATATCTAACTCGCCCACTAAGTCTACAAGATCAAGGGCTAGACTTCTTTCTGCTGAATCCCCAGCATCTAGCTCAGAGTAGATGTTCAGTATTATCTGAATGAAGGAGTAACATTATCCTCTCTCTTCCCCTGTGGCCTTATGGCCACACTCTCCACATCTCTCCCCTGAGCCTTTCCCTCGCATCACCAAGGTTCCCAATGGAAGACCACCTTGGAGGGCACACACTTTTCTGATCACAGAATCCAGAGGTTTGTCTGAAAATCACCTGGGCTTCTGATATAACACACCTGATTTCCAAACCCGTTTTGGCAGCTGGGCCTTGGGAATATCATTTTTGTCCCCTGAGACTCAGCGTCCTCGGGACTTGTTAAATGGGACAGTAACTTATGCCTTGCAGGATTGTATAAGGCCTAAGTGTAGGGTCTGGCCTAGTGCCCTTCATATTGTGGGGGCTCAGTGTTGGGGGAAGCCCCTGAATTCCCCTTCCCTTTTCTCACAATAACCACACTTTGTGATCTGAAGCAGGTTTCCACACTTAGGTTAACACAGTGTTGACCTTCCTCAGCCTGTAAGATCCTTGCCCTGAATATGCCACCACCAGCTCCAGGCACTAAGGTCCAACATGGTGTTAGGAATGGTCCCAGGAACCCTGGCAAGTCTCTGAGCTGGAGTATTCAGCTAATGGGGAGCAGGTAGGCAACCTTGAACCACACACACACTTTCTCCCTTCAGAGAGAACATCCCTGTTTTTCCTTGAGAGCACTTGCAAGACTCCCTGGAGGGCCAAGAGATCTTTCCAGTTCCTGGGAAGAAGAATTGGTCATAAAGGAAGGAGGGGCCCCGGCTCAGGGACCAGCCAGGCAGGGCAAGAGGGACGATCTGTGGTCCTTGCAGGAGGGCCTGGGACCCAGAGCCAGGACCATGACCCAGAGCTCTGGAACATCCCAGACCTCAGCCAAGGCCCCTTTGTTTCCTTCTCACCTCTGGCTGCGGACCTGTGCCTTCAGCATCGTCCCCAGGCCTCACCTTGTGTCCAATATTCATTAGTGCCAGGTCCCTTCCAGGTCCCTGCCAGGTCCCTGCCAGATCCCGGAGATGCCCTGAGCAAGACAGACATGGGCCTCCTCTCCCAGAGCCCATGGCTGGGATTCAGCAGTAGCAAGCAAGAAAAACTGTGGCAGGGGGGTAGGGAGAGCCAATTGGCCTGCTTTGCCAGGTCTGGGGTATCTGGGGGTCTCCAGGACAATGGGATGTATTAAAGGGAGCAAGAAGGAGCCTGCAGTATGACCATGCCATGCAAGCAGCCGGCCTGCCATGAGGGGACTTCTCTCTAGTCCTCTGGGGTCTGGGCAGTTCTCAGCTTCTCATTCTTGTCCAGCTCCTGAGGCATACCCAGTCATCATCTACAGGGAAAAAAATTATAATGAAGTAATTAAACACAGGAAACCTGATTTGTTTCACTCTGTGTCCCTGGCACCTAGCATAGTGCCTGTCATAGTAGATACAAGGAAGGGAGGAAGGAAGGAAGGAAGGAAAGAAGGAAGGAAGAAAAGGAGGGAGGAAGAAGAAGGGAGAGAAGGAGGAAAAGTAGAAAATAAGAAAGAGAAAAGCAATGACTGTTCTTCATTCATTTATTCATTTATTTGTTACCCACTTTTTACTGGCCACTTATCATGAACCAGACACTGTGCAGGACGCCAGGACGAGAATAAAACAGATGTGATCCCTGTGCTCAGGCGCTGGGACCCTGGCACCTGTGGGGAGGACATACTTCCCCACACCCTATCAGTGCCTCCCGTAGACCGCAGTCCCACAAAACACCCCTCTGTTCAGACCATTGAAGCTGCTGCGGTTCTGTGAGACCATCACAGCAGCACAGTACAGGCTCTGAGCAGGTTTGCAGTGGTAAAATAGAATCTGGTTAATTAGGTCCCTTCCTAACTCTTTCAGCGTGGAAGCTGCTTTTTCTCAGAATTCCATTTCGGGCTCCTAAAAGACTCAGGGGAGGTGGCCTCCTCCGAGTGGGCCCGGGGTGAGCCTCTCTTCCCCCTCACTCAGAGCGACTTCCCAGCAGCCACAACATGCCCTGCGATGGGTCCTGCCGCCACAACTGCCAACCCTGGGTTTCCTGGCACCGGAGGGGGGGGACGACTGCTCCAGGAAACTGCGCGCTTTGCCAGGTTTCTCCCACGAGGGACAGACAGGGCTGCGGAGATGCCTCCTGCCAGTCTGTCCCTGGGAAGCAGCAGCGGCAGCAGAAGCCACAGGGGCTGGGACTCTGATTTGAACAGCAGGACGGCCGGCGGCCTGGCCCGACCGGAAGGTCCGCACTACCCTGCCAGGACTCCAGGTTTTGGCAGGGCTCTGGTCGTGCTTGCCAAGGGAACTCAGAGGCTGCCAAACCCTGTGCAATCCAGACAAACAGCAACCTCGTGTTTCTGATTCACTGATGCTCAGCGCGTCCAACTGCTGTTTGGTGAAAGTTGCTTCCATTTCAACAAGTTGCAGGGCCTCCTTTGGAAATGTGATTAGCTTTGTCCAAAGCTCTCCGAGCCGGGGTGGAAGGAGGCAGGTCCTGCCGCTGCGGCCACAGGCCTCTCCCATGTCGGAGAGAATTACAGCCACTGGATGCACCTGGAGAAAGGTTCTTCGTCTTGCTGAGCCTCAGGCTCCTCATCCACAGCCTGGGGGTGGTACTGATCTGGCAGAAAGGCTGAGAAGATAAAATCACTGAATGCATTATTTAAGCCCCTGGATTTCATAAGAACTACTCCATAAAGTGGCTTATTATTAATAATAGGATTTTGATTATTATCAGCATCTTCATCCTCCCCATCCCGTGACTCAATGAACCAGCAGTAATAAATCTTTGAAATGTTGTATAGACGATTGGGGTGGGTCATCACAGTAGTGACGCCCACGAGTCCCCCTTCTCAGAATCCACATCCTTGTGTGACACCCGCTCTCCCACTCTGACTCTGAGTTTGTCATATGACTTGGTTTGGCAGTAGGCAGGTATGGTATCCTATATAATAAAAGGCTAATATGCAAATTGGCTGAATGGCAGAATGACTGGTTGCTATGATGCACACTGACCACCAAGGGGCAGACACTCAATGCAGGAGCTGCCCCCTGGTGGTCAGTGCGCTCCCACAGGGGGCACGCCACTCAGCCAGAAGCTGGCTCACAGCTGGGGAGCGCAGCAGCGGCGGTGGGAACCTCTCCTGCCTTTGTGGCAGTCGGACATCCCTCAAGGGCTCCCAGACTGCCAGAGGGTGCAGGCTGGACTCAGGGGACCCCCCCTGCTGAGTGCAGGAATTTCGTGCATCAAGACTCTAGTAGATGAATAAATGGTTTCAATAAATTGAGCCAGAGTGAAGTCATGGTGTTTGGGAACAGAGTGGAGTCCTGGTGTTTGGGAACAGAAAGGAAGCAGGGGAAAAGCAGAAAATCAGCAGTAATGCAGGCACCCCAGGCATTCTGGGCATCTTGCTTTGGCAGTACAACTCATTTGAGACCCAGCTGTGTGTTCCTAATACCCAGCCTGCCTGTCGGATAGGAGGCATCTTAAGCCAGCTGCTGTGCAGACCAGTCTCTGGCTTCTCTCTCTCAGGCTGGTCTGTGGTTCTCACACTGTTCCAACACTTCCCATTCCCTCCCCTGCCTCACTCAGCCCTTCTTTTTTTTTCTTTCTTTTTTTTAAATATATTTTATTGATTTTTTACAGAGAGGAAGGGAGAGGGATAGAGAGTTAGAAACATCGATGAGAGACATAGATCAGCTGCCTCCTGCACGCCCCCTACTGGGGATGTGTCCGCAACCAGGATACATGCCCTTGACCGGAATCGAACCTGGGACCCTTCAGTCCGATAGGTTATCTGTCCCGTGAGCATGTGGCAGGGATGGAAGACGCCTAGTTTTGCAAGGAACCACTGATAATCCTCCATATCAACTTTGAGAAAACAGTGTCCTATCCTTCACCCTCAGAGACCTGACAGTGATAACACGAGCTCAGGTTGATGTGAAATGGAAACCTGTGGGCAGCTAGAAGCCACATGGTGAATGGGTTAAGCATGCAGGCTCTTTTGTACACCTGTGTTCATAACGGTACGATCCACAAGAGCTACAATGTGGGAGCAACTCAGCTGTCTATCAACCTGTGCATAGATCAGCCACAGGGAGGGACATTCTGACCCAGGTTACAACATGGATGAACCTTGAAGACGTCAGGTGGAGTGAGATAAGCCAGTCACAAAACAACAAATACTGTAGGATTCCACCCCTTTGAGGTATTTAGAGTCATCAAAATCGTACAGACAGAAAAAGGAATGGTAGTTTCCAGAGGGAGAGGGAGAGGGGATGGGGATTGGTGGTTAATGGTTAGTGGTTAATGCGTACAGAGCTTCAGTTTTGAAGATGAAAAAGTTCTAGAGATGGTGGCAGCGATGGTTGCGCAACAGTGTGAATGGACTTAATGCCACTGAACTGTGACTTAAAAATGGTTAAGTGGGTAAATTTTATGTTATGTGGTTGAGATAGTAAATTTTATATTAATGTGTCTTTTACCACAATTTAAAAAAAAACATTTTAGAAAGAGAAAAAAAGTAGGAAAATAATTTTAAGCATTTTAAGTAAAAAGCGTTCAGGCCCTAGAATTGGACAGACCTGGTGTAACTCCCAGTCCTCCTACTTGCTACTCTGTGGTCTTGGGCAGCTTTCCTCCTTGTCTATCAGCCAGAATGTCGACCCAGATGCAGATCCAGGCGTCTCAATGCAGAAAGGGATGTAGTTTGAGGAACTGGGTATTCTCAAACCTTGCAGAGCAGCAGGGGAGAGGTCAGAGTGTGCCCTCGGGTTCAGGTTTGTTATATTTGGGGTCCAGAGTCAGCACAGAGCTCCTGCTGCACACATCAGAGGACTGCAGGTAGACCACTCCCACCCTCACCACGCCCTCCACAGAGCTGGGCAGGGCTGGGCAGGACTGGGCAGAGAGGCAGGGACTCGTGTGCCTGCCATCACCACTTGAGAAAAAACAATGGATTTTGTGGTTCCTCTGCCTTCTGAATCTTGCACTAGTCCTCCTCGCGGGCAAATCACAGCTTACATGGAGAACTTGGATCCCAAAAAATGTAAAGAATATGGTTTCTGGACTTCTAGTTCCTGAGTTACAGGGGAAAGCACAGAAGGAGATGAGCATCAGTGCTGCGTCCCATCTATACCTCGTGTACCTCCATGACGCTGGGTTTCCTCATCTCTTCCAGGGACATATTCATAGCACCCATCTCCGAAACTTCATTTGGACTAAATAAAGTAGGGCGAGGTTATTCTTAGCAGAGTTATCAAATTCTCCAAACTCTTTCCCCCTCAAGCCCTTCCCTATACGGTCCTTCTGCCCCAAACTCTCTTCCTTCAACACTGACTTTTCCTTACCTTTTCTGTCTTAGATGAACTGTCATTTCCTCGGGGGTTTCTTCTCAACCTAAGTCTCAGTCTTCATCAAGTCCCCCTATTGTAATGGTTGATTGGATCTTCTGCTTCTCCCTCCTGGCTCCTGGCAAAATTTGAGTTTCTGCATTGTGTGTGTGATTACATATTTAAGATGTGTTTCCCTCAGCCAGGAGCTTCCAAGGTCAGGGCCATCGGGCCACTTCCTCTCACCCACACTCAGGTGGGTTTCACCTGAGGGAAGGCGGCTCAAGTCTAGATGACAAAGGCCACCTCTTTCCCCTGCAGCTGAAATAACTGGGGCCCAGAAAGGGAAGGGACACACTGATGGTCCCACAGACCTTGCATGCCCCGAGTCCCAGGCAGTGCTGGTCAGAGGACAGTGAGAAGGATGGGAGGGGAGGGCGGGGCATCTCGCTGGCTGATGATGGGTGGGGCACAGGCTGCAGTGGCGAAGAACAGAGCCCTCACTGCCATGCTCTGGCCTGGGCAGCTGTGTTCAGAGCATCAGACCCTTCACATGGCAAAGAGCATTGCCCTGGTTTGCACTTGAAGGTACAGACATCGCCATACACACCACACACAGCCACCCACATGCACACACACACCCCAGTGTGTGACTTCAGCTTCTCTGTGCTTCAGCTTTCCCATCGGTAAAATGGAGATGATAAAGCCCACCTCATAGAGTTAATGAAAAGAGAACCAGTCAAAAACACAGGGCCGAGCATTCCGGAAATGGTGGCCACAGCCAGCAGCATCTTCCCACCAACCCTACCACAACCCACCATTCCTCTCCCAGCTGGCCTCCCAGGAGCTGCCCCTGGGCCCACAGAGGGTCTCAGGCTGTCTTGTATCCAAGGCAGCTGACCCTGCCATCACAAAGACCCTGAGTGTGGGATGCCTCTAGCCTGGAGAGCAAGAAATATCCCCAGACACAGCTGTTCAGCATGAGGCAGCCCAGCTTTGCCCCATAAGCCTCACTCTGTGAGGCTGCCCCCTAGTACTTATAAGCCTCTGTATCTCAAAGGAGGGAGAAAGGAAGGGAGAGAGGAAGGGAGGGAAGCAGAGAGAAAGGAAGGGAGGGAGAAAAGGAGGGAGGGAGATGGGAGGGAAGAAAGGAGGGACAGAGGGAGGGGATGATAGCTACTTAAAGAACTCTGCCTCCCCAGAAGACATTTGGGAAAGTATGGCTTCTCCCTGCCTGCCATCCTCCTCTCTTTGGTTTTATCTTTCTCTTCTTCCTTCCTTCTCTCCTTCTTAGTTCTCATGCTGACCCTCTGTGCCTCTTTCTGCCTGGGGTATCTGTCTCTCCCTGTCTCTGTACTCTCTGTGCATGGCTGGAGCCAAGTCCTATTGAGGGGTGCCTTATGTCCAACCATTATCGGGCAGGGGAGGGGACATCCCACTTTGGAAGCCAGACTTTCGCTTGGATCCAGGGTAACCAGGACCCCAGTTTGGCTCCGGAAAGACTTGGACTCCAGGCACATCCTTTGCCCCAACTTCTAAGACCAACCAGGGTTGGCCAGACAAGTTGGGCTGTGGGCAGATCCAGCATAGCCATTCAGAGCAGAGATCCAGTGAGGTGTGGCAGGAGAGAAAGCAGGAGGTGGCTGTTCGGACCAAATGGTGTCATTATGTCAATTAGAAAAATGACCCATTAACACCATCTAGTCATCACCATCACAGGTGTGCCCCGGATACCCACCAGGATGCAGCCATTAAATGCCCACCCCCCTCTCCTCCTCCTACTCATCTCTCATCCCCTGGGGGTGAGGACTGTTCCTCTGGCTGCACCCTTACTCCGGGAGAGCTCCTCTAGACAGAGTGTAGCACGACTTGAGAAAGGGCTGCCTTGAGAGGTAGTGAGCGTCCCATCTTAGAAGATATGCAAGAGAGTAGTGACTTCTGAGGTCTAGGGTAGAGAGGAGCATCACCAAACTGCCTTCCAAAGCCAAGACCCAGGAACCTTCAGGAAAGAAACTAGTTTTTTAATAAGATATTTTAATATATGAATCACTCACAAGTCCCACCTTAAAGAAGTGGCACCATGACTCAGGCAGATTAAAAAAAACACACATAAGCACATGGTTTGAGGTCTCAGAGTTGCATCGCGGTGGCTCCAAAGATGCCTGTCTTTGCTCTTCCATACTTTGTTCAGAAAAGACATATGTCTGCTTGAGTCCAGTCTTAGGATCCAGACAGACCTGGGCTCAGGTCTGCCACCAACCATCCTCGAACAAGTCGTTTCATCCTCTCAGCCTCAGCATCCAGATCGGACAGGAGCCCATCTCATGACGGTGAAGAATAAGTGAGATTATTCTGAGACTCTCAAGTCCCCAGCCAGGCTCCTGGCACATGATAAAAGTGCAGTAAATGGGTTGCTGTTTACGTGATATGGCAGAAATTAGGGTTTGGCTCCGAAGAGGGATAGAAGAGTGACAATGGTGGATGACAATCTCCACAGCCCCATGACCCAGATCATATAAGAATCTTGGCTTTAGCTTGAGCAGACACTGACAGCGCCTTTGTCCCTGCCCTTCGATGACACAATGTAGCTTCACTGGTTTGAACCCCCAGCGTCCCTGCCCTGCCCTGTGCCAGCCACCCCAGTCTCCACTCTGCTCCAGACTTGACATGAGCCCTTTAACCATTAAGCTCTGAACATCGTGTCTTCCGCCCTCGGAGGTTTCTAAACAGTAATTAGGCAGTGGAACTCCCTTCTGGGGTGGGAGGGTAAATATCATTAGTGTAGGAGGGGGTGTGGGGCAGGGGCGGCGCTTGGATGCTTGGCACGCCGCAGGATCAGGGCTGGCACCAGGTGGCCAAGGCCTGGTGGTTCAGTTCCACTGCCAAATCCCCCGAGGCCCAGCACTCTCTCCTGGGGAAACCTCACTCTGACGCTGCAGGAACAGGTGATACAGTAGAGAGAGCCCTGGGCCTGGTGTCGGGAAAATCTGGCTTCAAAACCCATCCCCTTCATTATGGATTTGGACCTAGTAGCTAACTATGAGCATAGATACATAGCATTATGCACAAAATGGGAATTATCCTGTCACTCTCCTGGAGTAGTGGTAAGGATTTGATAATGTGTGCGAGGTACCAAAAGCGGAGCTCAAACAGAATGAGACTCTGTAAATGGTACCTGCTACTACTCAAACGGAGCCACCAGGATGTAGACTTCAAAGTCACAGCATAAGGTGACATTCATAATCCCCAAAATATTCCCTTTAAAAAAAATTGTACATATTAAGATGCATTGGGTTATGCTGCTGTAACAAGCAAGCCCCAAAGCTTAGATAAAACCACAAAGGTTTCTCTGTCACTCAGTGCCACATATTTTAGACAGTTAGACAGGGAGGTTTCATTTGTCAGTCACTCGAGATCCCAGGCTTACAAAGCAGCCACCAACTGTCACCTAGCCAGAAGGAAAGAGAGTGCACTGGAGGTTCTTGCCTTGGAAATTAAATATTTTGACCCATTAGTAATGCACATCACTCATTAGTTAGAGCCCTTCCCAAGATGCCACCCAAACACAAAATTGTTCAGTCTTCTGTGAACTGAAAATGAGAAAGGAACACGACACTGGCAGGCACTGTTCATCTCTCCCACAAAATCCACACCGGGAATCACACACCTTCTCTCAGTCTGTCCACAAGGCCAGACGTTCTCTCCAGTATCAAAACAAACTGCTTCTTCTTTCCTTGAGCACTCGGTTAAAATAGACAGGCATTGGGGCATGAAAACATTCAGATCTTTAACTGCCAGCATCCCTATGAGGTACTTTCCCAGAGAAAGACACGTGGACTTGACACTGACACCCACTAACAGATTAACTTCTCCTCCTTGGGTTCCCTCGGTGCCTATGCTCACCGAGTAGCTTAATGGCCAGAATTACCTGTTTATTTCAAGTTTGGTTTTCCTGATTTTCTTTCCGTGTCAAGATTGAATTGTGTGAGTTAAATGCCTGTAAGATACACTGGGATTTACTAATATAACTTTCCGGGGTTCCATGGGCCTTCATGGCAGGAAGAAGAGCTCCCCTAGACTATCTTCATTTAAGTCTCCATCCTGAGAGCAGTGCTAAGGGCTCTAGCTCATCCCCTTCCAAGTGTGGAATATGACTCTTCTCTTCTCCTGCTGCTCTCTTCCTACAGACCAAATTCAGCGGAGGGTGTGGTCCCAGCTTCCTCTAAGACCAGGATGAGCCATGAATCAGCCTCCTTCCAAGGGGTGCACTCAGCTAAGAGGGGAGAAGGCAGTCTTGCTACTCAAGAGACTCAAACTTTCCGTGGCAGCCCTTAGAAGCCAACTCCCCGGGCCCTTAGTCTACTGAAGTGCTGGGCTTCATCACCCTGCGGATACCTTGGTTCTGAAAGCTATTTGGAGCCAGAAGTCAGGATCTAGATTGAAGTAGGGCAAATTTCCAGCTATAAGATGGCACACATCATATTCTACAACCAGTGGTTGCTTTATTGGTATATATACTATACTAGAGTGGGGGGGGGGTGTTCCCCAGCCTGGCCTGTGCCTTGTCACAGTGCAGGAGTCCTACCCATCCATCCAGGGCTTCTGGATGGATTGCCCTAAAGAGGTAGGCCAGAGCCAGGGGACGTTTGTGGACCTCCACGTGCCCCTGGTGCAGGCACATGGAGGCCTCTGCCATGGCCCTGCCCTGTCCCCAGTGCTGCAAGTCCCTGCCCACCTGTGCCTGCTGTGCACCCAGCCTGCTGATCAGTCATTATCTGATGGTGTCCCAACCAATTTGCATATTACCATATTATTAGTATAGATATTAGATAGTATACTCTAAATAATGAGTGTGTGTGTGTATGTATTACGTATATGAACTTGAACCTCAATGTTCTCATCTACAAAATGAAAAATAAGCATTTTTAATAGTTACCAAACAGTTATTTCTTCACCTAAGAAGTGACATTGGAAACCAAAATTCAATGCAAATAAATGAATACCTATTGAGCATCTGCTATGTACCAAGCCCAGCTAAGGGTTTTACATATGGGTTATCTTATCATTTCATCACCTTTTAAGACAGGCACTGTCTTTCATTTTATAGATGATGAAATTTGAAATGCTGACAGGTGGAGCTTGGACTTGAGTCCTATTCTGTCTCCCTCTAAAGGCCAGGTTTCTTCCCCATCAGTCTCTCTTTCCCAGGGATGTTCCCTGGGAAAGAAACACTGATGGCTGCCACCTAGACGTCAAGCCAAGCAGGGAGGAGCAGTGGGTTGAGAAAGAGGGCAGTGCCGCCAGGTTGGTCCTTGGAGCCCAGAGTCTGTGTGGAAGGGGGCCAGGAAAGTTGGAAGGGTGGATAAGCCCCACCCAGATGCTTGTTCTGAACCCACTGGTCCATTTCTTCAGAAAGTGGCTTCCAAGCCTGGACTTGTAGTTAATTATAGGTGCAGTCACCCTACTGTGCACAGAGATTGGTGTCGAGGCATAGGGTATGCATGTGTGCTGTACCGATATCTTCTTTCACAACCAGCTTGACAAATGAGTGAACACTGGTGAGCACGTGAAGGCATTCTCCTTACCTGCTCCTTGACATAACTCTGATATCCATTCCCCCCTTCCCATCTCCTGGTAACAACAATTCAAGTCTCCCTGTCCAGATATTTGCAAGTGTTCCTTGACTGGTTTTCTGGCTACCAGCCTCCCCCTACATCCAACCCAAATGTCTTGCAAGCTACCAGAGCCATCTTTCTAAAATGCGAAACTGATCCCATCTTATTTAAACTGAAAACAAATAGAAAACCGTCAATGGATCCCATTACCTTCAGGTAAAGTCCAGATTCCTTTTCACGGGCCTCAAGGTCATTCACAATCCAGTTCTTTTCAACATCTCCAAATGTGTCTCCCTCCCACTTCCCCATGAGCCTCCTCATCTCTGTTCACTCCTAAGTGCTCTCTCATGCACAGTATTTTCTATTATACTTCCGTGCCATTATTCCAGGGGTCCCTTTGCCACGGTGGCCTTCTCCTAATTCTCACCTTAGTGAAACCCCATTCAACTGCAACAGGAATACAAACCATTAAATATGAGCATTCAAGATCTTCTCCCTAATTCCTTGGGAGGCATAATGAGGATGCCTATAGAATGCAGAAGCTGAGATATCTGACAAAGAGCTCAGGTGTGGGTAATGGATAATCTGCAGGAGGTATATTTTTGAAAAATACAAGAGAGCTGAGAGTAGAGGAGGCTTGCGTGTTGATAGCTGAGATTGAAAAGTAGAGGGAGTTTGGGGGAGACTCCATGTGGAGGGCTTTGAGTGGAAACAATGGGAGTTGTTTATGTGTAGCCTTCTCTCATTGGCACTTCCCCCAATAACTGAATAAAGGTTTAAAATAATTTCAGAAAGCATGCTTACTTTCTTCACTATCTCTTATGTTACAGCACCAAAATCAGACTGAGCCATGGGGGATGTCAAAATTTATTCAGGTTATACATTCTTCAGAGTTTAAATCAAAGCTCTTGAAATTTGTCCTCACCCCTCTCCCTGACCCAGTCACCTTCACTGACCCACAGAATTGGCCATCGCTCTCTGCAAAACCTATAAAGTCTTGTTTTAAGTTTTCACATGGGGGGTAGTTTACTTGATGATGCATTCTCTCCAGCATCCATCCCGAGGTCCTGATAGATCAGGCATGGCCACATCTTCACCATTTCTGAATCTCCAGTTCCCAGAGCAAGTCTAGGCATAAAGTGGCAACCCATTCTTCTTAAGAATACTGCTAAATATTGGGCTGTCTTATAAGGTCTTCACCCAGCTGACCCAGCACCCAAGTCTCACCTGGGGTGGGAGGCTCCCCCAAAGAGAGGTCACCTCACTCTAGGTGCCACCACAATCAGTTTTGGTTCTGACCACTTTCAGCTGTAAAGGGAACCCAAAGTTTTGGGTTTTTTTTTTTAAGCATCTGAATATTCAGAAACGAAAGAGAACTTGGCCAATTAAATCCTAAAATGTGCCTTGCGCCTCTTCTCCTTTTCATTACTCAGGTTCAATCAGGCCCAGTAAGCATTTGCTCAATCGTCACCCTGCCTAGAAGATCAAATCTAAGCGAGGCACTATTGCCACAGTCATGCACAGAAGCATCTCTAGAGAGTCAGGGGAAAAAATAATTTCCAAGGCCAAGCAGCCTGCTAGTGGTCGGGCTTCACGCTAGTGCTGAGTCTGAGAAGATTTGTGCCATGGATCTTTCCTTCTCCCCCATGGTCCTCTGGAATTGTCTGAGTGATGGGAGGACATCAAGCATTCACTGGGCTGAGGGGCTGGCCTCTGCGATTTTCCATGAATCCTGAAATGGCAGCATAGAGAGCTAGAAATCAGGCAACTTCTTTCATTCCTCTTCTTCAGAGGCCTGGACCTCAGGCACCGCCTCAACCTCAAGGGATGCTAAATAAAAAGGGAAAGTTAGAAACACCCGTGGGAGATCTAACTCCATAGATAGCATGAGCCTTTTGAGAAACACGCTCCCGAAGTTTGAATGAACCCAGTGGTTATGTACCCCTGAAGGAAAGTGACAAGGTGGCCACCAAAGAAGAGATAGAAATAATCCTCACTTATTTCCTGCCTGTGGGCCAGAACTCCCTTCATGTGTCTACTTCTCCAGGATCCCCTCTTACCTTATGAGAACCCCTGCATGCCCTTGAGGAAGAGAGCAGAAAGGAGACTTGAGGCTGCCCCTGGGTGTCAGCCAGGCTTCTAACCTGCAGGCAGCATTAATTGGAACTCAGAGCCCCTTGTGTCTGTGTATAGTACAACCGTGAGTCTTGATGTCAACCCTGACTTTCCCAATGCATGGCCAAGTGGCTGCAGGCAGGGCTTCACCTCCCAGACCACAGCTTCTTTAAAATATGTATTTCAATAGCTTGCTCTTGAATTTGATGAGATCATGCATGCAATGTGCCTGGCAAATAGGAAGCCCTCAGTAATTGTTAGTCATTATTATTATTATTACTATTAAAAACACGGGTATGCTTCATTTGGGAGACTGGGCCAGACTGGGCTAGGTTTGCTTGTATTCATTCCCATTATACCCTGAATGTCCCCCTTTGTAGCTCCCTCCACACCTGTCAAATCTGTGTTTATCTTCCCTCAGGGTCTGTGAGCTCTAGGCCTGGACCACAGACCACACTTATCTTGTTCACCACTGTCTCTGGTGCCTAGAATCATAACACATGCTCAAAAAATATGTTCAACCTAATTCATCCACCTTCCACCCATTCCTAATGCTGCTTCTCTTCTCTGAAGTTATTACCATTTTCGTGTTAATTTCTGCCTCTCTTTTTGCCAATCTGAAATCCAAAGAAACCAAAACCCTTTGGGAGTGAGTGTACTGAGGTCTAACTTTACACACATCAACAGACACCTTCTTGGGCCTTCCTTCCTCAGGCCCCAGGTAGACAATGGAAGGAGCAGGACCGGCCCAGGTGGACTGTTCTGAAAGTTCAGCTGTGAGGAGGGAAACAAACATAGTTATCAGTCCTGTGTAACATGGGCAGCTGCAGGATGGGAAGAAACGAGCAGATTGGACACTCTAACAAATATGAGAGCCACGTGTCATTATCCCCATTTCACAGATGAAGAAACCGAGACTCAGGATGTTGAAGTCACTTGCCCAGGGCAGTCACAGCTCCCTGGACCTTGAGGCATTTGAAAAAGAGCATCTGGGGAGGTGGGCAGCTGAGCTCACCTCCCCACCCTGGCCCCTGCCCCCTAAGGCACCAGATGATATCTGTAAACCTAGAAGATGTGCTGTCATCTGGCTTAGTCTGGTGACATTAGATGTGGGGTTGAGCAACTCAGGCATCCCTCCACCTTCCAACTGAATCTTCTTTATTCTGGAGACCCCATATCCTCGAGCTCATGGCTGGTGGTGAGGGAAAGTCAGAGCCCATCCTACCCTCTGATCCCAGAAGGAAATGTGAGGGTAGCCCCCATGTTGAGCTTCTCACTATTGAGGCACTGGGCTGGTTTCACCTGCATCACTGGAGATGAGGTCTGGGTGTGTCCTGGGGGATCCACACAGGGACCAAACAGAGGCCAAGCACACCCTCCACAGCTGGATCTCTGCCTTCACTGCTCCCATGCTCTCTTGCCTTCTCCTAGCTACCTGTCCCCTCCAGGTCTCCCTCCCATTTCTTTCCCTCTCCCCAGTTCTCCACTTGTCACCCCACTGGAAGTAGCACTTGATTTTAAAATATGCATATGCCATGTAGCGTTTAGTCTATGCCCATCACAAAGTATCAACCGTCTGCTATATCTAGACCATAGAGATATTTTATTTATGCCACGTAGAATGTTTTAAGAAAATCTGAATGTTTTGCCAACATGAAAGTTTATAGAACTTCATATAGAAATTTAGATTTCTGTTTTCTCTTGAATAATTTAAAAGCTAGCAGTTTCAAACTCAGCATCTCACACAGAAGCAGTTGGCTGAAGTTGCAAAACATCTGCTCCTTTAGGTCAGATTATTTTCCCCACAACATGTTTCCCCTTAACATCCTCCTGCTTTACTCATTTTGTTACCTGGCCTGGGTAAATTTTCGTGTTTAATACTCTCTGCTCTAGTCTTCACTTAAAAAACTCCCATTATACAGGAGAGAGAACTGAGGCACCGAGAGCTTGACAACTTGCCAAGGTCACTGGTGAGTGGCATCCCCCGGGTCTTCCTGATAACTTCTCTTCAGCAATTCCCCAGGGAGAAAAAATTGCTTTCTTACCTGCCCTGTTATCTACTTTCCAGGAACCTCTCCTGCCAAGCCTAGAGGCCAGGCAGACACAGGTGAAAGATGGACTCAGGTGCGTGGGTACGAAGGTCTCATTGCAACGAGGCCTCCTCCCCTGCCAGTGGCTTGTGGAGGCGAGCTACCACCAGGGCAAGTGAGGACATCTCTGCGGACTACATTGTCCTAACATGCCCTCAGTATAGGCCTCCCAGGCAGTGGCTCCCTGAACTGGAAGCACAGACTCCTCTACCTGAGGTTTACTCACAGTCCTACTCCTCCTGGGTGAGTCTCCTGGAGGTGCACATACATGCTCACATACAATGCATGCATGTGTGTGTGCACCAATACAAGCACACACATGCAGACATACAAAAGCACACACATACACAGTCATACATATACACACAGAGAGAGAACTCTGAGAGAGTGAGGAGTTGAGCAGGAAGAGGATGGCAGGAAGGAAGGCAGGAAGGAAGAGATGGAGGGAGGGAAAATATATGTGCCAGGCCTTTGCTGTGTTTTTCATGCTTTATGTTATTCAGTCCTCTCAACATCCCTTTGAAGTGGTATATTTTTGTTTCCTCTTTTCAGATGGGGAAACAGAAGCTGGGAGAGATTGGACAACTAGCCCCTGATCTCACAGCTAAGACAGTTGCAGTAGAACTGAGGTTTGAACTGTCGCCCCCCTCTCTGACAGTGAATTCACAGCTGCCAGATTCTCCTTCCAGGCCAGCTCTGTGCCAGGCCTTGAGAATACAGAAGGGGGAAAATATTTCTCTACCTTTATGGGGGAGGCAAACATGCAAATAATCACACAAATAACTGGTGATTACAAATGTAATAGGTACAATAAAATTAAAGTATAGGACACCATGCATGCCTGTAACAGAGGGACCCTAACTTAAACTTAGGACTAAAGGCAGGCCTCCCGGTGAAAGTCACCAAATCCCAGCATGATCTTCCAGACCCGATACCTGCCTTCCCAACATCATCCTCCCAGGATGGAAGAAGAGATGAGACTACTACAACCGCAAATCAGAAAAACTATTTCACTAATAGTTTTAGAGACTAATCTAGCCTACAAAAAAGGCATGGGAATCCAACCACTGGCGTCTTGCTGCAATGAAGGCTGCTTGCCCCGGCCCATTCTCGGACTCCTCACACCTGAAGCCCTCCACTGTGAGCTGCACAGGGATTTAGGCCAGCAAGGACAGCACCACTTTAGTGTGCCAGGGCTCACTGGGCTGCACAGGACTGGTGTTCAACAGCGACCCCTGGTGGACAGGATCCAAATGATAATCCATGGAATGGGTCTAAATTTCTAGTTCTCACCTGACATCTGGGAACAGAATGGGTCCCCTTCTGATTGTACAAGATCTTTGAAATCTGAATGACTCAGGATACCTGGGGTCTCCCTCCTACATTTTTCACCACTTGAGAACTTCAGCAAATCTCAATCTCTCAAAGCCTCAAGGTCCTCATTTGTCATTCTGAAGTAATGGATGCTGCGAGGCATGTTTAGAAATGTCATCTGTGGTTAGTCTCACAACAACCCAGGTGCACAGGCACAGATGTCCATTTCACAGAGGAGGAAACTGAGGTCCAGAGACATTAAGTAATTTTCCCACTTTTCAACAGTTGGTAATCAGCAGAGCTAGAATTCAGACCCAAGCCCAAACCTAGAGACTTAACTTATTCATTGATTGCTTCATTCAAAATACTTATTGAGCACCTCTGCATTCTAGATGCTGGGTCTATGCAGTGACCAAATAGGGATCATCTCCATATTCATGGCACCTTCCCTGGCAGTCACACTGCCCCTCTAAAATTGGTGACACACATGAGAGGGATAGTAGGTCTGCAGTGACCCAGGTCAGCCCAGGACACACAGCAGCTTCCAAAAAAGGAGAGCAAGACTCACTGGCCAACACTAGCCCCTACCCACAGGCAGAGATGGAGTCCGATCAGAACCACTTCTCGCCTGCTGGGCAGGGCAGGGTCAAGTTCTTCAGCACCTGTAGCTGGGGCAGGACAGAGAAGGAGAGACGCCCTGGAAATGGCAGGTCACAACTCTGCTCTCCTGCCACCTGGAGCCCCCTCCCCGACTGGTCCTCAGCCAAGCACAGAGGCAATCCCTCAAGTTTACGAGGCGCTGTGTGTAGGTTGAAGACCTACCATCACCCATAATGAGTTGTTGTTTTTATTTTCCATTTATAGAGGAGCCTGAGTTACTACCTGTGGTCACTGCGGCCATTAAACTGCTCCAGGAACTGAGATTTACATATTGGCCACGTGACCTGCGACAAGCATCAAGAGGGGAAAAGGACCTTTATAGTCTAATTAGAGTTGGTGATTGATACACAGGGACAGCAGAGAGCAGTCTCGGCAACCTCCCCGCCCCGCCCCCGCCCCAACCAGAATGCCCTCACCACCAGGTACTCCCCGGTGATAACCACGGGGCAGCTTGGGCCAGAATAAAGGACCAGGAGGTTAGGAAAGGACTGAGAACCTGTGCGCACCCGCCCCCCTGGACTGACCTGGAAGAGCAGGGAAGTGGGTGGGGAGGAAGCAAGGATGGGAGGCCCTTCACTCCTCCCACCACTGTCTCCAATTAATGCAGTAATTAAGCCTATTGCCTGAACAAAGGTTGCCGACAACCAGTTAATAACATGCTGCAGCTTCCACAGCTTTCATCCCAAGATCTCCAAACACGTTATAAATAATTAAATACTATTATTTAGTTATTTGTGCAATCAAAGAACTTTACAACCATCACTTTTTCTCTTTGGGCGCACACAGATCGGCACCATGATCTCAAAGGAGGAAACTGAGGCGCAGAGAGAAGGCAGGTGCACTGGCTTAGATCATCTGACACCTCAAACAGAGCCTGGTGTGCCCAGCTGTACTCCTTCCATCCCCACGGACTCAAGGGCCAGCCCTCAGCCAGACCCCACACCCAGGCACAATTATGTGACTGGCCCCTGCTGGAATCACCCTCATTCCCCCGGGGGCAGGCAGAAGGATCCAGCTCGACCAGCCAGCCATCTCCTGTCGCCACCTCCTGTCCAGGCCTCAGACTCAACCCCCTTTTAGCCTTTGACCCTGCGCCTTGAACACGGTTGTAAAGTGTGCCCCTTTTTCATGTGGTTTAGTCGAGGAACAGGTTTGGATGATTATAAGCATAGTACATGTTTCCACCAAGTCTCCCTAAGCCAGTGCTTTTGGCATGGATGCTGCCTCCTGAAAGCTATCATTTTCTATTTCCTATGACTAACATACACTAGGAGCTAATTCACGCATGTGCAAGACCTTATGTCAAAAGAGATGTTTCACCATCATCTACTGACAGAGTTGGAGCACCCAAAGTCAAGATCCACTCAGGCCAAGTGCTGTGGGAAGCCAAGAGCATCACACTTACACATTCATGAGCATAAACTGTCACCATCGAGACCCCTCTCCCCTGCACTGTCCAAGGCACAGGAGTAATTATGGCTTCCATGATTGACCTTGGACTGACCTCTGCCAGCTTATAGGTATTGTAGATCAATTTTTGGATTACTTATCTATCTCTTCCATCAGCCTGATCTCCTCATCTTGGGATCTTTCCTAAAGTTCCTTTGAACAATGAACAATGCTAGGTGGAAAATATGATCATACCCATTTTACAGATGTGGAAACTCAGGTTCGGGATTTCCCTAAAACCAAATGGATAGTCAATGCCTCAATTGTGATGCGTTCAGTTTCTTTGGCTCTAGGTTTCATGCTCTTCTCACAATCCCCCAAATAGTCCACCCTCCAGTTCATCTGAACTAATGGTCAGAGTAACCATGGCATTCAAATGCCCTAATTCATTTCTGCCCCAGTGCTCTGAGGAATCAAGGCTACATCCATAAGGTATAGAGCACAAAGCAGAATTGGAAAATGCCCATCTTAGACATCCAAACCAGAATATTTGTGAGTGAAGGAGAATTCTTCTTATCATCATAGTTGCCAACACAAATAAAGTGAAGTAGGTCATGCCAGATTTCTTCATGGCTTTAAAGACAATTAGCTGTATCTGCCCAGAACTGAAATTACAGTAGATCTTACATTGTCTATAAGGAGGAGACAGCTGTGATCTGCACCTCGTTTTTATTCATCAAAAATGTATTTGGTGCAAGGGATGTGCCAAGCCCTATGCTGAGACAATCCCCACCCTTGGGAAGTTCCCAGACCATGGAAGCTACAGCGTGCAGCTCCCAGACACTGGGGTAGGTGGAGGAATGCCGGGAAATCGTGCAAATTCAGTCATTGATGCAATGAGGTTGAAACTAGCTACTGACTCTACTGACCAGGAGATCAGGCCACCAAACACAATAAAGGGCACTGCTAGGTGTGACCCTTCTGGGGTGACCACCATTAAAATCCTCCTGAAATATCTAGCAGTCTTCATAGATGGGAGACTAACCATGACACTGGCCTTGACATCCCTGACATTTTGACCTCACACTCTTCTCCCTGTCCGAGCGAGCACATTCGGCTCTTGTAGTCCTCCCCATGATGATGTTCCCCCTGGTTGGGGAGGATCCCATTCCCATCAAAGGGACACATTATTGGGTGCTCCATCAAAGAAGGGGAGCAGAGTCTAACAGTATCCTACCTGGGGTCTTGGGGACTTGGGCACAGGTCATTCTGAGGCCAGATTGGCTGACAACAAAGTGTCACCTCCTATTAACACTCATCCTGGGTAACTGGGAGCTCACCTACCTCAAGATGAGTCAATTCATTCCTTTTCTTTAATCTACAGAAATATATTCTCAAGGCTCAGCTAATGGCTAGCAGGGCTGATAGTCCTTAATTACTCCACTTACTCTTCTGTCTATACCAATGCAGTTCTGCAATAAAATTAGATGTTGAATTCTAATCCTCACAGTTGTCACGGAGGTGGAGTGACAATATTGGCAACAGCATTTGATGTCCATATCTAAGAGCCTTGGTGCTGGTGCGCTGGAGACTCTGCTTGCCCATTGATCCCAGAAGGCATGAGGGTTTCCTGCAAATGAGAATCCATACAATCACCTGAAGGTTCCAGGAAGCCACAGCTAGGCACACCAATGAGCACCACAACCTTCCAGACAAGTGCTTCGACACCAGGTAATTCCCTGAATTTTGAGCCATTGAGACACTGGGGAAATAGAGTTGAGATGAAGCAGGCAATGGAGATGGTTGCCTAGCTCCTTCTAGTAGGAAAAGCACCTGCTCCAGGCCCTTGTTAATCAGTCAGACACTTGGGTTGGCACTTCACGATTAACCACTATCACTCCACCTCCGTGACAACTGTGAGGATTAGAATTCAACATCTAATTTTATTGCAGAACTGCATTGGTATAGACAGAAGAGTAAGTGGAGTAATTAAGGACTATCAGCCCTGCTAGCCATTAGCTGAGCCTTGAGAAAGACCATAAGTCCCCAAATAAGTCGATTCTTGACAGCAATCATGAGTGTCAGTAATGGATGAGACCCTGTTCTGGGCCTGGAAGCAAACAAGGCCAACACTCTCCCTCTCCTTGAGGGGCTCACATCAGGCAGGGGGAGAATGCAGCCACATTAGCAGATCATCAGAGTGAAGGGGCACAAACAGTGCAGTGAGCCAACGACTGTGGAGGCACAACAGAGAGGGCTGCAGTTTCCATCTATGAAATTCTAAAGGCTTTAGGGGTGATGGGGCTTTTGAGGTGGGTTTTGAAGGATCAGTACACTCGCATTTGAATAAATAAGAAGAGACCCTTCCAAAGGCAGCATAACGTCATGCTCAAAGCCACGGACTATGGTGTTGGATGTTGTGGGAATGTAGGTTGGGCCAGTTACTACCTTGGTGCCCAGGAGATTAATCTCTCAGTGTCTCAGTTTCCCCACTTAATTATTAAATTACACCATCTATGGCAAAGCACTTGACACAGTGCCTGGGAACCGGCAGGGGTCTGAGAAAGCTCACCTGTTTTCATTCTGTGCAGAAAGAAAAGTGAAAATGAGATGAACAAGTCTGGGTGGCTTGGGGCTTTGATATACAAAGAGGGGTGGTAACTGCTTAGGATTTTGGTATTTATGCCATAATCAGTAAGAAGAACCAAGTGGCTTCTGACCTGGAGTATGCCACACTGGGTTGGACTGGACACCATGGACTTGTATGCAGGGGCACAGCAGGGCAGTGGGAGCAATTATCTTAGGATTTTTAAATGAGGATGGAGAGAAGGGGTGGGGAGAGTCTGAATATAGTAGGAGGTGATGCCAACTGGTTTTGGAGACTGTGCTGATCAGGTTTACGTGTGAATTTGGCTAGGCTACAGTCCCTAGTTATTGAATCTAACCCTAATCTAGGAGTTGGTATGAAGTAATTTTGTAGGTGTGATTGAAGTTCATAATCAGTTGACTTTAGGGATGGGAACCTGTCCTGTATAATGTGGGTGGTCCTGATTCAGTCAGGTGAATCGGGTTTCCCTATAGAAGTAGTCCTGCTTGTGGACAGAGAGTTCCAGCCTGCCCTGTGGATTTCGGACTTACCAAGCCAGCCCCCACCACCACATCATCCAATTCCTTACAATCAGTCTTAAAGCCTATCTTCCATTAGTCTGATTCTCTGTTTGAACCCTGACCTATTATAGTAACTGATTTAAAATCGGAGGAAAAGAAACCAAAGAGAGTCCTCACAAAGCCTTGGACACAGGGTTCCTGCCTCATCCTTGTGCCAAAGTCCATAAAAGTCTCCCTTTGATGCTCTCCCTTCTCTGGACAAGGCAACATTCTTGCCTCAGTTGGCAACTCTATAGAGCAGGTTGCGAAAATCCAGACTTATCGATTCTGACACATGGAAGGCACTTCTGAGGTGGGATTTTTTTTTGTTTTGTTTTGTTTTGTTTCTAATATATACAGTTTTATACGATTTCTTTTATGTTCGGCTGGCTCTTTGATCTCCCCCGGAAAAACTCCCCCAACCCCCTCCAGGATTGCTTTTAATCTACCACAATCACCGTCCACAGCTGTGGCCCAGGAAGGGTTCTGCAGAGGGGCAGGCTAAACAGAGTGAGCGAACGTGACCGCAAGGAGATAACCGGGACAGCAAAGTTTCCCTGAGAAGCTCTTCCTGGGCCTCCCCCTGTTCCAGAATGTGTGGGCAACAAATAGGCAGGGTGGAGACAGACTTGTCTGAGATACCAGATACTTGAATCCTGTAACAGCCTGGTCAGGAGGCTTCGAGGGTATCTGAGGTTGGACGAAGTTTCCTTTTACTCTGATACAAATTCACACTTGAAGAAAAGTTGCAACGTAGTGTAAGAAGCTCCTATACTCCTTCTCTCCAGGCTTGCCAATTGTTCTACTTTGATCTATTTGCTTTATTCTCTCTTTCTCTTCTTCCCTTTCTCTCTCTGTCTCTCTGGGTCATGAATCATTGAAAAGCAAATTGCATCTTACATATTTCAATGTTTATGTCCTAAGACCAAGGACATTATTTTACAGACTCGTGGCACAATTACCAAAAGTCATAAAATTTCACAGTTACAATACTACCACCTACACAGTCCCAATTCGAGCTGTGTCAATTGTCTCAATAATGTCTCTTAGAGCTACTTTTCTTTCCTAGTTCAAGATCCCATCCAGGGTCACACATTGCATTTAACAACCATGTCTTTTCAGTCTCCGTTGAGTGGAACCATCTTCTCCGGCTTTGTCTCTCTTGACCTTGACACTGTTGAAGAGTATGAGCCAGACATTTTGTACAAGAGCCATCGAGATGGGTTTGTCTGAGACAAAGATGGTTGGAAGTGTTTCCAGGAAGATGTGGTGGATGGTGAGAAGCAGGACCAGGAAGGGAAGGAAGTCGGCAGAGGTGCCCTATGAGGCAAAGACCCTCAGAGCGTGAGTCTGACACGGCCCCACAGGGAAGCTCTGCAGCTGTATGAGTCGCCCCTCCGAGGTGAACAAGCTACAGAATACATACCCCTGCACCCAGAAGTCAGCTTCAGCTAAGGAAGGAGGTTCCTGCAGCCAGAGGGCACACGTGCTGGCTGTTGGCTGGTATTGACAAAAGTAGTAAAAGGGATCTGGAGGCAAAAAGCTGGTCCAACTGCAAGTCTGCTCCAAAGAGTTTTACTTCTTAAGAGTCACACAGCTGAGAAAGGACAGAACTACAATTTCAGCAAGCTTGGTGTCCTTGACCCATGCTTCCTCACTGCCCTGGAGAATTAAAATCCACCAGAACCTTGGATAATCCCATGGCCCAGGGACAATGTGCCAGGAATCACTATTGTGCTGGAGAAATATAATTTTTTTTTTAAGTTTAAAGCAGTCACATTGTCTCTGCATTTTGACTTGTATGTGGTTGGGTTTGGTTTTTTCTTTTCTTTTCTTTCCTTTTCTTTTTTCTTTTCTTGCCTTTTCCATGATTCTAAATGTTGTGCAATGAGTTTGTATTTGTGTGATAACTAATAAAAGAAATGATTGAGATGCAGAACACTCATGTGTCCATAGGGTACTCAGGTGGCTGGGGAGCACAGTGTCTGTGAACTTGGAATCTGGTGCCTGACAACCTGGGTCTAAGCCCTAACTATGCCAGTCACTAGCTCTGCCACTTCTCAGAACATCTGCTCAGCATCTGTAAGGGATAACAAGAGTGCAAACCCAGAAGGTTGGCTGAATAAGATGAGACAAGGTTTATAAAGCTCATTGCATAGAGCCCAACACATGATGAGTCTTCTATAAATGTCAACTGTTCTGTTAGCACCTGGGATTGACCACAGAGTGTGACGAGTCTGACCTGCTGTCATCTGATTCACCTATGTCTCCACCCTCTCTCAATGGACACTCAGCAGGACCTGCCTGATACACGGTGGTGCTATGAAGGGGGGTGCTATGACATATTTAATCATGGGTCAGCTGAGACAAAATTAGGGTCTTAGAAAACAAAGCTCTAAGGACAGGGAGACATAGCCTGTCACTCCTGAAATGCCACCTCTGACTCAGCCTTCATTCTCTTGACAAAGAATGATGGTGCCTAGACATTCAAGGTCATGTAAAAAATCACAAAACCCCATGCAGTTCATCCTTCCACTTACACTCCCCTGCTTGAGGCCTCTCGGTGGCTTCCCATTGTCCTGGAACGAAAAAGAAATTCCATAAAGAATCATCTTTTTCTCCAATGTCATATTCTGCTGCCTCCACCTGGAGTCACCACCTCACACATTCTCCTTCGGATTGCTCCTCCAGAGCTACTTGCCTTTTCCCAAACACACCCTACAGGTTCACCCTTTGCACGGTTTCTTCTTTCTATAAGAGGCTTCCCTAAGGTCGTAGGCAGGTTCTAAGACAGTTCCCAATGATCCCGCCTTCTGATATTCTTAGCTTTGTGAAACTCTTCCCTGTGTATGTGAACTGGACCTAGTAACTTGTTTCTCCTGATAAAAGTGATGGGTGGTCAGTTCTGAGACTCGGTTACAAAAGAACTCTAGCTTCTGTCTTGTTCATCCTTTCTTGCTTGCTTGTTCTGATGGAAGGAACTGGCCAATAACCAGCAAAGAAATGAAATTCCTAGTCCAGCAGTCCTCAAGGAATTGAATCCTGCCAACACCCACATGAGTGAATTTAGAAGGGCATCCTCCCTCATTTGAGCCTTCAGATGCAACGTAAGAACCAGCCAACACCCTAATTATACTAGCAGTCTCTGTAAGAGACCCTGAGCCAAAGAACTCAGCTAATCCATGTCCTGATTCCTGTGAAATAATAAGTGTTTATATTTTAAGACTCTAAGTTAGGGGGTAATTTGTTACACAGCAAAAGATAACTAATCCATATGCCTTTCAACTTGGCCAAGTCATTTTCATTTACTCAGGTATTATCTGTCCTAGGAGATTTCCTGTCCTTGACTTTGTCTGGGGTAGGTAGCCCTCTTTGTGGTGCCATGATGCCCTGTGTATTCCCCATTGTGGCTCCAAGCACACTGCCCTATAATCTCCTGGCAATTTGTTGGCCTCTTCCTCTAGAAGGTGAGTACTTTGGAGCCACAGACTGTGTCTCATTCACATCTGTGACCCCAAACACAAGCCCAGTGCCTGATACCCAATAATAATAATAATAATACCTAAAATTTTTTTAACGTTTACTTTTATGCCAAGCTAATTTGCTTTACAAACTTGCTCTCACTGAAGCCTCCAACTCCGTGTCATTAAGTCCATTTTATTGGTAAAAACTGAGGTTTGGAAAGGTTGCCCAAGAAATTAATACGTGGCAGAGCTGGAATGTGAATCCAGGCCACATAGCTTCAGAGTTCCAGCTCTGTCCAGTTAGCACTTGTTGACTGACGGGCCAACTGAAGGTCTGCTGTGTGGCCATCAGATTGACAATGACCATAGACCCAGTATGACTGGCCATTCATGTGTCTGCCACACAGAGGAGTGAAAGCCCCACAGATTTTTAGGGATCAGCTTGGAGAAGTGAAGTCAAGACTGCAAATACCTGGGCTGGAATTTCCTGGAAAGCCTGGGCCAGAAGCCAAGACTGTACCCAGGGAGCAAAGTTGAGTGACCAGTTTATCGGCCAACCAGCCCTTTGGTGAGTTGCCCAAGGGACAGTGTCCCTGAACCAGGTAAGGCCACAGCAGGCCACTGGATCTCTGGGATCTCACAAGTGTTTATTCATCCCATCAACCCCACTGATATTGGTTGAGCACCTCCTGTGTGCCAGATAATGTTTAGGATGGGGGATATAGCAATAAATGCATCGGGCAAAAATCCTTGTCCTTGTAGAGTTCATATTCTAGTGGAAATGGGGAGACAGGCAGACAATTAAAATGAGTACATATCCTCCAAAATAGAAGGTTTTAGGTGCCATGCAGAAGTAAAGCAAGAAAAGTGGGAGGCTTGAGAGGGGAGAAGTGGATGCATTTAGTGGGAGGGTTAACTGATTTGGGAAATGGGAAGAGTTTGTGACTTCCACTGTGAGAAGAGGGGAAAGTCTTAATTTGTCCTAATGTTATTTCAGCTTTAAGGGGAGTTCCCTATCTTTAGTACTAGGATTCAGTGAATCAAGTTCATGAATATTAACCTAGGTTAGTTCCAGTGGCAAGCAGGTTCCCAAGCAATCTGGGGGGTTCTGGTGGTGTCAGGGCAGCCATACAAATCCAAGGAGGGCCTCTCTGAGGGTACAAAGACCAAGGATCACAAGAGTTCCACCCAAATAAGTCAGCAGACACAAGCCAATCACGGGGACACTGACCACAGAGCCAGGCCCCAGGCTCTTATCTCATCAGCCATGGGGTGTGCTGGTCCAGGAAGCAGAGGCAGAAGCTGAGACATGAACATAGACAAACAGGCTGAAGTTAGGAACATCAAGGGCACCCCATGGCCTCACTGGGTGCGCACCAGCAGCACAGATAACTCCGGGATCCCTGCAGGCTCTGCTGAGAGCTCTGACAGCTGCTGCCTGGATCGGGACAGATATGGGGCAAGTAAGGCTGAGCCTGCAGCCAGACTTGCCTTTAAGCTCTCCTCAATTCTAATCACATTCTGTGACAAGCATCATAGTGGGCTCTTAGATGGGAATATAACATCACCCTTCTCCTGGATCCCTTCACCTGTCTGACCAACTACACTGAACTCCACTTTGACCTTCCCAGGTATGACACCAGAGGCTGCCACAGGATGCCAGGCTTTCCCTCTGCTGTCCCTTCCTTGTCCCCAGCAGTCTCTTGGGCTGACTTCTAAATGCACACTTACTAAGTGCCAGCCGCTGTGCTCTGAGATCTTCAGAGCACCTTTCCAAAGGATCTACATTACGCATTTTCTGTTATACGATTTACAGATGAGAACACTGGAGTTCCTAGTACACCAATGAAGGAAGCATGTCCCAAGGCCAGATCCATGTGATTCCAACCTGTGCTCTCTCCAGGAGGCCGTGCAGCCTCCAGTCCACATTCCTCATCTGTAAAATGGGTTCAGTCATGCCTACCCCCTGCAGTTGCCACGAGATTCCAATAAGAACCTATACAGCCCTCAGCACAGGACCTGGGACACAGAGCAACTACTAGCCAGTGCGAATAACAGAAATGGCATCACTCATCAGCCGACCTGAGGAATTTTACTTATTATCTTGAGGGGAAAATGGGGAAGCAGTGAGGAAATGGGGATCCTCGGGATCCGCAGGAGGGAAGCTGCTCTCCAGCTGTTGGGCACTCCTAACTCTGTCAGGCAGGTGCTCATTGGTGAGAACCAGGGCCATCCATAAGCATCAGTTCAAGAATTAAAAGTTGGCCTGTATGGCCTTGCTATTAAACTCCTTGTGGGTGAGCTGGGTTAACGGTGCGGCCTCGTGTGATAAGCCATTAATCTCCACATGTAATGCAGGAGCCGAGCAACTCACTTCAGCCCTAATCTCCCTTGAGTTACAGCCTCTTCTATGATTCATAAAACAAATCAATCACACCTCCCAGGCTCTCATCTATTTATTACTGCTTTTTAAATGCTCGGAGAGGGAGAACCTGCAGAGTGTTATTCATCCCTTCCCCCCTCTGCTAACCTCCCCATGCTGCAAGAAAATGGGTACTATGCTCCTCCTCGGATCACAGACCAAGGTTAGTTGAATTCTCAGGCTTACAAGGAGCTCATGATTTTGCGTCCCTAGAATCTGGAAGGAGTTGTGCTATCACTCACCATAAGGACTGGAAGAACAGGCCCGGTCATCACAGATGTAAGTCTGGAAGATGGAAAGCACAGCATAAAAATTTCTTACACTCCTCCCACTGAAGGTAGGGCCTGTGCCTCCTCTCCCTGAATCTGGGTGGGTATGTGACTGTTTTGATCAATACACTTCAGCCAATATCAGGCTACGGGGCTTCCAATGTTTGCCATAATGGACCAGGCAATTTCCATCTCATTCTCTGGAACTCTGGGCCACCATGTAAGGAATCACACCAGAGTGGAAACAAGCAGGCCCAGCTGAGTCCAACCTCCAGCCAGCCTTGCCAAGGCATCAGGTCATGAATGAAGCCAATCGTGGAATCAAACTCTCCAGTACCCTGCCATTCAATCACTCCAATCATTTGAACCTTCCCAGCTGAGATCTCAGACATCAGGGTGAAGAGTCTAGCTAGTCTCCCCGAATCTCCAACCCACAGGTTCCCTAATCATAAGAAAATAGCTGTTTCCTATACTACTAAGTTGGGGAAATTTTGTTACACAACAGTGGAAACTATATCAGTGAGCAAGGAAGCACTGCAGTAACTGAACAGAAGGAAACCATTCATACTGTGCCTGCTCTCTAACTTGCATATGTTAGTATTTCCATTAGTTCTTATCAAGCTCCTATAAGATTGGTGCCATTGTCACCCCTTTACAGAAGAGGAAATGGTGGTTCTAAAAGGCAAAGCCACAACACAAGACCAGTATCTAACCCAGGAAATGGATTCCAAAATCTGTGCTGGGGCTTCTGCCTCCATGGACTACTAGCCAGCGTTACCTAAGTCATCTGAGTAATTCAACTATTTTCCCTCAATTTTTCCAAGGAGTTCAGATGTTTGGCTTTAATTGCCTAAGAGTGTTTCAGCTATTTTGCCTGACTTTCTTACTTTAGCAATTGTTACCTGTTAAAATTTTCCCATTGGTAGTAGTTAGACCATGAGGTCCATAGCTTCCTGACTACACAAGTTCAGGCACTAGAGAGGGATGGACAGCCCAAAGCAAGCTTGTAAACTTGGGGCCACAGGGTTGGGCTGGCTGTAGGAAGGGGCAGAATTATACAGTGCCCTCTACCAGCCTTGCCTATTGGACTCTGTCCAAAGAAACAGGCAGAGTGCAGTTAGGACCTTCCACTTAGCCCCATAAGCCCTGCAGAGCACATCTTCTACCTTCTCCCTTCCAATCATGTTGGCTCCTGAGCCCAAGCAATGGTCTACCGGGTTCCATTTCCCAGTCTTCCCATAGGGAAGTCTCTCAAACATGGGTCTTTGCAAAACCAAGGTCCAGCCTCTTGGCCCTGCAATGGACAACCCTTACAAGTAGAGGACCTAGCAGGGAACATTGGTTAGACAGGCACTTGCCTGCTTGATGTTCATTCAGAAAGGAAGGAATGTGTGGAAAGGCAAGATGAAGATGGCACTAACTCCAGTTGCTAAGCAATACTAATAGCCCAATTTAGACTGCCACTCCAGGTTCCAATCACAAGAATCTTTTAAAATAAATGAATGGGATCACATCCCACTCTCAGCACCCCCAACACACACACTCCCCTGATTAAAATACTCTAATAGTACTCTCTCATACTGGGAGTGGGAGTTTAGGGGTGAGGGGAGGGAGGATCCAAACCCTTACTCTAGCTGAGCTTCCCAAACTTGAGCATACATCAGAGTCACCTGCACAGCCTTACCCTCGAGTTTCTGACTCAGCAGATCCAGAGTGAAGTTCAAGAATGTGCTTCTAACATGTGTCCAGATGATGTTGATGTTGCCCATCCAGGGCCACACTTGGAGAACCAATATGTTTTGTCTTGCACTCACATTTTCCCAATCTTATTTTCTCACCGTACCCATCTCAAAGAGCCCCATTAGGATCTAAAACCCACTAGATTGCTTTTTGCTTTCAGAGCCTCATTCCTCTGCCTAGTTTGCTCTCCCCAGTCCTGAACTGCTTCTCATCCTCCAGGGTTCACCTTAGCGCCATCTCCTAAAACAGCCCTGTCATCCCCACCCCCTGGGATGCTCTGAGCTTGCAGTCTCTGACACTCCTGCCATCTTTGCTCCATAGCACATCCAACATGCAGTGGGAATCATTGGCTCTGTTTATTTGTCAGGGTATCTTGGTATGCCTGTGTCAGTTATCTATCTCTACTTCTAGATTAAGACTCCTTCCAACCACATGGTGTCATAATCACCACTGTAACCCCAAGACATAGGTCAGTGTCTGCCACATAGGAGGTGCTCAGAAAATGTGTGTTACATAGGCACATGCCTTATTTCATTCTCATGACACCCTGTGAGAAAGGGATTAGAATCCCATTTTACAGATGCCAAAAAGGTGAAGTCATGTGTGCAAGATCAAACAGCTAGGTGTTAAAACCCAAGTCTGTGGGCAAGAACAGAGGAAGAGGACCACTGAGGACAAATGATCTGGAAACAGCAGGAAGATCAGCTGGCACGGACCCACCTCCCTCTGGAAGTCAGGAAGCCACTTTCCTGGAGCACTGTGGGTGGTTGCGGTTGTGCTTTTAGGTGTGAAAGCAGTTCCACCCCCACCACAACCCCATCAGACTCTCCTCCTCTGGCCTCTCATTGGTCTGGACAGCAGGTGGAGCAGAGGAGGGACACTGGGAAGAGGCAAGGTTCAGGGAAAAGGCTGATGCAGGACATGAAGGGGGGAGGGGCGGGGCTCAGGGAGCCTGGGAACAGAGACACCAGAGAACATCACCACCCACTAAATCTCTTTCCAAATGCTGAGGTTCCACAGCCAAAGGTCTTAACTCTGGGGCATGGATTTCACTGCCCGGTTGTGCAATGACCACCTCCTTGTGGTTGCTGCTCCAGAGGGCTATGGTCCGGGGTCAGGCCCCCTTTGAGACTGCAACCCAAACCAGTGCCATGGCTGTGTGGTGTCTGGAAAACTTGGAAGGGGGGAACCTGCCGCCAATCACTCCTATAGGGCAGAGCAAGGGAGGGAGGGAAGGAGGCGTGGCCTTGGGCTCCCCCATCTGCACACCCAACATCCTGGGAGCAGGAGAGGCAAGGATGGGATACCAAGTTATGAGCGTCAGTAAAAAAGGAGCCTCCCAGAGGAGATTGGTCAGAGACAAAAGTGATGCACACATGCATGGATAATCTTCAGCATCTGAGAAGGTAGATGCTTCCAGAAGGCAATTCATCTTCACAGGCAGCATGGAGCCCCTTTCTCCCACAATAGACCATTTTAGGAGCTAGGCCTGCTAACAAGGGCCAAGGGATTCTGGTCTAAAGGCTAAGAGGAAATATGAAAAGGCATTGTTCATCCTGTATGTGCTCATGTGTGTGTGTGCACATGTACAGAGTTATCTATGTGCAAGTGCACACTCACAAAAAGGGAGGAAGAGGGAGGAGGATGGGACAAATATTGCACCCGGTTAAGGGTTGAGTAGCAAAAATGACAAAACTGAAGCTTTTTTCAGGCACATCATGAGAAGGTAAGGTTCTTTGGTAAAGACAATAATGCTGGAAAAAAATAGAAGACAGCAAGAAAAGAGGAGGACCAAATATAAGATGGATCAATTCCATTAAAAAAAAGGTCATAGTCATGAGTCTATAGGAGCTGCGTAGAGTGAGGACAGGACATTGTGAACACTACTCATTCATAGGGTCGCCAGGAGTTCAAGCCTACTCAATGGCACGTAGCACACATGATTCCAACCATCTTCAGTAAGGAGCAAAAACCAGTTCAAACCTATCATGTATCAATCCATTGATATTCACTGAACATGACCAAGTGCCAAGCACTATTTTGGGTGCTGGGGTCACAGTGGAAAATGGCACCGAACTGAGACCCTGGCTTCATGCAGTTTATAGTGCCATGAGAAACTGGTGATAAATGTGTGGACTGATGAGTGTAGTCACTGTGGATGAGGAGAAGGAGCAGAGGGTTCCTCTAGTTTGGACCATTGGGGTGGCCACCATGAGAAAGTGAGATTTACAAGGACCACTGAAGGTCGGCATGGACATGAACTAGGACAGCGGCAGGGGTGCAGGACAGAAGAACTGAAGGTTTTCTTCTGATGGAGAACAGAGAACAAGAGAGAACAGGAGGTGGTTTGAGATGGAGCCAAGACAAATTAGAAAGAGTTTCAAAGAAATAAAAGTAGTAATTATTACTCTAAAGCACACACTCAACTAGTTTAACAAAATGTTGCCTTAATTATATCTATCTTAATGAACAGATAAAAACAGTTTGTAATTAGTTCTGTAATTGGTTATGTGAAAAGAGGTGATTCTGAGAGGTCTAAAGCATGTTGTCCCATGGACAATTTATGAGAAAGGAGATGCCTCTTCAAGTGCTGAGGTATGTGGTCCTGTCACATTGTGGGGTCTTGTATTCATCTTTTCTTCATGGGTTCTGCAAAGGTGAACTTCATCCTAGTCACTTCTGGACAAACTTAAAAAGAGCTTTTGCTCTAATGTGAGTGACCCTGCACAGAGCAGATTCCACCTCTGACTTTCACAAGCTCTACAACCTTGGGCAATTTCTTCACCTCGTTAAGACTCCATCTTTAAAATAGGGGTGATAATGCTACACACTACACAGAGTTGTTATGGAAAGTGAGCAAGTTCACACAGATAAAATACACAGCACAGTGCTTGGCATACAGGAGACATTCAATGCACGTGGACCCATACCTCTTATGCTAATTTGCTATTGCCAGTCTAACATATTACCAATGGATTTATGGCTTAAACAATACATACTGATTATCTCATAGTTCTGTGGTTTAGAAGTTTGACACGGTCTCACAGAAATAGAGTCGAGGTGTCTATAAAGCTGTGTTCCTTTCTAGGGTCTTAAAGAGAATCTGTGTTCTTGCTTTTTCCAGCTTCTAGAAAAACCATCTTCAAAGCCAGCAATGGTTTTCTGTCTTTGCCCATTCTTCCCTAATCACATCTACTTCTGCTTAGTTAGAAGAGGTTCTCTGATTTTAAGGATTTGTAGTTACACTGGGTCACAGTTCAGGATCATTTCCCCATCTCAAATGTGTTACTCTTTTGGGGTATCTACTTTTCTGAAGGAAGGAACCACACTTTCGAAAATCAAAGAAACATTAAGAAAGAGATTGACATTTGCAAAACAGTTCTTAAGAAGCACTGGGACTCACCAGAGACTAAGATGGGAACCAGACCCTAAAGATAATCTACCACCTGCCCCTCCGGGTGGGAAGGGAAGCTATGCACTACCAGAAGGCCTGTCTGAAGGACTGGGCTTGCTAAGCCACCTTTCTGAGAGTAAGGAAGATCTTCCCAGCCGAACCCATGGACATTCCGCCTGTGATGTGGTGGCCCTACAAAAATGAGCTATGGAGAAAACACCCTTTCCCCAGTGTCCCTACAGCCCCCAAACAGCAGCCCCAGAAAGCTTCAGTATCACTCAGAGCAACCAAGGACTAGAGTCCACAGATACACCTTCATCCTCAAGGACTTCAAATATTGCCTCACAGTGGGCCTGCTAAGACCTGAGAAACCCTGTCCAAATCAAGCGCCTGCCCTCTTACACTAGTCCAGGTCCACACTGTCCAGTCCTCACTCTATGTGACTGTCGAGCACTTGAATGTGCTGGTCTGAACTGAGATGTGCTTAATGGAGGGTAGGAGGGGGAAGAACTAAGATATCTCATTAATAATTTTTATATTGATTGCATGTTGAAATTTTTCAGATAATTAGGTTAAATAGAAGCTATTATTACAATTAATTTCACGTTTTATTTTTTAATATAGCTACTACAAAACTTAAATTGCACATATGACTTGCATTATATTTCTATTGTATACTCAATCCAGCTTATTCTGCCCCGGGAAGCAGCACTTTTAGTTTTAAAAACAGGACAATCAAGCCTCACCAGTGTGGCTCAGTAGTTGATCATCGACCCATGAATCAGAAGATCACAGTTCAATTCCTGGTCAGGGCACATGCCCAGGTTGTGGGCTCAATCCCCAGTAGGGGTGGGCAGGAGGCAACTGATAGATGATTCTCTCTCATCATTGATGTTTCTATCTCTCCTTCTCCCTTCCTCTCTGAAATCAGTAAAAACATATTTAAAAACAAAAACAAAAAACTAAGACATCTCATTAATAATTTTATATTGATTACCTGTTGACATTTTTCAGATAATTAGGTTAAATAGAAGCTATTATTACAATTAATTTCATGTTTTCTTTTTTAATATAGCTATTACAGAAAAGCCCCAGGCAAACCAGAATGAAATGAAAACTCTGGCCCCTGGTGTGCATGCCAGACCTGATTCTCAGAGCCCTGGGGCAGGCCGACCTTCCCACCCACCCACCAAGCCCTGAGATGTCTGGAGATGTCTGAGGATGCTAAGGGTCTCATGGATCATCGCCTCCTCGGAGCCAAGTGAAAAGCAAATTCTCCAGCCACACCCACTGAGGAGGCAGAAAGAAGAGGGAAACCCTTTGGCTGTGCTTGGGGATTGGCCTTCTCGGAGCTGTCCTGTATGATTGATCAGCAAGCTTCCCTGCACTTCCTGAGGGTGAGGGCAGAGTGGGG
The DNA here is from genome assembly GCA_011751065.1 of Lasiurus cinereus. NCBI lineage: Eukaryota > Metazoa > Chordata > Mammalia > Chiroptera > Vespertilionidae > Lasiurus > Lasiurus cinereus. The sequence goes on along the minus strand of JAAGEH010000480.1, from coordinate 44,401,170 downwards.
AGTTGGCCTGGCTCACTGCCCAGGCTACAGGCCTGCTCATGGGACAGGGAACCTGCCCACTCCCTCTCGTTCAGCGGGTCGTCAGCCCCAGGCTATGCCCTCAGAGAGAACACAACGTGGGGTTGGGGGTGGGGGTTTCCTTCACCAAGGAAGGTGCTTTTTGCCTGGAGTTCTGCTCACAATCAGACATTACTAGCCTCATAATCATCAATCTCTCCTAGTCTCCTTTCAACACATGCCAGTGTCTTCAATACTAAGTCACTTGGGGAAGGCAGGGACAGAAACTCACATGCCTTTCTGCTTCCCTGTGGATTTGGAGACTATCGAAGTGAGGAGAACATGTAGAGTTTCATTTATTCATTCATTCATTCATCCAAAATATTTACTGTGCACCTACTATGTGCCAGGCACTGAGAAGGATAGAGGAAATACAAGTAGGGGAAACAAATAACAAAGGAGTCATTACAAAAACAAATTTAATATGATGAGAGAAGATCTGCGTGCTCTGAGAACATGTATCCAGGATCAATCCCAGTCAATCCTGGATGACTTCCCTGAGGAGGTGACCTTTATGCCAATACCAAAAATGAGCAAAGAATTAATTTAACACTAAACTCTGTGTCCAGGACCCTCAAAGATGGGAACTCAGTTAACAAAGGCTCTCAAAGGTCTCCACACAGTAGTGCTGGGTTTGACTTACTTCATAACTAATGCACTCAGTCCTCAAAGAGCAAATAGGCTGTTCCCAGTCAGAACTGATTCTAAAACCTAGGTGAGGGACCCAGGAGCCCGGGCATGGCTGAGTAGAAAGTAGCTTCAGGACAAAGCACAGAGGATGGAATAAAACTTTGGGCTCTAGAATCCAACCAATCTGAATCTGAATTTCAGGATCACTACCCCCTATTCTTCCATCACATCTTTTGAGTCTCAGTTTCCTCATTTGTAAAATGGGGTAAAACAGCACCTATGTCATGAAGTTGTGAGATTTGTAAAAGATACACACAGATAGAGCTTAGCGAGGTGTACATAGTAAGTACTCGATCGAAAGTGAAATTTTTTTTGCTATAAATTATTAGCACTGCAGTGACAAAAAAAAAAGATACAGAGTGCTGTGGGTACTGACTACCTCCTATCATTTATCTTATAGTAGCAGTTATTTCGAAGAAACTCTAAAACGGGCAAAATGCCACACTGCCTCTCAAGGAAGAAATACTGGAGCTGAGCCTCGAAGGGTGGATGTTGAACATGCAGAGACCGAGGAGAGGTTTCCAGGAAGAGGAGTGTGAAGTAAAGGCATGAACACTGGGATGGGTGGGGCGCGTCAGGAACAGCCCAGAGCGTCGAGGGGATGAGAGATGGCACAGCACCAGGCTCCAGGGCTGGGCAGGGTGGAGTGGGAGGACCTACAAGGCCATGCTAAGAAGTTTTGACTTCATCCTACCATGACCAGGCTATGGAAGATTTGGGAGCTGATGGGAAACTTGTTGGAGTTGGTGTTGGCAGAATGGAGGATGCCTGGGAAAGAAAAACCCAAGGCAAAGGCCCAAGGAGGAGGCTGATACAAGCATCTAGATGAAGAGTTGTCAAGTTTTATATAAAGGACCATCCCAAATACCCTGACACTAGCACATCCTGGACTATTTCTTAGCCTCGTGCCTTGGCACACACTATTCCCTCTGCCTGGAATTCCAACAAATTTTATTGAGTCATTCACTCATTCAACTATTTATTAAGCACGAATTCTATGGCAAGCCCATAATCCCCACTCTCATGAAATTGATGGCTTAGTGTAAGAGTCAGCGAACATTTTCTGTAAAGGGTTGGAGAGCAAATATTTTAGGTTTTGCAGGTTCAAGGGTCTTTGTGCAAATTCTTGACTCTGCTCTATTGTAAAGCAAAATCATCCATAGACAATATGTAAATGAATGAGCCTGGCTGTGTTTCAATAAAACTTTATTTATATAAACAGACACCGAGCCAGACTTGGCCCAAGGGCTGGTTGACTCCATTAGAAACATCGTGCAATCCACAAAGATGAGCCATTACACATTAAATAGCATATGTAATAGAAAATGTTCTCATAGGCACATTTTAAAAAGTAAAAAGAAATGGGTGAAATTAGTTTTTTTATTGTTGTTAATCCTCATCCAAGGATACTTTTTCCATTGATTTTTAGAAAGAGTAGAAGGTAAGGCGGGATGGGTGGGGGGAGGAGGAGGGAGAGAGAGAGAGAAACAGAGACACATCGATGTGAGTGAGACACATGAGACGCATCGACTGGTTGCCTCTTGCATGCACTCAACCAGGACCAGGAATCCAACTCATGGCTCTTTGGTGCATAAGCCAACATTCTAACCACTGAACCACACCAGTCAGGGCCAATCTGGGTCTCTTTTAAGCCCAAAGTACCAAGTGTCTTCAGCCCCTAAGTTCCTACCAGCTCTACTATGTGGAGATTCAGGGACTCTGAGTTTGGTGGATGGAGTCATCAGTTTGGACTGTCTTTGCTAAAAAGCACTTAGATTATAGTCATCTTGGAAAGATCAGGGCAAGGCCTGTGGCTCTTTCCACCACTCACCCCTCCTGGGGTCTTGGGGGATACTTCTCTGCTCTTGAGAGTTTGGGAAGATATAAGGCAGAGAAGAAATAAGAGAACCACCCTCCTCCACTCTCTGGGGAAGGTCTGCCCACCCTCCCTCCCCCACATTCATACCCACACGCACACACACACAGGAGCCTGGTTGCTCCCATCCCAATATTAGGCCAGATGTGACAGCCACGCTCTCCAGCCCATCAGGGAGTGGGACGTGGGAACAGAAATAGACTCCACCTGAGTCAGAGGATGAGTCAGAACATTCTGGGGAGCTTCAGAAGGGAGCAGCAGGAGGGGCTGAGGGTAGGAAAGGGAGCCAGGCCCCCAGGGAAGAGGGAGGGAGAATGGGCTGCTTTCTTGGGCATGAAGCCAGGGAAGAATGTCCTGGAAGGAATAGAGTCCCCTGCCTTGGCCTGCACAGGGAAAAGGGGGTGAGTGCAAAGTAGATGGGCAGTAAAAGAAGAGAGTGCTTTTTGAAGGGCCAAGCTGAGAAGGATGCACACAGACACCTATGACGCCTACAGCCCCTCAGTGAAGATTCAGTCCCAGACACACTCACTGCTGTTGAAGAATTCCTGAAGCTCCGCCTGCTAATTGAGCACAATGCCACTGATATCCCATGCTGAACTGGGGAAATTGAGAAAGAGGCAGTGTCGGGTGTCCTATTTGACCCAGGGTGGGCCAACAGGGTGGGGCTAGCTTCCTATGGCAGGGTCCTATGGGGTCTGTGTGTCCCAGATTAAGACAGGTTGGTGCTGCGGACTGGTCAGACTGCTGCCTGGGGACTCTCAGAGAGCTCGCCAAGTCATCAGATCCAGGCAGCAGACTTTGGAAGAATCCAGTGGGAGGACAGCAGACAGGGGCCAGCAGGTGAGGACACCAAGGAGGGGAGAGCACTGGGTGTCTGGATAGACTCAAGGCTCTGGAGTGTCCCCACATGAAGACACTTGGGTTGATTTCCCTCCTGCCCGACACACTCTGACCTTAGCACAGCAACTAGCCAGTCCCTAATTAGCACTGATTCCAGACCTGGGATCCCATGCCCCAGCATGGCTAGAGAGGGGCCAGGAGCAGGGGCTTCCCATGCCGTGCTCCCTGTGTTCACATCACCCCCATATAACTCCTCATCTTAGTTTGGGCTCCCCCAAAAGCAGATCCCAAGACAAGGACTTTGGTGTATCTAGTTGACTTGGGAGGTGATCCAGGAAGCAAGAAGAATGAGAAGAGGAGAAAGCTATTGAAGAAGACACTCCTGAGGTCACTGAAGTAGGCCCTGGGGCCTCTGAGAAGTGTGCAGAAGACCTTGCAGAATTTCCTCTCTGAAAAACGGTGGCTGGAGCTTTATCTACATTCATCCATCCCTTTGGTTGAAGGTGATCCCCAAGAGAGTTCATTTCCTGCCACCCTGTAGTTCTGGAAAAAGCCCTGGAAGTGAGAATCAGGAATCTGAGTGGACACTACCTGCCATTCCCTCCTACAGCTTCCCTGCCATTCAAATGACAAGCAAACTCCCTCCATGGCTGCATCCAAGCTTTCCTTCCTCCCCTCTTCTTACTCACCAGCCATATTGATCTCCTCTCCATTCCTAGAAACAGCCTTGCCTCAAACCTTGCCCTAGCTCTTCCTTCAACAGAAACACCATGTCCATGGTCATATAGTCAACTCCTTCTGGTCCTTCAAGTCTCAGCACAAGCATCACCCTAAGAGAAATCTCCTCTGACCACCCTTCCTACAGTCCAACTCCCCTGGCATGCTTGCTCACATCCCAGAGGCCTGCTACTAAATGCTTACCAACAGCCTGTCAAAGAAAACCAAGCCTCAACTTGTTGTGGTGGTCAGTTTTCCTGGTATAAAGGCCCCACCAGGGTCAATGTTAAACTAACAGTGAGGTCACTGAATGTGGAGATGGGAAAAGAAGCAATAATGCATCATCATAGAGTATTTCCATGGATACAACAGAAGTAAATAATTCCAAGAGCATGAGTAATAGTAAAGTAATTAAGAAGTGATGCATTTGGTTTTTATTTTTATTTTAATATAATTTATTTAATTGTAAATTTAGATAATTCAACTTTTCATAATGGCCATGTTTAACAACCAGCTCACAAAACTCCTGAAAATTTAACAGTTGGCTTTCATGACCTGATAGGCATTAGATCTAAACCACTTGATATACCATGTTCTTTCCCTCCATTCACCCTTTAAGATGTATGATTATTTTCCTCTTGGCTTACTCTATTGATGCTAGCCCTCTAGAATGTGGGTCTCATGAGGGTGGGATCATGACTAACTTATCTTCAGTTTTGTCCTCTGAGCCAGCATACTGTACTGCCTAGACCACAATAGAAATTCAGTAAATATTTGTTGCATGAGTGTATAAATGCATGAATGCATGAATGAAAGGTTAATGAGGTGGATGGATGTCATAGGGTTGGGCACCTCTACTGGGGACTGCAGAGGGAACACCCACACTGACTCCCACAGGGCTTATTGGGGTGCACCCGACAGGGTGTGGGGAATGGAACAGAATTGAGGTTCCAGGCAGAAAGAAGCTGGGATGTAGGAGGAGAGAGAAGTCTCTGCTGAAGGTTCTTGGGATCTTCCAGGGATGGCCTCTGCTGGGGCTGTCTCCCTCAGACATAGCAGGAGTGAGCAGAGTGATCCATCACAGCCCTCCATGAGAGAGCTGGCAGAGGAGAGCTGGGCAGACCCAGTCCGCTCTGCTATATCTGGGATCCCAGCCACTCATGACCCTTGTTCGGGCTGCTGCACCCTCCACATAGGAGTGCACAAGGACCCCAGGAGGAATAGGAAACTCAGCAAGCCCATGCCATTGGTTCCCCAGTGCAGGTCCCACCTTCCACTAGTCCCTCAGCCTGGGAGACTGCTACCCCAATACATAGAAGATGCCTGACTCACCTGCCTGTCTGCAGTGCCCAGCACGGCACCCTCACAGGGGCGATGGCAGAGGATGCTTGCAACATGAATGAACCAATAAGCAAGGTGGCTTCCCAGCAGAGCAAATGTGAATCAGAGGCATTTCCCACTCAGGCCAGTCCCCTGCCTGGTACTGGGAAAGGGCCCAAAGATGCCAGGCCAGCTCTGCCTATAACTGCAATCCAGGGGAGTGGCCAAGAACCTCGATTCAGCCAGCCCAGGGTCACAACCCAGTTCTGCTGCTCTCCAGCTTGAGTCTTCATCTCCTGCTCTATAAAATGGGAAGAAATTGTTATAGATTGCTGAGAGGATTAAGTGAAATGATACAAGGGGCTTGCAAATTTCCTGGAAGAGCAAAAGAACTCAGCAGATTAATCTTGAATTTGTAAAACACTTATGTAGCATTGCCTTTGTGTCAAAAACTGTCCTAAGCACCTTATCAATACTCATTCATTTAATATAGAACTTGTATGCTATACTGCCTCTCACCATGTTTTCTTGGCTTTTGTCTATTAAGGGTTTCCTGGATGTCAAGCCCTGTGCTAAGGTATCCACATAAACATTCTCCTTTTTTCCTAATTTAGCACAATTTTCGTACTTTCTTGGTGGGGCCAGGCACACTCCTTGCTATTCTGGAGCCCTAGTTGCTCATGTACTTGTTAGAAAGGCTGAAGCTGAGAAGATCAAGGAGCCAGGCCCAGAGAGAAGGTCTGGGGTTTGACCTGGTGTCAACATCAGGGTTGCAGATTGCTTCATGCCCAGCCCAAGAGGAACAGGAAAGTCTGACTTCTCCCCTCACCATGGGAAAGAGTTCCTTTGCTAAAAAAAGCAAGGCCAGAACCAAGAGTGTGACATGTCAGGGCCCTTTCTGCCACAGCCTGTGCCTTTGCCTTGGCCTTGTGGCCAATGGAGAGGGCTATCTTGAAAGAGGAAGACTCCCTCACTCTTGGTTCTCTGACCAAGGATCTGAGGGACTTCCCTAAAGAAAAGCGCCAGGCAGGACGGTTCTGGAGCTGAGTGTGGCCTGGGAAGGCTTAGCCCTGCTCTGTCCCGTCACCTTGCAGGGGCCCTGGAGTCAGGACTCATAACACTCTGATGTTGCCCAGAAGGAAGCACTGAAGAGGGGAAGGGGCCTGTAGAGGCCTCCCAGTGTGGCCCTTGCCTGAGACCACAGCCAAGTCACACCGCCCAGGGAAAGAAACAGTGACTGAGGTGCAGGGGCCTGTGCAGGCGCAGTTCCGCTCTGGTGGGATGAACTCCGGTGCCAAGCAGAAGTCGTGTCTGACAGAACTCAGTAGGACTCTCTCTCACCTGTGACACCTGGGCAAGTGCGTTCAGCTCATTGGGTCTAATCATCCCCATTTTTCTTCATTCAATCACTTACTACTACATTAAAAAAAGAAAGCATAATATTAGGGAAGTCGATTTCTTGGCCTCAGCAGAGTTGCAGGAGCAGAGGAGCACTTGAGACCCATGAGGAGGGCTTAGCTCCAAGGTGCGGAATGGAGACCCAGCATCAGTTCAACTTCTGAATCTGATCCAGGTTTCCCAGAGAAGGACCCGCTTGTCTTCATCCCATTCTCACGTACCTCACGTTGCTCTGTCTTGCATCTCCATGCAAATCTCTTTTGAGTCCTTGGATCATTAAGAATGTCTCCCTGTTCCTTGCACCATGAGGTCTTCTGAATTCTGAAGTCCCACCTCTTGGCTTTAGATGTGGCTGCCATATTGGGAACAGCCAGTTCCATTATCTGCATGAGGAAGGGCTTTTTTGTTTGTTTGTTGTTTTGTTTTGTTTTGTTTTTGTCTTCCTTAATGTGGATAGTAAAAAAAGAAATTTTTCTTATGGCTGCAATATTTTGGATCCACCATGGTGAAAGCTCATTTTATGTTTCCTTGGCATGTAAGTCCTTCCACTTTGTGTACACAATAAAGTTTTCCTAAAGTAATTTTTAGACCTGTCACTTATAGAGCATGTAGGGCCCACTTGAAAGAATTAACTTGTGTAATCCTTACAAAACGCCTTATCAGAAAGCGGGTAATGAGTGTCATGGCTAAGAGTATTGGACGTGATGTCAGGCAGCTTGGTTTCCATTCACACCCCCAGAGCCTTCCTGGCACCTTGGACACATCACTCAAGTCCTCTGAGCCTGGGTTTCAGCTGTGAGTGGGGCTGGCAAAGGCACCTCCCTCGCTGTGGCTGTGAGGACGAACTGAGATGACACCAGCACTTACACTGCACCTGGCACACAAGGGGCTCCACAAAGGCTGACTTTTAATATGAATCTCCTTTTCCTGTTAAGGAAACTGGAGCTTTGAGAAGCCGAGTCCCTTGCCATAAATCCTACAGCTTAATGTAGTGAAGATTCCAGCCTGCTCTTTCTAAACCCACCCAGAACGATCTACCTGGTGAGGAGTAAGCTGTGACTCAGCCACTGGGCATGGGGAATGGAACAGAGCTAAGGGGTGGCTTCAAGCACTGTCCCCACACAGGCCTTAGGATCGGCGAGCTCTAACCTCTCTGGATGGACCCGAGGTAACGTTCCAGAACCATAGCAGCCCGCAGGCTGCATACAATACCGAAAAGGCACCCTCTGCATCCAGCTCAACACTGCTTCAGGCAGCAACATCCGAAAGAAAGAATTCTGAAATTAAGTCTATTTGCTATCCCTGCCAGAGACCATCAGAAATCGGATACGTAGCCATTGACGGGTTTTTCCCAGTGCGCACAGGGCATGGGATGATGTGGAAGCACAGAGGAAGAAGTGAATAAGCCATGGGCTGAGGATAGCAGGGAAGCTTCCTGGGGGAGTCAACGTGGCACAATCTTGAAGAATTAATCGGAGTTGTCGTGTTAAAAATAAATGAATGAAATGACCTGCAACAACAGAGATAGAGGGATCTGGCAAATGTGGTGGGATATGGTGAAGGAAGATCCCGTCAATTATATCCTTACATCTTCTTTCATTCATAGATGCCAGGCCCCGAACTAACTACTGGGAGAGCAAAGCTTAATCTAACCTGCAGTAGCTTCCAGGGTGAGCCCTGAGCAGAGCAGTACAGTGACAAGCAGGCTTCTGATGGAGGGAGGTGAGGAAAGGGATTAAATCTACTCTTCAGAGAGGGAAAGAGGATGAATTTTGAGTTTCATTTTTAGAGATAGAATATGCAGGATTCTGTAACTGATTTCATTCCGGGGATGAGGGAAAGAGAGATTGTTAGATCGCCAGCCAGAAGGTCAAAGGAGAGAGGAGAAATATGACTGTGAAGTTAAATGTAGCCCTGGAACCAGCATTCTCCAGAATGGACTAGAAACTCTTTGAAGGCAACAATTAAGAGGTTTGAGGACATCAAATATATGGTGACAGGAGGAGATTAAACTTTGGGTGCTGAGCGCCTAGTACAATACACAGATGGTGTATTAAAGAATTATATCTTTGAAACTCATATGCTGTTATTAACTGATGTCACCACAATAAATTTAATTCAAAAAACAGTTTGGGTTTTTTTTTTTAAAGATTACAACACCTTAAAAGGCCTGCATCCCCACCTCTAGGACCTAACACCATTCTGGGTGGACACTAGGTGCTCAGTCAGCACCAAGGACTTGGCTTGGCCCAATCTTACTCTGCAGAACAGCAAACCCGCCTTCGGCCACATCCCACCTAGGCCCGACTCCAGAAGCCTCCACGCATCACCAAAGGACACAAAACTGTTTCTCTTTTCAAAAACCCAAACGCTCCAGAGACTGAACGTGCGAATGCTTGTGGGGCTCTAATCTCGGCAAACATCTGCTACCTTTGTGTGGCAAACGCAGTCGCTTTAAAACAGTGCCTTTGATTTCAGGGAGAGACAAATTGGGCCGCACGTTTTTGTTCTGAATGCATCTCATCACGGGAGGAAATTTTCAGCAGCTTGGAATTCTGAATGTATGAAAAATTGATTTTTTTAAACAAATAGTTCACGATAAAGAGCCGACAAGGTTCCTGAAAGAGATGAAACCAGTTTTCTATTCCGGTCCTTTCCCCCTCCTCTACCTTGTCTTTTTCTAGATTCTCTGGGGTCTCTCTCTGGAGCCCAGACACATCCGCGTTGCCATATTCAGATCCCAGGTGGCAGCTCTGCGCCCTCAGAGGGAAGCAGGGTTGACAGTAGTCTGACACATCTCTCTACCCAGGGTCAGCTCTAGAGTAATCCAGGAGTGTGTCTGAGATACAGCCCCTCGCACTCACGGCCCTGTCTTAGGGTTGATGTAACTGTCCCCCGAAGCAGCAGGAGTGGAGAAACCAGCTGCCCTGTGTTCAATTCCTCTCTTAGCTGTTTTGAGCTGGGTGATCCTGAGCCAGCGCTTAAACTAGCTGGATCTCAGGCTCACTGTCCATCAAACATTCACCAGTAAAGCTCTCCCGCTATCAAAGCCAGTGGGTGAAAGTGTGTCCAACTGACCTCCAGCAGCAAGTGACCTGTAGATGTATGAGACCCACCATCCCAGGTTATGTGGGACAGGCAGGTTTCCAAAGATGTGGGTCTTTCTGTGCAAAACTGAGAGAGGCCAGGACAAACCAGGACTGTGGGTCAACCTATGTGCCTTCAGAGATAGCACAAACCTACTGTGACAAGGATAGGGACTAGGGTCATTAAGAGCATGAAATGGCCCTGGCCAGCTTGGCTCAGTGGATAGAGCATCAGCCTGTGGATGAAGGGTCCTGGGTTCGATTCCTGCCATAGGCACATGCCTGGGTTGCCAGCTCAATCGCCATAGGGGGTGTGCAGCAGGCAGCAAATCAATGATTCTCTCTCATCATTGATGTTCCTATCTCTCTCTCCTTCTCCCTTCCTCTCTGAAATCAATAAAGAAATATATCTTTTAAAAAAAGAGCATAAAATGAATTTTCTGGAAAAATGAACATTGACTGCTTCATTGAGCAAATATTTTGAGAACGTTATGACAGGGTTCATCCAGAAACTTTCTTATTCTAAGCAAGTCCTATATCAGCACCCACAGCATGTGGTTAAGCTCATATAATGAGAATAACACACAATTCTCAGATTCATTTTAGCTTTATATCTATTTCACAAACATCTGTACCACTTCACTTTGCTGTCTTAACAAGCCACCCAAAACTTGGTGGCTTAAGACAGCCATCATGTATTTAGCTCATGATTCTGTGGATAGCAACTTGGGCTGGGCTCAGCTGGGCAACTCTTCTGCAGGGATCTTAGGCAGATGTTCATCCACAGGGGGCTAGCTGCTCCAGGCTGGCCTCAGTGACCATTACTTTCAGTTCCAGATGGTCTCTCATCCCAGCAGGCTAGCCTGGTTCACAGATAGGCCAGGCAGAGTTCTAAAAGAGCATCCCAACCCAGGAGCCTAGCCCAGAACACTACCATTCCACCACTTTCTCTTGGGCAAAGCAAGTCACGAGCTGGGCCAGATTCAAGGGGTGAGAAACAGATGACAGCTTTTGATGGCAAGAGCTGCAAAGATGCACTTCAAAGAGGCAAAGCACCAGGAGGGGTGGAAAACTTTATATAATAGCACCTTTCTGATTCATTTTATAAAACATAGAAACAAGGGACTTTACAAATTATAAGAATCAATTGTCACATTATACTATGCTCCTGGTCATTTAATCCAGAAACTTTTAAATTTTCCAACCCTGTTTCTCCTGGTCCCTCCTCTACACTCAACTCATCACCACACCCTATAGTCTCTATCTTCTAAATATCCCCACATTGCCCTTCCTCTCTATCCCATGACCAGGCCTGAGTCCATGAGCTAGCAATTGCTCCCTGAGATTGTGATGGCTAGCTCCTAATTCTGCTCCTTGCTTCCAACCTCATCCCCTCTGGTCCATTCTCCTCACTGCAGCTAGGATGATTTCTCTCAAGCACACATTTAGGCATGTCATTCCTCTGTTCTAAGGCCTTCTCCAGCTCCTTCCTGCTGCTGAATCTCATCTATAAAAGACTTTCTGCTCTCATCCTCCAACATCCCTCCACCACTACTCCCACACCTAGACCAGGTTCTGAACTACTTGGCTTCTCCTAAGAAAACCATGCTTTTACATGCTTCCAAAACTGTAGTTCAATATTCCAGGATGTTTCCTAAAACCTAGAAGTTTATTACCAGTTTGATCTAGACTGCAAATCCACCTTCATGCCCAAAGGAGTGGTCATTTGTACATGTTTTCAATTATTGGGTCTTCCCAGTGATAACACAAATCATTGACTGGTTGCAATAGTCATGATTCTCCAGAGAAACAGAACCAATAGGACTTATGTATATATACATATAGAATTGACGCATGATTATGGAGGCAGCCATGTCTCCAGGTCTGCAGGATGAGTCAGCAAGCTGGAGATCCAGGAGAGGCAATGGTTAGTTTTATTGTGAGTCCAAATGTCTGAGACTCACAAGAGCTAATGGTATAGTTTCCATCTGAAAGCCAGAAGGCTCAAGACCCGGGAAAAAACAGTGATCCAGTTTGGATCCAAAGGCAGGAGAAAAGCCAATGCCTGCATTAAAAGGCAGTGATGCAAAAAGAATTCTTTCCTAATAGGGGGAAGGTTAACTTTTTTGTTCTGTTAAAGCCTTCAGCTGATTGGATAAGGCCCACCTAGATTAGGGAGAGCAATCTGTTCTCCTCAGCCTGCCAACTTAAATGTTAATCTTATCCAAAACACTCTATCAGAAACACCTAAAAGAATGTTTGACCAAGTATCTTGACACTCCATGGCCCAGCGAACTTGACACATGAAATTTACCATCACCCAGTCAATGATTCAGTTAGTGAAAAACAACACACAGACATTGACGCTAAAAGGTAAGAGAAGTAAGTAAGACTCACAGGTTGCTTAACGGAAAGAAATATTCTACTCACCCTCCTTAGTTTGGGAAAACACCTATAGTGGTAACTATGGTGAGGAAAGAATGACAGAATTAATTACAGAATGCCTCTGGGTATGGGACATTTGTCATTCACCCACTGAGGCTACCTCCTAAACCCATGTTCTGTTCCCATCTTCACTAAACATTGAGTCCAAGCAACCATTACTTCTCCCTGGACAACCACGCTTGTCTCCTCACCTGTCTCCCTACATCTACCCAGTATCCCTTGTCCCCACGCAGCTAGAAAGATCTTTTCAAACAACAAATCAGGTTTATCCCACTACTTCTAAATCCCCTTCTACAGCTTCCCACATTCCTCATAGTAGAAGCCATATTCTACCTTAGCCTGCAGGACCCCACACAGTCAGCCAAAACTCACCTGTCCAGCCTGGCTTGCACCCTAAAGGCTCTTCAATTTCCATGTTCTCTCCCCTATGGAGAGTTTAATTCCAACTCTCCACCAAAACTTTGCACATGACATTCCCTTTGTCTGGAATGTTCTTCCACTAGCAACTGCATCCTATCTAGTCTTCAGATCTCTGCTCACTTTTTCTCCTTTGAGGAAATGTTCCTTGATCACTCAGTCTAGGTCAAGTCCTCAAAGAACTATTTTCTCCTCCTGAGAACATATATCTATGTATAATTATGGATTCGTTTGGTGTGGCTGTATGATTGTCATCTTTATCTGTCACTAAGCTACAAAGTCTGGAGGGAAGAACTTTGTTGTCCTCCATTTTACCTTTAGTGCTTGTATTGTGCCTGGCACAGAGTAAAAGCTCAAACTATTAGAGTAAATAATTAATTAATGAGAAATAGCTATTCTATGGAGTTGGGCTCAGCTTCCATTAGCTGGGAAAGGTCCTGTGTTTGGCAATCCTCAGGGGAGATGGGAGGATTGGATGAACTAGGAGTGAAAAGTGGAAGAAGAAAACAGAGTTTCAAAAGATCTTGAACCTTATGCTAAAATCAGACATTGTTTACCTATAATGTGAGAGGATTCATTATCATTTACCTATTTCTGCACCAAAAGAGAGCACATAACTGACTTCCAAGTTCTTCTAGATGGATGGCACTTATTCTCTCTTTGGAAAACTTAGATTGTATAGTAGTTGGTCTAGGTGGACAGCAAGGACAGGGAAAATGGGCTGGGTTTGTCATTGTCAGTACACCAAAGGGAATAGACCCCCTAAGATCTAAAGGGTGTCCCCAGCCATTCACTTTACTCATCATTCCCAAGAAAGAACACACACACACACACACACACACACACACACACACACACACACTCATCCCCTATGAAAAGGAAACTAAACCAATGTCAGACTGGGTCAAATGACCTTGAATGACCTATTGGTCAGCTGATGTACACTCAGCTTTCACCATGCACCAGGCATTCTGCTGGGTGCTGGCATCACAGCAGAGAATGACTGTTTGAGTGCAGATTCTGTCCTCATGGACCTACAAATGGAAACTGAGAGGGAGGTTCAGGACCTGGTCTACACAGCTAAGGGACACTGACCCAGCCTTCTAGGTTAGCAGAGACTAGACAAAGGAACTGAGAATGAAGCTACACCAGATACCCCCTCCGAGCTTTGGCTTGCTCACATGTAAAATGGAAACCATATCCCACCTCCCAGGGTGGCTGAGAGGGATTAACTTAAAATAACAATAATGCAGGCCAACATTAGTGAGCACTTATTCTGGGCCAGCAGCTGGGCTGAGCACATCTTGTGCCCCAGCTCATTAAACCTTCATCACAACTTTAGAAAGGAATAAATGTTATTCCCATTTACCAATGAGTAAACCAAGGTTTAGCAAGGTGAGGACACCTAATCAAGTCTCTCAGGTCTGCCTGGTGCCATGCTTTGAGGCAGGGCCCTCTGCCACCTCCCAAATGTGATCTTGAAGAGCACTCAATCCAAAGTAAATCATCAGTGAATTTCATTTCCCTTTCTCCCTTTGCCCCCTCCTCTTCTTTCAGAGGGGGAAAGAGAATCAATTTTGAGTTTGAATGCTCATAGAGGAAAAACAACAAAAACAAGGATCCTAGATTTACTTGCTGCTTTCTCTGGATTCCACAAAGCCAGTTTAACTCTCTATATATAGTCTTTGAAAGGGTCTCAAAAGAGGAAACCAGAATATTGAGAAGTATTCCCACCTCAAGAACAATAAACTAAATTCTTGAGTCCATTTGTAGCCTCAGCCCTTACCCAGGGGAAGTCCTATATAGGAACACTCAGGCTCTGCTGCCCCTGGGTCTGGAAGTCACTGAGTTTAAGGCCTGGCTGCCAAAACATTCCAATGATGCAGTCCAAAAATTAGTCAAGGCCCCAAGGTGCTTGAAGTCAGACTTTCCCACACTCCCATGTGGCTTGTGTTCTAGAAGATGTAGCTACAGCTGCTGCTCTGCTGGCCCCTCTGGAAGACTTGGCACCCTCCCATCCACCAATGCATCATCCCACCAGCCTGGCCCTGCCTTCCCCTCTTGATCTATGCCCAACCCTTTCACTGTATTACAAGGTTTGACCTCATAAAAGATGTATGCATTCACCCACTTGATTTATTCATTCCCTCATTATCAGGGACCTACTATGTGCCAGGCCTGTGTGCATGCATTTGTCAACTCCCCATTGTGCCAATATCCTAAGTATGTTTGCAGATAAAATCAGAGGAGGTGATCTGACTTCTGGACAGTTGCTGCATCACTCACTTGGCTGTGAGCATGGGCAGCCAGCTGTCCAGCCAGCATCCTCCCTGCACTTGATTCCAAAGTTGCGTAGGTCAAAACTGTGGGAGTGTGAAGCTAAAGTTATTGGGATAAGGTCCCTGCCTTCCCTAGCTCCACTCAGCTGAGAACACTCAAGATCAGCCTCCCAGGTCAATTCAAGCAGCCCTGGGAGACCCTGCCCCCAGCAGGTAGGAGCTGTTCTCTTGCAATGGCAGCAAGACTTGGTGGTTATTGGGCAAGTCCTAAAGCCATGCTCCTTGTCCTGACCTGCATGCTCAGTGGGCCTGACTTTTTAGTTCCCTACAAAGTAAGCAAGTGCACAGGCTTCAAGTTGGCCGCACTTGGGATCAAAGCCTAGCTCTGGCACCTTCTAGCTTGGTGAATGTGGGCAAATTGCTTCATGTATCTATTGTGCAGTTTTCCCACCTATAAAAAGGGGATGGTAATAATAATGGCAGCACCTGCTTCAGAGGTTTGGTTTGATGACTAAAAGAGATAATGCACATAAAGGGCTTAACCTAAAGTTTCTCAACCTCATCACTAATAACATTTCAGATGAGAAAATTATTTGATGTGTGGGATGTCCATTGCATTACAGTGTATTTAGCAGAATTTCTGGCCACCACCCACTAGATGACAGTAGCACACCTCCCCCTCAGTTGTGACAACTAAAAGTATGTCTAGACATTGCAAAAGTCCCCTGACATAATTCCTGATTGAGAACCCAGTGCCTGGCAAATGTTGATATTAGCCACTATTATTACTGGTCACTGGAACCCAGCTGCTCAGATGGTCTCTGGCCCCTGTCTGTATCTTGCCAGTGGCATCTCCTGAGAGTTACTCCTGATCCCAGTTTTCTGTGTATTAGCAGGACCCTGATTCAAGATATCTGGAATAATGGTACTGTCAGAAGCCTGACAATGCTTAAAAATGGGTCTTCTATGACATACTGAACAGCAAATTGAGGTTAGAAAGAAAATGGAAACCTATGTTGAGAGGGCTCAAGAGCACTAGGAAAATAATACCATTCAACCAATGCAATAAGACATGAAAAGAAATAGAGATAATGATATACTGTTCATACTATCAACATGGGCATCAGAACCCCTTGATTGTAGATATGTTCTGAAATAAAAGGTATCTATGGATATAAAATTGCCAAGCCTGTGATCTGGCATATTGTAAATTCTCATTAAAAAAAGGTCATCTGAAATTGTCAATAAGATTCACTTTTTTTGGAGGGGGTGGTCAGACAGAATGCTCAGTCAGAAAATCGGCTCAGTATCCTAAAATGTCAGTGTTCAAAAGGATCATTGAGACAACGTGTCTCAACTCCTTATTTTTACATCTGCAGGCATTTATATAGAGAGAGAAGTGTATTGTGCAGGATCAGTGTAAATGGAAAAGAGTAGAAATGTAGAAATTGATATAAGTATTCCAGACGATACAGGTGACTACAATGCTCATAACCTAATACACATCTATACTGACTTACCCTTAGGCTACCACCTAGGTTACCTAGGTATTAGACTCAGTGGCTGGAAAATACATGAACAGGTGCATTTGGATACGTGGTCTTAGCCACACTCTAACCTTTAGCCTTGGCATATCCCAAAACTGTCATCCTGAACTCTATTGACTCTGTTCCCCTTTCTCCTGGTCTCACTTCCATTTTTATGTCTTTTCTCCCTACCCTCCTATGCAATACCATCTGATCCCATGAAAGTAACCTGACTTTTCATTATTTGGTGTAACATCTCTGCCCTGACAATAACTAGCTCATATTGAATATTCACTATGTACTAAGAATTTTACATGTAATACCTATTTGTACAATAAGGGTCAATACTAGGTTCAGACAGCTTCATGTGTGGGAAAGGAGAGCTAGAGTTTTATGAGATAGAATTAAGATACTAACAGATTAAAGCACTAGCTATGAGGAACACGATGTCCCAGAGTGATAGCGGAGGTGGCTGAATTCCTGGAGAGAGTAAACTAGATCAGTCTGAAGGCCAGAGGGAGTGGCACCAGATGAATGCTTTCTGGGAAGAGAGCTTATCTCCCAGAACTATGCTTGTTCATTCATGTTGGTAAGTAAAGATCCATTGAGGAATGGGGAGGTAGTGGTTCTAGGGGGCCTGATCAGTGGGATTCACAGCCAGGCAGCATCTCCCAGCTGCCTACAGCCCATATCCCACTCAGAAGCCAGGCCCCTGCCTTGGCCAGTCACTCAGTTGTCCCCATCAAATCACAGGCAGGGTGGAGATTACAGGGCTCCACCTGTCTTGTTGCTCGACCTCCAGCTCCTGACCCACTTCTGACTAACCCATCTGTTGAGTTATCCAAGTATATGACCCACTTCCCACAGTGCTCCTCCCCAGACAAGCTTCCCTATGGACCTTCTCCTTGCTCTAGTCTAGAGAGTTCCCGCAGCCTACAGGCACCAGCACCACCCCAGTTGGACAGCTCCACCCAGCCCAGACCTCACCTGGGTGTTGTCCTGGTCCCACCCTCTCCCCTTCTCTCTCCTCCCAAGCCTTCTGGCTCTGTCTGCTCTATCCCAGAAATGTGTCTCTCTCACTTGTGCCTTTTTAACAGCTGTTCTCCCTGATCCAATTTCTCCCCCTCTGATATGCAAATCTGTTCATATCAGTTTCCTGCTTTGACTTCCCTTTTCCTCTAGGATAAAACCTAAACCCATAGGTTGTGTGCCCCTCCAGATGGCAGAATCTATCAGTCTACAATTTCTTCTACCCAATGAGGGTTTGTTTAAGCTATGCACTAAGATGGGTTTGTTTAAGTTAAGCACTAAGACTTTCAAACATTTGGTCCTATGTACAGTAGCCCTTAGATCATAGAATCTTACATTTTAAAAAGACCTTAAATCAACTCCTCACCATCACAAACTCAATCTTTCCTTGACTGTTACCAATGACAGAGAGCTCACAACATCAGGAGGCAGCTCATTCGGTTGTGTAAAGGAGTTTCTCCTCACAAGGTCCAAGAATCTTACACTTGTAATACACCCAGAAGGTGCTGACTTGCCAACCTCTGCAACAAGCCAACACATAACATGATTGAGATACCCATGCTTTGATGTAACTGTATTTTTGAACCCAGATTTTAGCTCTTTCCCAAATAAATATCTTCTAAACATGCAAAATACATTTGGATTCTGAATTATGGCATCCATATGATACTCCAGCTAGTTTTTTCCAATCAAGTATTTGATTCGCTTGCCTAAGGGTGCAGGCTCTAGAATGAGAATGCCCACGTTAAAATAGCATCTCTACCATTTACAAGCTGTGGAACTTTGGTTGAGTGACTTAATGTCTCTGATCCTAATTTTCCCCATCTGCAAAGATGATACCTACCTTGTTAGGATCATTTATTATAAGCATTAAGTAAGATGGTATATATAAAGAGCTAAGCATGGTGCCTGGTTTAAGTAAATGTTCAATAAATGCTACATCTTATTATAATTAATACCTTTACCTATGATGTCCATTATGGATTTCAAACATTTTTCCTAGAATCCCAGGATTTAAAACAGATAAAAGCAGTGTTGATCTGGGGGCAGCACAGGTAGTCTCCCAAGGTCCCATTGCCTCTGCCTGTCCCTTTCCTACTCACTGTCTTGGTTGTCCCTGAGATACCCTGAAGCCTTAGGACTCTGCCAATCTCCTTTGAGCACTATTCACCCATACCATTAGTAAACTATCCACTGTGGAAGGCCAACCGGAGAGACACATAGAATTGTGTACTAGTTTCTATTGTTGCTGTACCAAACTTAGTGCTTAAGGAACACACATTAATGATCTTAAAGTCCTGTG
The DNA here is from genome assembly GCA_011751065.1 of Lasiurus cinereus. Lineage (NCBI taxonomy): Eukaryota > Metazoa > Chordata > Mammalia > Chiroptera > Vespertilionidae > Lasiurus > Lasiurus cinereus. Next base: position 44,382,187 of record JAAGEH010000480.1, on the reverse strand, counting down.
GTAAAACCTTCAGAACAGACCTCACTAAGCTAAAACCACGATGTTGACATGACTACCTTCCTTTTGGAACCTCTGAGGGAGAATCTGTTTCCTTGCTGTATCCAGTTTCTAAAGGCCCCTCACCTTCCTTGGCACTTAGGCTCCTTCTTCCACCTTCAAAACCAGCAAACATTAAGAACCCATGTGGCCGAAACCGGTTTGGCTCAGTGGATAGAGCCTTGGCCTGCGGAATGAAGGGTCCCAGGTTTGATTCCGGTCTGGGGCATGTGCCTTGTTTGTGAGCACATCCCCAGTGGGGGATGTGCAGGAGGCGGCTGGTTGATGTTTCTCTCTCATCGATGTTTCTAGCTTTCTATCCCTCTCCCTTCCTCTCTGTAAAAAGTCAATAAAATATTTTTTTTTAAAAGAACCCATGTGATTACATGGTCCCACACAGAAAATCTGGAGTAAGCTCCTTATTTTAGGGACAGTTCATTACCAGCCTTAATTCTATCTGCAACCTTAATTTTCCTTTATCATATAACTTAACATATTTATAGTTTTCAGGAATTAAGATGTGGACATCGTTGGAAAGCCATTATTCTGCCTGTCATAGCATATCACTAGAGACCTCCTTGGAGACCAGTTTAGATAAATTGCTCAACATTTGGGGACATAGACATCATATTCATCTTAGTACAATATCTTGCAACCCATTATTCTCCATCTTATTCTTCATTTTAACAAGTGAATCTTTAACAAATGCCTACTACAATGAAGACATAATATCTGTGGCATTACCCAGACATACCCTTTATAGCTGTCCTTTCAGGGTTACGAATTTCAAGCAAGAGAAATGGGCTTTGGCTGGTTTAGGCAAAGAAAGCATTTGTTAAAAGCTTATTATGAAGTTGATGAAACCTCTGAAATGATGGAGAAAACTGGTTATATATCAAGTAGACAAGAACAGCCCACCAAGTCATATGACAGAACTGATCTGGGCAGAAATTGTTGCTACTGCCCCTGCAATTTTATTGGCCTGAATACAGGACTTTTCCATGAATGTTGCAGCCACCCCTGCCTCCAGAAACTCAATCACCAGGACTTGTTCTCCACTTTCCAGCTTGCTCCTTGACATTTCTTGAACCCAACTTCAAGTTATGGATGGCTGCCTCTGATTGGCCAAACCTAGAGTATGTGCCAGTGTCCTCCCTGCAAAAGAGGCTGGAAAACTGAACATATGACATCTTCACTTTTATGGTGGAAGACAGGTTCCCCATCTCACCAGAACCCATACAGGAGACAATTCACCCAAAGGTGGGGAGATAAAAATAATAATAACAAACGTCCATAGCACTCATCTCAAAGGCTTATTTCTCAAAAGAGAAATATTGATATTTTGGAATTACTAGTTCTTAGTGAACTCACAGCCTCCAAACCGATTCTTACTTCCTTTTCAAGGTTCACATAACCCTTACACCATTTAAATAGTCATTTCTAGTTCATTTGCTCAAGACCATAATTTTAGAACCCAGATTATGCAAATCAAGACAAGAGGTGCTTAACACCAATCTTCTGGCCTCTCTCTCCCTCCCTCCACAGTTTTTCAAATACGCTAACAGGGATCCCACAAAGACTCTGCAAGTCCTCCCAGGACCAGGGGCTACAATTCACATGGATTGGAGACTTGAATTAATTAAAAGCAGTGAGGTATACCTTTAGCCTTTCTTCTATCTTGAGTTTCAATCTTTCCAAATTAAAGACTTTTGCCTTGTTGAATTGAGCAGCTCTCTCAGTTCTCTCTGATAACTGTCAACAATATACCATCATCACCATGCTGTGGACTCTCTTTTTTTCTCTGGCACCATTCTCCAAACAGCACACTATTAATATTTTCAGGGGTGTTTCAAAACCTGAGATCCTTTCAAATTTAGCATCTTTGACACAGTTCTGCAAACATGCATCATTTCCCCAGGTATGTGGCTACATGCCCTTTTGTTTGTATGTATGTTTTTTAAACCCAAGCCCATTAGAGATGATGTTATGGAGTCACATTACTTTCTACTTCAGACAATCAGGGTCACACTATGGAAGAAGCATGGATGCTGGGCTCATCTTGGTGAGATGAGGAACCTATCTTCCACCATAAAACAGGGCCTTGAACTTTGCCTTCATTTCTCACTAGCAGTGTGAGCTGTGCTCTAAAATTGGGGTAATAATACCTACTCCCTCTCATAGAACTGCACAGCTAGGCAGGTATCTTTGTGACAGTCCCTTGTAGACAGGCTTTTATTGAATTTCTCTTGGGCATTTCCCCTTTGGTGAACATACAGTTTTACCTGTCAGCTCCTGATAGCACATCTCTTAAAAACAGATGGGCAAACATCCACCAAATTTGGAGAGTTCTTTGACATAATCCAACATAAAATATAGGCTATATGGCATGCATAATGTTCCCTCTGGGAAGTCAGGAACATTTCAAAATATGCATAAAGTCATCCACCAGAGCAGAGCTGTCCAGGAAGTGTGGGGCTCTAAACAAATTGTTTCTGTGGGGTTCTGACAAATAATCAATTTAATTTAAAAATATATTATAAAATTCATGGGCCCATGGGAGACACAGTAATTTATCAATGAAGACTTAGAATAATGAGTAAAGAAGAGGTAATTATGTATTGGTTTATTGTCTAATAGTGCACATGAAAATTTTTCTTTGGGTGCAGGCAAAATCTCTTCCTCCTAATATCGAGGAGCCATCTCTTTGTGTTCTTTGCTATCAAATGCACCATATCTGGCTAGTTTTAGATCTACTACCATGAGGGCAAAAAAAGTAGCAATGTTGTATTTACTTCCAGTGACAATGGTAATCTAGAACATGGATCACTGTGCCTACACAGTTCCCTACTAGCATTTGCTCACAATGCTGCCTCATCCATTGTGCCACCTAAGAACACTAGCTTCCAATGACCCAAAGGGTGTTTGTTACTAAGCTTCATTGAGGAAAACTACAAATTCAAGTCTTCCCAAAATATGTAGGAAAACATGAATGATAATTTGTATTCCACTTACATCAAATTTACCACTTGAAATTGTATAACCTACACATGGAAAAACAGATCTTCCTAGCATATCTGGAACTCTTTCATCTATAATCACCACATTCCTGAAATGTGACCTCCTCAAAGTTGACCACGTGATGGCCTTCCAATCATAGGTACCAGTGAGGAGCACAGATGAAGGGCCCATGAGCAAAAGAAGAATGGTCCTATTCACACAGGGAAGGTCCAAACCTTGTCCACATGGCTTAAGAACAACCCTGAGGAGCACATCACACATCCATCAGATTCAGGAGAGGTCATCAGTGAGAAGGTTTCATTGGCCATTTCAAAGCACCTCTGGAGGCTATTCAGGAGATAAGGTAACCATACTGGATGCCAGCAGCGAGGGTTGTGAGAAGATATGAGGCTTGAGAGGTCAAAAGAGATCAAAGGTCAGCAGGGTCAAGTATAAAAGTACTGACAGATGGACAAAAGAAGCAGCAGTAGCAAGATATGGAAAGGCATAGAGCTATGTAAAAAAACAACAATGTTACATCCAGAAAACATTAGATGGTCCTCATATGTCAGGCTAGGAAATTTGAACTTTGTTCTATAAGCCATGAGGACAAGTCATGTAATATCATAAGCAGGAGAGAGATGAGGTCAGACTGAGTTTTTAGGAAAATCACTATAGTAGCAGGGTAAAAAGTCAACCTGAAAGGAGATTGGTAGATGAGCAACCAAATAGGAGGAGGTGGTTCTAATTATCCAGTAGGAGATGATGAGAGTCAGAACTCAACTTAGTAAGGAGTTGCTGAGGAAAACAAAACAGGGTGATCTGGACACATTTCAGTGGCCAAACAAGGAAGATGTGATGATGGATGGACATAGGAACGAGGGTTAGGGAGGAGCCCAGGATGACTCCCAGGTTTCTAGCCTTAGTGACTGGGTGGAGAATGGTGTAATTCCTGAAACAGGGAATAGAGGAGAAGGAGCAAGTTTGGCAGGAAAGAGGACTATTCAAGCTAGAACTTGTCAAGTTAAAGGAGAATATAGAAGAGAAGGCTCCCAGAAGACAGGGAACACATTCTCAAAAGTCAGGAGTAAAGTCTGGCCTGGAGAGGGTCTTGGTTGAGTTGGAACCCAGAGAGAGGATTCTGAAATGAGAACAGGAACTCATGAAAGACCCGAGGAAACACTGAAATTTGAGTAATTATTATGAAGTAATAATCAAGAGTTACAATGCAGGACACCCAGGAGTAAACGTCCATCTTCCAAGTTCCTTGGCCAAGTTTCCATAATCAATAACCCACATATCCCCTTATTCTCTTTTCCAATGATGAGTAAAAGCACATTTTGCATCTTCATCACATTTACAAAATTCATGTACACAATTTCTCTAGAGCCTAACATATATGCTCTCTGAAATCAACAAACACAGCTTGTAGGTTTGCCGAAGGTTGACTTTGAGAACTTGGTAGGAAAATGCCAATGGGCTAACCTTGAGGGTGACCAGTCACAGTCACTAGCCCTTCAAGGGGTGAGTCCAGGAACTGGAGCTTAGACTCTCTGGACAAATAGGATGAGAGGACCTCACATTCACTTTTATTCCTCCCCATTTTCCAGTAGGGAAACAGAGGCCAACAAATTAGAAAGATTTACTCAGGATGAGTAGCAGAACCATATCAGTGTGACTAAATTATTTGAGATTGATTAAAATGTCATAATGGGCAGAACATTTCCAAAGTTTCTCTGTAATGCAACCAGTTGCCACTGGCCTAGTTCAGAAACTAATGAGCCTGCAGTTCCTCCAGCTCATTCAGAAGTTCCTGGGATAAGACACACTCCTGGAAAGACATGGAAGGAGGAGAAAAGGTGCAAGTTATCACCCTTCGTGGGGCTTTATAGACTGGTTGCCATCTCTACCTCCCCCATTAAGGTCACTAGGATCTACATTTTTCCTACAGGGACTTTGGAGTCACTTAATGATCATGAGAAGGAGACTAAAGGAGGGGATCCAAACCTGTTTTGTAAAAGTGACCTTCCTTAAAACTAGCTTGTGCATAGATGCCCCTCCCTGAAAATAGCTGTACCTGGATGAGAGTTTTCATGGCTCCCTCTCAGACATTCCTATTCTGGTCTCATTCTACTTCAGTCCTTCCCTGTCACACCTGCCAGAGGAATTTTTCTGCAGCACCCTTTTCCGATGTCACTCTACTTGGGAACTCCCAGGACTCTCTCCCACCTATAAGGAGCATGGCAGAGTATTCAAGGTGGCCTTCAGCTTTCCAGCCATCACTTCTCCCAGTTTCCCCAGAGTTCTGACAATTTGGATGTCTGCCAGCGCCCTAAACAACAGATATTTGTATGCCCTGGTGCCTTTGCACACAACTCTTCGAATTCCAGTGTCCTTGTTAACCATTAAGACAATATCTATTTCTTCTTATTAATTTAAATATTTTGTATATTTGGACTTTAATTCCTGAAAAACACACTGGTTTTATCAACATGGTGGAATGAACTCCAACATGGTGATCTAATAGGACCGCTGGCAATCAGGAAGAAGAAGGCTTGGAGTATGTGTAAGTAATGCAGGATCAGTCTCCATATGAGGGTGGGAGTGCAGGACAATGAAGGAGTCATCATGAGTGTCATGGTGGTCATACTACTACACAGTGGGAGGATCCATTTTTCAGCTCAAACCTTATTCAGGAAGTTACGTTTCCTACTAGAAGTTAGGAGGGGGGAAAGCCTCCTTTATTAATTCCTCATAACAATTCTAATCAGAGATAGCCCACAGGTAGTTTAGCCACTCAAACTATGGATCAGGGGGTTAGTTTTCAGGGGAAAGTGGTGGCCCATTGAATTTCAAAAACAAAACAAAAACGGGGCAGGCATTTTCCAGAGTATTTTAGAAGAAGCAAAACTCCTAAAAAATATGCTACAGAATAGCATCAATGGTCCATAAAGTAAGTTTTGGGTGATATTTTCTTTTTTCTTTCTTTCTTTTTTTTTTTTTTAAATAAAGTCTCGTGAGGCCTAACGTGTGTGAGCAAGAACAATGTGCCCTCAGAAAGAAGTCAGATGTTTCCCCAGGGAGAACCAGACATATCCATTCTCTTGGCTGTCTCTAGCTTTGAGTTTTCACCAGAGCCATAGTGGGGGTGAAATGGGAGCTTACCCAGAACCCCAAAGTATATCCTGCATACTTTTTTCTACATCAGTGTCTTCAAGTTACCCCTATATGTTTCAAATCCTAGAATATGAGCTATGAAAATATTTTTATTGTTTTCATCCTAAATTGTAGTCTCTCCAATTACTACTTAAGAACACCTGAGTTTGGTGCCTCCAACCTGAAACATTAAAGCATCACTTGGATGGCCACATGGGACGTTCATCCAGTTAAAAACTATTTGTTGATCACCTGCCTTGTGCCAGATACTGAGGGTATAATCATAAACAAGAGATCCTATGTTATTGAAGTTGACAATCTTATGGGGTTGGGGATACTAACAAGCAGCCAGGACTTACAGTGCACTCTGTGCTAGGATAGAGAAAAGGAGGGGGGCACAGAGACCCAGAGAAGAGCCATGTGATTTGACCCAGGGGGTCAGGGAAGGCTTCCTATAGGAATGATGTCCATCCTGAGACATCCCATTAGACAACATGGCAGAGCAACGGAAAATGGGAGTGTGTTCCAGGCAGAATGAGCAAGGGAACGGCATGCGTGAGAGGCCATGGCCCGTGAGGGGAACGTGAGAAGAGCAGGACAGATCCAAGTGTGGGCCCCACCAGCTTCTGCCTGTCTACACATGTTCCCAAGCAAGAGAGAAGACAGTTGGGGCAGAGCCGAAGTGGCCTTCACCTGATGCTCTAGTCTCACCTTCATTGGAGGCTTGGAGATTCAGCTTCACCAAGGCTGCAGGGAGAGGGTAGTACTTGAATCCCCAAGCCCAGCAGCTCAGCCTTCATCACACAAGGAAGAATGAGAGAAGTCCCCGCCATGAATAGAGAGCCTTCCTGTCCCTCTTCTTGGCCCTGCCTTGCTTCGAGGGCAGTGTAGCTAGCAAGAGGTCTGCCATCGTTGACAGAATGGGATCCTGGGGTGAGGGTAAGAGTCAGGGAGGGACACCCAAACAGCTGCCCAGTTCAGTCAGAGAAACTGTTTATCACCACATGGCCCAAAGAAGGGATAAATGGCTGCATTTGATCACATATTGTGGGGCGTGTAGACATAAGATGGGTCTCTGCAGGTGCTCCAGAGAGCCTCTGAAAGAGATTATGCCTGTCAGCAGCCAAGTGCCATCTCTTCAGGGACGTGTGCCTGTAGATGTGGTCCTCAGAACAGGGCAAGGCTGCTTTAACTACCTTCTATGGTTTACAAACATTTTTATATTCACCAAGCACTACTGTGCTCCAGGCTTCTTCCAGGAAATTTCTTTTAAAATATATTAATTTCAGAGAGGAAAGGAGAGAGGGAAAGAGATAGAAATCAATGATGAGAGAGAGTCATTGCTCAGCTGCCTCCTGCATGCCTCACACCAGGGATTGAGCCCACAACCCGGGCATGTGCCCTGACCAGGAATACAACCGTGACCTTCTGATTCACAGGTCGAAGCTCAACCACTGAGCCATGCTGGACAGGCAGCCAGGAACTTTAATATTTCCCATGAAGTTTTAATTCCCCACAACAAGCCTATGGGATACGCAATACATCTCCATTTTTAAGATGAGGAAACTGAAGGCCAGGGAAGTGGAGGAAGATTGCTCCAAATCCGTTTCTTAAATGACAGGAAGACCATTTGAACTCTTGCCAGCTGCTTCCTCTCACTCCCATCTTATCAGCTCGTGTAACCATTCCTACAGCCCTGGCAAGGTTGGCAAAATTACATTTCAGCTGAAGAAAGTGAGGCTCAGCGAGGTGACAGAAGGTAGCGGAAGCATGTGTTCGGCCTAATAAGTTTGGAGCAGTCAGCACATTTTCTGAGGCAGCTCCCCCGCTGAGCACCACCTCCCATAATCTCATTTTGACCTTTTAATGAAAAATAAACGTCCCCACCTCCGCCCTGGTCACTAGGCCAGATCAGGCAATTATATGTGTTTGTGGGAGGGGGGTGGTTCTGAGACACCGGGTCAGCCATGAGCAATGAAGGCACTGAGGAAACCCAGCTGGCCCTTCCCGGTCTTCCCAGGCCCTTCAGTTGCCTCTTCTGCTGCCCTTTCAACCACCTTCTGCTGCCCGCCAGCACACCCCCTACTCTTGGAACTGAAGATTTTACATGTTTTCCAACCAAACTCTAACACAAAGCCATGCAGCTTAGTGGTTAAGGGTTTAAGAACTGGGGTGACCTCTGATCTTTGCCACGCACTCCCTCCATGAGCTTAGACAAGTGACTCTGTCTCTCAGAGCCTCAGAGTTGTCTTGTGTAAAATGGGATGGTGCTAGCACCCAGCTCACGGGATTCATGAGATAAGCCATTTAAAGAGAGGGTACCAGGGCTGGGAACATGACGAAGCTCAAAAGACATTACTTGTTGGACTCTGTTTGTTCTTTTTATAGAAGTGCAATCAACATACAGAAAAGTGCACATATAAGTGCATAGTTCACTGGTTTTTACAAACTGAACACATGCACGACCAGCACCCAAATCAAGAAATGGAACATGCCCAGCATCCTAGAAGGCCCCACACTCGCTGCACTCACACCTTTCTGGTCACTGTTGCGGCCCAACAGTAACCTTTAACCTTACTTCTAACAGCATGGGCTGGTTTTGCCTGTGTTGAAGATGGCAACATGGTTTTATTACCGTTATTAAATATGTGCCAGGAACTGGTATAAGCCTTTTAGATGTATTATCTTAGTCTTCACTCGGACCTCTGAGATAGGTATCTTCACATCATCCCCATGTTATCGATGAAGAAATGAAGATGACCCTAAGGAATCTGAAAAAAAAAATACTGGTAGAAGCAAAATTAGCAAGATCACAATCCAGAAAAGCGTAACATTTCTGTACACTAGCAACAAACTATTGGGAATTTAAATTTAAAATATCATTTACAAAATACTTCAGGGTAAATATTAAAAGCACAAACTATTTAGGGGTCGATTTAACAAAATTTGTACAGTCAATTTAACAAGAACTGTATGGTCAAAACTGCAAATCATTGCCAAGAGAAAAATAAAGAAGACTTACCTAAATGGGAAGTAACCCTTTGTTCATGGACTGGAAGACTTGGGCTGTGAAAATGTGAATTTGCCCCTGGCAGACCTGTAGCATCAATGCAATCCCAATCAAAATATCAGCGGGTTTTTTGGTATGAGTGTGTGTTTTTTAAGAAATTGACCAACTGATTCTAAAATTATATGAAAATTCAAAGAACATAAAAGAGTCACAATAATTTTACAGAACAACAATTTGGAGAACTTCATGGACCTGATTTCAAGACTTGCTACAAAGCTCCTGTGATCCAGAAGAGTGTAGTCTTGCAGGAAGGAGAGACATAAAACAGTGAAATCTAACAGAGTCCAGAAATAAACTCCTATGTATATGGTCAGTTGACTTTTGACAATATGCTCAGTTAATCCAATGATAAAAGGATAGTGTTTTCCACAAATGTACTGGAATAATTGGATATGCATATGCAAGAAGAATAAATAAATAAACAGAAGAAAAATCTTGGCCCTTGCCTCTCACCACACATAAAATTAATTCAAAAATTGATCACAGGCCTAACTGCTAAAGCTAAAACTATAAATGTTTCCTAAGAAACAGAAGAAAATCTGTTGGGGCAAATATTTCTTACATAAGATGTAAAAAAATAAAAAATAAAAGAAGACCCATTTTTTTAAATGACAAATTGGACTTCATCAAAATTAAAATTTTTAAGGGCACTAAGACAACAAAGAAAAAAAAGGTACATATTGGAAAATATATATTCATATACGTATGTCTGAAAAAAGACTTAAAGTACTCTTACAACTTGATAAGAAGGAATCAGCACAAATTTTTAACCTAGCAAAACACTTCACAAGAAAAGATATACAAATTAGCCCCTATCCACATGGATCATCATTCACTGGCGAATACAAGCTAAAAGTGAAATGAGATTATATGGCATGCCAATTAGATGGTCTAAAGTTTAATAGTTTGACAATACCAAGTGTTGACAAGGAGGCGGAGCAACAGGAATACTCAAACACTGCTGGTGAGAATGCAAAATAGTACCATCACTTCAGAAGGCAGTCTGGCAGTTTCTTTGAAAATTAAACATAACACTTGTCATATAACCCAACAATCTCACTTCTAGGTGTTTACCTAGAAGAAATGAAAACAAATGTTCAGACAATCCCTCTCCACACCTGTTCTCTCATGGCTCACTGCCTTCCTGGCTCTTGTAAGTATCATTTCATCAACTAGGGGATGAGAGAAATATGGTGGTGAGTGCTGGGCCCCACCTACGGAGTTAAGAAATGGGTGAGAGGGACAAGGAAATAAAAAGATGCCTATCTTCAAAGCCTTAGAAACACTAGGGGCCCCAATCCTTAATGGATTTCCATGTGTAAAGGTAGTACACAGAGTTGTTGAACCCAGAGGTTCATAATGGTGATATTTCTGGCCCAGTGGAGGGGATATTTGCAAAGCTCTCACTTAAATGAGAGGTATTCCCTGTATGTGCCCTCAGTCAATAGGATCTTTCCTGCCTTCTACTGGGACTCTAAGGTATGTTGGGTCCATAAAAATAATTAACATATCATCCTACAAATGTCATTGAGAAACCGTCGTCCATGGGCTCTCATCCCTATTTGTCTCAGGAGAATATGAATGTGTGTAGTTGTGGCGTGTATGTGTGTGTAGGGGAGAGAGTGAGAGGTGGCAGGGGTTGAGGCTGAAGAGCTATACAAAGAACAGATGTGAAGGCCCACACTGGGTAGCTGAAGTGCTAAGATAACCAGGATCCATAGAAGAACACTGGCCAGACAACTTCAGAACTAAGCTTTAGATAAATGCACCCGCAGCCAGAGTCAGGACTGACTGGGGTGAGAAGGGTAAGGTGTGACCAGGTGGGCCTGGGACATCAGCAGCGATGATGGAGGGACCAAGATAGATTCCTAGGCTAGGAGTTTGTCATTCTTTGGTATGGCTGCCCATCATCTTTTTAACAGACTTTTGCAATTTAGGGGCAATAAATATGACAAGATTTCAAATAATTTCCAGTTTCCCACATGGAAATGGCCTCTATGCCACGTGCGTGCACTGGATCAGCCCTCACCAGTTCGACACTCCAGTCAGGAAGTGGCCGGTGAGAGGACTGGCTCTGCTGGGAGTTCCCCTGGTGTAGGAAACAACAAAGGCATTCAACTTTCAGGGCCACATGGTTGCCAAGGCCAACTGCCAACTCAGAGGCAACACCGGTGCTGTCTGATACGGAAACTGAGGTCCAGAGAAGCAAGGGCATGTGCCCGACTTCCAGCAAGAGATTCTGAGACTTCGAGTGGAGGTAAAGAGAGGAAATTTCTAACGGAGTAGCCAGAGTGCATTGCAGGAAACGGAGGCACAGAGATGTTACTTGCCTGATGTCAGATGGCCAGTGACTGGAGCTAATCCCCAGCTGGCTGCCTTCAGGAGCTGAGGGTGATAACAATAATGAGGATGAGGACGACAACGATGATGATGACAGCAATAATGACAATAATTACTACTCTACCTACAAGGCACCTATTATGTGTCAAAACTGTTGTTTCATGCATTATCTCAATCTTCATGACAATGCAATGAGATAAGGGTTAGCGAAAACCCCCCTTGACTATGGGTATAAAAGGATTCAAATCCCCTCCACGAGACAAAAATCTTTCCTCAGGGGCTTGGGTTTGGAGATGGGCATGCAGGACAGGGCAGGGGTAGGGCTGCCCAGCATGGCAGATCCTGGGCCCTCAGACCTGGAAGCAGGCCCAGGGCACAGACAGCCCAGCCCTGGCAAGGGAGACATCCTGCCCAGGAAAACCGCAGAAGCGGTGGAGTCCCTGCCGCCTCCTGCCCTGTGTGAGCCTGTAGCAGCTTGTGCAGATCTCCGTGATGACATGAGCGAGGACCAGCCCGCCTGTCCCAATTGCTAATGAGAAAGCTGCCCTGTGTGCTATGGGTCCACTTCTCCAAGCCTGGCCAGACTCAAGACCTTGCAGTGAGCCAGGCGTGAGGCTAGTGGCTAGAAAAGGATCCGCAGATAGCAGACCCAGAAGGAGATGTCAAAACCACCATGGGGCTCTGTCCTTGGGCTGTTCTTAGTTTTTCCATCAGAACAAGAGCCTGTTGGGCTGTGTATGACTTTCCTTTCTGATATCACGTTTGGAATAATACTTCAGAGGTACTCCCAGCAAAGGTACTTGGCTGGGTGAGGACCCTGGGTGCCTGACAAGCACCTCATTCTGCCTGCTACATAGTGACGATAAACATTTATTGAGCAATGACTATGAGATAGGCAAGGAGCCATGAGCCTTCCATTCATTATCTCCTTGGGCCTGAGCCTTCATTCTGCTGTGTGACCTGGATGCAGGAACTTCACATCTCTGAGCCTCTGCGTCCTCCTACATTTTTTTCCCAAATACTCAGCTTTGGAGCGAGAAGAACAAAATGTGACTCTGAAATCATGAATATGAATACAATGCAAAGCAAGAGCAAGTGAGCATAGAGACCCATGTGCCCATGCATGTCTGTGAGAGTGCTGTTCCCCGGGCGGGTTTGTGAATGTGTGTGCACATGCATTTGCAGGTGAGCATAATTAGTCAGAACGCCTGCGTGTTCCCTCTCTGTCCCTGCTTTTGCACTGTGGGTCCAGGCAAGGTCTCGGAGCTTGCTCTTTCTGCCTCTCTGCCGGCGGTGTTTACTAGTATGACCCTTCCTTATTGCAAAGGGGACTGCTGCCTCCCAGCTGCTGAAGCCTGGGCTCTGGCATGAGTGGCAGCTAATCAAAGCCACTGCCTGCACGTGGACTCAGCCCCATGCCCTGCTCACTTGCTTCCTTTTGGCCAGCCCTGTGCCCTGGGAACTTTCCCTCAGACTGGGTAATTGAGCCAGACATGGCCGCTGAGGAAAGGGGAACCTCATCCAAGGTGGAGGGGGAAGGAGGAAGCCCCTGTTCCAAGTCCCATTTTGCTTTCTCAGTGTCCTGAGCAAATGCACCTGCAGGAAAGCGGAGACCTGGGCTTGTCCACATCGAGGGGATGCTTCATAAATACATGTTAGGAGATATCGACCAGCCTCAAGGGTCATTTGGATAAGCCCCAATTTATGAGAGAATGGAGGTTTGGAGAGCTGAAGTGACTTATCCAGGGTCACACAACAATGTACACAACAAAGATATTCTGACCCAGTTCCATCCTACACCAAAGCCTGTGTTTAGTTCGCTGTGTCCAAGGAGGCATCAATCTGTGGGCACCTGGTGATGTCAAAGATGAGACGGCTGTGTTTGCCAACCTGCCCTGACATGGAGCCTTAGCCAGAGGGACAGACAAGAGGGTGCTGATCTGTCTGAGACAGCATCCACGGCGGGCACTGACGTGGAGACCAGCTTAGCGGCTCTCTGGGGGGCAGGGTCCTGAGGCTGCTCCGTCTCCTCACTGTAGACTGGACTGGCACGCCCCACCTCTCAGGGCTGGCAGACTGAAGCGTGTTTCGGGTGGCAAGCACACAAGCGAGGTGTGGCCAGAGTATGGGGTGTGTGTGTTTGGGGGAGGGGTTGGAGAAGCAGGTCTACTGAAGGGCAGGTGGGAAGACATGACAGGGGCAGATCCTGAAGGTTCTAGGGACACCATCTGTTTTGTTTCTCAAACCGGATGACTTGAGGCAACCAAAACATATTCCCTCACAGTTCTAGAGGCCAGAAATCCAAAATGAGTTTCGCTGGGCTGGTATCCAGGGGTGGCAGGGCAGACCTCCCTCTCAGGCTCCCAAAGAGACTTGTTCTTGCCTCATCCGGTTCCTGGTGGCTGCTGGCATTCCCTGATTTCAGGCACATCTCTCCCATCTCTGCCTCTGTGGCCACATTGCTTCTCCTCTTACATCTGTATTCTCTGGATGGTGAAATCACCCTCTCCCTCCCTCCTATAAGAACAATCTCCCCATCTCAAGATTCTTAACTTAATCACATCTGCAAAGACTCTCTCTCAAAAAAAAAAAAATACCATTTACAGGCTCTAAGGGTTAAGACCATTTTAGCCTTCCTTACCTTCTAAATAAATTTATACTTTATTATGATGGTAGTGGGGGCCGTTGGAAGGTGTCAAGAGAAGAGTGTGATGATGAGATTTCTTTTCTAAAACAAATGAGAATTTCTCGTCTATATCCTGTGCTCAAGATTGCAGGAAAGTCTCTGTGCCTTTTCTTCTTGGTCACTTCCGGTTCCCTATCCCCCCGGATTCTCTTTTTCACTTACATAGGATCCTCTGTACTTTTACTCACATACAGAATTCAGTCTTTCCTCTTTGGTTTTTACCCGATCCCTCTCATCCTTCCCCCCCAAAAAAAATCACTCATTCAAAACACTAGTGTCTGCTGATGACTTTGCTGAGGCTTGCAGTGTTGGAGAGAATTAACATCATGCAATGCAAACAATTTTAAATGAAGTGCTAAATACTTTGTTCTTCTATGTCCTTGAGCCCCTCTGGCCATCAGGCCTCTCCAAGTGAACTATCATGTTTATAAGCAAGAGTGACTCTCTCCCCAGCTTCTAAAACCAGCAGTTAGTATAAAAAAATTTTTTTACCATTGCATATATGTATATAGAAGTATGTTATAGGTAAATAGATTTGGAGGGCCACCCCATATGTAAATAACATACACAGAGAGAGACACACACACCCCATAGGACACAACTCAGTTCCAACTTGGAAGAAGCATGTTCTAATGTCATTACCACAACCAACCGACCTGTCTGGTTTGAGCAGGTAATTAGCATTCTCCCAGGATGGCCAGGCCCCAGTGCTCCAACATGGATCCCAACAGACTTCTTCACAGCAAGAGGCTCAGCTTTGGTGTAATTACCTATGTACACCAGGTACCCTGGTGTGATGTCAGTGCTTTCACATTGTTTATTCTAATTAAAACAGAAATTGCAGGTCTTCGGTGCTTGTAATTACAGCCTATGAACTAAATTGACTGAGGCCCCTAATTAACCTGAAACACGTCTCCCTGGCTGGAGGTGTAAGTTTGGACTTGACTGGTGTGGGCATTGCGTCGGCACTGAAAAGGGAAGTAGGGAAGAGCTAGTAGAGACAGGGAGAAGGTGGCCCTCTCCAAACACAGCCTCATGGTGGCCTGTACCCCCTAGGCCACACAGTGGGTTCAATTTCAAACATACCTGTGAGCAAAAGACATATTCAACAAAATTGCATTGATAACACCTGACAATCAATTAATGGAATATACCATATTAATGGAATAAAGAAACAAAATCCACATGGTCATCTCAATAGAAGCAGGAAAAACACTTGACAAAATCCAACACCTTTTCATGATTAAAAAGAAAACACTTAACAAACTAGGAATAAGAAAGAACTTTCTCAATCAATAGCTATGAAAAACCCCTATCTAACATCCTACTTAATGAAGAAAGTGGCTGTTCCCACTAAGATCAGGAACAAGACAAGGATGTCATTCTGCCACTTCTGTCAACATTATTCTGGGGGTCCCAGCCAAGGCAATTAGGGAAGAAAAAGAAATAGCTACATCCAAATTGGAAAGAAAAAAGTAAAACTATCTCTATTCTTAGGTGATACAATCTTCTATATACAAAATTTTAAGGAATTCACCAAAAAATATTAGAACTAATAAATAAGAGCAGAAAAATTGCAAGAAACAAGTTCAATGCACAAAAATCAACTGCATTTTAATACACTTGCAGGGAATAAAATTAGGAAAACAATTCAACTTGCAGTAGAATCAAAAGGAGTAAAATACTTAGAAATAATTTTTTTAAATATATGCAAAACTTATACTCTGAAAACTGCAGCATATTGCTGAAAGAAATGAAAGAAGACATATAACGGGGGGAGGGAAAGACTGAATATTATTAAGATGATAATATTCCCCAAATTGATGTACAAACTCAAAGAAACTTCCATTAGAACATCAGCTGGCTTCTTTTCAGAAATTGACAAACTGATTCTTAATTTCATATGTAATTGCATGTTTCTCAGAATAACCAAAAAATCTTTGAAAAGAACAAAGTTGAAGGACTTTCATATTCTGATTTGCTTTCACCATAAATTAGTTGTGCCCTTTTTAGAGGTACACACAAAGGGAATCATACCCTATCTAATAAAAGGGTAATATACAAATTAACCATCACTCCATCACAAAGATGGCGGCACCCATAGCCACAAGATGGTGGCGCCCAGTCCTCTCAGCCCCACTGGACTCCCCCATTCCGGGAGGGGTGGCCACTGAGAGCAGGCAGCATAAGTGTTCCGCACCCGGCCACAGATGGGCCTATGGGCCATAGAGAACCTCTGGGCAGTGGGTGCAGAGCTGCCAGGCCCCACAGAGAGCTACTGGCACACAGATTCATGTGCTGGGCTACTAGTGGTATATATTCCTGTATATGGCTTATTTCACGTAAAATATATGGAGGTTTATCCATATTGTTGCATATATCAGTAATCTGTTCCTTTTTATTACAGTGTAATAGTATTCCATAATTTGTTTATCCATTTTTCTATTGATGGACACCAAGGCTGTTTCCAATTTTTTACTATTATTAATGATTAGAGGGCCCAGTGCATGAAATTTGTGAGCTCGGGGAGTGGGGGTGTCCTCTCAGCCTGGCATGTACCCTCTTGCAGCCTGAGAGCCCTTGGGGGAGTAGGCCTAAGCCATCAGTCAGACATCCTTAGGCAGGCCACAGAGGCGGGAGAGGCTCTTGCTGCCACCGCTGCACTCAGCAGCCATGAGCCTGGCTCAGGGCTTCTGGCTGAGAGGAGCTCCCCCTGTGGAAATGCACTGACCACCAGGGGGAAGCTCCTGAATTGACCGTCTGCTCCCTGGTGGGCAGTGTGCATCATAGTGACCAGTCGTTCCGCTGTTCAGTCAATTTGCATATTAGTCTTTTATTATGTAGGATATCCTGCTAGAGACATTCTTGAATAAACTTTTTAATAGACAAATATTTTCAGTTTTCTTGAGTAATTACCTGGGAATGAAATTGCTCAATTATAAGGTAGATAAATGTTTAGATTTATGAAGAAAAAAAAGTCAGTTTCCCAAACTCCCACTGGCAAAGGATGAGAGTTCTAGTTGCTCCACATTCTTAAAAACATTTGGGATTGTCAGTCTTTTCTTTATTTTAGACCTTCTAAAACATGTATAGGACACAATATTGTGGTTTCAATTTGAAGTCTTTGATGATTCATGATGTGCTCATTGGCCATATGTATATCTTCTTTTGTGAAATGCCTGTCCAATTATTTTGCCCATTTTTATTGTTTTTATCCTTAATTCTGAAATGGTAATAGGTCTTTATATGTCTTGAATACCAGTCCTTTTTCAAGTAGCTTTTTTGTTGTTGTTGTTGTTGTTGTTTTTAATATATTTTATTGATTTTTTACAGAGAGAAAGGGAGAGGGATAGAGAGTTAGAAACATCGATGAGAGAGAGAGACATCGATCAGCCGCCTCCTGCATATCCCCTACTGGGGATGTGCCCGAAACTAGGATACATGCCCTTGACCGGAATCGAACCTGGGACCCTTCAGTCTCCAGGCTGATGCTCTATCCACTGAGCCAAACCAGCTAGGCCATAAGTAGCCATTGATTTTGTATTTTTTAGTTATTCCTAACAATGTTGTATAGTTTCAGTGGGGAGATCTCGAACCTATTCTGTTCAATTTAATCTTTAGTAATTTATTTTGTTGCTGATGCTCTGCAAAGAGATTTTTTAATTTCACCAAGTAGTTGTTGCTAGTATATCACTAATAAAATTGATTTTTGTATATTAACCTTGAATCCTATAAGGTTGCTAAACTCATCTGTTAGTTGTAGCAATTGTTTGGTAAATTTCTTAAGATTCTCTACATAATCATGACACTTAACCTTTTCCTTTCCTGTCTGTTTGCATTTCACTTGTATTTTTTGTTTTATTTGTTTGTTGTTTTTTTACAATGGCTCCAAAGTTAAATAGGAAATAGCAAGAGAAAAAACATCTTTGTCTTATTCCCAATCTTAGTCTAAAAGTGTTCAATATTTCACCAGTATGATTTTTGTTACAGCCTTTTAATAAATAGCCTTTATCAGATTGAGAAATATCTAATTTATTCCTAGATTGCTGAGTTTTTATTATGGATAGGTAGATGTTCATTTTTGTCAAATGCCTTTTCTCCTTGATTTTTTTTCTTCTTAATTTTGTAAATGTGGTTTTTCACTTGTTAAATGAACAGGATTTACACTGTTAGATTTTCAAATGTTAAACCAACTTTGCATTTTTGGGATAGGCATACTTAGTCATTTTGTGCTATCTTTTTTATATACTGCTAGATTTCATTTGCTAATATTTTGTTAAGGATTTTTGAGTCTTTGTTCATATAGGATTTTAGTCAGTATTTCGTTGTTTCACTCTTTCTCCTTTTGGAATGTCTGTCAGATTTTAGTATCATGCTTTCATAAAGTGAATTGGAAAGTGTTCCTTCCTCCTATTTTTTTTTTCTGAAAGAGTTTATGTAATATTAGCATTATTCCTTCTTTAAACATTGAAAGAATTCGTCAAAAATATGTAAGCCTGCAATTTCCTTTGAGGAAAGATTTTTAACTTTTTTGACCCTACATTTACATAGAGAAGTTGGTATTTGCTTATTTCTGTGCTTGTGAAGACATTTATTTTTAAATGTCATTCTTTTTTGTTCAATCTTTTATCTAACAGAGCTATGCTCTACTGAGATAGAATCTCCAACTTCCACTGTCTTATTTTCTTTTTCTTTTTTTATTGTCTAAAGTTTTACATATTTCTCCTTTTCCCCCAATTGACCAACCCCCAGCCATTCCCGCCCCAGGCAAGCCCCCACCGCCCCAGTGTCTGTGTCCATTGATTATGTTAATATGCATGCATACAAGTCCTTTGGTTGCTCTCTAAAAGTGCCCCCACCACCACCACCACCACCATTTGTCTCTGGATCTATTCTTGTTCATAAAATTATGTTGATCATTATACCCACATATGAGTGAGATCATGTGATATTTATCTTTCTCTGACTAGCTTATTTCACTTAGCATAATGCTCTCCAGTTCCATCCATGTTGTTGCAAATGGTAAAGTTCCTTCTTTTTTATAGCGGCAAAGTATTCCATTGAGTAGACATACGACAGTTTTTTAATCCACTCATCTGCTGCTAGGCATTTAGTCTGTTTTCAAATCTTAGCTATTGTAAATTGTGCTGCTATGAACATAGGGGTGCATATATTCTTTCTGATTGATGTTTCTGGTTTCTTGGGACATAGTTCTAGGAGTGGGATTACTGGGTCAAATGGGAGTTTCATTTTTAACTTTTTGAGGAAACTCCATACTGTCTTCCACAGTGGCTGCACCAGCCTGCATTCCCACCAGCAGTGCACGACGGTTCCTTTTTCTCCACATCCTCTCCAGCACTTGTCATTTGTTGATTTGTTGATGATAGCCATTTATTTTCTGATATTCAAAACCAACGGAAGTCATGAAAATCTATATAGCAGTTATATAGGTTATATAACAACTTATAAGTTGTGAATTGCACACCATTCTGTGCAATCTCTCACTGTCCTGCTTAGGTTATGATTCATCCCTTTATCCAAGTAAGACAGTACTTGTGTTTGAGTAACCCTTATTTTACTTAATAATGGCCCCAAAGCCATTCTATTACTTTTATTACAGTATAGTGTTATAATTGTTCTGTTTTATTGTTGGTTATTGTTGGTAATCTCTTACTGTGCCTAATTTAGAAGTTAAACTTTATCATAGGTATGCAAGTATAGGAAAAAACATAGTATATAGGGTTTTGTACTACCCATGATTTCAGGTATCCGTTAGGGATCTTGGCACATATCCCCTGTGGATAAGGGGGGACTATTGCAGTCTCCAACAGGCCCTACTACCCAGGATCAGTGCATGATGACCCCAACTTTCTACCCTGTCATTTTATTTTAAAAATAATCATCATCTTTATCTCCAAAATATATATTGAGGATGGCAAGACTTGGCTGAATTATAAAGCAACACTCACAGACTTGAGAGATGGCCAGGCAATTTTTTTTAATTACTGTAGATATTATGTCTCTCAGCCAATGCAAAGAGGGGAACAAGGAAAGAATGAGTGTCTCCACTTTTATGATGGTGGTGTTTTACTGTGTCTATGTCTTCATTAGAAAGGATAATTGGACATCAAAAGAGGCTGTGCCAGGGGCAGCCAGCTGATTTCTTTGAAAACCTACAATGCTTTGCTCTGCATACACACTGCCGGCTGGCACTGAGGAAGAGATTGGCATGCAGTATACATTTTCCGTTCCTTCTGCTGAAATCCTACCCCACTAATTGCATAAGTAGATTCACCTTCCCTGATTGTGTTTTGGGGGAAAGTAGCAATATGTCCACAATTCAAATAAAAACCAGATGATTATGTCCTCAACTACATTCAGAAAGGAGGAATTCCATTCAAAGAATCAGGAAAGCTAGACAATGATGACTTCAAGGTTCCAACCTCTTCCCTAATTCAGCTGCACTCCTGGTTACTCCAGAGTTTTTAAAAGTTCTTGGAAATACCAGGCCATCAGAATCCACTCAGTACCTTCTGGTTCATGTGCCCTGACTATTGCCAAAGTAAAACTGGAATGTAAGGTGTCTATGAAGGAAGGAGAAACATGGTCCTGTAACTGCTACAAATAATAGCAGTTATTATTTGTGCACTTATCTATTGATGAAGTGGTTTGAAGGGGATGATTTCAAAGATCACAAATGAGCCCAATCTTGAGAATATCCTTGATAGCTAACAAAGCTGTAGAAGTCCCATTGAATGAATTTTACACATAGCCAGCCATCCTGTGAGTGACTTCTATATACAGGTTTGCTTCTGAGTTCCTAGTTATGTTTCAAAGCCACAAAATGTGAGCTCCTCCACTACAGTGTAAGCTCCAGGAGAACTGGGCTTTGATCACCTGGTTACAGAATAAAGCCTGGTACTTAGAAGATGCTCAATTAATATAGATTGAGTTATTTTGAATGAATGAATAGAACTCCAAATCAGATGTTACCCGCATTATTAAGAATCGTATCTGCTCAGATGGAGCCGGTGCACTGCCCAAAGAAAACAGACATCAGCCTGCCTGAAAGACATATTTTCCATCTTAGCTATTGAGAACCCAAGATGTATAGCACTGATAAATGGGATTCTATAAGAGGAGAGCCTACTTGGTTCAGTCCATTCTTGGCCTCAAAATCCTAACTAGCGGTACTCAACTAATGTAAGTACTCAAATAGTGTTGCCTCCCTGACCTCCTTGCTTGCTGCTTTTGTGTGAATTTAACTTTTTGGTGGGTAAAAAGGAGTGTGAAGATCAGTCAAAACAAAAATCTGCCACAATTGATTGGAACTCAAGTCAGCTCTCCAGAATCACCAAGGAAATTACCTCCTCTTTCTCAGGTCCACAGGTTTTTTTGTTTGTTTGTTTGTTTGTTTGTTTGTTTGTTTTCATGAAATGATGCTTTCAAGCAGGAAAAGTGAGACAACAATGGGACACCATGAACGCTTGGTTTATGTCCTCTAGCATAACCACACCCACAAAAGATAGTAGTGCAAGCTCTGTGGTAGCAGGTTCACTATTGTATCCCCAGTGCACTTGAAAAATATGGAAGGAATGAATAGATGGATGAAAGAATAATATGAGCAGTACACAAGATACAGGTTCAAAGGTTCTCTTACTAATCCACAACTCAAGGCATTCTCTCCACGGTCTCACCCCTTGACCTTGGAGTAAACCTTCCTACACTCCACTTCAGTGTTTCTCCCTCTCTCTAATCACCAGAGTCAAAATTGCACATGTTCTTGCTCATCCCAAGTCTGCACCTCCATTCACCTTGTTGGTCAAGGTCTGATCATCATATTCACCAAGATACGTTTATCTATTTCTTCTATCTCGTCAATTTTATTTCTTCCAACTAAATGCTTTTCTTTTTAAAGGCCATGCTTGTACTTTATGCCTCTCCCTCTTCTTGGCCATAGCTGATTAGGAGTCAACACCTGAATCAAATTAGGCCAATCCTGTCTATCTCCCAGGAATTCTAGGCTGGTCCCTGGAAGGAAAGGGGTCTTAAGGAATTTATAATCACCCAGCATATGGCCAGAGAAGCGGAGAATGCTGGCCTGAGGAAAGAAGGAGGGACAAGGCACATACATATATGGAAGCAGTGATGACCGACAGGTGCTCCCTAAGTCCCAGAATCCTCCAGGTCTGGTCCCAGTCCCTTCCTCAGGCCAGGCTGTATTTTGCAAAATAGCCTGAGGTCCTTGTAATCAATCCTTTGACCATTGATAGCTTAAGCTAGTAAAAGTGGGCTTCTGTCATTTATAACTTAAAAACCTAGACAGTAATGGACTAGTCTTCTGGTGCCTGACCTGCACTGGCATGCATGGTTGGGAGCTTCCTACATTTGAGACAACATACTACGCACTCTAAAGTGTCCAAATTTTCTCAAGTTAAAAACTATTGGAACTCTGTTACAAAACCCAGTAAAGTAGGCACTATCGCTATCATTCTTACTTAACAAAGGAAGCCCAGAGAAGTGAAAAGTAACATCAAAATCACAGAGTTAGCAATTGGCAGAGCAGGATGAAAAAGCAGTTCTGTCCAATGCCTGAGACCACAGTCTGACCCACTGAGCCACAACTTGTTCAAATATGCCCTTGAGGAAAGCACTGGGTAACAATTAGGTCTGAGGATAACTACCCGTGCCCTGACTGCTCCTTGCAGCGCTGAACTCTCTCTGTGAGGTGAGTTCTCTGCTCCCAGCACAGTGGAAAGCTCAGCGAGGCCTGGCTGAGGGACAGCATAGGTGTACGGTGGGACCCTGCCCAGGGAAGCCATTCAGAGTCACAGAAGCACTGAGCTCCACGAGTCAGCAGTAGGCAACAGGCTGCGGCGACCAGACCTGCACTGGGACAGAGAGATGTTTGGTTCAAATGTGGCAGCGAAAATCATCAAAGGGACACTGGACATGGGCTGTGGTCAAGGTTTGGGGATCAAGGCATGTGGCAATACATTGCTCCCAGAGGTATGTGGAATGAGGGGCAGGAAGCCTTCTCTGGAGGCACAGGAACATTCTGATCTGATTGATACATTTAATGCCAGGGAAAAAACTTAAGGCCAAAATGCCCAAACAACTTGGTTCTTTGAAAAACAACTAACTTGGCTGTTGGAATGGCTAGTGCAAAGCAAAGACAGAATTTCCAGGAATGACATTCCCAAGCAGATGTGTTGATTTTTTTTTAATTTAATAAATCTTTATTGTTCAGATTATTACATTTATTCCTCTTTTTCCCCACATAGCTCCCCTTCACCCGGCTCCAGTCTCTCCCTCTGACCTTACCTCCCTCCCGTTGACCTCATCTATAGGTGTATGATTTTTGTCCAGTCTCTTCCTGCACCCCCCTTACTCCTTTTCCCCTGAGAATTGTCAGTCCACTCCTTTTCTATGTCCTGATTCTATTATAATCACCAGTTTATTCTGTACATCAGATTTTTTATTCACTTGATCTTTAGATTTACTTGTTGATAGATATGTATTTGTTGTTCATAATTTTTATCTTTACCTTTTTCTTCTTCTTCCTCTTCTTAAAGAGTACCTTTCAGTATTTGATATAATACTGGTTTGGTGTCAATGAATCCCTTTAGCTTTTTCTTATCTTTGAAGCTCTTTATCTGACCTTCAATTCTAAATGATAGCTTTGCTGGGTAGAGTAATCCTGGTTGTAGGTTCTTGCTATTCATCACTTTGAATATTTCTTGCCACTCCCATCTGGCTTGCATAGTTTCTGTTGAGAAATCAGCTGACAATTGTATGGGTGCTCCTTTGTAGGTGATTAACTTTTTCTCTTGCTGCTTTTAATATTCTTTTTCTTTTGCTCTTGGCATTTTAATTATGATGTGTCTTGGTGTGGTCCTCTTTGGATTCCTTTTGTTTGGGGTTCTATGCGCTTCCTGGGCTTGTAAGTCTATTTCTTTCACCAGCTGTGGGAGTTTTCAGTCATTATTTCTTCAAAAAGGTTTTCAGTATCTTGCTCTCTCTCTTCTTCTGGCACCCCCATAATTCTGATGTTGGTACACTTGAAGTTGTCCCAGAGGCTCCTTACACTATCTTCACATTTTTTAATTCTTTTTTCTTTTTGCTTTACCAGTGGAGTGTTTTTTGTTTCTTTGTATTTCAAATCTTTGACTTGATTCTTCCATTCCTATAGTCTGCTGTTAGGTTTCTGTATATTATTTTTTATTTCAGTCAGTGTATGTTTAATTTCTCGTTGGTCCTTTTTCATTTCTAGTTGGTCCTTTTTCATCTCCTTTTGGGTCTCGCTAAATGTATCCATTTTTTCTAGGAAATTCTTGAAAAACCCTATAACCGTGATTTGAACTCTGTATCCAGTTGTTTGTTTTCTTCAATTTCTTTCGTTTGTGATCTGTTCCTTTGTCTCTGCATTTTCGCTGCTTCCCTGAGTTGGTAAAGTAGCTTTGTGTGCAGGATGTCTTATATGGCCCAGTAGCTCTGCCTCCCCAGTTACCTGAGATGGACTCTCTTGGCACACCCCTTTGTTGACTGTGTGTACAGCCTTGTTGTAGTTAAGTCTTGATTGTTGTTGGTTTCACTGGAGGGAATTGAACTCCAAGCCAATTGATTGCAAAGATCAGCTGTGTTTATGCTGGGAGAACTTCTGTGCTGGAGTCAGCCTTATGATATAAGACTTGCAAAATTGCAAAAGCCTCTCTGTTCAGCTTGGATGGGGCAGAGTCTCAGGGCTGAGCAGAGACAGCCTTGGCTTCCTGTCAGCCCTACCCTACTCAGCCCCTGGCTCTGTGTCCCTCAGTAATTGCTGCAGCCCTCTGTGTGCATAAGCGCGCATCTCCAGACCTTTGCCTTTCTGGCTCCGAGTTTCCATGCACTCCATGGACCTGTATGAGTCTGGGTTCCCAGTGTCTTGCCCAAAACTGGGGTTCAGTGCAGTCAGAAGTGGATTTCAGTGCAGTTGGGAGGTTCTGTCTCCCTCTCACTAGAGAAAGCCAGTGGCACAATCAGCAATCAGCCCTCTGTGTGCATACTCGTGTTCATGTACCCCCAGACCTCTGCCTTTTCGCGGCTCCCCTAAGTTTCCATGCACTCCTCCCTTTTCATGGCAGTCCAAACTACCTCCATATGAGTCTTGCCCGGAACTGGAGTTCAGTGCAGTCGGATCTGTGGTTCAGTGCAGTCAGGAGTTTCCATCTCCCTCCCAATAGAGGAAACCAGCCAGGCACTCCTCTCCACACACATGTCTCTGTACCTCAGCTTTTTGCAGCTCCTCTGATTTTCTGTGAACCCCTCTTTTTCTTTCTAGTTATAGAATTTCCACTCAGCCAGATTTTCTGTAGTTCTGGATGATGCTGTTCTGTCTTTTAGTTGTAGTTTTGAAATTGTTGTGCTAGGCAGCAGTTTAGGGGTTTATCTATGCTGCCATCTTGGTTTCTCTGAATTTTTTTTTAACCGTTCACAATGATCATGTATTCTCAGAAAAAAAACAACACCCTTTTCTTCACATTGATGAGCAGAAAGGAAGAGAATACCTACATCTGTAATATTCGATGTGGACACCACATGCAGCTATTAAACACTGGAACTATAACTAATCTGAATCAATATGTTCTAGTAAGTGCAAAATTCCAGATTCCAAGGACTTGGTATAAAAAAGGGGATGTAAAATATCTTGCTAATAAAGTTTCATATGTATTGCATGTTTTCCCCCAATCTATTTTGGCTTCATTCTCTTTGTCTCTGCACATGTCAATAATATCACAATTTTTAGTATCAATGGTTTATCAACATTTTTTCTTATTATTGATAATTTAGAAAATGTCTTTAGCTTCATAATTCTTTGTTAACTTCCTCTATATTTTGAGTGTTATAGGATTAGACTAAGTCTTTGCTACGTTTTTCTCACATTTGAGTTCTGAGACTTGTGAGAACTTTCCACAGAATAGCTCTGGCCCTGTGCTATTTCACACTCAGTTTCTCTTCCATCCTTTAGGCACCATGGGACACACTCATATCATGACACAATCTCTGACTCTGAACTTTCATGTCGCCACATGTCACATGTGAAATGGCAAAATGCGTGATACGAGTTTCCCTGGAAGCTATTTCTACACCACGCTGACTAATGATTGCTTAACTGCATATCCCATAACTACAACCCCAGACTACGTGTATCCCCAACTCAACTTCCTCTTACCTAGACCCCCAAAGTCTGGGGAGCCATTCTGACAGTAAGAGGAGGTAGAGGGACAGACGACAGAGTCAAAGATAGTAGCCTTAACCTATGTCAGTTAAAATACCTTACTTTTGCAAATTTGGCAGAAATGTAGAACCCTGGGAACACAGTGCTGGAAACACAGTGCTAAGACCCTGAGCAAGAACCCTGAGCAAGGACCCTGGGCTGAGACTTCAGAAGATAAGCAGCCAAGCTGCCTCGGGCAAGGGGGCATGGTCTGGATGATTTTGGAAAGATAACGTGGATGAAATGGTTAGGACCAGATTGTAGAGGGCTCTGAAAGGCGGGTGATGGAGTTTAGCTTTTAACCAAGCCGAGGAAAGTCATAAAAGCTTTTCCTTAAAAAAAAAAAAAAAAGGAACAGCATTTGTTTTAGGATGATAATTCTGACAGTGATGGAAAGGGTTTTGGGGGAATTTTTCTGTTTGTTTTAGTTTTTTCCTTTAACTCACCTTAATTTTTTGGAAATCCCCCCCCCTCAAAAAAAAAAAAAAAAAAAGAAGTAAAAGAAAAGAAATACAGATTTAAATTTCCTTTACATTGAGAAAATATCTAAAAGATATTAAAGAGCATTTTGTGATAAAAGACCCCACCTAATTCCACCACAATAACCTAATTAAGAATGATTATGAATATAGACTGTGAAGTAAAATTTTTCAGTTCAAAATTTGGCCTCACCACTTTCTAATTCTGTGACCTTGGGTGAATTCTGGAAGCTCCATGAAGCTCCTTCTGTTTTCTCATCTGTAAAATAGGAAAAATAATAGAACCTAAGCATGGAGTAATTGTGAGGATGAAATGAGCTAACGCACTTCAAGCCCACAGCACTTTCTGACTCCATCGATATTAGCTGTAGTTATTACTGTTTGACAGATCCCTTCCCCAAGCAGATAGGTTTCACTGAATCCTCACCTTGGAGGGGTTTCTTTCATGGTTCCTTGTTATTGCATTAAATCATCAGAATATTAAACATTAAAGTATCCAGGATCAAACGCTGCAACCCAATTCCTGAGAGGAGGACCAAGGTGGGCGAGGGAGGGAGTTTAAGATGTTGGGGAGATGAGTCACCACTCAGAAGGGACAGTGAGAAAGGGAAGCCAAGACAAACTGCCTTAGTCAGGACTCTGAGTTTCAAGGGATAAAAGCTCAACTCAAAGACATTTAAGTACACTGAGACAGTATTGGCTCCCACTACCTAAGGGAAATGAGGGGCGTACTCAAGCTCGTCAGGATCCAGGAGCTCAAAAAATGTTGCCAAGTGTCTCTACCTTTCCCTCAGCATTGTCACCTCTGTGTGTTCCCTTATTTTCTTCTCTGACCACCATGATGCACAGGGAGGTGGAAATGTCTCCCAAACTCCATATGTACTTCATTCCTACTTAGCAAACTTGGAGCAAGGAAGGTCACATGGCCAGGAATGGTAGGATTCAGTCCCTGCAACTCCAGCAGGATCCCAAGGAGGAAAGGATGAGTGGTATTTTCAATAGAAACAGGGGAAGATGCAAAATAGACCAAGATGACAGAGGCCACTTCACAGGGGTTAGCAATGTGAAGGACAGACATTGCATCTTCCTTGGGTCTTCCAACACCAGGATTTCCATTTCGAGGTTCATTTCCCTCCACACTGCAGGCTTCTTACAAGCAGCAGACCGTGAGAGTCTGCCACCCACCCAGACTCTGGGGCAGGCTGCCACCTGCTTCCTACAAGAGGCAACCTGGCTCCGAGGCCTGGGCTGTGGCTGTGGGCACCAAGTCAGGCACTGGGTGTTCTTGGGCTGGGGAGCCTGCTGAGTCAAAAGGCCTCAGGCCTGGGCACAGGCTTCTGCTCCTTTGAGATGGGAAGTATTGAACGATCTAGAGGCAGAGCAGGCTGCTCTGCGTGTCCGCTAATTGGAGATGGTGAAACATTCAGGGGAAATTCGGGTGCCAAACACCTCTCCTAGAGGTGCATTTAAAGTGCCTGGTAATTGAGCAACCTCATAGCAGGCATGCCTGGGGAGCTTCCCAGCAGTTGCCGCACTGGACCAACTGCCCCCACCAGAGGGAGAAAGAGCCCTTGAACCCACACACCTCCGTCTGCACCACTTCCGGCCTGTAGAATGTTAGGCACCTCTCTTTTCCCTCTCTGAGCTTCCATGTCCTTATTCACAAAATAGAAATCATAAATGTCATCTAGGATAAGATGCATAATAAACTCATGGCTATAGGTCTGGTTGGGGTGTTTTTCTTCAGTCGGTTTTGCTACATTATGTTTTTCTTAGAAGTGTTTCCTTCAAAAAGATTCCCAGCCTTTTGGTGTAAAGGGAGTCACGTAGTCTTTTGTGGTCTGTAACATCTGTCCGCTATTTCTGTGGTCAGGCTCTCTCTCTCTCTCTCTCTCTCCTTCAATTTTTGCTTTTTCAGACTCAGCTTCTGATGTGTGGATCTTCCCTAAATGTGCAACTAGTTTCCTGTATTAAATTCCCTCTGTTTGAAATACCTAAAGCAATTCCCAATTCTTGGCTGGAAACTGATTAATACAAACCCACTTTATAAATGAGCCCTGAAGTGAAGCTCAGAGAAGTTAAGAAAGAAGGTATAGAAATCCTAGTAAAGAATGTACCAGCGCAGGGCCTGGGGTCAAGTCTAACGCTGACAATTGCTTACTCCGAGGTCTTCTGAGCCTCAATTTCCCCATTCACAAATGTGGATGATGGAGAATGGTAACACCAACTGCACTGAACTGTTGTGAAGATGAAATCAGTTAATATCTCCAGTATTTCAACTAACCAGGAAGCCTGGCACATGATCACACAACTAAAAAAAATGGTGGAAGTGGGATCCAAATTTCCCATTCAAATGCATATGCCTGTGGTCCCTGATGCAGTCATTCATTCATCAAACTGTCACAAGTTCTACAGCATGTGCCCCATAGACAGAAGAAATGGCCACATTCTCTGTAGGAGGCCACACGTACTTGGGAAAAGGCGGGGTAGAAGCAGGCTCCAATCTGTGCCACACTGAGCTGAGCAGTTTTATTATTTCTTTGCATTTTAAAGTTATTCTAAAAATCACATACTCTTAAGTAATGAGGGAGGAAATACTATTAGAAAGCTAACCATCTTCTTTAACTTTCTTCTGAAAAGACTATATCAGGCTATTACCCCTATGCTAATAGCCTGGTATAGTCTTATGTACTTTTACTATATTCATAAAACATATATAGGGCTTGAGGTTGAGGGAAATGGGTTGTTTTATTTTGTTTTCTATTTATGTTTGACAAAAATAAGATCAGCCCTGGCCAGTAGCTCAATTGGTTATAGCATCTCCAGTATACCCAAAGATTGCAAGTTCAATTCCCAGTCAGGGTACATACCTAGGTTGCTGGTTCAGTCCCTGGTCAGGGCTTATGCAGGAGGCAACTGATCAGTGTTTCTCTCTCACATCAATGTTGCTCTCTGTCTCTCTCTCTCTCTCTTTCTCCCTTCCTCTTTCTCAAAAAAATTAGTTGTTTTTTTTTTTTAAATCTCCTCAGGTGAAGATTAAAAAAATAATAAGAGCATACTATATAAGTTCCTTTGCAAGTTGCATTTCTCAGTCAACAATCAATGATTCCACTCCAGATCATTCCATTTATGTCTGATTCTTTCCAATAGCCGTATCATAGGCCAATCTCAACATATTCAACCAATTGTTAATGAGTGAAAACTACACCTTCACAGTATTAAGCCACTGACACACAGGGAGTTGTTTATTACAGCAGTTAGCATTACTCTAACCCAGTAGCTCTCAAAGTGTGGGTACCAAACCAATCAGCAGCAGCCTCACCTGGAAAATTATTAGAAAAGCAGAATTTGGGCTCAGAGCTACCATATGAGAAACTCTGGCAGGGGTCAGGGAGAGCAGGAAGTGTCCCAGCCCTACAAGTGATTCAAGTTTGAGACCCACTACCCTAACTTACACCATGTCGTTCACAGCCTGCAAGGACCATGCTCATTTGTTCACCCTTCACAAACCAGCTGGGTGCCAGCAACTTTGCAGAAAGCATGTTCTCAGTGTGTAAAAATCCAGAAGTTTCCAGATAGGCAACGTTAGATGAAGTGTTCAAGCAAGTTACCCTGGTAACCATTAATGAATTAGCCCATTCATTCTTCCTTTCGGGATGCACTGAATTCACAGTCACGGGCAGAAAGCAAACATATGCCCCTTGCTAACATATTCAGGAGCATGTGACAAGCAAATTTTCACCAAATGGTCTGGATGCCTGATGTGATTCTTCCTTAGGTGCAAAGATATTGAAGTGTCTTCAAAAGACCATTCCATATGGAATATGCAGACATGAAAGTAACAGCAGTGTTGAATGAATGTGGAAAATGGAAGCACAGAGAACCAGGCTTGTATTCTGGCCCCACCACTCATCAGCATTCTCTGAGCCTCAGTTTTCACTTCTCTAAAACTTTGGGGATAGTAGACCTACATACAATGCTGTTAATCCAAAGTGTACAGTATAGAATCCAAGGGAAGTTTGCTGGTCATCTTAGTATTCAACACTTCTCTGTTACAGTTAGGTGAATGAAAAGATGAGAGAGGAATTAATTAGTTATCTCATAAGAATGCCATTTTGCTACACTGCCTCCATTCAAGAATTAGAGCATGTGTCGTTGCTTGGTTCTATAAAAGACCCTGGGAGGCAAGCTTGGGGTGGAGGGTGGGGAAGGCAATGGGGGAAAGCATGAAACTACCCAAGAGGTCCCAAGCCTGGCTCTCCAATCAGGAGCTATGTCAAGACTGGAGCAGGGGTTTCAAACTTGAGTGTGCTCCAGAATGGCCTGGAGGCTTGTTAAAAACACAGAAGGCTGGCCTTCCCCCAACAATTTTCAGATTACACATATCTAAGGTGGCACTTGAGAGTTTGCACTTCTAAAGGTTCCCCAGGGATGCTGATGCTGCTGTTCCGGGGGCCACACTTTGAGAACCACTGGATTAAACTGACAGATGCTGTAGCTAACAAACTCAAAATGTCAATGGTTTTTCATGGTGAAAGTTTACTACTCACTCAGGCAACTGTTCATTCCGGTGCTCCTGGTTGGTGAGTGTGGGGGACTCTGCTCCACTCCATCACTTGGAGATCCAGGCTAGTGTGTTCCAGCCCAGATCCCATGGGTCCTTCCTCTCTGGGTCATGTCTGGTTTTCCTTTTTGACTGCCGTCCTGTTTACTTCAAGCCTATACACATATGCAACATCCTCCCTGAGTCTGTTTAACCACCTCCCACCACTGCATGGGATGAAATCCTCAAAATCAAGCCCTTATGTCACTTACTGATTTGCTTCCCTGCTTGAACCTTCACTGACACACATTCTCATTTACTTTTCCCAGTAATCTGATGAGAAAGATTTTTTTAGTCCCATTGTAGAGACTAACAAAATCTTAGGGCCAGAGAGACTAAGTCACTTGACCAAGCCCCGACAGCCAACAAGAAGGGGAAGGGGAACTGTAATTTGAACCCAAGCCTCTCAAACTCTAAGTGCTCTTCACAATTATCCCATATTGTAACCTCCTTAAAAGGAAAACTGGACCTCATGAGCTGTTCAACTCAACACTGAATTCTCACCTAGGTCTGTGCCAGGACCCCACCCCTGCCTCCCATTGCTCTGGAGGAAGGGTCTCTCTTGGCCAGGGCCTACTGCCTGTATTCCCTCCCTTCTGCCACTCCAGCTCTGACCAGAGTTCCCTGTGGGTTAATTACACCATTTTATCATAAATCAATAGGAGAAGAAAAAATGCTTTCTTGGAAGATTCCAAACTAAATTCAAAGCCCAGGAGAAAACCTCCCTGGAAACTGTTCTGCTTTCGTGTACAAGACACATATTGATCAGAGACATGGCTGCTGGGGGTGGCCCGATTGAGGGTACAAGGTCAGCCCATGAGAGAAGCACAGAGAGGCAGTCAGGAAAAGAGGCAGAAAAGGAAACAAATCAAAATGGAGAGCATGACAGGAAAGAAAAAGACACAAACAGCAAAGTAAAGTAACAAAGAGACAGAGAAAGAGAAAAAGAAAGAGTCAGAAAGACAAAAAAAATGGAAATGAAATAGAATGGGAGAAATACTCTAGGTTCAGAGGAAGTGAAAAAAAGATGGAGGAAAGAGAGAAATGAGAATGCAAGAAAGAGAATGAGAGCAAGAGGGAGAGAGAAAGAAAGAGAGAAATTCTGACCGATTCCTACCTAATTAACACTCTTCTTCCTGGTTCCACATTCATTGGATGAGGCTAGGATGAGAACCAACATGGCCAATGGAGCACTGGGCCTGGCACGCTAGCCACTGGCCACATTTGACACACCACCAACAGACAACTGCCTCTGAGTCATCTCCCTCCTTCAGAGCCCCACTTGTCCCATCTCTTGGGCTAATGTTCCAGAGATAATTACAGAAGTCCTACCCAATGGGGGATTTATAAGCCGAGGCAGAGCCTAGCTGCTGGAGTGTAAGGAAAGGCAGGAGGGGGAGGATGCTCACAGCCACCCACTAAGCTGGGCATTTCTGCCATCCGGAATGGGCCCACAAGGGAGGGGTGGGGGAGGTGTCTAAGAGATAAAGGGAGGTCAATCCAGACCAAAGCCTGGGCCACAAAGCCAACTCCTCCATTATTCAGACAATCATTTTACCCTCCACAAACCCTTCTACCTTTCCACTGAATGTACAGCTCATATGTCATCTTTCCCACTTCTTCGCCAACTATTCCCCCACCTGTCAATATTTCCTCCTATCTGACATTCCCTTCATTCATTCACCATCCTCCCTCTACCTACCTATGCCCATCTAACAACCATCAATCCATCAAAAGCTCCATGATTTATCCCACATCTCACCCATCCACCAATTCCTATACCCACCTGCCAACCCCTCTTCCATCCACCCATCCTCCTTATCTACCAACCTTTCCACCTCTCTACCAATTTCTTCATCCTCTACAAACCCTTCGGTCAATACCATTTTTTCTAGTCACCTGCCAACGCACAATTCAACCCTTGTATCTGCCAACCACTTCTCCATCTGATATTCCTTCTACCTACTCACCACTCCCCATTTATCTTCCAAACTACTCTATCCATCCACCAACTCTTCCACCCATCTGCTGTCTTCGTTCATTTGCCAACCTCTCCCTCTTCTTCCAACTCTCCATCTATTACCCCCTCTATCCTTTCCCAAATCCTTCGTCCATCCACTAAAATACCCAACCCCTCTGAACATTTACTACTCATCCCTATTGACCCATATTTCAACTCTTTCACTCATGGGTCTTTCCTTCCTCCATCTATAAATATAACTCCTGTTCAATCCACCAATACCACCCCCATCCACTATCCTAACCACTATCCCATTAATCCAGCAGTCCTTCCATTAATATGTCAACCTCTTCCTACAATGTTTACCACTTCACCCACTAAATTCTCAACACTTCAACTATCTCTGAAGGCACCCACTGACTTCACAAAGGCCCCAACCCAGCCCCAGGGTGGTTTAGTGAAAAGAAACTGGATGTGTAGACCCTGCAGACCTGGGATATAATCTTATTTTGGAATACTGGCAATGTAGCTCTGTCCAATGCTCTCTCTCTCTCTGCCTGGTCACAGCCTTGGGAGGATCCTCGGGGCCATTAAGGAAGCTGGACAAAGTAGAAAGAGAAGTGGGGGAAAGGTTCTCCACCTCTGTTAAGGACGCTGGTAAAGTTAATTACAGTCATCTCTGCACCCTCCTAGCTAACTGGACAGTAGAGGGGAAACCTCACCCCACTGACTGTGCCCTGGCCTGGCCTGCCTGCCTTGATGGGCCACATCCAGGCCACAGGCCCCTCTTCTGTCTGAGCCCTGGGGTTCTGAACCAACTCCAAAGCCACGTGGATAACCCCGACTCCCCCCTTCTTTCCCCCCCTCCCCCCCTCCCGCCCGCACCACTGTGATCTACTCAGTCCTATATGGTCCTACCACTCTCTTAAATGCAAGCAAATATTTTGATGGGTTATGGACTAGTATAGACACAGGCCAAATAGATCACAGGTAACATAGAGAGGCAGAAATTACATCAAACTTAGAGGCTATGGGAGATGCCAACAAGCAGATATGAAATCAGTAAGACCTGTGTTTCCTTCTTATACTTCCTAGCTCTGTGACCTTCTCAGGTCACTTAACCTCTCTGAACCACAGTGGCCTTTACTTACAAAATTAGGGTCAAAAAATTTCTACCTACTGCATAGGGTTGTGATTAAAGATATGCATATATTGAGACAGGGCCTGATACAGTGATCCCCATCAAAGCTAAGGCTACCTTCCCCCAACTTGGACTGGCCCTGGGGGTTGAGGCCTGTATTTCTGGGGACAGAGGGAAGACAGGACATATTTTCACCTTCTACCCAGGCTGCCTGAAAATATGGGGGTGGTATTGGTGGATTGGACAGGAGTTATATTTATACATGGAGTAAGCCTTCCCAACTAGAGCTTCCAGTTATCTGCATTTCCACTGAAAAAAACTCTGTTTTCAGGGAATGTGGAGTGTCTGGAAATTGTTGCTAGGGGGTGACACTTAGAGCCAGAAACAAATTTCTTCTGCAAATCCCAACCCTCCCTTTTGCCATGTGCTGCCCTCCACTAAGAAAAAAAAGAACACATGAACTGACAGGTCAGTGTGAGTTTGTGACTTGGGTTTCTAAAGTGGAGTTCAGCAAGTGTAATTGCTTTTGATATCTAGAAAAGCTAATTAAGGTAATAATACTTGGCACTTGTATAATAATAATAAAAATAATGACCCTTTATATGTAAGGAGCGTCTTTCATCCAAGGATCACAAAGCCTTTACAAACATTAATTAATCCTCACAACTCACCTGTGAGGTGGGTGTAATTAGCCCCATTTTACAGCTGGATGAATTGAGGCATGGATAGGTAAGCGATGTGGCAGAGATCACAGGTTGTGTCTACTGCCAAGACAGATAACTCCAAAGATTCCGGAAACCACACTCAGAACTTCACAACCTTTCTGGTAGAATCCTTCCACCTGCCTTTGGGCTGTCTTGTTTATTAAGCACTTACTATGTGTCCCAACCACAGAGAAAAGCATAATGCTAGGACCGGCTCTGGCTGGATGGTTTATTTCTTCCTCCATAAGCTGAGAGGTTTGGGCTTCAGTTTGCCTCAAAGTTCTAGTGTCCAGGCCCACAGCTTATCATCCTGTTTCTGGCTTCCCTGGCAGGTTTTCTGGCTTTGAAGCCACTAACAAAGACCCAGCCAGATTCAGCCAACATCTCTTAGTAGTTGGGTTGCCAGATTTAATAAAAATACAAGATGCCAAAAAGTGGATAAAAAATTTGTGGTATGTATATACTATGGCACATTACTCGCCATAAAAATGAATGAAACCTTACCATTTGTCATAGTATGGATGGACATAGAGACAAAAACCATGTGCTTGCAAATATATGTAGAATCTAAAGACCAGAATAAATGAACAAACAGAATAGAAACAGATTCATAAATATAGAGAACAGATTTATGATTACCACAGTGGAGGGGAGTTGGGAGGCTGGTTAAAAATATGAAGGGCCCAGTCAGTATGGCTCATAGGTTGAGCTTTAACCTGTGAATCAAGAGGTCACCGGTTTGATTCCTAGTCAGGACACATGCCCAGACTGCAGACTCAATCCCTAATAGGTGGCATGCAGGAGGAGCTGATAGATATTTCTCTCATCAATGTTTCCAACTTCTATCCCTCTCCCTTCCTCTCTCCCTAAAATTAACATTAAAAATATTTTTAAAATATATATGAAGAGATTAAGAAGTAAAAATTGGTAGTTACAAGATAGTCAGGAGGATGTAAAGAACACTATAGGAAATATAGGCAATAATATTGTAATAACTATGGATGGTGCCACGTGAGTACTTGAAATATCAGGGAATCACTTTGTAAAGCATATGATTGTCTAGCCACTATGCTGCACACCTGAAACTAATGTAAGTAATAGTGAATGTCAATTGTATAATTGAAAAATTTTTTAAAAAAGATGTCAATTTAGATTTGAATTTCAGAAAAACGCCAAATCGAGTGTTAGTATAAGTATGTCCCAGGCAGTATGGAGAGCATGCTTACACTAAAGGTAAAATTCAATTTTAACCTGTAATCCTGCATTTTGTCTGTCAACCCTGCTCATGAGCCACTCTGTGCAGGTACAAGTGATGTGTCCACATTCCTGACTCCGATAAGCCTCAGTCTGGCCCTGAGAGACAGGCACTATGTTTTCATCTTTGGCCCTAAAACTAGTCTAAAGAAGAGAAGTAGCCTGCCCAGGTTCTCACATTCCACATCTGCCTAGGCTTCCCTGGAGTCTCCCCTGACACACACACACACACACACACACACACACACACACCCCACTCCCCAGTGATTCCCTAGTGCCCAGAAAACAAATTCAAAACCCCTATGAGAGCCTTTCCAGGCCCTACAAATCCGCTCCCAAGACTGCTCTAGCTTCCTGTCAGCCCCAGTGGCCCTGTCACGTGTGCATCTAGCTCTCACATTCCCTAGTGTGTGTGTATGTGGCTGTATGCATGTGTATGTGTTTTCCAACTACACCAAACACCACCCATCACCAGCACATCTGTGCTATTTCTTGGCCCCATGCCTTGGCACATGCTATTCTTTCTGCCTGGAATTCAACAAACTTACCTTGCAAAATTGATAGAATCATTCATTCATTTCACTACTAATATTTCTTAAACACTTACCATGGGTCAAGCTTATAATCCCACCTTCTTGAAACCAATAGTCCAGTACAGAGGTCCGCAAACAGTTTCATAAAGAGTCAGGTGGTAAATACTTCAGGTGATATAGGCCCTGAGTCTATGTCCCAACTATTCAACTCTTCCATTGTAGCATAAAAGCAGCCAGAGAAAAAACAGAAATGACTAGGGATGGTTGTGCTCCAATAAAACGTTATTTACAAAAACAGACAATGGGCCGCATTTGGTCCACAAGCCATAGTTTGCCAACTCCTGCTCTAATCTTAGAAGCGGGCATTGAACAAATAACACGAATACCTGATAACTGTGAACAGCAAACTCTTAAATGCTGTGAAGGCAAAGATGCTGCTCAGAGTTGGGAACCCTGGGCAGACCCCCGTCCCTATGCAGCCTTACATCAGCGGTTCTTTCTCTTTGCTCCTACAGCCCCTAGGTTTAAAGAGACATCTGTGGTCCTTAAGGCAGACCCCCCCTTTCCAACACAGAGCACCATTGATGCTGCACATAATCCTGCCTGAGACCTCCCCCTTCCCGATAATACCAGCCCTCCCCCCCATCACTGGCACCAGATACAGTGGGCGGGGTCTAGTTGCAGAAGGGAAGTTCTGCTTACAACTCAATCCTAAAGATGATTTTCTTGCCACTCCTTTCAACTGCCCATCTCTGATTATTAACCCGGTCTGAGCAAGACTGGGAATCATATTTAAAAGAGAGTGCCTGCACTCATTCATTTGAGTGGGAAGTATCACATTTATTGGCCAAGAGAAAACACACAACCATCTGCAGAGACCCCGGGGCCATATGAAGAGCTGATATTTTCAGCATCCACGCTTTCATGTCCTCCCTCAGTTCTTCATCCTGCTGAGCCCTACAATGCTTTATTAGGACATGGATCTCTCACACACACACACATGCATGCATACACATGCATGCAAACACACACACTGAAATTTTGTCCTCTATGCATTCAGCACACAAGCATATGTACTGGTATGTGTATATGTACCTTAGGCATATGTACTGGTATGTGTAAGAACACACACAGGCATACACAAATTCCTGCTTCATACATGTGCCAAGAGTATTCATAGCCAGCAGATAAATTCGGGCCCAAACAGACACATTTAGAGACACATAGACCCTGAATTCTTGACTCACACCTACATTTGCACACACATACATATGCATAGGTGTACTTGCAAACAATACACATGTGTGCATGCACAGAAACTATACACATGTGTACACACTTGTATGTGCGCATGTGTACTTGCGCACACTTGTACACATATGGGCATGCACACACACCCTATACTTGTAAATACTGTGAAATCCAGCCCCACCGTGTGTCCTGCAGGAGAAACTGGCCAGGAAAATCACATCTTTGGCATATCTGGGCTGCCAGCTCTGTCTGGGTTCCTGCTGCCAATCTCAGCTCTGAGGCAGCCACAGGAAGTTTCCGTTTCCCTGGCTGCCAAATTCCAGTTACCTCTGACCCCCAGAGCGACAGACACTGCTCCAGCTTCCTGCAAGGCCCTGAGCACTGTGACCTGCCACTGCAGCCACTGTGGTGTGAGGAGATAAAACGGGGACTCGGCATCCTCGCTGCTGCGGTCCTGGCAGCTTCCTCGGCCTCCTCTGAGGGTCTGGGCCTGGCATGCTAGAGCCTCCAGGGAAGGACGCTGGCCTGAGCGGAATGTCCCCATTATCTGAAGGATGCTGACAGCTGTCCTGCCCTGCTTCCCAGCACATCTCTCAGCCTTGGGGAACTCGCCACCCCAGCAGCATGATGCCTCCATGCAGCCAACGCTCACTGTCCCCTCAACTCCCAGTGAGTGAGAGAGCGGGTTCCAGCCTCTGTGTCCTCCTGGTGGGAAGCCAATGGCTCCAATGTTGATGACTGAGGCAGTGATTAGGAAGCTGGTGAACCAACTCCCAGCCTCTCCATGGAACTGGTCAGAAGGATTTGAACCCCTGCAGTGTCCTCACATCATTCATTCATTCATTCATTCATCCATCCAAGACACATGTGCTATGGCTACACCTGGTACTGGGGATTCCATGCTGAATAGATGAGAGTCACTGGTCCCACTGTGGGATGAAAATCTAGGTGCCAAGGGTACACACTCTCATGGCTCGCTGTGGTCCAGAAGGCTTCATAGAGGAAGTGAAATGGGACTAGAATTTAGAAGGCCAGAGAGGAACATGTGTGGAAGAGCAAGCTAGACAAGTCAACAAGTGCAAAGGGCCAAAGTGGCTGGGCCTGGTGCATAAAGGGCGCTCTAGAAATGTCTGTTCAATGAATGATGAATGAATGAATGAATGAATGAATGGTGACTTGAGGCTTTCAAGTAGGCAAATGACATTGACTCGTATTGATCAGTAATACAACTGTTGCTGGGACCCCACCTCTCACTGCGGGCTTCTCTGCCAAGGGTGGATGGCTCATCTCCCAGAGGTTCCCTTGCCCTGTGGACTCCCTGTGCCCCATGACCACCACACACCTACATATACACACAAACACACCACATAGATAACTGTTGACCACGGATGTGCCTGTGCACACAGGTTCTTGTGCCCATGTGAGAGCCACAGCTGAGCCACCACATGCAGCCCAGGCCTAAGAATGAGAACAGTAGCAAACACTTTTATCACACTTCCCCATGGGTCAGGCAACCAGGCACTGTTCTATCTCCTCTGCATTTATTTCCTCAGTTAACTCAGCCCCTAAGGTAGGAACTGTTCTGATCCCCATTTTTATAGACAAAGAACCTAATGCACAGAGAGGTGAGTCATCTGTCCAAAGTGACAGGGTTAGTAAGTAGCAGGGCCAGGATTTGAGCCAAGCCATCTGATCCCAGGGTCCATGCTCTTTATCACCAAAGCAAAGCATCCCAACCTCCCATCCCTGCCTCCCTGCCTCCTTGCCTCCCCTGACCTTCCACACTCCACCCAGCCACCCACATTGTAGTCCAGCCACCTTCAACCCCGTGGGGTCCCCCAAACACACAATTCTCTGCCACACTCATCTCATTGGCATATTCCCTAGCGTCTTTCTCTGTGGTTCATACCTCCTTCTGAGATCCGCTTTTTATGTTTTGTTTTGACCAAACATTTGTTAAGCACAGATTATGGTCCAGGCTTTGTGCTAAACATTCTACATGCCTCAGGGGAGGCCAAGAAAGCCATCAAGACTCTCTTATTCAGTCCTCTATGCAACTTTATGAAGGTTCTGTTATTAGCCCTGCTTCACAGAAGGGTAAAATGAGGCACAGAGAGGTTAGGGCACTTGCCCAAGGTCACAGAGCGCCAGAGCTTAGAATAGACTCAAGCCGTCTCAGCTCATGAATCTTAATCTCATCTTGGACTTCATCCCGATCAGTTTTGGCTTCTGTAACTGAGAGGAAATTTGAAGGAGGAGGAAAACTTAGGAAGAAGGAGGAGGAAGGGGAAGAAGAGTGGCAGAAAAATCAAAATGCAAGACTATTGGCCATTATGAATCCTGAATGTGGGCAGAACAGATAGAAGGTCCTTGCAAATATTTTACTCATATTGTGTTATGAATAGCATGGAAATATTTGGAAATATGGAAAAGTTGAAAGAACTGTGCCAGGACCATCCATAAACCCACCTCCTAAACTTGACAATTAGCATATTACTATACTTGCTTCTTTGCCTCTCTACCCATCTTGTTGGCCACCAATCCACTTAAAATGGCAAACATTTGGCAGTTTTCAAATCTGAACAGGTGGTTGAGGCTGCACTCTCTCAGGAAACCCACTGAAGGTGACCAGGATGTGGGGGTTTAGCTGAAGCCAAAGAGTCCATGCGTGTGGTTCACATGTACATACCATGCATGCATGTGGGCAGGAGTGCGTACACACATGCATACAAACACGTAAGGAAGCAAGGACATGAAGGCTGAGGGAAGCAAGCCCTGGGATTTGGAAGAGAGCCAGGAGCACCCTCCCTTCGTCAATCGGTCAGTTCCTGTCCACTCGCCATCCCAACAGGGGACACCAGACCCTCTGAGCCCATCAGGCCACCAGGAGCCCTGGGCTCAAAGTCAGCTTGGGGCGGGGGGGGTGGGGTGTTTCCCTAATTGTCCCACTTGTCGCTCACCCAGCAGAGGAAACAGCGCTGGCTTCAGCCACCAAATGACAGGAAACGCCATGGAGGGCTACTCGGCCAGTAATTACTACTTTTGAGAAAGGAGAAAAAAATGCTGAGGGGGAAACGGTTCCAACTCAAATAATCTCACTGGGGGGAGGGGAGGCTGTTTCAAGGAAAAGACATTTTGAAAAGCCTTCAATCAATCTGACAAGCAATTATCTGCTTAGCTGCTGGTACAAATCTCCCCTCCTCCCTCCCAGGACCAGTGGGTGTCCCTCCCGGAAAAACAAGAGCCCCACACTGACTCTAAGCCCCCTCCCACCCAGTCCCCACTCCTTCCCGAGCAGACAGAATGGTGAACAAGAGATTGAGATCCTGCTTGGGAACTCTCAAGCTCAGGAGGCAT
This sequence comes from Lasiurus cinereus, assembly GCA_011751065.1. Taxonomy (NCBI): domain Eukaryota; kingdom Metazoa; phylum Chordata; class Mammalia; order Chiroptera; family Vespertilionidae; genus Lasiurus; species Lasiurus cinereus. Next base: position 44,340,364 of record JAAGEH010000480.1, on the reverse strand, counting down.
AGGCTAGAGTGGCTGCCTAATTCTTTCCTCCACCATTCACATACACACACACACACACACACACACACACACACACATGCACGCCCTCTGCCCAGTGTGACTACATGCCCTGCCCCATATTTTGTAGACTGCGCCTGTTTCAAACAATCACTGCTTGCCCAGAGAACATAAGCATGCTCACATTTCATTAAGTCATTCAACAATCATGAATGACTTGAAAACAACATTCACCAGGACATCACTGAGAAGCATGTGAGACACCCAGAGCCTTCTGAATGCAGCTGAGGAAGAAAGTCATCATCTGCTTGTGGCTCCTAACTCAGGTGGGGAAGCAGCACAGAGGTACTGGCTGTGGCAGGCAAGTCTGAAATTTTAGGCCCTGGGCCCCCCTCAAGATCCCTGGGAAGTCAGGCAGAGGGCGCCCTTTTCTTTTCTGCCTGCCCCAGCCCCAGCCCCAGCCCCAGCCCTTCTCCTCTGCAGCCCCCTACTCTGGGTTCTGGCCCTCACTCTGGCCCAGAGAATCCTGGAAATGCTCTCTGGTACAGGCCAGGTGGGACAGAGAGCAATCAGGCTGGCTACTGTCCTCCCCGGGAATTCTGAGCCTCCAGCATCACAGAGTGGGGGCCTGACAGGCTACCCCATCCCCACAGCCCTAGGCATTCCCCACTCAGTGCCTCCCCCTCTGTGGTGGGCAATAGCACGTGGATACAGCCTCTCTGTGAACCTCCCCGACCAGCTGTGAGGTACGAATATACTACAGGAAAGGACACAGAGCTCCAACAGGGGCAGTGGTTTTCCCAGAGTCACAGGGTTACGAACGGAAGGGTTGGAATTTAAGCCCAAGTCTTGCTCACTCTAGTATCCGTGCTGTTAATCACTTTGCGATATCAACAGTCTACACGGGATACACATTTACCTAGAACGACTGTTCAATGCATGTCAGCTTGTCTCCATCTGTCATCCCAAAGAAGGTCCCACCAGCAAAGCTCAGGGCCCTGATGGGGAAGCCAGACAAGATGGATGTGAACATCAGTGCCCTTTGCTTTGCACTTGGACCTTGAGAGTAATCAAGAACAAATTCCTCTGTCCAGTCAGGTGGGCCCCGCACAGAGTTTAGAACAGAATGACTCATTCCAGCTCCAATGTCGTGGGCCAGAGTCTGCTGGCCAGACACTCGGGCTCTGCCCAGAGCTGAGCAGGGAGGCGGATGCTGACCCTGGCAGGCCCTGTCTGCCTTTGCAGCCCCAGGAGGTGGAGCCCCTCCCTCCAGTGTGTCTGCTCCTTGGAAAGGAATTGAACCCATCCCACCCAGACACGTGGGCCCTTGCTCCGCCCACCACATTCAAGATAGCTGCTCCCTACACTCTGCTCTGGAACTCACACAGGACACATTATCTTCCAAGGCCATCAGCCGGGAGAGGAATGCCCGTCCACGAAACGAAGTGATCCTGCTTGCCTGGCACAGGAGGGAGGCGGCTGTTCACCGTCCCGGGATGTTTCAGTTTGCCTTTGGAGTTTGGCAAGACATATCTGATGCACTGGCAGCAGGCATGCTCCTCGCTGTCCCCACGAGGACACACCCTCTAGTTTTATGATCAGAACAACTCAAGTACAAGACCTGCCCCACGTTACACCCAACCCAGTGTACGGCGAGGCAGAAACTCCACACCTGCCCCAGAACTGGGGCAGACATCCATTCATCTCTCCATCTATCCCTCCATTTCATCAGCATGTACTGGCGCCTGCTCGTGCCAGCCCTGGGCTAGGCACCAGAGATGCAGGGACAAGTAAAACCTTGCTCCTTCCCTTCAGAGCCCGAGGTGGAGACAGGGAGGACAATGCCATTAGAAGGTGCAGCCCAGCAGAGTGGGACCTTTGGTAACACAGGGAACTGGGTTCAGAGTCCAGCTCTGTCCCTTCCTAGAAACGTGACCTTAGCACGTGATTGTCCTCAGTAAGCCTCAGCCTCCTCCCAGGGGAGTGGGGGTGATGTTGTTGGGGCGACTACATGGAGAACTGCTTGCAAAGGAAATGGTATAACAACACCCACCCTTTACAATGCGGTCAATACCAAATCAGAGAGCAGGAGGGGGGAGTGTTCTGTAGATGGTGGATTGTTTATTTTATCACTCACTCATGCAACAAATGTTCCTTAAGCATCGGCCATATGCCCAGACGAGTGTTGGGGAAGGAGAGGGAGGCATGAGTGTCTTACAGACTCCGCAGCAACAGCAGCAGCACGAAAGGAGGATCAACCTCTGATCAGACAGTCCTGGGTTTGGAGAGATAAGAACAGCAATAAAAGTTTCTACACAGCAAGGCGAGGGTGGGGGTCATTAGTGAACTGGAGAGGTCAAAGCAGGCCTCCTGAGGGAAGGGGAGCTACAAGGATGAGTGGGCATCCAGAATTCTGCAGCCTGAGTGAGAAGCATCTTCTCTAGTGAGAGGATCAGTGTGCCTTGGGTGACACAGAGGGATGACCCGGACAGGTCTGCTCAGTACAGGAACTTGTGGCCAAATTCCCAGAAGTCTAGAGGCAGCAACTAGACTCAGGTCAACCTGAAGGAGAAGGAGAAAAAGGCCATCTAAGGAAAGCCTCGTGGACTTGGGAGATAGACTTGAGCAGACCAAAGGGCCGTGAGGACTCCAGCCTGGGGGCCAAGACGTGCTGCCTGGGTTCCCTGAAGTCCCTCAGTTCACAGGACGTCTTCTGCAAGCGGAGCCAAGATTGGAACCACAGTCTGGTTGTCCAGGGCTCTCTGTGAGTCAGACCCACCCAGGGCTCTCAATCTGGGCTGGGTGATGGGCCCGGGCAGGATGGTTCCCTATCTGTATCTGTTCATGGACCCCATGCAAACTCTTCTACCTGTGAAGTTCTTCCAAATTGTTCCTTGTCTGCTCCCTTTAGAAACCAGACTCTGTCCACCCACCCCAAACAGCACCCCTTGCCCACCAGGGCAAGCATCACATCACCTCCCCACATCCCCAAAGCACTCACCACAGCATGGGGACATCCACCCCTAGGAAGCCACATCAGCAATGTCATTAATCCGGACAGGTTTGTGCCTCTATGGTCTGTTGTAATCATTTGTTTCCTTCAACTCTGGCGCAGCCCCAGTTTATTACAGTGACTACTGTCTGGCACGGCCGAGACACTTGCTTTCCACAAGAACAGAGGAATGGTATTCTTGTATGTGGTAGCAAAAGACTCACCTTGTTCAATACCACCAAAATATCAGATCATGTTCAGAAAGAAAAACATACGTCCATTAATCATATAATACATGTCTTTGAATAAAAAAAAACTAAAATAAAAGGAAATAACACTTAATCTCAAAGCCATCCAAATTATAAACAGTAATACCTAATGCTGATGAGGTCGCCCTGAAATCGCTAAACAGGAAAACTTTGCTGGAGGCAAAGTAAATTAGAACAGCCTTGATGGAAAGTAAATTGGAAAATATGTATCACAAGCCACAAAAATGTTCCTACCCTGAGACCCACGGATTCCACTTCTGGGAATTTGTCCTAAGGAAATGAGACAAATAAAGAGAAACACACTCTGTGGAAACAGAAAAGTCTTCGTTAAAGCATCATTTAGAATGAGGAAAACTTGGAAGTAAAACTCAACAGGACCCGGCATCACTTTGATGAAATAATGGGTAGCCATTAATAGGATAATCTCTAAGACGGTGCGGCAGGCAAAGGGGCTTTTAGACTGTAACATGGAGTGGGAAAGCAGGGTGCACATTTCAAGTTTATTACCAAGTCCAATATACCCACGCTGTAGATGAACATAAAAATCACAGCCCTGGCAAGGCTAGCCTGATAGCCTTCTGGGAAGAGTTTTTACCTCGTTTTCTAAATTTTCAGTTGGGTTGTATATCGGTTTTATAGTTTCTTTTAACTGGAGTTAACAAATGGTCATGTTTCACAAAAGAACCACAAACAGCCCTTAATTAGACAGCACAGTTTTCACAAGACCCTCGGTCTGTCTGGCCCTTATTTCCACCTTCCTTCAGATCATCGGCTCCATAAATGGCGTGTGGGAGGCAGACAGACCTGGGAAGGCTTGTTAGCCTTTGACTCGAGTGCTGGAAAGAAGAATGACTTTATCTCAAATACTGACTAATGGTGGCTGAGCACTTACTGCGCATCCACAATAATCCCACAAAGCCGACTGTATTACCCCCATCTTACAGATGGGACAAGTGAGGCTCAGATGGGATGGAGAGTTGACCCAGAGCGGCACAAGAGTAAGAAGTGGAGGCAGGCATTCCAATCCAGGTCCTTCTGCTCCACAGTCTCTGTTTCATGGCTGCCATGTTTCTCCGTCCATGCGGGTTATTTTTCTCAAATGGCTGTATTTTAAAAGCAGCTGATTCATTAAAAGAAGTTGGAAGTTGTGGCTTGAAGGGAGCTCACGGCAGCCCATTCAGTCTGCCCGGGAGGCCTCGGAAGGGAATGTAGGGCTCAGGGGTTAGCTGGCTCTGCTTGAAAGATGAGCGGCACAGCCACTGGCTGCGAAACACATTGGGTCCAAGCATCTCCTCTCCAAAGAATGTGCCTCCACCACCACAGAGACAGGCCCCGAAGAAGAAAGAAGGGCTGTCGGGCCCCCGATTGGCTCCTGGTGATGTCATGCCCCACCCAGAATGCCCGTAAACGCTGCCTGCTTCGGGGCAAGTTTATGGGGCATCTGGTGTGCACCTTCCCTCCTTGGCAGCCAGGCTGGCATGACGGCTCCTGTCGGCCAGCAGCACCCCACCCGCCCCCTGCATACCCAGCCTCCCAGCCCTGGGCCTCTGGCAGCCTGTAATTACCTGCAGTGCACCTCAGCTTTATGGGCTCCTGGAGCCGGGGACCAGGCAGGAAGAGGAAGTTCCTTGAAAGGGACAGGGGAATCTTCTTCCCAGCAGGGCCTCTCTCCTCCCAAGCCCTCTGAGGGGCTTGAGGGCAGCCCCAGGCAGTGGCAGTGGCAGGGCACAGCCTCTGCAGACCTGCAGCACCCACCCAGCTCCTGGTCCCCCGCCTGGCCCCATCAGCATGCACCACCCCCACCAACCCTTCACCTGCTGCCCATGGCTCTTAAAACAAAGTACAAATTGCTCCCTGTGGCCTCCAAGTCTCTGAGTCATCCAGGGTCTGCCTCACCTCCCCAAACTCCCCTGCCCCACTCCACGGGTGACTACAATGACCTCCTCCCCGTTCCCCTCACTTGCCTCTGAGCCTCCTCACATTCTAGTCCCTCTGTCTGGGACACTTAACCATCCCTCTCTCTCTGCTCACACCCTTTCTCCTCTCCCCCCTCCCCCTTTAGCTGGCTACTTCCCAGTCACTCCTTAGATTTCTCTTCATTCAGGGTTCTTTTCTGGACATCTGTTCCATTGGGCAAGGTGTCCCTCTTCTGGGCTCAGAGAATCCCCCAGGTTTGTCACATTTCTTAGTTACCAGGGTCCCCCCGAGTAGCAGATGCCACAACAAAGGTTCAGGTGCAGATAGTTTATTTAGGAGGTGACGCCAGCATACACTGGCAGAGAAAGAGTGAGACAGAGAAAAGAAGGCAGCCAATGGAGGTTGTGTGTGCTTCAGGCAAGTTACCACCACGGACAACTGGGGGTTAATTTGGCTGGCGCCCTGGGCTTCAGTCTAGAACCCACACCCAGGTATCAATCACCAGCCCCAGCAGTCACCGTCTGGGGGCTCTTCCTGAGGAGCACCAGTTATCTAGCCTGCCAATGAGCATGGAGCACCGGGACCACCGCCCTGCCACCCTCCCTACACTCGCCTCTTTCTTGCTCTCTCGTCCACAAGCTTCATGCAGGCAGGCATCATGTTCTGTCCCAGGGCCCAGCACAGTACTTGGCACATACGCACATTTTGCAAATCCATTTTGCAAATCTACATAGGGTGGGTCCTCAAGCCCACCAATGATTAGGAGGTCCTCTCACAGCGGCCTCAGTTTCCCAGCTGGGACCCCTAAAGGTCCAGGAGGTAAAACCACAAGAGAAACCTAGAACATCTTTCATTATTCTATACATTGGCCAGACTCCAAGGGTACATCTTGCCCCTGTCAGTTCCTTAAGGGAAGACAACAGCGAGCAGAGCCAGAGGCTCTGGTTCAAGTCTCAGCTCTACCAATTACTGGAAAAGTTGCCTAACCTCTCTGTGCTTCAGTTTCTTCAGCTATTGAAACACAGAATAAAATGAGAATTTGGGGGTGATTCCAGAGATCTCTGAGTGCGGCGCATAGCGGGTGCACAAGAAATGTTTGCAAAACCTAAATCTGAAAAAAAAAAAACCAGGATGTTCCTCTCCGCCTTCAAGCTCAAGAATTTGATAGAAAATGCAGGGACTGGAAAAGCCCCAAGCCTTGCTTCTCCTACTAGCCCCCAGACCCTGGGACACATAGGCAAACTGAAGCCTGTCCACAAGAAGGGAATAGGCACCAGCTCTTGCCTTGAGGCTGGTGTTGAGATGAGAAACCAGGAGCCACTTCTCTATCTGTCCCTGCACCCCTGTGGAATGGAGGTAGAAGTCCAGAGTGACCAGCTGACCGTGTCCAGACCTAAGACCAAACGCTGCTCACATGCACCGCTGTTTGCTCAAGGGTCGGGTCGATGACCGTCTGGTCACATGTTGGGCATTGGAATGTGAATGGCTGGACAGAGGCACAGGAGTGGGGGTGGTTTGGGGGTGACTCTACAATCTGCCTTGCATCACTGTCCCCAGAGATTCTGAGAAATTGGGTGAAAGTGTACCAAGACTTGGGCCTTGGCCACCTGGGGTCAGAGATGGGGAACGCCCTACTCCGGGGCCACCAGGGCCACCCTGCACCCTCCCGGGACCTGGGAATCCTGGTTGTCTGGCACCCTTGCTTGTCCCCAGCATTGGCCCACTCAGAAGTGGAGGGCAGTTCTGGGCTTTGATGAGCCTGTGAGGTCAAGCCAGGCCAGATCTGACTCTGCACGTGTGTGTGTGTATGTGTGTGTGCATACACGTGTGCCACGGAGACTGGCACAAAGAGCAGCACATCCACCCTCAATACATTCACTGACACCTCCTCTATGTCCAAAGGAAGGGAAAGGAAATGGGAACCTCTCCTGCCAACGAGGAGCTCAGAGTCCAGGGAGGGAGCAGGGGCCTGGACAAAATCTAGAAGTGTCTGCCATGCATAGACTGTCTTGCTATGCCCTCTAATTTCATCTGCCCACCAATTTTCTGAGGAAGGGGAAAGAGTTTTACCCATGTTACAGCTGAGGAAAATGAGACTAGGGATGCTAATGAGCCACCTATGGGAAGTCCCATGGGAAGCAGACACCAATCTGCCCTTGCTTACCCTTGATTTCCCAGTGATTGGCATATGAGAGGCAGTAAATCTTTGCGGGTTTTATTTATTTATTGTTTAATATATTTTTATTGATTTCAGAGAGGAAGGGAGAGGGAGAGAGAGAAACATCAATGATGAGAGAGAATCACTGATTGGCTGCATCCTGCATGCCCCCTACAGGGGATTGAGCCCACAACCCGGGCATGTGCCTTAACCAGGAATCGAACTGGTGGCTTCTTGGTTCCCAGGTCGATGCTCAACCACGCCAGCTGGGTCGCAGTAAATCTTTGTTGAATGAATGAGTGAGCGAATGAATGAAGTTCAGAGGTAAGATTCGACTGCCACAAATGCCAAATGCTCCTTGACTTGCAGACATGTAAAACGCTCCAAGAGAAGTCAATGCAAAGTAGTGTGAAGCCAAGATTGCAATGTCAGACACTGCCAGGGCAAGAGAAGTAGCTCCAAGAACAAGAACATTTAGTTAAGGTTTTGAAGTGTGGGTAAGAGTTTTCTAAAATGACCATTCATCCCCCAAATATTTAATAAATATCAGCTGTATGCCTGGCACCATTCTAAGAGCTGGGATCCACCAATGCAGGACATAAGATTTCTGTCTTATGGGACTTAGATTCAGGAGGACCAGGGGAAGAGGACAGTTCAGGCAGAGGGAACACCATAAGTAAGGAGCAAGGAAGTGTGTCTTGAATGTAGAATATGGGGTGCATTGGGGTGGGATGGGTGTGAAGGGTTGTTGGGCAGGCAAAACTGGAGAAATGAGCCAAGGGCCAGAGGGTTGAGTGCCTGAGAGCAGATGGGGATGGGAAAGTATTGTTGTTTTCTTAACTCATTGACCTAGTGTCTTTGACTGCACCCGTGTTATTTTTTATACTTGGCTTATGTGGTTTTCTCCTCACTTGAGCCATGGATACCACCACGAAAAATATGGAATTTCAGAAGTTGTTAGTGCCATTTAAGAGAAAAGAAATGATTTTTGCTCATTATTCATCTTTTCGCATTTTACCTTGATTTCCGTATTGAAAAATATTTATTACCACATTTGAAGCTGGAATCTTCACATCAGGTACCCAGACTTCAGCACGGGTAGTTAAGTTGCTTATAAAATATCTGACATGTTTTAATTTCTTTAAATCAATCAATCACCCGTGATGTCTTTGGCAGGAATAAGATAGAAAACAGGCTTTTATTTTATTAGGAAGTGGAGGTTGTCAACGTTTCAAATGGGAGGTTGCCTGACCCACGTTTCTGCAGATGGTGGGGAAAAACTTAAAGCAGAAGATGGCAGGGCTGAACTTGGATGTGGCTCCACCGAGGAGGCAGGCAGGGGGTCTGTTTTCAAATGGGACCCACTGGGGCATGGGGATGTAGGTGGAACAAAGGTGGGACAGCTCCCTCTGCAGTGAGCAAAAAGTGAGGAGATGGCAGCTGACCTCCCCCAGGTCCTGGTGGGCCTGCCCTGCCGGATCAGGAAGAGAATTCCAAGGCTGTGGTGGCAAGTAAGGAAGTGGAGGTGAAGGAAGAAAAGGTGGCTTAGGCAGGAACCATAAGGGTCTCTGTAAGGCAGGGAAGGGGAGGGGGGTGATGGGGTTACAGACCTGGACCAGGTAGGGACCAGGGTCTCCAGAGGCTGAGAAGCAGGCAGGGGCCCAGCACAGAGCTGAGCCACAGCCACTGCTCAGCAAATATCTATTAAGTTAATGGTCTTGAATACCAGGCTGATTGCCTTTATTGTTTTAATAGCTTTGATAGGTTGGATGTCTTTATGTGCTCAGAGGTAATTCTGCTAAAAGCCTTTTATTCCTTTATTATTATCTCATTTTACAGAGGAGGAAACTGAGGTCTACAGTGGCTAAGCAGCTCAGCCAGGGTCACAAAGCTGGCAAGTGCTAGAATCAGGGCTTGACCCCCGTTCTACGTGAGTTCAGCACCCAAGCTCTATCTCCTGGGACTTTGTCCTGCAGGAGAAGGAAGTGCAAAGACCAGGTTGCAACATGGTGTTCATGGGACCTAGGAAATTTTCCTTTAAAGGACCCCTTTTTCCATTAAAAGAAAAGAACTTAAAATTGTTATATATTGGTATAAAGGAAAATATACTCCAGGCTGGATTATATTCACTTTTTTTCTTCTGACTTCAAAAACATTAAAACACTTCCATGGACCCCGGAAATATCATGAGTTGCAGGCAGTGCCTGATGCAGGAGCTGGAGAAGGCGGGGGAGGGGGGGGGTAGAGAAGAGGAGGGGGCTGTACAGAGATGCCTCAGGGTGTGATCTCCATCCTTAAAAAAGCTATCAATCCCCTTTCAAACTAAGCAAAGCTGCTCTTTGAGGCATACTCCTTGGAGCCTCGCAGTGTGTCAGAGGTAGTCCCATGGACATGCCGGACCGCTCCAGAATGTCATCCCCCAGGCTGTGACACTCTCCTCTGAGACCTTTTCTCCTCTTCAGCTAGACAGTCAGAGGAAAGGCTCAGTAATCGGGGCCTCAGTGTAAGCCAGTGGTTCTCAACCTTTCTAATGCCTCCAACCCTTTAATACAGTTCCTCATGTTGTGGTGACCCCAACCATAAAATTATTTTCGTTGCTACTCCATAACTGTAATTTTGCTACTGTTATGAATCGTAATGTAAATATATGTGTTTTCCAAGAAGGGCCGCGGCCTTAAAAAAGGTTGAGAACCACTGGTCTAGGCCAATTCTGTGCACACAGAGAAGCAGCAGGAAAATGCAGCTGCGGGGAGCCCCAGCCCTGCCCTTCCCCCAGCCCTGCAGGTGGAGAGATGCTCAGGCTGCCCTCTGCCCTCTGCCCTCTGCCCTGGGCTTCCTGGAGCTGTCTCCCTAGGTGGAGCTGGAGCCCCATCCCTGACCTTTGGCACCTCTGATCTCTGTCTTCCCTTCCTCCCCCCACCCCCAATCACTCAGAAGCTCATGGGCAAGGACAGTGGACACTGGGGTGGGGGACTGCCCCTGGCCCAGTCTCCCACAGCACCTTGCTCACACTCACCCCAGGCTGTGGGAGCCCTCACCTCAGCTTCTCACAGCCTCCAGAACTTCTCTTCTGGAAATCAAAACCACCCTTCCAGAGGCTCCCTGACAATCCCCCATACCAGCCGGTTGTTAACTTTGTAAAAGAAAACACAAATGATTTTCAACTTGATGTGCCAGGCTCTGTGCAAAACACTCTCCTCACCCCATGCCTGCAACAACTCCACAAACCAGGCACTGTCCTGTGGGTACTCTCTCTGCTGGACCCTCACTACCACCTAACTCCTATCTGTTCATCTTTTTATTTTTTTTCCATAGGAAGAGAGAGACAGAAAAATTCCAGTGATAAGAGAGAATTATTAATTGGCTGCTTCTTGCACACCCCACACTGGGGATGGAGTCTGCAACTTGGGCATATTCCCTGACTGGGAATCGAACCATGACCTCCTGGTTCATGGGTTGACCCTCAACCGCTGTGCCATGCCAGCCAGGCTGTTCATCTCTTAAATCTCAGTTCAAACATAAGATGTTTTCTGGGATTCCCTCAGACAAGCAGGCAAAGTGCTGCCTCCTGGGTTGTGAGCTTTGGAGGGTCTGAATCTCCTATGGACAACACCCCAAAACACAGGGCTGGTTATGCTGTGATGATTGTTGGAAAGCCGGGGAGAAGGGATTAAACAGGTCAGAAGAAGGTGGTTGGGAGTTGATGACTGGGACTGGACGATGGAGGTTAATAATGGAAAATCGCTTGAGCCTTAATTAGTTTGGTAATTAGGCCCAAAATGGCTAGCGCAGGAAGAAGAGGGCCTGCATTCGGCCAGATTACCTAACAACTCAGCTGTGTCGACTGCCCCATCATTTCTCACAATCCCCAAGGAGTAGACCCCAAACCCTACCTCCACCCTCCCACCAGGCACCTGAGACTCAGTTAAAGCCCCAATGCCCCTCACTGGACTGAGGAGTTGGGGGGGGGGGCTCCTCAGGAAGCAGAGGCAGGGGACACCCCCACCTAGTGGGCTCCCAGAATTGGGAGGAAGAAGATTCTCAAAATGGTTTTCCCTCTTCATATACACCAGGTCCAGTGCTGAGCCAGGGAATCAGGTTTAGTTTTCCTCCTGGGACTCTGAGTTGGGGGACTGAAGGGTGGAAAATGGGGAAGCCCGCAGGCTAAGCCAGGAGTGAGCAAAGACAGAGCCCCACCCCTCCTCCTCTCATTCCCTCTCCACTTCCCCCAGCTCATCCCAACACCATTCCTATCCCCTCTCCCTCTCCCTCTCCTGCTCAGCCCCCTCCTCTCTGTCCCCAGTCCCAACCCCACCTCCCCCCCCTGCTCCCCATCCCCTCAGCCTCCCAGCCCCCTCCTCTCACTCCCTCCTCCTGGGTCTCCATCCCTCTAGGAGACCCACAGTAATAACAATCTCCAAACCAGCCCAACTGGTTCGTCTGGACCCAGCCCTGCCCCAGAGGCAGGTAAGGAGGTGGAGCAGCAAACCCCCAGCTGCTGGCCGCCTGAAAATACCAATTATCTGGGCAGGCAGTCTGCAGTCTGCTGGCCAGCCCCGCCAGCCCGCCCCGCCCAGCCACCCCAGCTCCAAAGCGCTGGGGGGGAGAGGAGGAGCAGGGGGGAATACCCTGGACAGGGGACCCTGTTTCTAGGCCCTGATATCCAGGACCAAGCTACCAAGACACCTTCTCCTCTGGGAGCTGACAAGTCTGAAGGATTCTGCCAAGGCCACCTTGACCTTGGGTCATTCCACATTGAACCAATCACCTGGCTGAAAGGAGGGAAGTTTCATAAAAGGAGAGGAGAAACTGGGTGCGGGGTGAGGGGGGGAGGTTAGCACTGTTTTCCTTACCAATGTTTTGTTTGAAGTTTTGACATGAACCAATCCCTTCCCAAGCCTGGGGTTTCAGACTCTGCTTTCTCCACCAGGTCCTCTCTTGCCCCTGGGCCAATGATAAGCGCTGAGGAAGGGAGCCCTGGCCGCGTGCTCAGCTGGTTGGAACATGTCTCATGCAGCAGCGTCTCGGGCTGATCCCCCATGAGGGCACATGCCCAGGTGGCAGGCTGGATCCTGAGTTGTGATGCATAACCAAAAGCATAATGTGTCTCTCTCACATCAGTGTTTCTGTTTCTCTCTCCCTCTCCCTTCTTCTCTCTCTCTTTAGAATGGATGAAAAACATGTCCTCAGGTGAAGATTAAAAATAAATTTTAAAAAGAGCTAGGCAGGTAGAGTGGTGGGAGCAGTGAGAAGTGTGTGTGTGACTAAGTGTGAACGTGAAGAGATCTGTATGACTCTCTAAGTTTGTGAGCAAATAAATGTGAGCCAGATGGCCTGGGTTCAAATTCCAGCTCCACCTCTTTGCTGTGTGACCTGGGAAAGTTATTTGACCTCTCTGTGTCTCTGTTTCCCTACCTGTAAAATGGGTAAACTTGCCTCCTGGGGTTGTTGTGAGGATGGAAGCAATTTATAAATGTAAAGCACTTAGCAGAGTACACATGGCAGGTGGGACTTAAGCATCTCCTATCATTATTACCACTAGTATTAATATTAATAGGATTAGCATTACTATTACTATGACTGAGAACCATGCCTGGAACCATCTGTTCCCCAGAAGCATTGATTGTGAGTGCATGTGTGTGCGTGTGCATGTATAAGTATGTGTATGGCCAAGGGAGAGCCCCATGGATGAATCAATGGATCTTCCTGGCTGAATGGCGTTGATAGATTGCAGTTTTAATTACAGTTTTATAATTGGACTTTCGACTTGGGTCTCATGGGGCTAAAAATCAAGGTGTCTTGCAGGGACTCTAGGAAGAATGTGTTTCCTTGCCTTTTTCCACTCAGAGAGGCTGCTACATGCCTGACCTCCTGCCCGCTTCCCACACTGGCAGTGTTGCACCCTCTAACTCTGCTTCCCAACTCTCTCTGCCCACAGTGGCCTGAAAAGCTCTCCAGCCTAAGAACCAACCGTTGTGATGACATTTGCCCCACCCGATAACTCAGGGTAATTTCCCCAACTCTAGGTTATTAACTCTAATCATATCTGCAGAGTCCTTTTGCCACAGTAAGATAACATATCCACGGGTTCCGGGGATTACACATCTTGGGAGGCTATTATTCTGCCTCCCACAAATGGAACAAGGCCCCCCGGCCCTAAATGTGTGGCCGTTGAATTGTATCGGCGAGCATCTCTCTTCTGTGTCTCTCCCGGAGCTCTGGGCAGGGAAGGGGCTGAGGCAGCCCAACTGGCAATGGACAAGCTACAGTCTCCATGTTCAAGAGCATCCCAGTTAAAGGTTCCAGGCCCCACAGGTGGCCAGTCTGGGTAACTCCTCTCAGGCCTGAAAGAAGAGTGAGGTGTGGATTAGGCTCTGCCCCTGACCCGCTGTGTCTCTGTGGGGACAGGGCTCCCTGTCTGAGCCTCCAAGTTCGCTCACCTGTGAAGCATTCTGAGGACCACATGCAATGACACATGAACTTCCTGGGACAGCGTTGGGTATACAGTAAGGACTCAATCAGTGCTTCAACAGTCCCACCCCACATCTTTGGGACATGGAGGCCGGGTTCACGTTTGCAACAGTGCTTGGAGTGTGTGTGTGTGTGTGTGTGAACCTGTGTGAATGTGTGAGAATGAGTGTGGCAATGTGTGTGGAGAACTGTGGCCTGTGCTCCTTCCCGGGGCTCCGGGCCGCCCCCACCTCCCTCTGAAGGCCAAAGCCAGCACCGATAGACCCCACAGTTCTGGGAGCCTGGCCACAGTGAACTGCAGGACATTTCTTTCTGGCCTCCTGTTTTACATTCTGTTCCAGGGGTCATCTCTGCTGCTTTATTATAAAGAACAATGTTTCAAGCTGCAAACCTTTGGAACATGGAGCAGCTGTGAAGGTCAGACTTTGTACTGACAAGATGTCCAAAACATTCTGTTAAGCAAAAGAAGTGAGTTTCATAACACTGGGTATAGGGTGGACCCGTTTTTTTGTTTAAAGGAAAAAAAGTGTCCATCTTGCCAAGTTTCAGACACGCACATGCTTTCAAGGCATAAGGCAGAAAGCAGACGTCCTGAGACTCTGGGAGAAGCCAGGCCTATGTCACAGAGCTCCGGGCAAGCTCCACGTGAAAACATTCTGATGCTTGTCTTCTACATGGGCAGGCGGTCTCCAGCCCCTGTGGCCAGCGGAAGGATGCGCTGGGAGGCGGGGGCCTCCGGCTCACTTTTTTCTGCTACATTGTACATGTCCTTAATTTTTTAAAACAAGCTTATACGGGTATCCCAAGTGCCTTAGTAGTTTTAAGCTCAAAACTTGTATTTCTCTAATCATACCAAATAAAGAGGCAACGATATAATCAAATGTTTGTGTAAAATGGTACCCTAGGGAAATGGGCGATGGTTGTTCACACAGGTAGGAACAACGCCGGGGACACCAGGCTGTGCAACTGGCCAAGGCCGGTCCGGAAGTCCTTCTGCCCCAGAACTGCCTGGAGAGGCCCTGCTCTGGCCTCAGGGAAGGTCAGCCGTGGCTACAGCCAAGACACAGGATGTTGTCCCAAGTCCTACACACACACACACACACACACACACACACACACACACTCACAAGGCTCTGCAAACAAATCCCCCTTGGAATGGGGGTTTTGAGTTCTTAGCAGGTGTCAATCTTGAAGAGTGACAGATCCAGCTGCCATGGCTGACTGCCCCTGGCCACCGTGTCACCTTGGACATGCCATTTTTACTCTCAGGCCTATGATTTCTCCGTCTACTAAATGAGGCTCGAACAGGATGCCTGCCAACTGCCCGGTGCAAGGCCTGATGCTGGCGAGGTGCTCGGTAAGCAGGGTTTCTAGAAAGGTGAAGCCCACGGGCTCTCCCTAGTCCCTGGGCTCTGGCCAGGTAGGAGTACGTCATCAGGGGCGGGCTGGCCACCTGCAGAGAGCAGAGTCCACTGGACTTATCAGGCCGGCCTCACTCGCCCCATGCAGGGCTGGCCTCTGGCCTCTGACCACCTCTGCCTGACTACTACCAGGACATGTGCTACATGATCCCATGGCCCCAAGGCCCGGAGAACCCTCACTGCCTGCCTGGGAGGGAAGCAAAAGAACACGCTCATGTTGCAGTTGGGAAAACTAAGACTCAGGGAGGCCCCATAACTTCTATTCATGCGTCTGCATTCATTCATTCATTCATTCATTTGTTCATTCATTCACTTCATGTTTACATGAGGTGCTAGTAAGGACCAGGCACTGTTTCAGGCTCAGGGAAGGAGGAACAAGCAGCAAACCGCACCCACAGTGTGCGTGATGTGACAGAATCAGAATCATGGTGTGTAAGCTGTGAAGTCACGCAGGACCCCGCCACCAATGAGTAGGGTCAGTGATTGATTTAATGTTCTGCTACTACCATCTTGAACTTGTCAATCATTTTTAAACAAGAAGACCTTCACCTTTGTTTAAAATATGTAACTACTGGAGTTAGAAGGGTCATGAAACCAAATAACAAGTTTCCAGTAGACAAATGTATGGGGGAAAAATCTGAACAAACTTTGGAGATGTGGGGTTAATGGTAGTGGGTAATGAGTGCCAGATCCAGTCTGGAGCTTTAGTGTGACCTTCCTAAGGGAATAACTTTTTGGCTGAGGCTCCAGAAGTAGAAACGGGTAAAAATGTGGAGAGATGAGATGAAGACTGTTTCCTAAGTGTAAAATGGGGAGAGTGATTCTAACACACAGGACTAACCATGACAAGGTGTCATTCCATTTACTCATTCATTCATTCAATCATTCAGCCAATATATCTTGAGCACCTACTATGTGGCAGGCGCCGAGCAGATGCTGCAGACTAATGTCACAGTGAAAGACAAAATACACCACACCTTATGACGCATGTGTCCTAGCTGGGAGATGGATGTTAAAACAGCGTATTACACAGATAATTATTTATCTGTTCCTGGGATTAGTGTGGGGAAGAAAATGTACAGGGTGCTAAAAAGCATGTCCTGGGAGCTGGGCTGGGCTGGGCTGAGCTGGGGGGCAGAGTCCTCAGCCCCATTCAGGGCCAACCAGGAGGAGCCTCTGGGAGAATGCGGGCTGGCGGAGCCTGGCTCTGCATTTTGTTCAGCTTTGGGCACAGGACCAGCAAGACGCTGTGGGCCCTGCTGATTCCAGGAGGCACCATGCCAGCAGCCACCTGGCTGCGCCCGGGTCGCAGGGGCAGAGGGTGGACCTGGGGAGGAGCTGGACCACACCAGAGAGAGGGCCGGAGAGCAATAAAACGCTTAATTAAAGGGAGACAGCTTCCAGAGGGAGGGAGGAGGAAAGCTAGCCTTACTGACCAGCCACTGTGTGTCTGGCATTTCCATCACATTTGTCAGTCCACCTTCAGAGCCACCTAAGGCAGGGGCCTCCTGTTACAGTAGAAGAAACTAAGGCTCAGACAGGGCTGAGCAACTGCCCAAGGTCTCGCATGAAGTTGGGAACAGAACCCTGTTTCCTCACTTCCAGAGCAGACTCCACTGTCGCCACTCACCTCTCCCACCAAAAGTATGTCCAGGGACTGACCGTCCTCCAGAGAGAGCTCCCTCCAAGCACAGCAGAACCAGCAAGGCTTATGTTTTCCCTGAGCTGCGTGCTTGTGTGCTTTGAAAAGCACGGTGGGTCTTCAAGTTGATCTTTTTTCCCTCTTCCCATTGGCTACGAGGAAGCCCAGAGTCAACTCTGTGGCCCGGCTCAAGGCGGACTTGATGTCACATGTGAACCGCATTTTATTTCTGGTTCGATATCACGCTTACCTGCTTTTGTTTCCCGCCTCCCATTTTCACTGACTTGCAGTAGGACCTGGCTCACTCTGTGATACCAGCCTCTTGAAGCTGTTAAACCTCCTCAGCATTCTTTCCATGCCTGTTCCATCCTCCTCTCTCCCGGTAGAGAGCCTCTCTCTGTTCCTCTGAACAAGAATCAGGTGAGGCTGCCCCACCTCTCCATCCTCACCTTTTCTCCATTCCAGCTCCGACCACGCCCTGACCAGCACCCCGGAGTCCAAATTCTCATTTCCTGGGACACAGGTGCTCATTGGCCCAGCTTGGGTCAGGGGTCCACTCCTCCTTCAAGCAGCCATGGCCGTGGGCTGGGTCACACAGCACTAATATGGCAAAGGAATCCATGCCTGCAGGATAATTCCCAAACCGCTCACCCTGACATGCCAGCCCCTTAGGACCTGTGAGCAGCCTCCTGCACCTCAGTCTCCAGCCACTCCCTGCTCTGGGAACTTTCCCCATACCACCTCTCAGATTCCTCCCAGGGTCCTCTCCCCAGCTCTGTCTGTCTATGCTGTGACCAACCTCATTGCTGTCCTCTCCCTTTCCGAAGCTTGCTCCTCCTGCCCACCCATTCTCCTGCTCCTCTCTCTCCCATTCACCGCATGCTTCCCTCTCTTGCCACCCCTGCACCTTTTCCACGAGGTTCCGTTGTCCCTGATTCATCCACAAGATGCCAGGCTCTCAGAAGGCAGAGACTTTGGAGCAAGGAGCCAAAGCAACATGTCTTGGGGACAGACTGACCTCAGTTCAAATCCCAGCTCAGCCACTTAGCGGGAGACACGCCTCTCATGAGCTGCCGCCTGGGAATATGGACACACAAGTGCTCAGCGTGACTGTGGGACTGTGTGGGAATCGGGGAGGTCTGGGGTGCAGAAGCGTGGAGTACAGAGCGCATCCCCAGTGTTTGTGGAGTGAATGAGCAATTCATGCCTGAAGATGTTCTCACTAATGCACGCACATACACACACACACACTCCACTCCCAGCTGCTGGCGGTGGCCCGTGTACTGCTCGTGACCATCTAGCTCCAGGAACACCAGGAAGAGTGTGGTGAACAGCCCCTGCCCTCTGACTCCGTGGCCTGTTTCCAGGGGGCAGAGGTGGTGAGCTCACACACAGCACAGGGGACAGGCCTCTGAAGACCCTGCGCTCAGGCCCCACCCAGCTTCTCCTCAGAGGAACCCTCACTGTCCCCGCTTTCAGAAGGCCCTGTCTGGGAGCAGAGCTGAGCCAGGGTACCCCCTTCCAGCTTCTGACCATCTCCTGTCCGCTGGAATGCCCCTGGATGGGTAGGGTATTGGAGGGAAGGCAGAAGGGGCAGTATTTGCTGACAATCACCTGCTCCGGGCCAGTCGCTGCACTTCTTGCTTTATGTGCATTTTCTCATTCGCTCCTCATTTCCCCTTTAGCACCTGGCTGCTCCATCTGATTATACCCATGTTGCAAATGAGGGAAGTGAGGCTCAGATGATTACCTGGCCTCCCCCGACCACCCAGGTGGTGGAGCCGGTATTTCAGACCAGGACTGCCAATCTGCAGAAGCTGGGGTCCAGCCAGTGTAGCAGGGTCAGGCGCCCTCCCGCCCCCAGCCCCAGTGAGAAGCCCCTGGTCTGGCTCAGAGGAACCAGGCTGGCCCCTGCTCTCCTAAGGGCTGGATAGGAGACCCTTTGCAAGGAGGCAAGAGTGGACAGGGGCCAACTGTCCATTCCTCCAGGCTGGGGAGGAGCCAGGTGTCATCACTGGGAAGCTAGAACTCCTCGGGAGGGACAGAGGGCAGCTGAGAGTTCTTTGTGAACAAAGGTGCCAAGGCAGGAGGCTGCATGGCACGACTCAAACTCGAGACCAAGTGCCACCCTGGATAATGCCTGGAAACTTCACCGGGCCCTTTCCGAAGATCTGAGTATGGACCGAGCGTCCTTAAGGTCCCTTCACCAGCAGAGCTGCCTCTAGAGCGTGGTTCTCAACCTTTCTAATGCCCGACCCTTTAATACAGTTCCTCCTGTTGTGGTGACCCCCAAGCATAAAATTATTCTCGTTGCTACTTCACAACTCTAATTTTGCTATGTTATGAATCGTAATGTAAACATCAGATGGTCTTAGGCTCTATAGGAGCGGGTGGAGAGACCATTGGAAAACACAGATGTTTACATTACGATTCATAACAGCAGCAAAATTACAGTTATGAAGTAGCAATGAAAATAATTTTATAGTTGAGGGTCATCACAACATGAGGAACTGTGTTATAGGGTCGTGGCATTAGAAAGGTTGAGAACCACCGCTCTCGAGGATGAGGTGGGCACCAACAATAGCTGACGAAGTAATGACCATGGGCATGGAGATGAAGATGATGATGGTGATCACGGTGACTGTGATGATAACAACTCCCACACAGCACACTACGAATGCACCAGACACTGTTCTATAAGCACTTTGCAACACAGCCCCCCTGCAAGACAGGTACAGATAGTACTGAACCCATTTTACAGATGAAGAAACCGAGAGAGGGAGCCGTGAATTAACTTATCCAAAAATCACACAGCTAGAACATGTTGGAACTGGCACTCCGGTTTCAGTCTACACTCCTACCTGCAAAATACCTCTGTTAGACATAATACAATGAAAATCACTGTCGATATTTATTAAGCACCCGTTACACTTCAGGGGCTGCGCTGAGCCCTTTGCATGCATTAACTAACTTACTAGTAATTCTCACAAGAGCTTTAACTCCTTGGCATTTCATTTCATTCAGTGGACACAAAACCTGAAACCTTAAGTTGAAAGTAATCTGTCTGAGACCGCAGGGCCAGTAAGTGCAGAGGGGACCCGCAAACCTGGACAGCCTGACTCCTCTGCGCCCCCATAACCACGGAGGCACACTTTGTCTGTGGCTGTGTACACAAGTGCACACACACACTCTTCTTTGAGCCCGAGTGCATGTGCACGTGCACGCATACATATCAAGACACCCTCACCCCATACAAACTCACCCAAAACCAACTGTGTTCTCAGCAAGTTAGGGACCCAAGCCCTTGGTCTAAGAGGTTCTCTCTAAAAAGTGTTTCCCAAGGTGGGGGGCAAGTTTGCATTGCAACCATGCGAGAGAAGACTGGCAGCGGAGGCTCCCTGGGCTCTGAGCATCTGGAAAAAGCCGGTGGGGGTGAGAATATTCGCACACAGGCCTGCAGCTCCAGCTCCTTTCTCACAGTGTGCTCCCAGCTGTAAGTCCCACTTCCCCGGCCTCCCGCTGGGATTGCACAAGTCTTCCAGGGCCTCCCTGCCAATCAATTTCAGCACAAATGAGCCAGAGATCCTGGCCAGAGGACAGAACTGGTTAGACCTGCTTGACTGTCTCCCAGCTGCAATGCAGGAGTCTGGGCTTGCGGCTGGCTAACCCTTCCACCTTGCTTCCAGGAGCATTTCCTGAGTCCCTGCCTCCTTTCTGCCTGCCACGCCTGGCCCTACAACTTCGGGAGCCCCTCGATGACTCAGATCCAGCCCTCTCTGCACAACTCTTATCTTCCTGGGGGGACACCACTGGCCCAGCTCTGCAGGCCCTCCTCACACCACCATGTACTGCACCCCAACAGCCACCAGGCATCACTGACGGGCTCTATTTAACAGATCCTTCCTGAAGCCAGCAGAGGTGGGCAAGATGCTCTCCATTTTACCAAAGGCAACTGGGGCTCAGAGAGGTGAAGTGGCTTACACCCAGGTTTCCTGATTCTACAACCTGACTTCATTCTAGGCCCCCACTCCAGCTCTAGGGGGTGTTTCAGGGAAAGGAAAATGCCTTCCTTTTGGTGTCTGTGTCCTCATAGCAACTGCATGAGGAGGTTAACTGAAGAGGGTGGACTGTGGGTGACAGAGAACTTCACAGGAAGCAGCTCAGGCCCAGGTGTGAAGGCTGGAGAATCAAAGTCTGGTCAGAGCCCAGGATAGGGAGTGAGGAATAAAGAGGTACGAGCTCAGAGTGCGGGTCCTAGAGGCCTGGCTATCGTAATGTACCCTGGAGGCAGTGGGGAGCCATGGATGGTCTCTGAGCAGGACCGGTTACCAACACCTCAGAAAATTAATTTAAAAGCAATGTCCCCCAACAGTGCACAGATGGAGGTACAGAGCTGTCGGGGTGGGGAGGGGGGACTCTTCTCCACTGAATAAAATCTCAAAATAGATTTTGCCTCACCTCTCCTCCAGCCTCAGAAGAGCGTAACAGTTGAAAACATAAACTCCAGGTTTAGATGGTCTGGGTTTGAATCCCAGTATTACTGGTTGTGCCTTCTTGGACAAGTTACAATACTTCGCTGTGATTCCATTTCTTCATCCAGAAAAATGGTGATATCACCATCCCCCTGCCTCCCAGGGTTATTGTGAGGCTTACGTGAGTTAATACCTGTAAAACTTGTAATTCCACGATGCCAGGCACTGTGAATATGTTTGTCAAATAAGGATCTTCAAGGCCACAATCCCTGATCAATCTATCAAAAATGAAAATAGGATGAGTCTGCCCTGGCATGTTCTTAGCAGTCCTATTCTGGGTCCTAGTATTCACCATGTCTTTGCTACCCACAAACCATCCCTTTAGTAATATGCCCTGGGAGAGTCCCAAGAACCAACTTCAGGCTCTCAGATCTACAATCTGCAGAATCGACTGCATAGCAACAATTTCCTAAGTTTCAACCTAATGTTCTGCTTTTTGAGAACAGAACCTTCTGGCCCTTCTTGATCTCTGGTGTACTCTCCTCCCTCGTGCAGCCAGAGAGAGGAAGGTGGCCACCCAAGAGAACACAACAGAGCCATCCGTTTTTAGAGACTCGACAAAGGAAAGGCCTTTTAGATCTATGACGCCTATAATCCAATTGATATGTGACTTCCCTACTATATAAAATTATAAAATCCACAGAAAGGTCACTGCCCATTGACCTTGAAGGAGAAAGAAGCTGGGTAGGCCGACAGACAAGCAAATATGGGTTCCCTTCAGATATCATCTGAAGGCCTCCCGGGTGGACTCTTCCAGCGGCCTCTGTACTTCACTCCTGCCCTTTGACCTTCCCCAAATTGCCTCAGAATCTGAGCTCAGCATCTTGGTCAGCCGAAGCCACTGTTAGGCGGAACTGAAATTTGGCGCACTGCTCTCTTCTGGGCAAAGACAACCAAAGGATTTGTTGCTTTTGCAAACAAGGTGGGGACAGGATCAGAGATACGGGTGTTTTTTGTTTTTTTGGTTTTTTTTTTTTTTTTTAAGTGGGCCCTGGTAGTGTGGGGCCTAGAAGAGGAATTTAGAGGATTGGTGTTGGAAAAGCAGCCAGGAAGGTGCATCAGCAAGAGGCTATGAAAGTAGAATGTTCCCCCAAAGAAATAAGCTTATTTCCCAAGAATTGGAACAACAAGAACTTTAAAGAGTTGACCTGGCACAGTGATATTAGCAAGCACACATCCTTCCCAGCCCTGCTTGGCGATAGCAGTCCTGGACTCTATTTACCTAGCTCTGAAATGGACCTAGTGACATTAACCTGATCCCTTCCAGCAGGAAGGAAAGAGCCAATGAGGAAATGGAAGGGGACTGGGGGTGCAGTGGGGTGGGGTGGGATGGGGTGGGGTGGGGGGCTGTGCACGGATGGGCTTTGGTGTCCCAGCCCCAAACTCCGGTTGCATTCAGCTGTTAGAGCGCCTCTTCCTGAATCAATGCAACAGAACACAGGAGTCTGGAAAAGACTGATTTTGAATTGAGGACACTGAATACGATCTTTTCGGGATGTTTATAAAGTGTTTACCAAGCAGCCTGCTCTCCAAACCCTAGCAATTGCTTAAAACAAGAGAGCTGTTGATTTGTGAAGTGTTTTCCTTTTTTTTAAAAAAAAATCATCACAAATGTTGGAGTTAGAGACGTTATGTTTAAATAACTTGTCAAGGGGGCAAACTATTTAGGAGGTTTTCTCAGCTCAGAAAGCAACAGGGAAGAGCTTTTTTTTTCTGCATGAGATCAGAGCAAGGGACAGGGAGGGCAGTCAGGAACAGGTGGGGGGCTGGTTCTTTCCCTGCCCTCAGAATCCCAACAAGACCCCTCTCTACTCACCTACCACTTCTCCATCTTTTCTCTCCAAAGACCCACCAAGAATCTAGGGACAAGCAATGAGACTGAGCCCTATTCTGCCCTGTCTCTCTGTCTCTCCTCCTCTGCTGTCCTAACCCAATGCTTCCCCACCTGTCTCTCACATCAGATGTCAGCGTTTCTCCTCACCGACACAAAAATGTGTCTGAAAGTTCACCACTGAGGTATACACAATTTTGGAATGATAACAAAAACCCTTCTTTAAAAAT
Source organism: Lasiurus cinereus (assembly GCA_011751065.1). Taxonomy (NCBI): domain Eukaryota; kingdom Metazoa; phylum Chordata; class Mammalia; order Chiroptera; family Vespertilionidae; genus Lasiurus; species Lasiurus cinereus. Next base: position 44,316,904 of record JAAGEH010000480.1, on the reverse strand, counting down.
TTATTAGCAGTATATTTTTAAGGCATATCAGAAATCTATATAGATGATAGATGGATAGACGATAGACAGATTATTGATTGGTGGTAGATGATGATGATGATAGATAGATAGATAGATAGATAGATAGATAGATAGAAGAGAGAGCAAGCCAGGACCTCAAATACATGCTTTCACAGACATTACCCCTTTTCCTCTTTAAATACATTTTACTGAATACATTCATTCAACCAATTACTGGGTTATTGAAGTCCTACTAAGTGCCTGGCAGCATTCCTGGTACTTAGTAATATCAGTGCACGAAACAGTCATCAGACATTAACCTCTCAAAGCTTATATGCTGGCAAGAAGGACCAGAAAATATGCAATAAGTTAATAAGCGATCCAGTGTTCTAGGGTGATGGGTGCTATGGGAGGAAAAAGGAAAAAGAAAATAAATTTAGAACAGAATAAGGTAGGTCAGGAGTGAGTGTCCAAGGTGGGAAAGGGGCCAGCTTGACAGATCAGATATGGATAAGCCTTGTCAAGGCGGTGAAGCCTGAGCAAGGACTTGAAGGAGATGAGAGAGTTTGCCACAGCTTTCCCTGAGGTAACAATGGTCAGGCCGAGGGCACAGCTCAAAGACCCAACATGTGTTTCAAAAACAGTAAGGCAGTCAGTGTGATGGGAATAGCGTAAGTGCGGTGAGAAAGTAGAGGGGGAGAAAAATCAGAAGGACACAGAGATCCTAACCACTTATTATATAATTAATTAAGACTAAAAAAATATTTAGACCTAGAAGGTTCTTCCACTACCTGTTTGATTTGGACAATTCCTATTCAGCCTTCAGATCTTAGCTCAAATGTCACTTCCTCCAGGAAGCCCTCCCTGACCACTCTTTCCCTGTCTGTGTCAGCTTCATTGTAGTAGAGATGCTCTCAGAGGGCCAGGTTGCTTTTCTCCATAGCAGTTAACTCCTTTTGAAAGTGTACACTGATTCATATGCTATTCTAACTGCTGTCTCATAATCTAAGATTGTAAACTCCATGAGAATTTGTGTGTATGGAATGTATTTGGTTTTGCTCATTGTTGTATTGCCAGCACCTAGTACAGTGCCAGGCATATCGAAGACACAGGACAAATATCTGTCAATGACTGAGTGACAGGACTGGAAGCAGAATCTTCACTGAGCAGAGTTATAGCAGCTGCAATTCAAGAAGCTCCTGGGACCCAAAATGTGGTAGATGGGAGCAGCTCAGAAGCTGGAGTCCATGATGCAGCAAACCTGGATGAGCACAGGATCCCTAGCCCTCTCTGGAACCCACCTCCTCACCCAGGCCCTCCAGGATAACTTCTGTCTTCAGGAAGAACCAAGTTGCAGATATTCACAAAAAAACCTTTGCTCTGCCCCTTCCCCCCCCTGCCCTCCCCCTCACTTCCCCTGAAACCTTGCACAGACAGCAGCATTGAAATGCTCCCTGTTGCATGCATAAGTATCCTAGGAGTGGGGACCAACCTTGGCACATTTGTCGGGATGCTTGGCTAGATGTAGAGAGGGCCGTGTGCTCCCGCATGTATGTGGCCGCCCTCATGGAGCAAGATCAGGATTGCAAGCTCTGGATATGACAGGTAGCATGCTATGGTTGCATGATTTACAGGGACTGGTGGGGAGAGGTTTGTCTCTGCTTTGAGAACTTGAGTGCTTCCTATAAATATGCATGGAGGTCTGGGCCTCCATTAACTCCACCACTGCCACATTCCACTTGTTACCTGGTGCTTGTGTAAATGAATGTGAAAAGCAGTGTTCAGTATAAAATGCGTGTATGTTTTACATGTGAGCACATGAAGATGTACATGGATCCATATGCATTTTATGTGATCAATTGTTTTGGTGAATCAGTCCATATAGGTATGTGCATAATTGTGCACATTGCCTTTTTGTATAAATGTATATGTATGAGCATTTGGACATACATACACATGGGCACGGATATATGCATGTGGGTACATAGGTAATGTATGTGTGTGTGTGCATATGACTATGAAAGTACATACAAGGTGGGGCGAAAATAGGTTTGCAGTTGTGAGAATGAAAAACACAAGTTTATTCTTGTATTATTATTTATTTACTGTTGTATTATTTTCCAAATGAGCAATTATAAACCTACTTTTACTCAACCCTGTTTATTGCAAATATGTGCATGTGAATTTTGTATGTAAATGTGTGTTACATGTATGTGAGCATGTATTCAGACTGTAAGCACATCTCTGTGCAGATCCAAGGCTTCAAGAGCACACCAGAAACAGCTTTGGTTACGCTATGGGTAATCCCATCAAAATCGCCTCACCTAGAGGCTGCATCTTCTGTAAACTCTTGCTCTGGTAATTATGGTACATTTATTGGAAAGATCAATTGAGAACAGATGAAAGGTGAGAGGACTGTTGATTAATTACAAACAGCACCTGTGTCCCAAGCCAACAATGCCCAAGTGGGCCTCCCCCCATCCCTTTACACACACACACACACACACACACACACACACACACACACACACACGAGTGCACAGAACCAAACACAAGGCCCCATCATCCATCTCTGTGCCTGGACAGGAAACCCTATGGCTGGGAGCAGGGGAATTAAGTACACCCAAAAGAGAGTGACTGCCATCTGCAAGGGAAATTAGAAAGGAAACTGTCTCCCAAAAGGGCTATGTTTCACCCCTCCATACTTTCCCCAAGCTCTCCTCCCACCAAGTACTTCAAATAAGGATAGCAGGCTTGTGAAGTTTGGGGGCAAAATGCAAATTCTGGCTTCAGATACGGACGGGTACAAGTTTCAGATTCTCCACTGGGTGACACAGCGAAAAAGATGACCACTCTGGGCCTTGATTCTCCAATTCTGACCCTGCGTGGATAAAAGTAGCCCACACTTTAGAGAGTTAAGTGAAATGTCACACTGGCTGCACCTCCTATACTCTGTCACCTGCTTGCCCCTTGTCCGTGGAAAAGGACACGTACCAGCAGGCTCAGGCTCCAGGACAAAGGAGGCTGATGTGGATCCCTGTGCAGGGAAGTGCAGCCCTTTGATGCCCACTCAGGACAGGCAGAGTTGGGTCTCCTGACCAGTCCTGGCCCACAGTCTCTCCTCAGAAGGACACAGGGTCAAGAAATAAAAGTGACAAATCAGAAGAAGCCAGGGGAATGTGAATGAGCTCAGGGCAGCCTGGGCTCCTGATTTCAGATGGCATCACAGGCCACACTTAAGGCCTATCTCGCCCTCCCGGCTCTGAAATGGGCAGGCCTCTAGCTGCCCACTCCACTGTCCATTTCTGAGAAGAAATGTAAGCCCTGATCAAATGCCCAGCTCCAAAAGGAAAACACAGTATAAATATTGGGTTTGTGGACTTCGGCTCCTTGCTCCCACGGAAACTGGCTTCTTCCAGAAAGTATCCGGCCTCCTCCTCCCTCTGCCTCTGTGGCTGCCCCTCCAGCCCGAGGACATCATCCCTTTTTGATACAAATAAAAAGGAATGTGTAATGAGCGGCTGCTGTTTTACATGAAAGTCACTTCACATGCAAAGAATGCAGAGAGGCAGCTAAAACTGAGCTGCTTCGGAACAAATCCTTATTAATAATGTAGGGGGTTTTCCAAATTGGAGTGGCAACTTACCTCATATATTTAAGTTCTTCCAAGTGAGAACAGTTAGCTCTGATTTTCTTATCTAAATGTGTCTTTTAAGATAATATGTGTAGGACAATGGAGAAGGGTAATGGGATATTAAGAAGACGTGTAAGGCATGGAAATGCTTGCAGCACGTCGGTGACGCTGTGCAGAGTCGGAGAATGCGTGCTCCCGGGCAGAAGGCGGTGCTCTCTGTGGTCTGGACACCTGCTCCCGGGGGAAGAAACTATATTGAAAAGATAAAATTCCAGCGACAGCTGCCTTCTCCCTCAGCAGCCCGTCTTCTGAGCCAGGTAGGCGCCACCCTGGGAAGCCTAGTGGTGGCTGCTTCTGAGAAGCAGGTACACTCTGGACACGGGGCTCTCCCCCTGGAAGTGGGCATGTCTCCCAAGACTGCTGTGTTGGGGGCAGCCCTTCTCTGTGACTGGCTTCTTTTAGGAGGGCTGCTGTTGAAAAAGACCGTGTCTGCAAGACTCGCCATTGGGGGACTTTTATTTTGGTGCGGGGAGGAGAGACAAAGCAAACCTCTAATCCTCCCTTCCTTACACAACAAATCCAAATACTGCTATCTCTGGGATGGGAGGCCAGGCCACCAGACAGCAGGCTGGAGCGAAAGGTTGTGCAAGAAAGCAGTTCGGGGGTGTTTTCTTTCTGAAAACCGAAGGGCTCAGAAGTGGATGTTTGCATCTGAAAGCCTTCAGGAGAACCAGGGGAATCTGTAAACCGGGCTGATTCCAGGGGCCTGGAGAGAAAGAGGAGGAGGGTGGGTAGCTGAGGAAGTAGGGGGTTGCCAGGCAAGGCGGAATCTGTAGCTCTCTGTCACAGAGTCCGATGAGGGTGAGGTGTAGCTGGTATGGTTCATGGCAGCTCCCACAATTGGAGGAGGCCAGGTGCAGGGTGGTAGGCACCTCTGACAAGGAGAGTGGTGGCCCTGCCACGGAAATGCCCAGCAACCCTGGACTGAAGGAAGGCTGGCTGTGAGAGAGCGCCAGAGGGATCTGGAGCCAGGACCCATACCCAGCTTCCCCAGAGGTCCCTTTTCAGAGAACCGGGATTGCCTCCTCTCTCGAAGTGGGGACCTCACTCCTGTCAATCCCCAGTCAGCCCTGCCACAGGCTCGCTAGCGAAGGATGGAGAGAAAAGTTGGATAGCTAGACCAGTCCCTGGCGCCACTCGGGAGCTTGCAGTGTTCCCAGGGACACCAGATCCTCATCTTCCTCCCTTCGCTGCACCCCACACCCGCCAGCCACCTCAGAACCTCTCCTGTAGCTTTGAACCTCTCCCATAGCCTTTCCCAAGAGGCAGCGTCTGAGTAAAAGGCAAAGGAAGAGGGATAGGGGGAGGGGGAGAGAAGGGGAAAACAGAGGGAAGCAGTTTTCTGAAATGCAGTTCACGATGGAAGGGGAACTAGCAAAGAAAGGACGCCAGGAGAAGAGAGGGGAGCTGATGCCTCCATCCCTCCGAGGCGAGGACCCTGGCTCCTGGGATCTGTGCCCAGCACCACCCCGACCCGTCTCTCTGAGGGTGGGGAAGCCCATCCATCTGGCCGCTCAGCTCCCTGCACACCCTCGAGAAGCTGGAGGTCGCAGGAAGTGGCCTTCTCATCCAAGGGGACCAGGGCCGCCCCAGTGCAGCCTGGAGCGCAGCCATGGTCTGGGGCCTGCGTGCGTCCGGGTGTCTGTGAGTGTCTGCCTCTGCGTGCCGGAGTCCCCAAGTTCAGGCGCCAGCCTGTCTACGTGGGACCAGTGCTAGTCTGGCAGACTCCGGTGCGGAGAGATTTTCCCTGGGGTCCTGGGGATTGCAAGGAGGCCGCGAGCCTGGGGAGCGCCATGGGGAGCGGCGGAACCGACTGGGAGCACCGGGCTGCCAGGCGCCACCGGCGGGGGATGAGCCTGGGGTTCCCTGGACGCTGTTCGCTTTTTTCCTGAGCTTATGGGTACCTGGTCTTCAGTCTTTCGCGCATCTGGATGGCAGGCTGCGGGCCTAGACATGGCTAGGGCTTGCTTGCTGCTGGAGCCCGCCCTAGAGGCTTTGGAGGGTTCGCCCTCCTCCTGGGCGCTGCCTTCTCCGCCTGCCTCTCGCCTGCCTGTACCGCCGCCGGTTGGTGCTCAAATGGTACTTGGTGCAGGGACTCGAAGTGCCTATGAGGGCATCGCTGTGGGTGCAAGGTGTGCATGTTTGTGTGTCTGTGCGTCAGTGTGTGACCGGGGCTTGCTGTGGGATGGATTGTCAGCTTCTCAGAGACGCAATTGGTCACTCCCAACCGGCCTGAGCCACCACGTCCTCTGGATGCAGCGTGATGATGTCCGTCTCTGGGTCAGTCTGGGTCTCTGTGCTCGGAGAAAGGAAGACCAGCGCTTTGGCGTTTGGGACCCTCCCCACCCTGAGGCCTTCCTCACGGAGCCCAGGGAACTCCGGAGGGGGAGGATGCCAGGCCCCTTGAGATGAGTCCTGGATGAGGCAAGCCCCCACCGCTGGGAGTTGCGGTCATTACCCTGGTCTCCGGAGCCTCACAGCAGCGGGATTTCGCCCAGCGCTCCCTGGCAAGACCTCTTTCGCCCCAGAGGGGGGATGCCTGCACATGTGAGCACATTCTCATCAAGATGTGTGCGTGTGCACTGGCACAGCAATTACCCAACTAATCAGACCCCCTTGCTCCTTCCTCGGCAGGCATGCAGCAGGTACCCCTTTGGCCAGACTCAGCCTCCTTCCCGACCTGATCGCAGCCAGCACCTTCTTCCGCCACACACCTCTTTGGGTTGGTGAAATAAACCTGGAATTTAATTCAAACTGAAATCTCTGACTTTTCTTATGCTAAACAACTCCAAAGAGCCATATACATGTAAATTACTGCTGATATTATTTGTATCCTAACTTTTTGGGATCCTCCTCCCCACTTTTCCTGACCAGCTACCACCACCCCCAGGCCTCCAGGGACCTCGGCCAAAATCTCTTCTCCCCTTCCTCTTCTGCTTCCAAGGCTCTTTGCAGCTTTCATTCCCGGCTGGGGCGCTGCTGCTTGGGTCTCTGTACCTTCCCCTCGGGTCCTGAAACCATATTAGGAACTCCAGGCCCGAGAGTTGCAGGGCTGAAAGGCTGAGTCTCCCAGACTGCAGACACTGAGTCCAAAGAGACCAGAAATCCCTCACAATCAGCCACTGCCAAAGAATTAGGGGTCTCTTCTCGGGTTTGGGGGAGGGGGTCCTAATGGGACTCTCAGAAGTGTCAAAGGCCCTTGAGTTATAAATGGGGTTGTCAGGAGGCTGAGAGGGAGGTTGGGGGGAAAGGAAAGGTTCTGGGACTGCCAGGCTGAGGTTGGAGCTGTTGGAGCTGCTGCACCAGAATGATGCTCCATCCCCCCTCTGAAGCCGGGTTTGGGGAGTCTCTGAAGTCCTGATCCGGCCATGCATGCTCTTCTGTGAGGCTGGGGACTTGAGGCCTGATTCACAGGTGCATCCTGGGCACACAGGGACTTCTTGTCTGAAGGTCTCCCACCTGGTGCTGGATTTCCCCTGCTTCCATAAGCCCTGGCGGGGAGAGTAGGCCTCCTCTCGGAGCGGGCTCTCTAGCTCTGGGCTGTTCCCCTTGGTCCCAGAGCGATGCCCTGGGCAGGACAGAGCTGAGAACCTTCAGCTCAGGCAGGATGGCCAGGGTGGCAGGGCTGGGCTGAGCCCCGTTGCCAGAGGGATCCTGTTTCCCCATCACGGTGGCAACTCCCAGAGTCCTGGGCTCTGCTAACCTGTACTTCAGAGTGGGCAGGCTAGCAGGCTGGCCAGATGCCCAAGCCTGAAAGCCTCAAAAAAGTACCTTATACCCCCTTCCGCTCACAAACCGGCTCCTGACTGGGGTAGGGTCTATACCTAGGGTGAGAAGCAAAAAATATGTTTGAAGCTCAGGCATGTACACACACACACACACACACACACACTCACTCACTCCAGGAAGAGGTTTGCCTGCACTTGGTCTGTTTCTCCATTGGCCAGGGGCACTGAGAGCGCCTTCAAAGCTGGTGTGATGCTTGAAGAGGCAAGAGAAGAAAGTCAAAGTCAGGCGAACACGGAGTCCTCTAAATAAACACCATTCCCGTGCTTTTAATAAGCAAAATAGGAAACCATTTTTAATAACCAAAAAACAGAAACCAGTCTGAATAAAACTACAATAGACTAGGTTTTAATATTTTCATATCATAAGCAGGGTTTGAAATTGATCCCTTATTTTACATGAAATAAAAACAATTTCTGTTGCGGCAAATTTGATTTCAACACAGTTGAATCCGTAAAAACCAAAGCTCGTTTCTGATGCAGGACGAATATCCACAATATTTAAAACTGCAAGCACCATGCGGTTCATACAATCTTGTTATTACTGTTAATTTATCAACTAATACAAACTCAAAAATGCATCCGGCCAGCAGCGCCAGCAATTTCAAATGGGAACTTAAAAATACACTTTCGTTTTGGTATTTTTGTCAGTGCAACTTAAAATCCTTTTTACTGACCTGCAGGAAAAAAAATGTAATAATAAAGAAAACACCCAGATCTTCCCTATCACTACTATACAACTGAAGGAGGGGGGAGGGAACACCACCAATAACTCGCCTGATACCTCAAAAGCAGGGAAAGAAACACACATAACATGTGAACGTTGCAAAATTACTTGCCAGTGTTTGGGTTTCCAATACTTTTCTGAGTGTGGACGTTGGTTTAACACAAAGTTCAGGTCGCCATTGGGCAGTGTCCGAGCTGGTGAAGCCGGTCACCCTAGGGGCCCAGCGGCTCCAGCAATTAGTATCGGCCTGGAGGGCTGTGAAGGGACCCCAGGGTGATTCTGATTGCAATTAAAGAAAAGCAAACAAGATGTTTTCCTTTCCTTAATGGTAGGGGTGTCCGTTTAGCCATAAAATACAAAGTGGAAGCCAGGAGCGTCCTGGCCTTTGGGGTTTGAAACTCTGCGGCTGCCCTGTCCTGGGACTGGTGGGGTTCTGGGACCCCAGTCCTCTTTCCTCTCAAAACCAACAACATTGAAAACTAAAGCGGAAGGGGAAAAGAGGACCCAGTGCAGGCAGGGGAGCGGAGAAAACAAGCAACTTCCAAAAGTGCCCAAGACAAAGTTGTTTTCTGACGCACAATGCCCACAACTTTTTTTTTTTTACTTACAAAAAAAAAAATGCCATCATAATAAACCCAAACAAAGACAACACTCAGTTTGCTGCCACGGTCTCTAAGCGGTTTGCCAGTCGGGTATTTACAAGCCGACAGCCAGCGGGGACTGACACCCGGCAAGCAGCCACCGGAGTTTCCAAACTGCGTTCCCTTCTCGCTCAAAGAAACAAGGGGTTATGATCCATGATCAACAACATGCTAAAGTTAAACAAGAAAATGGTACAAAATAGAAATTATTACCATACATGTCCAGCATGCAGGATTAATATTTTTAATGCAGATTTTCGTATTTTTTTTCTATATAATCGAGCAGGCAATAAAACTGATGATTTTTGCGCGCAGAATGTTCTCTAACTGAGGCCCGCGTCTCTCGGGGCTGAGAGCCAGTGTTCTCCGGACCCTGGACAGACAGGTCCGTCTGTCTTTCCTTCCTCGCCTCGCGCGCCTGCCAGCTGCCAGGGTCCCTCTCTCCTCGCAGCTCTCTTCCTGGCCGTGAGGTAGCGCCCCGGCTTAACGCACGAAGTTCAGAAAGCTCCTGACGGCCCTGGGCGACTCCTCGGGACCATGCCTCGTCGCCCTCCAGCCTGAAGAGAAGTTGCTCCGGGACTTCCCACCCCCTCGTCTCTCTCTGGCTCTGCTCCAGTCTAGGAGGCGGCGCTGGCGCGCACCGTGCTCGCCTTGGCCAAGGTCCCCTGCCTGCCCGCGCGCCCTCCCGTCGCCCGCGTCCCGCGCGCCCTTCCTCCTCTCCCTCAAGTCAAACAGGTCAAGGCTGGGGCCGTGGCAGGGACAGGGTCCAGGGGAGTCCGGGGCTGGGCACTGGGGATGGGGAGTCCGGGCCAGGGCAAGGGCAGGGGCCGGGATGGCCACGACTCACAGAAAGAACTCGGGAGAGGAGGGGCTGTCGCTGGTGGAGCCCGCCTCCCTGAAGCCGGAGTTGGCGAGTTTCTCGCACTTGACCTTGTAGGCGTCTCTTTCGCGGGCCAGCCGGGACACCTCCTGCTTAAGCTGCTCCACCTGCTGAATGAGCTGCGTTTTCTCATTCTCCAGGTGGTGTTTCTGCTGGACACGTTTATACCTGCACGACTGGGCGTAGCCCCGGTTCTTCAGGGTCCGCCGCTTCTGTTTCAGGCGGATCACCTCGTCCTTGGTGAAGCCCCGCAGGTGGCGGTTCAGCTCGCGCACGGACATGGACACGAGCTGGTCGTCGGAGAAGCGGTCCTCCACGCTGCCGCTACCGCCGGGCGCCGTCGCCGCGGCTGCCGCGTGCGGCCCGGGCCCGGGGTGGCTGGTGGGCAGCTGCTGCGTGGGGCTAGCCGCGTTGGACGGCGGCGGCGACGCTTGGTGATGGTGGTGATGGTGCTGGTGAGCGTGGGGGCCCAGCTCTTCGTGGGTCACGCCGGCGCCCGGGTACCCATGATGGGGGTGTGGGTGGTGGTGGTGGTGGTGGTGGTGCGCCCCGCGGAAGCCGTCGAAGCTCTGCAAGGGCTGTGGCACGGGGTGCGAGCCGATGAGCGCCTCCACCGCGTCCTCGGGCGTCAGGTTGAGCGCCTCCGGGTTCATCTGCTGGTAGGTGCTCGCCATCCAGTACAGGTCCTCCAGGTGGGTCTTCTGTTCGGTCGGGCTGAAGCTGGGCGACGAGGGCACCGAGCTGCAGGGCGTGCTGAGCGGGGTGGACGACACCGAGCCGGCGGGCTGCAGGCGCGTGCAGGGCCGGCCCGGGCGCTCCGCGCGCCCCAGAGGCTCCTTCTTCACATCGAACTTGAGCAGGTCGAAGTCGTTCACGTACTCCATGGCCAGCGGGCTGGTGGGCAGCTCGGGCCCCATGCTCAGCTCCGCGGCCATCGCCGACGCGAGGCGCAGCCGCCGCCGGGAAACTTTGCGGCCGGCCGGGGTGCGCCGAGCCGAGAGCGGGGGCGAAGAGCCGCGAGCCCGGGAGGCGGTGAGCGAGGGCGCAGCGGGCCGGGGCCGCCGGCCAAGCCTTTGTCTGGAGACGCGGTGGCGCGCCGGAGAGTCCCAAAGCCGCCTGCGCCACCCCAGAGCTCGGGACTGTGGCAAAGCCGGAGCCTGGGCGGGCGGGGAGGGGTAGAGAAGCGAGCGGGGCGCGCAGCCGGGCGGAGGGGAGGCGCGGGGCAAGCGACGGCCGCTCGCTCCCGAGCTCTCTCTCCGGTCTGGGGTTCTCAATTGCAGCCGCTCACAGCCCGGCGGTGCAGCTGTGCTGAATCTGGCGCCGCCGTTTCCTTTTATCGCTTTCTGATGTCACTGGAGAGCGGGGGCCCGGGCGGCTCGGCGTCCTGGCCAATAGCTGCGCGGCCTCCGCAGCCCCGCGGCGCAGGGCGGGGCGCGCCTGACAGCTCCTCCGCCCCCCGCGTCAGCTGACTGGAGGCCCGAGCCGCGGGGGCGGAGGCTGAGCCGCGGGGCTGGAGCCAAGTAGGACCGTGGGCCAGGGCCCAGCCCCCCACACCCTCCAAGTCTCGGCCCCCGCCCTCTCGCTTTTGGTTGCGCCTTCCCCCTCTGGGCCAAGCAGCGGCTTCCTCCACTTCGCGGGTGCTTCTCCCTCTTTTCCCTGTGGTTTCCCCACCCCCTGTCCGTGTCACCCCCCCCCCCCAAGGAGGCTGAGAACAAGCGCCAGGACAAACACCTCTCGGGTCCTTTGTTCCCAAGCGCCCCCGCCCAGTGGGGGACGCTCCGTGTGCTGCGCGGCTGTGGTCCGTGTGTGTGTGCGCGCCCTGTGTTTCTGCAGGGCTGCACATATTTATGTGCTGAGGGGCGAGTTGGGTTTCCAAGAGTTGGGTTCAAATCCAACTCTTAGTCTCAAGGGAGCCTCCTGGAGCCAACCAAGGGCCGTTCCCCCTCCTACCGGTGCGCTGGCCTAACCCTGAGATTAGAACTCCACTGGCCGCACCGCTCGCTGCGCCCACCCCTCCCACAAATGCACAAGATGAAGGGAGCGGGGAAAGAATCGGACAAACAGCGCTGAACGTCTTTCCCCAGCCAGACAGATGCACGGAACCCTGAGCTTTCGGATGCATGGGGCTCAGACCGGACCAGCACGATGCTCCGATGCTCCGGGTGGCTCTTGGCTGCTGGGGAACCAGCCTGTTTTTGTTTGAACGTTTTGTAACGATTAAGCAGATCCCCGGCGTCAGCCGGCCACCAAGAGGCTCAAACAGGCATAAAGTGCGACCCCAAGTGGCCACTGTGCGCAAAGGCGCACCGAACCGCCTGGCCCGCAGCCGGAAAGCTTGGACGGCGACTGGGACCCAGCAGAGTCCTCCTAAGCTGCCCGACCCAAACCAGCCCAGAAAGCAGGCTGAGTGCGCACCGGCGCCCGGGACGGTTTCCCCTAGAGTTACGCAAAGGTCATCGAACCCGGACTTCGGACTCAGCCGCGAGTTCCCCGCCGATCATCCCCCATGAAACTCTGCGCCCGGCTCTAGAGATGGGTGGGTGCAGGGGCGGATGGATGCCGGTGGGCCGTTCCTAGTGCGGGAAGGTCCTAGGCCGGGTTAAGCCTGTGGCGGAAAGCGTAAACGCCGCAGCGAAGGGGTACAGGGTAGTCCGAAGACAACTCCCGGAGCGCAGACGGGAAGCCAGCGCGCACCGCACTACGCATAGACACGGGGGTCTGGGGCACCGTGCGCCCTCCCTACCGGGGTCCAGAAATGGCCTGAAATCAGAGGTTCTTCCCAAGAACCCAGCCCGGGCTCAGAAACCGGAAAAATCTTAAATTCGCTGTACCGAGAGACCCGACCCGCCTCCCGCGTCGCCTTCTGCGCTTCGGCGTTGAGTGCGCACAGCGAAAGGCAGGAGAAGCGCGCCCTGGGTGAGTGTGTCCGAGCGGCTGCCTGTGAGGGACCAGCACGACGCCGCGCTTAAGTGTGGTCAGGTGGGCCTCACCGATGTGGATGCACCCCGGTTTTCCTTTTTCTTTTTCTTTAGTGTCAGAAGATAAAATATTTACCTGCAATTAACCTGAAAACTATTATCTTGCGCCCTCAGTGAGGCGGAGGTGGGGTGTGGTCTTAGACTGCCTGTTTTAAATAAAATGAATATCTTTTAACTAAGACTTGAACTGAAAGATTGGGTTCAAGGGCAACTGTGAAAGCTGTGAGAGACCGTCTTCAATCCTCTGCGAGAGCGCGCTCTCCGCTCTCCGCGCTCCGAAGAAACGGTTAGGCTGGGTCTGGGCCAAGCCGCTGCCCCGCCCCTGCCCGAAGGTGGGCGCTCGGGACCAGCCCCTTCCCAGGCCCTGTCGCGTTGGCACACAGTGACAGCACACTCGGACCCGCGGCTCCGTGGGGGAACGTTTCGAGGCCGCCCTGGGTTGGCGTCTTGGTCTGTGCAGAGGATGGCTCCGTCTCCAGGCGCCCGGGCCGGACCAAAGCACGGGCTCTCTCTGTGCCACTGAACTCCAGCCTGGAGCGCCTTCCTTCCCGGCTGCGGGAGACCCGCGGCTGAGGGCGCGCCTGGCGCTGTGGACTTGTGTGTACACCGCGGAGGCAAAGCCAGTCCGTGTCCGCGCCCTGTCCCTGGGTCACCCTGATCCTCGCTGTCGAGGAATGAAACCCGCGTCTCAGAGTGCGGCCATCGAGGCCCTAGGGGTTCCTCTGTCGGCCTCTGCCGCTCCGAACGTCCAGCTTTCCGCGGGCGTCCTGCGCTGACCAGGGCTGGTCTAGAACTCGGGCTGTGTCTGGGCAGACGCCTGCTCTTTGTCCCAGTGCCTGTCTCCGTGGCAGTCAGTCCTATACCCTGGGCTCTGACTGGGGTCTCTCAGTCCATCCCTAGGTCCACCTCCCCTCCCCAAATCTGTTTCCTGGTCGCGCTCCCAGACCCTCCTCTCCCACCCCACCCACAAACACCGCCACCAAAAACTGTTGGAAAGGGATGGCAAAGGCTGCAGTTTGCTCCGGGAGTGCAGGCTGCTTCGGGGCACCGGATCTCACTTCCCTGCCTCGCCTCCCGCCCCCGGCTCCTGCTGCGCTCTGCTGCTGGGTCTCCTGGTGCACCCCAAAACTTAAGGCCACCGCTCCGGACACCACAGTCAGCCACCTTCCTGTGCCTACAGCTAAAGGGATCAGAGTGTCTTGCTCCCCATCAGTGGGTATACAGCTGTACCCAGAGACTACACCCCTCCTGAAAGGACAAGTGGGGTGGGCTGGGGTGCGTGCGGGAAAGAGGAGGGATGGTGAGAGAAGTGGAGAGTCCCGAGGAGAAGCCCAGTGGAGGCCGGAGACACCGGAGAGGTGCGCGCACTCCCAAACCCCCTTTGAAGGGAAGCGGAGGAGGATCCTCCGTGGCCAGAGCCCTCTATGGAACATTCTGTTATCTCTAGTCCCCAAAACTCCAGGCTGACGTTCTCACCCTAAAGGGAGCCCCTCTCCAGGTTTGGCCAGCGGAGAGGCGTCCTGGGCGCACCGCCTTGGCACTCCTGAGCTACGGCTGGTGAGGAGGAGGCTCGGCGCGGTCAGAGTCCCCACCGTGGCTCCAGAGGCTAGGGTGGGGGCAGACGGAGAACTTATTCCTACAGGGGGCAAAGGACCAGCCGCCAGCCGGCTCCAGGTCTGCGCAGCTCCGAGAGCCCTTGCAAAGCCAACTAGCTAACCCCAGAGAGGCGCCCCCCTCATGCTTGCACTCCCCCACTCCCGAAGGCAGTTCAGCCCTGAGGTGCCCCGTATGACCGTCCTTTTCTCACAGCTGCAGGTATTCGGTGTGGGAGTGGCGTCTGCGTGCTTGGGTGTGGTGGGAGAGATGGGGAAGGGGTGTGGGTTGGGGGGGGCGGGGGGAGGACACAGGGCACATGGAAAGCTTTGAATCACAGAACCCACAACTCCAGGGCCTCGGCACCTGATGGGTTGCAAGACTGGACTATCCGGCTGGCCAAGGGTTCCCACGATGTCCAACCAGAGAAGTTATTCCTACAGGGGGAATAACTCCACTTCTCCCACCATCCCTCCTCTTTCCTGGGGACGCCCAGTAATCCACCTACCGCCTTTGCACCACCCCGATGTGGGATCCCCTGTCCTCTCCACAGAGTCTTAAGGTCTCTGCCTCTTCCCCAGGCCGAGTGGGGGTGGGGTGATTCTGTTGCTCCCACTACATCTGAGCATCCCAAGGTCTGTGGTCTGCAAGAATCGGCAGGGTATTTTTCTCTCTTCCTCTTCCTCTTTCCCCAAGGCAGCTGTCACTTCCCCTGCTCCCTGCCCCACACAATGGCCATTAGAGTCCACCCAGCGCTTCCAAAGGCATTCTGTGTCCAGGAGGGAGCTCGAGTTACCGGACTGCAGAACCCTTTTCTGGCTGGCTCCCTGGGGATCGGGGGCTGCCCACTCACACATACCACACATACACACAGATATCCTTGGAGTGGGAATCTGTTACTGCAGCTATTTCACCTGCCGCTTTTTACTTTGCTTTAATGTGAATACTAGACCTTTTTACATTACATACATTGACTTACATTCTATTCCTATTGTATAGCGCTGTGTTAGCCACTCACTGGGCAGTGCTGCCTCCAATACAGAGGGCATATTTTATAATAATATTCATTCCCATAGGTACAGGGACTAGCAAAGCATTTATCATTCACTTTTTCCTGAATTCTCACAACTCCCCTAGGTAGCAACTATTCTCATCCTTATTCTATGAAGACAGGTAGGCAGGTAGGTAAATACAGATGTATAACAATGTCCCAAGAGTTTTATCAATTCATCCAGTCTTTATGTTCGCCCTTTGAGTGAGTGGGACTGTCCCCATCTTACACGGAGAAGGAGGTTCTGAGACATTAAGTAATCTTTCTAGTTACACGGTGGCCATGAGCTGGCGCTTCTGGCCCCGAGTCCAGTGCTCTGAATACTCCGAGGCTTGCGATCTCTATCTGGACAGGGCGGCATTCTGAGCACTCAGGTGTCGGCACAGATCCCCAGCTGCTCTCTGGGTCAGGGTTTCCAACTCTTTCACAGACATGGCTTTTCTGTTCAGGGCACAGTGAGCCTCTGCCAAGTGCCAAGTGTCTGCTGAGGGCTCAAAGATAAGGGCAGTGATTAGCATGCCTTCTTGTCCATGGCAGTCAAGCATCCATGGGCTTCCCTGCATTCTCTTTCCTCTTCCCTGACCCTGGGCTGGAGTGTGAGAGAGAAACCAAGGCAGGAGGCAAGGCAAAGGAGAGAGAATTTGCAGTCTGCTTATTCTATCCTTTACCCTTGACCTCAGATCACAGCCTTGATCCTTGGTCCTGCCTCTGGCCTGAGTTTGACCTTCAGCCCCTATTCACTCATCTCTTAAATATGGAGGGGGTGGGGGCAGCATGAGATGGCTCAATGCTGATGAGAAGGTCTCTGCCATTCAAAGCCAGTGAGGGATGGCCAGCAGGGCTCTCTTCCCACCATTCCCTCCCCAGGGCCCCAGGGCCCCAGGGCCAGTGTTAGAGACTCTGAAACCCCATATCTGCTTCCCAGGCACAGAGCAAAGGCCCTCACCTCCCATCACTGGTCTATCCCTCAACCTCAAGATCTCAGTCTCTCCATCCATTGCCTCCACCCTCACCCAAGCCACCCCCATGTTTGCTTAGATAACTACAGGGGCCTTGGCTGGGCCTCTTCTCTTCTCTAAAGGGCAATGGAGCCAGTGTTCATGTTACATGAACTTGTTCGTTCTACCTCGATCCCCCGCTCCCCGGCTTACCTACAAATTCCGTGGATACTTGGACAAAGAGCCAAACTCCTTAGCGGGCTTTCAGACCATGAGTGATGTGCTCCTGCCAACCTACCCACCTCTTCTTTCACTGCATCCCCCACCCAATGCTCCACCCACACTGCCCTCTGTAAGTTCTTCCGCAGCCCACGCTGTGTTCATCCCCAAGGCTTTGCACATACCATGCCCTCTGCCTAGAACCAGTCAGTCTCTTGGTCTCAAGGAGGTGGTCTGTGGCTCTTCCCAGGCCGGAGAGGGACTGGGATGCCCCAGGAAATGGAGGTGGACAGAAGAGGGCCAGGTCCTGGGAAATCACACACCCTGGAATCACATGGCAGGCTTTGCACGGATATCTGCCTCCTCTCCAAGTGCATCAAGGTAGACCTCACATTTCAGAGTGGCCATAGGCGATAACACAGGGAAGGTCAAGGAAACGCTTTGGTCAGCTGGTCCAAAAGTTTCCCACTTGAGCAAATGAATTACAAATACGAATTCCTGAGCCACAATCTGATTTGTTAGAGCCCAGGAATTTGCATTTTAATAAGTTTCCCAGGTAATTCTGATGTTTGAGGTCCAAGAAACACACTTTGAGAAACTAGATGGGACATGACCAGGAGCTCCTAGAAGACACTGAGATGGAATTGTCTCTGTGTCAACCAATGCCCACACCGGGAGGAACTCAATTATAATGATGGAAAAATGAATGAATGAATGAATGAAGTTAATAACTAGGAAACAGTGATGCTTCCTTGCAGCATGATATCTTAGAACCCTCAGGCCTTTTCTGCATGCCCTCCAGCTCTCTCCTCTCCCTTCCTTAGCAATCATTCCCAAACCTTCTCCATCTGCCTCAGACCAAAGATCAGCTCAGAGTAAATCAGAACTGGGTGATCCTGTCCCACTGGCCTCCTGTCTTTCCTTCTCCTCTGTCTGGATGCTCTTCAGGGTCCTACGGGTCCAGCTTCCTGCCACATGCTCATCACATCTCGGGGAGTAAGCTTCAGAGTACAGGGGAAGTGGGTGGCACCATCCCACCGCTGGGACCTGCTGCCTGGGGCTGATGGAAGGGATAATGCAGTTTGGCTGTGCCCGGAGCCAGGTTCATTTCAGCCAGGAGCTGCGGTGGTCACTCAATCTCTTTCTTCCCTTTCTTCTTTTAAAAATGAATTATACAAGCCTACTTTATCATTGTAAAAAAATGCAACAATGTAGTTTTAACATCTATGTCTAGAGCTACAGCTTGCTTTTTATTTTTACTCAGCAACTTCTGTGTCAATACATCCAACTCTGCTTCTTTCTTTTTAACTAATGCATGGCAATTCATCCAATGGATGTGCTGTAGTTTTTTACTCTGTCTTGTATTTATGGACATTTAAGCCATTCTCAATCTTTCACTATTGCAAACAATGCTGCAACGAAGAGCTCTTTACATGCTCTTTTTTGCATGTGTGCAAGTATTTCTCTGGAATAGACAGACAGAAATGGAATCCCTGGATTAAAAAAAGATGAACACATTCGTAATGTTAATATTGTCAATTGAGCATCTAAGCAGATTGTCTCTATTTAATTTCCCACCCGAAATATATGAAGGTGACCTACAGCCACACAAGGGGTTTTAGCAGGTAACTCATTTGTGGATCTATGTATGTCCATTCTATGGCCAGCACTGGGAGAGGAGGGCACAGGGATGGCATGGCTTCTGTCTTCCCCTCCAAGAAACTGCAAACTTTCCCTCTGCCACTGGAGAGGCGGTGTGAGGACGATGCACCATGCTGGCAGGTCCTAGGCAAGTGAGCCCTTGGTTCTATCGGGATGTGGGGGGAGGAGAGGAGTTGGCTGATAAGGCTGATGAGCAGAGGTGACACTTAACTACGGCTTTGAAGGGTGAGCAGAAGTTTGTCAAGCAGAGAAGTGTAGGAAGCCCCAGCCATAAGCCCAGCCCAGACAAAGGCACAGAGCAAAGGTACCGTCTCAGGCTCTTGGGGAGCTATTTCCGAGAGGCTGGCCATAGAACTGCAGGCTTCAGCAGCAGCCAACACTTGAAGGGCCTCTAATGCTGTGCCAAAGAGTGGGACTCTTGTCTTGAGAACTAGATCATCTCCACACGGACAGGTATCTTTTTTGGTTCACTGTCAAGCACATAGTAGGTGCTCAATAAATATTTGTAGGCATGAAAAGGAGCATCCCAAAGGCCTTTACGCAACATGCTTAATTCTCTCTGCCTCTCACAGAGACAAGGTACACTCTGCATCAGGGACTGCGAGCCTGTCTCCATTCTGGATGCTGGAAATACGGCACAGACAAGCCAAGCTGAGGAATCCGGCCCTGGGTCTCAGGCCCCCATCCCGGCCTTGTGCCAGGTCCCTTTCACCTCTGCCCGTTAGAGATTGCTTTTGATTTCTGTGTTGACAACCCCTGTTTCTGTGTTTGGAGCGGCTGTTCAGTGCCATTTCCTGATTTAATATCAGAGCAGCACGGAGCAAGGATGCACAGTTAGCAGTTTTTGCTCCAAGTATTTTTCAAGTTCCCTTTTGATGTAAGGGTTGGGTTTGCAGCTTCCCCCATCTTGCCGAGCTGGGAGGGAAAGGTGGGGGTGGCGAAGGGGGTGGGGGAACGGAGGTGGGAGGACAGGAGGAGAGGACCCAACGAAGATTCATCCAATCTAGCCGAGCTGAAACTCCAAGTTCCTTTTTAGAAAGGGGTTGGTGTAGAGATGGGGGTGGGAGACAGGCTAAAGGGTCTGCCGGCAGGTGTGGCCTCTAGGAAGCTCTTTTGTGTGGTGTGAAGACTGATACATCTTTGCGTATATGTCTCTATCATAAAAACAAAGGACTAAAAAGCTTAAGTAACCTAATGCAATGCAATTCAAAACACCATAAAATGAAAACAAAACTGGTTCAAAGAAAAATTTAAGATAGCTGCAGATCCCGGTGGCACTCAGGTATTTTGACTGAGCATTTACTATCCACGAGGCCATCTGCAGATCCTTTTGTGTTGGAAGCAGATTTTTTCACTACACTGTGGTCAGTGCAGTAATGGAGGCATGCTCAGGGGCTGTGCACCCACAGAGGCACACACACTTGAAGACAGGACATGGGGAGAGACTGGAGTTTTGCAGGCCTTGACCTCCCACCTATAGGACCCTGTGTGACTATGGCTGGGTCTCATTAGATCTCCACTGCCACAACCTCTGGGACTCTTCCCTCTGTGTCACTTTGGGTCTTCTGAGAAGCAAATGCCAGAACAAGATTAAGCACACAAGAGGTTTATTGGCTAAACACCCGTGAAGGATAAGGGAGGAGGCAGGAGAGACTTCAGACCACAGAGCAGGCCTGATGTCTCTGAGAGGAAAGGAAGGAGGAAGGGGATGGGACTGAAGACTCAGACTACAGTGCTGTCCCAGGAAAGATCCAGTCACCTGTTGGGAGTCCCGAATTTTGGAGGAATGGGCCTGAACTAGCACCACCCTCCCACCCCAACATCAGTCATGGCTTAAGGGTGCATTTCCAAGGCCACCACACCCTCCTTCTCTCGCCCAGTCATGGCACACTTCCCCATGTAGCGAAATTAACAGCAACAAGCACCTCATCGAGCATTCTCTACATGTGAGGGACTGAGCCTCATTTAGCTTACATCAGCTCACTGAGTCCTCCAAGGTAACCTTGAAAGATAGGAGGCATTATCATCACCCGCGTTCTATAGACAGAGAGGCTGAGGCCCAAATGATTAAGTCACTCGCCAGGGGCCCCAGCTAGCAGGTGACAGACAATGGTGTTGATGCCTGTTTGACTCTAATCACTGCACTGGAATAGCTAAGTGGGAGACTCATTTCTCTCTTTGCACCCATCTCTCTTGCAGACGATCTCTATGATTGACAACACAGACTTCAAGAAGACCCCTCAGGCCTCATCGGGGCTGATGCCAGCCCATTCCAGGCTGGCTGTGAGGCACCAAGAGCCTGCCAGGCAGGTCTAAACAGAATTAGGCAGTCTCTAGCAGCCAACATCTGTCCTTTTCTCAAGCATCACCTCTTCTGAGAAGCCCCCCTGGCTGATCCATGTTTCCGTAGCACCTTATACTGACCTCCATCCGTGTGTTTATCACACTGTGCCCAGAAGTATGTGTTACATCTGTTTCCACCACTAGGCCCAAGCTAGATCAGAGTCTCTAGCACCCAGCATATGGTGCCTGGCTCTGAAGGGGTGGCAATACATAGGAGGGATAATGGAACAAAAGAAGGCTGGTCCTGGACATCAGGAAGATACCCTGGGAGAGCCCGGCTCCCTTGTGAAGACAAGCGCTTTAGCCTTCAGAAGCATAGCCTGCACTCCCCAGCCTGACCACCAGGGGCTCCAGGCAGTATTAACACCAGGCTGGGCCTCTTCTTTCTCTGAACCAATCAGTGCCTCCCGTCCCCACCCCAGCATCTCCGCTGGGGCCAGGCCCAGGCTTTCCAAGGCCTCAGCATCTGCTCAGCTGTCAGTGGCCCAGTGGATAGTCCCAGCCAAGGAGGAGAGTTATTTTTATTTATTTCTTCTTAATCATGAACTTAATTTAGCTGCTAATCAGGTTACCATGGTGACTTGCACTGGATTTATAGCAGTTTCCTAAAGTGCCTTTTTCACACTCTTTGGGTAAATGAATAAAATTTGGGTGATGAGAAAAATGCATAAATATTGGGTGCCCTAGAAAAAGGTCAGATCCTTCAGTTGTGTATTTGCCTTTGACTCCGCCTAATGTACTCAAGAAAGACCCACCACTCTGGGAAGATCCCATGTGCCTCTCTTCTGCCCTTCCTATTACCACCAGTTCAGATCTGAAATTTTTACACTGCTTTCAAGGCCTGCTCCTCTATCCTCACCTCCCTCACACTCTGCCTTTCCGTTCCCCTGTGCTCTTCCCTGCACGCCCTGTGCTCTATGCCTTTGCCTGTGTTGTGGCTGGGTTAATTTTTCACTCCTCTATCCTGGAGTGACGGTGGCCTGGCTTATTTAGGTATCATACCCCTCCCAATGGGGTATTTGAGAATACCTGGGGGCGCTCTCATTGGTCCCACGACCATCGTGGCAGGGGTGAAGACTATCATGCCAGCCAGCCCAGGAGAGCAGGGCAGGGAGGCAGGAGGGAGAGGAAGTGAGGAGCCAGCGTTTTGACAGCTGTCTGTTTCTTACAGTCTGGAGGGCTCACCTAGTGTTCCATATCTGTGGTTGTGGGGGACCCAGTTCATCTCTCCTCACCCCATGGGCTCGAGGCACTCCTGCCTTAAGCCAACTGGAAGCCCCCACCCTGTGCCTCCCAGAAGGGACAATGTCTCCAGGCTGGAGGCCACAATTTCCAGGTTTCCCCCTGAGGACCTTGGGGCAGCTGCCAATCAGTTCTGGGATCAGCCACAGTCCATTATCGAAAGCCCAGGACCCAAGGCACCAACAGAGCCACCAGCATCGGCGCCAGATCCCACTCAGGGAACCCAAAGCCACCTTCAATGATTGTCTTGGACTTTGTAATCAGACAAACTGGACCCACAGACAGTGGGCTGGCTCACTCGATTCAGAAAGTCCCCCAGCCACCAGCCCCGACCCCCTGAGCTTACCAGTCACCACTGTGTGAGCCTCCCCCATCGCAGGAGGAACAGCGACTGTAGCTGTATGAGGCTGTGTGAGCTCATTGAGTGGATGCCCCTCTCTGAGCCTCACTTCCCTTATCTAGAAGCTGGGCTACAGATGTGCTGGCATTACTTCTAGCCCTTCTGAACTTGAAGTCAGAAGAGTTGGTTCAAATCCTACTGCTGCAAGCAGCCTTATTTGCTTTAAGATTGAGGCCAAGGGAAGCAAAGGTCAGTTCCCAGAATGCCTTTAGAAGGGTGAGGTTAGCAGGTCTATACTACAATGGTGACCAAGAAGAGAATGTCTGTAATATGCCAAGCAAACCCTAAAAGGCTACAGTGACTTTGGCAGGCATGTTTGTCCATTTTCAACCCTTAGGAATTCTTCCCAAAATGAACATGTCTTAGGGGTTTGGGGAGGGTGGGTAGAGGGATGGTCCCCTTTATCTGAGCATGAAGGGGTCTAGGGATATAGACACAACAGCCCAAGGCTTGAGAGAATCTGGAGTTTTAACCCTAGCTTAGTGGTAAATTTATGTGTGATCTTGGTCAAGTCATTCAACATCTCTGGGCTTCGGAAGTGTTTTTCTGGGAAGATCAAACCCCACCCAAATGAAACTGGGTCCTTATATCCCCAGATTCCTCTCTAGTAAGTGAGTTTGTCAAGTTGGTTCTGGCACATCTCACACCAGTAAAAGGCAAAAATTATGACTTTGTAAAGCTCAAAGAACAAACCCTTTTTGGCCACTGGGGGCTGCCTTACTCCACCCACACCTTAGTGCAGAACTAGCAGGTGCCCACTCCCTGCCGTGATTCGACAGCATCTGGCACAGAGGAAAGCAGGGGACTTCCCGTTGACTTGGTGTGTGTTACACAGCGCTGTGTTGAAGAACACAGGCTCTGGAGTCCAACTATCTGGGTTCAAATACGAGCTGTGCCGCCATCCTTGGGCAAGTTGCCCAACCACTCTGTGTCTCTTCTCCCTCACGAGTGTAAGGAGGCTAATGGCACATGGACCTCATAGGACTGTTGGGGAGATTAAGTGAGCTAATCCACACTATGCACTTAGTGTTGTGTGTTGACGACCA
The DNA here is from genome assembly GCA_011751065.1 of Lasiurus cinereus. Classification (NCBI taxonomy): domain Eukaryota; kingdom Metazoa; phylum Chordata; class Mammalia; order Chiroptera; family Vespertilionidae; genus Lasiurus; species Lasiurus cinereus. The sequence continues at coordinate 44,293,705 of JAAGEH010000480.1, read as the reverse complement.
AATATTTTCCCCATAGGTCAATTCTCAAAGCCGCCATTGTTAGCCCCTTTACACAAGGAAACTGAGATGCAGAGAAATGAAATCTCTGATCTGGGCCCACGGCTTTAAATCAGCGCCTTTGCCACCAGACCTTGCTGTTCGATAAGATCAATGTTCTCAACTGACTTGTTTTGCAAAACAAGTTCTTACAGCAATGGAAATAGAGAGGGGAGTAGGGAGTTCATTAAGAAGGGCAGGGCGAGCCACTGATCAATCCTAACATCGTCAGAGGACAGGCGATTAGACATTAGGATGTGATGCAACAAGGTGCGCTCACACTCTCCACGAAGGCTTCTTAGCCAAAAATCGAAGGTGACTGATCAGGCCTCTGGTTCTGACTGCTAGTTTCCAGGAAACACGGGGGACAGAGGGACATGTTAGATGACACCACAAGGAGGCAATCAGCCAGAACGTGAAACAGTCTGCAGGATAAATGACCCAGATTCATCAAAAACAAATGGCATTTTAAAAAAGGAGAAATGACATTTTAAAATGTGGAGAGAAGGGGGGACTGTTATTATAAATTAAAAAAAAACTTAAGAGCCATATCAACCAACAGCAGTGTTTGTGGCCTAATTTGAACTACCAAAATGTAAAAAGATATTTTTGAGACAATGGGAATGTTTAAACATGAACCAAATATTAGATATTAAAGGAACTGGACTTTTTTGGTTAGGTATGCTTATAGTATTATACTTATATTTTTTATGTTTTTGTTTCTTTACCCTCACCCTGATATGTTTATTGATTTTAGAGAGTGAGGAAAGGAGAGGGAGAGAGTGAGAGCGAGAGCAGGAGAGAGAGAGAGAGAGAGAGAGAGAGAGAGATCAATATGAGAGAGAAACATTGGTTGGTTGCCTCCAGAAGCACCCTGACTGGGGATGGAACCCACAACCTTTGGTTATATGGGACCACGATCCAACCAACTGCACCACTCAGCCAGGGCTATTTTAACATTTTAAAAGTCCCTCTTCTATCAGCAGTACCCCCTAAAATATTTGTGCATGAAATGAGATTATGTCTGGGATTTATTTTAAATCTCTAGTGAGGAGGTGGAATAAGAAGTGCCCAAAGGTTTGTTGTGATTCTCTAATTTTAAGTCTGTTTCACATTTTTCATAATAAAAAGTTTTAAAAAATGAGGGGCAGAAGATGGAAGCAGATTGTTAGGTAGGAAGAGTTACAAATACAGGTTTCAGAAACACTGGTTGTGAGCAAGGTTTGGCCCCGTGGAAACCAGACCTCCAGCCCCTCGGCCATCAAAAAGTGGCATGTCTCTTACCCATTCTCAGGCCACCTGAGGGAAAACAAGTTTTTGCACACTCATCCATTTACTAATTCACTTTACAGTTCATTCATTCACTTGATTCATTCATTCATCCATTCGTTCACTCTACAATTCGTCCATCCTCCCATCCTTCCTTCCATCCATTTGTTTGTTCAATCAACACACCTATTTGCTGAGAGCCTCCAATGTGCCAGACACCAAAAGTAATCATCTCTGTCCTCCTGGTGCTGAGAGTCGGGAATAGTGAAGGGATTCGACTTGGTCAATCTCCCATCACACAAATATACCTTCATAAACCATGAAAAGTCTGAAGAATGGAGTCCACTGAGTGCCACTGGGGAGTTTAACAGGTGGGGATATGACTTGGTATGGGGAGAAGAATGGTCAAGGAAATACTCTGTCACATTTAAGCCGACACTTGAACAATGAGGTGATGGCCACGTGAAAAGCCCAGGGAAGGGCATTCGGGCTCAGAGGACAGCAAGAGCAAATGTACTGGGGCAGGAAGGAGCCTCCTGGGGCAGCAGGGGCTGTCAGGAAGGGTAAGTCCAGGAGGGTTGCTAGAGCAGAGGGAGAGAGCCAGGAGACTCTCTAAGACCCTGTAAGTTGGACAACTGCTGCTCTTGAACCAAGGGAAATTTCCCCCCCATAAACAGAACTCATCATGTAGAGACATGGGCTTTGAGCCAGCTGACAAATGCTCCTGCAAGTTATTAAGACAAGTGTTGGGAAAGTTTGTGTACGTGTTGTCTAGTGAAAATGCTCTACTTATTGAAAGAATGGGAATCTGGGAGCTGGGTGGAGAGGAAGGGAGGGAGCCTGCCCTGGAGCAGAGAAGAGGCACCTAACAAAGGGAATCGGTGGAATCGCTGAGTAAGGAAGACTCCCAATTAGAGATTTTAAGACCCACATTGAAAAGCAGGCCTGTGCCCTGCTCAGCCCCAACCTCCTTCAGCCAGCCCAGTCAGGGGAAGGAAGTCCCAGCCAACCACGGGGACAGTCTCCCAGTGATTTATGGCCCTGAGACAAAGGCTCCCAAGGATAGGCCCTGTGAAACTCACACGTGTTATTGGAACAATTAGAGCCCATCCATCTATTTGAGTCAGCACAGTATCCGGAAAATGGGCCTGGAACAGGACAGGCACAGGCTGAGCACCAGCGCTTCACATATGACTTTCCACAAAGCCGGGAGCGGATGGCTATGAGCCCCATTTCTCAGACAAGGAAAACGAAGCGCCAAAAGATGACTTGTTCAGGGTCACCAGCTAGGAGAATCAAACTCAGGTACCCTTTGACTTTGATCAAAGGCCATACTCTTCTTTAAAAAATAATTTTTTTTATTGATGTCAGAGAGGAAGGGAGAGGGAGACAGAAACATCAATGATGAAAGAAAATCACTGATCAGCTACCTCCTACACACTCCCCACCAAGGATCGAGTCCACAACCTGGGCATGTACCCCCACAGGGAAGCAAACCATGACCTCCTGGTTCATAGGTCAAAGCTCAACCACTGAGACACACTGGCTGGGCAAAGGCCATACTTTTTTTTTTTTTTGTCATATATTACTGTCTCCCTGGCAGTTCCTGGAGCTGCCTGGGATGGCTGGTCCCTTGGAGGCTACAGTTTTCCAAGACTGGACCACTATTGCCCCTTCAGAAAGTCTGGGCTCCCAGTTCCCTATTTACCCTAAAAAACACACACCACTCTGGAGTATCTAAAGCCAATAGCAGCCTCCTCTCCTGCAGAAGCAGGCGCTTTCCCCTCAGGAGCTGCAATTCTACAGGGACTTGCTAGGGGTCATAAGTGGTAGTCCCCTGCGTCCCATTTCTAAGGCTTTCTGGCCATCAGGAGAGATATGGGGAAAGTAGCTCCTGTGAATGATTTCAGCCCCTCCACTCGGAACCACCATGTCTGACTCAGCGCTGGGATCCTAGCATGGGATCTGGCCAAAAAGGCACACAGCACGTGTTTGCTGAATTAAAGAATGGACCACTGGCACTGGAAACACTGCAGCTAACCCAACTTGAGAAAGAAAAAAAAAGATGATTTATCAAATGATGTGGTGATGGGAAAATGCTTAGAGTATAATGTTCATTGTAAAAAGCAGACTACAGCCGAAACTGGTTTGGCTCAGTGGATAGAGCGTCCGTCTGCGGACTGAAAAGTCCCAGGTTCGGTTCTGGTCAAGGGCATGTACCTTGGTTGCAGGCACATCCCCAGAAGGGGACGTGCAAGAGGCAGCTGATCGATGTCTCTCTCTCATCGATGTTTCTAACTCTCTATCCCTCTCCCTTCCTCTCTGTAAAAAAAATCAATAAAATATAAGAAAAAATAAAAATAAAAATAAATAAAAAGCAGACTACAAACCCATATGACAAAAAAAGTCACATAAATCCAGTATGATTTTAATTGCATAAAATAACATGCATACCCAACCTCCTGGATGAAAATGTAAGCCAAAATATTAACAGCCACATCACTGTGCAGTTGTTTCATACGTGGTTTTATTTGCTGCTTTAATTTTTTTCCAAAATGTATTGAAGGAACGTGTACCATTTTCCAAAGGATAAGGAAAGGCCATGACTCATTTTGCTTAGTAACGTAGTTTTAAATAATAAAGTTTAGGGCACCGCCTGCCTCTCTGAACTCAAGAGTCAGCTCCTCAGTGCCAGATATCACCTTGCTATCCTGTGAGCTCCGGAAGAGCTCCTCTGGGCCCCAGAACCCACACGATGGCACCTGCCCAGGGCCTTAAGGTGGACAGCGTGGGTGCCAGGCCTAATCGCCATCTGCCAAATCCTCACCATGACCAGTACATTTCCACGACTCCTTTCCCCATAAGCAAGTCAGTAAATCAAAGCGCATCTCATACACAAGGTGGGCCCTTTCTGGTAAAACACAAAAAAACTTAATCTTTGGTCCAGAAGCAGTAGATTGCGGCAGCAAGTCAGCAGCCAAAACCATTAATCTTTGCCGCGTTCCCCAACTGGCCCGAGTAGTAAAGAAGATAATACCCCAGCAGAATCAGTGACCCACTACAAATTGGTCCTGAAAGGTCCACCAGCATAAATAGACTTTTGCTGATCCAACACTTGTTAGGAACCCCAACAAAGAGACTATTGGCTCATCTGATGAGCCGCTTGCAATGGGCCCTTGCAATGGCTGGTGATGGATGACCACTCTCCCTTGGAGGGGAAGATGCAGCTCCTGGTATGGGGCCCTTTCTCATCTTAAATTTGTCCTCAATAAATCACAGGTGCAGAGGAGCCGGCATCAGTTTCATTACACCTACATGCTCCAGTATCAATCACGCCACCATGGAGGCCTGTCTGGGCACAGTTCATTTCAAGTGGCTTTTTCTGTTCTGATTCTGTTTCTACTGCAGTGCGTGCCTCCAAGGGGCTGGGGACCCAGAGAGCAGGAGGAAGTAGCTTCTCCCAGAAGGCATAGGCATCCCTGGCCTCAGCAAAGATCCCCTCCTCCTTCTCTATTAACTATTCCCCCGATGAGAGCCTCTCTGAGCTCTGTAGCCGATGGCTGCGCAAACATTTAGAATCAGAAAGACTTGCTTTTAGGTATTGGCTCTGATATCTGCAAACTTGGAGCACTGCTGTCACCTACCTTTGCTGAGGTTCAGTTTCCTCATCTGGAAAATGGGGCTAATAACCACCACCACTACGACTGAACACAACACTGTGTGTAAAAGACCCTAGCCCAGTGCTGGACACAAAGTAGACCCTCAACTGTCAGAATTGACAGTAGTAGTCCCATTCCTGCCTGTGCTCATTCCTGGCTTGGATGCCTGCTAGAGAGAAAGGATTCTGAGATGGCTGGCTCTGTTTTCCTTTGGTGCCCAGGCCCATAAGCAATCTGAAACTCCCTGCTTCCTCTTCCTTGTGCCCACCTGACTGGACCATTCAGAGTGCCAGCAAAGGTCCATCAATTATAGCTCAGAATTTATGAAGATGCTGCTACGGCTCATTTTTTGTCATGTTCTTTTCATTGTAGGCAGTTAAAATACACTAAAACTAAGGACACCGGGGAGCTCTCAGACCTCTTCTTAATGCACATAATCGAATACTGTAATGTCATTAAATGCGTGTACAAGCCTCATCATAAAAGCTGTGAACTTCTTTTTAAAGAATCCTAATTGAGAATAAATGGTTTCTTTTTTAGGCAGGCCCTCAGCCAGTCTGCCTATGGCCACCCACCAGAGGCAGGACCGACCCACCCCTCCTAGCCTGCCACCAGCCGCCTCTTTCCTCCCCTCCTCCAGAGGCACAGCCCAGCCACCTCTGCTGTGGGTGGAGTGATCAGCCCCAGTGGCAGTCCTGTAACTCATTAACCAAGTGAGCGGACCTTTGAGCAGAAGAGAGGGGAGTGCAAAGCCCCTGCTCCTGGCTGGGCAGGAATGTCAGACAGAACAAGCTTTTCAAAAAGACACTTCCTTTCACTCTAAGCCTTCAAGAGATCTGGAGTGACAGCACCATTTATTTGCAGAGGAGCTGGGGAGGAGACGGAAAAGAGAGGCAGGAAGAAGAAGGAGGAGGAGAGGGAAAAGGGACAGGATGGAGAGGCAGAGCGTTCAGAAAGCAGGCAGAGAAAGATAGAAAAGGAAATGGGACAGGCTCTCTCCAAGCACGGGGCACACAGATGTCCATCAGCACTGCACGTCTGCAGCAAGAGTTGAGGGAATCACACATCCATGCAATAGTTCTCCGAGAATATAATAGCGATGATGATGATGACATTGAGTGCATACTTTGTGCCCATTCCTGTGGTTAAGCCCTTTACAAACACAAACTCACTTAATCCTCCTAACAACCGTATCAGGTAGCTACAGCATTCACTAATCCTGAAATGCACGCTTTCTTTTTCCCATTTTAACACCTCTAAAACTGAGGTGCTTTTTACAATCCCTGTCAGCCTGACAGTAATCTTGATGTCACTGTCATATCTGGGAACACACATCAAAATGTGCAGAATGGGCACTGGCCAGTGTGGCTCAGTTAGTTGAGCGTCATCCCGTGCACAAGAGGTTGCTGGTTCAATGCCCAGTCAGGGCACATACCCAGGTTGCAAGATCAACTCCCCAGTAGGAAGAATGCAGGAGGCAGCTGATCAGTGTTTCACTTGCACATCAATGTTTCTCTCTTGCGCTCCCTTCTCTCTCTAAAAATAAATGGGTATCTGCAGCTTAAGATCCCAAGGAAAAGAGAGAGTGGTCTTTAAAGAAGTGCTATTACTAATGTTTTCAATGTTACAGAAGATGCTAGTATGTAGAAAAACAAGGATACCAAAAATCCTGAGTCAATCTCTGAATAGGAAAAAGTTTTAGGAATACCTTAAACTCATTATTTCACTTTGATTTTCCTTTATATTTATCTATAAAAGCCTTATGATATACTAAGTGGCCAGATTATTATGATCTCTGAACGCATAACATTCTGGCCACTCAGTGTATATCCTATATAATAAAAGGCTAATATGAAAATTGTCCCCTTGACCAAGAGTTCAACCAGCAGACAGGCTGGCCAACCGCCCATGTCCCTTCCCCCTGGCCAGGCTGGCTGGATCCCACCCATGCATGAATTCATGCACCGGGCCTCTAATACACACACACAAACACACACACACACACACACACACACACACACACGCACACTAGGGGCCTGGTGCATGAAATTCGTGCACTGGGGTTGGGGTGTCCCTCAGCCCAACCTGCCCCCTCTCACATACAGGGAGTCCTCAGGGAATGTCCTACTGACAGCTTAGGCCTGCTCCCCAAGAGAAGTGGGCCTAAGCCACAGCCTGGTCTCCCTCTGTGGGAGGCGGCCCAGCTGATCAGGGGAAGACACCAGCCCCATCACCCTGCTGCTGCAGCCACTGCCAGCCACCACAGCCACGAAGGTGTTTTTATCAAATGGACTCCAGTCCCTTCACCATGAAAAAATGACAACTTTCTTTAGGCATTTTCAAGATGTGTCTTTCTTAGGATATAACATTTCTTTCTTTCTTTCTTTTTTTCTTTCTTTTTTTTATCCTCACCTGAGGATATGTTTCCATTGACTTTTAGAGAATGTGGAAGAAAAAGGGGAAGACAGAGAGAAACATCAAAGTGAGAGGAATACTTTTATTGGTTGCCTCCTGCATGAGCCCTGACCTGGGCTCTGGCTAGGGAGAAGCCTGCAACCTAGGTACATGCCCTTGATTAGAATTGAACCCAGACCCTGCGGTCAGCAAGCTGAGGCATTATCCACTGAGCCAAACTGGCTAGGACAGGATATGACATTTCTTAGCCCTCCAGCAGTGGACCTTCATTTTTTTCTCCAAAAGTGTGTTGGAAAAACCCTAGATCACCTTTTTGGATTCTTATTATCAAAGTTACTAAGAATTTTACCATACAGGAAGCTTAGCCAATGAGCAGTCAGAAAAGGTGTTCTCTCTACTTCATATCGATTGCCAATAGCCTTCGATCTCTGGCTCCACCCCTGCTTAGGCCTAAAGCCTCTGGTCCACGCTTTAGGCCTGGGCAGAGGCCCCCCAGTTCCCTCAGATCGTCGGCTCCGCCCCTGCCCCTTGGCTCTGATCTTAGGCTTGGCCCTGCCCAGGAACCCCCTGGCTCAGGCCCTTCCCAGGCTGCTCAGGGTCCACGAGGGGCCTACCTCAGAGTGACCTGGGTGCCAGGATGTATGCAAATTAACCATCATCTTAGTTGGGTTAATTTGCATATTCACTCTGATAGTCAATTTACATGTTTGTCTACTATTAGGTAAAATATATACTGAGTGGCCAGATTTTCATTCGTCCAGAGATCATAATAATCTGGCCACTCAGTGTATATCTAAATAAACATAAGAATTATTTTTATAAGTATAAAATGAAAATTCTAAGGGGTAAGTCCTATATCATAGATTGATTAGCTATAATTCTATTTTTCTTAGCATGACATAAAATAATGGTGCATTATACAATCACTGGCTTCTTGGACTAAGTGAGATATAATACTGTCCCATCTTAACAGATGAGCAAACTGAAGATTAGGCACTATCATTACTTGCTTGAGGCCACACAGAAAGTAAAAACCTCCAGATCTTTCTGATTCCAGAGCCTAGGTTCCCAGCCAATATTGCCATTATTTTCAAACATCTCCAGAACCAGATCAACATAGGTTCAAATGCCAGCTTTGCCACTTACTGGCTTTGTGGCCCAAGAGAGTGACTTCAAGTCTCTGACCAATAAAGTAAAGAAGCGAAGAATTCTAGTTCTCAAAGTTGTAGGGGAGAAAATCCTTATGTGAAAAAGGTTCAACATAGGATCTGTCCCCAAGAAAGTGCCCACGAGTGAGGCTTGAATGAAGGTCAACATTTAGGTCCATGGCACATCCAAGAACAACGATTTAGCCTGTGCACAGCAGACTAAAGACGGGCAGCACCAGAAGCCAAGATCTAGGGCTGGAATGGTGGGTACTATCTTAGGACAAGCCAGACTGTACACGCTTCCAGATGCCTGCCCAACGCTCAGCCCTCCCTTCCTACTAACAAAACAACAGTTCTATCATTAATGTATTACTGTCATTATTTATGTCTACCAAGTGCCCACACTGTGCCAGCATTGTCCTAAACCCTTACACACATTTGACCCCCACAACAACCCCCTCAGTGGGGAGATGCAGAGAGCTGAAGACACACAGTGCTGCTTGTAGGTGTCTCCGGCCTATGCAGGGAGCAATACTCCCAGTGTCTTAAGTTTCTTTGGAGCTGGAGTCCAGCGATTCACCCCCATTAGATTTAAGTTAGGTTGAGTTTCAAAAGTCATAAAGGATGCCCTACAACCCCCAATTATAAATAAAACATGTTTATTACAAAAAAAAACTTGGAAAATACTTAGTAACAAAAAGATATGACCACACAGAATCCCATGACACAGAGAACACATGCTGTGTTTCCTTCCCTTCTTACTTCTATCTGTATCTCACATGATTAACATTATCCATGCAGTTTCATACCCTGCTTTATTTTTGACTCAGCATCACCATTACCCTATGTCATTAAGAAACTCTGATGCCATTTTACTTGTTTGCACTACCTCATTGAATGGATAGGCCATAATTACTCAACGATTCCTCTGATGTGGGGCATTTAGCCAGTTTCCCATGCTCTAAGGCAGACCTGTGCCTCAAACTTTGCCTACATTTTTATTTCCTTGGGTTAAATGACTTACAGTAGCATTACTGGGTCAAATGACTTGCACATTTTTAAGACTCTTGCAAAACACTGTCAAATTGCCATTCATATTTGAAAATGTCTGTTTCAACCTATCCTTGCCAGCATTGAATATTAACATTCTAAAAATTCTGTTAATTTTTGATAAGTGAAAATTTTCTCTGTTTTGAATGAACATGTTGTGTTTACTAGTAAGCATGAATTTTTTCAACTTTATTACCTGATGAAACCTGTGAATTCGTGGGGCTGCTGCAGAGCAGTTAAGAATACATGTAGAGCCCTGGTCGTTTTGCTCAGTGGTTAGAGTGTTGGCCCACAAACCAAAGGGTCACGGGTTCAATTCCTGGTCAAGGGCACATACCTGGGTTGCAAGTTCAATTCCTGGCCCTAATCAAGGTGCAAGCAGGAGGCAATCAATCAATGTTTCTTTCTCTCTCTCACCCTCTCCCCTCCCTTCCACTCACTTTAAAAAGCAATGGGAAAAACATCGTTACTCCTTCGGTAATGACTTAAAAAAGAACACATGTAGATCAAGTTGCCTGGGTTTGAACCCTGGGTCCCCACTTACAAGATGTAGGATTTGGGAGCTTACTAATGTTCCAAAGCTCCCCTTTTCTCCTTTTAATAATGGGTGAGCATATTAACCCTACCTCATAGGGTCTTTGTAAAGCATGAATGAGAGATCCCCTGTAAATTATACCTGCTATGGAGTAACCGTTCAATAAAGATGAGCTCTCTGAATTTCTTCTTTTGTAACTGCATTTCTTCTCTGAGAATCTTAATATCTTTATCCATTTTTTTACACGAAGAACATTAGCCCTTTGTCACATTTGTCGTGACCATTTTACAACTATTTCAGTGTCCCTCCACTTCCAGTGAAGCTGCCAGGAGGAGCTCGTTTCTGTGAAGCAACAGGATGGGGTTTGATTTCCAGGGCTGCACCTCAGAAGACATGACTACAGTTTGTGGTGCTGAAGAGGTAGGAATAGAGGGGGTAACTGTACCCACAAAGCAGAGCAGGAGCTGGGACACACAGCCCCGAAGCAGTTGATGCCCAGCGCCTGCCACTTCAGGAAACCGTGGAGCTTTCTGGAGCCCCCAGTCTGTCTCAGCTCTGAAGACACCCGCCCCGTTCAAGGATATTTCCCTTAAAAGCAAAGACAAAGCAAAGCCTCCTGCTCCAGTTTCCCCGACTGGACAGCTCACTGCTGTACACTCGGTACTTTTCTCTCAACGAGGGTTTCGGAGGAGTGAGAACGCTTTCGTTTTCATTTTTTATGTCTATTAAAAATAAACATGCTGAGAGGCTGCCTTTTCGTCTCTTTATCAAGCCCCAAACGACGTGTAGCCGTGCGGACTCGGCATTGACGAAAGCAATCAGCACGATTTATAAGGCGTCAGGAACAGACTCAGTTAAGGGCAGGCTTCCCCTCCATTGATCAAAACAGGTTTTAGCACCATGATGGGCAGCCAAGCAGGCAGGGCGCTGTCCCCAGCTCACCCCCCTGGCACCTGGCAAGCCCTTCTGCCAGGAAAGCTGAGAAACCACCTCTTTATGGGTCGGCACAAATGAGACGCGTTTCATGCTGAGTCAATTTAATCAATACTTTGCTTGCTTTGGAAACTCGGGGCATTTCAAGAGAGCAAAGCTACGATACGCAGTAAAACTGCTTTAAATTCTAATGAGCTTCTCCGTGCTAATTAGTGACTTTGCTAACTGGGAGCTTTCTTTGTTAGAAAGCACACCCTAGCCTTGGAGTGAGCAAAATGCGAGCCTTTCCTCTCTCCAGTGCACCTTCCTTCGTCTCTTATTGTCAAGCCAGAAAGGGGAGGACTTTGTTCCTCTCACGCCTTTAGAACTAACGGGTTTTTTAATTTAAGTGACTAGCCTTGCATTTTGCCTCGTAAAAAAACAGAAAGTGCAATAGATCAATTTCTCCTAAATCTCACCTGTCACTCTCTGGGCAGGTACCCGTCAGGGAAGCCCTGGAGGGTAAACGCATGGCCCAGCCGCCACTTGGGGAAGAGAAACAGCCACGTGCCCCCCTGGCCCCCTCCCCTTTCACGGTGAGATTTGGTGATTTGTAAATTGAGCAAGCCATCATTATTTTCCGAGGAGCAAGCAGGGTCTCCACTCCTCCCTGGTAGGAGAAGGTGAGCCAATCGTTTGTCTTGGCAACTCGAAGATTCTAGAGCACTTGAGAATTCTTAAGCCATAAAGCTGATTGCTAATCCAGGAGTGGAGGGAGAGAGAAATCTCTTTCATCTGGGAAGGCGGTAAGAGAGGGTTAAGGCAAGAAGGAAAAGACAGAGGGCTCACAAGTATGGTTATCAGCCCGAATCGGAGCTTTCGTGCATCGGAATTAGAACTCGGAGGTGCGAGTGGAATGTCTCCCTTTCCTGCCTGGTTTTTGTCGCTGTCCGTCCGTCTGGGTGTCCCTGTCACGATCTCCATCTCGGCGCTTCTGTCCTTCCTGAGCATTTGAAGAAGATACCCTGCCTGGAAATAATTGCCTTCAGACCCCTGAGCCCCACTTAAAAGTCCTTAGGACTGATCGAGATAAACCCCATCAGGCTTTTGTTTCCACTCAGAGTGCCCCTGTCATTTATTAGACGAATTAAAGTATCAATTTCTGTTTAAACATTAACAGGGTGATGCCAAATATTAGTCAGTTCCTAATAATTTTGAGGGATTAAAAAGATAATAAAAGTAATAGTCCATTACATTACCTACTTCAGCAAGATTGTAATGAACGTAATAAATTCTGGATCAGGGTTATAACAACTTCCATCTACTTAAAATGAATTTGTAGGGTTACTTTCATTAACTGTGTACATGGGGAAAATGATCTGACATATTACTTTAAAGGAGCGGCGAAACCGATTAGGAGAAAATATGCTTTCCCGACAGGGATGCGGGCGACCCGGGACAGCAGTGTCTGTGGGAGAGGGGCCGGAGCGGCCAGACAGCCCGGCTCTGTCCTCGCCTGCCGGCTTGCTGCTCTGAAGAAATTAATGACAGACTCAGTGCCGGTGAAGGAGGGTGGAGGAACCTTTTATTCCCCCCCTCCTCCCCCATTTCTCCTGTTTCCCCCCTCCCCAGGTATATTCATGCCTGCTAATGAACCTGGGCTCGCTCTGGGAACTTCTGCAAAGGAAATAAACCCAGGCCCGAAGCCGGCCTGGCCTTGGGGCCCCCAGGGGAAAGGCTCGCATTAAAGGGGCCCATGCCCTCATCGCTGGAGGAGACAAGGGACCGAGCACTTGGCTGCGCCACAGAAATTACTGCTGTACCTCGAATGCCCGCTTCATTTATCAATTTCATAGCAGAAAAACCCATATGACTGCCTTGTTCACTCACACGCTAAATCTCGTAGCAGAAAGCTCCCCACCGCCAGTCAAGTGTGTTATGCGCGGGCCTGGAAAAAGTAACTCGAAATACCACTAATGATTTATACTTAATTGAACCTCTAAGTGATTAAAGTGGCAGTAATGAATGAATAACACCCTCCTGGCTCCCCTGCCCCCTTGGCCCAGCGTCTCTCCAGGCAGCGTGAGCCTCGCCCTGGGAACTCGGCAAGGACACCAGCGAGAGCCATTCTCTCGCTTTCCCCCAGCCGCAAGTCTGGGTCCTGGCTAAATTGCTCTCACTTGCAGTAAATGACTCCATAAGCACCGTATCAGACCATTGATCCTTTTTATTAGATTATCCAATTGTAAGGTTAATGCATTTGCATTTGGCAAACGAAGATGGCCAGCCTGAATCCCTTGCGGGGATGGGTGTTTAAATGGACACTCAGAGGGGCTCTGTCAACATATTGATTTGTTGGTGGCAGTACTGGATGCGGTGCCTCTCCTGGCCCCACCGGCTAAAGGACATGCCAGGGGAGTACACTCCAGGGCTGTGACTTCCTTAGGAGAAGCCTCCCCCTCCCCCTGACAACCAGGAGGCCAACTGCTACCCACTCCTCACCCCCAGGTTAGGGGCAAAGGTGAGCAGTTCACCTGGGGCCTGGAACCTGGCTGTTTTCTCTAACAGAGGGAGAGCCAGGACCTTGGACACAGCTTCCAAGGCCAAAGGACACTTCCTTGAACATCACAGAGTCAGACTGGGGCAGCCGTCTCTCTCCAGGCTTCTACCCCCGAAGGGAATTTATTCTTGGGTTTTCTAAAGGCATTTAACCAAATGCCATTTCAGCGGTCTGCCTTTGTAATGATTTCCTAGTAAGTAAATTTACAAGTTGGAAAAACATACTTTGATGATCTAAATGAGTTCTACATTGGACAATATAATTGTGGTGTAGAGGAATTGGAAGTTAACCAGAGAAATCACCTCAGAAAACCATGTGCTTTTATAGATGGGGACACAGAGGCCCAGAGAAAAGGGGAAACTGACAGAGGGCCCCAGTAGGTCTATGGAATAAGCGCCCCAGTCTTCCACCTTCCAGATCAGCCTCCAAGAGGAAGGCAGCACTCCCCTAAAAGGTGGCTTTGAGGCTGCGACAGCAAAGAAACAGTCTTTTTATACAAATGTCCTAAGACACAAGCCATATTTCATATTCAGCTGCATAAACTAGGTCTTTGTCTGGATTGTCCTGTGGAGTAAGAGTCGCTGTAAGTACTGCTTACAGGATGGATTTGTTCAGCATCGTGCCTCCCAGGACAGGGAGCTGGTTTCCTCATTGCAATTCAGCGTGCATTTTCTGCTGGGCTCACGCCAAAGGCAGCCCGGAGGCTGGGGAGCAGCCCCTCCTGTGCGCTCATGTCCCAGCTCAGTCACATAGGGGGCATGTTATCTCTCTGAGCCTCAGTGTCCTCATTTATAATAATCCCTCCCTTGCCAATTGTTTTGGGATTCCGGGGGATACCATGTGTGACAATGACCAGCACAGCATGGCTCTGGTGCTTACCCATGTAGGGCTCTTCACCCATAAGTTCCCTCCCTTCTGGTTTCCTAGGAAAAGGGTGATCCCTGGGCCTTACAGGCACCAACTCAATGAGAACAGGTAGCTGGGCACAGCCCACACCAGTGAGGGGAACTGCTTAGCTACCCAGCTGTCTCCTGCTTTGTCAGAGAGGCCGAGACCCTGTCTTCCCTCTCACCTCCCCCCCTCCTGGCTGGAGGCTGGAGGCTGAACCTTCTTTGAATCTCTACACAGATCCTGCCTGAACCTCAGAGGGGCCTAAGAGATCATGAGAACGGTGTAAGGTCATTCTTAAAACAACAATCTAGTTCGAGAACATTTTTGGAGCACTCTCATTTATCAAGTGCTTTGTACGTGCATTTAACCTCATCCAATCCTCCCAACAACACTGTAAGGCTCAAATAGCTATGCCCACTTTACAGAAGCAGAAACTGAGGCTTGCAAAGGCCACAGTGACACTGCTAGGAAGGGACAGAGCTGGGGTTTAAGCCCAAGCCCATCAGCCTCCGGGGTCTGTGTTCTGTCACTGTGCCCCCATGCTTAGGACTCACGGTATCTTTATGACAGAGGACAAGCCAGAGCTCAGCAGCACCTCAGCTTCTCCTTCCCTTTTTCACCGCTATTCCATTAAGCCAACAGCCCAGGGGCAGGCAAGGGGTAGGAAGGCATTTGTCCAGAGAGAAAACAGAGCTTCAGTTATGAAGGGGGTGAAAAATCACTGAGTGAGCAACAGTTCACCTTGGTGAGTTATTGAAAAAATGCCAAGGTGGCAAGTCCAGGTGGTGACAGGGCCCGGGGGCCCACAGGAAGGATGCCTATCTGATTTGGAGTGTGATGCGGGCAGATGCTCCCTGGAGATAGTTAAGGCTGATCTATCTGGGAAGGAGGACAAAGAGGTTCTAGCTAGAATAGGCTATTTGTCCAGAGAGTTCCCAGTGTGAGAACTTGCCGCCCAACAAGCTTCAGGCCTAAGCAGGTCATGTTTCTAATCCTCATGGCCAGACAGTCATAGCCTCCATTCTAGGCAGGACACACAGAATACCAGGGGCAGAAGAAGTCACAGAAAAGCACAAACAGATTGTCTACAAGCAAACCTGTGCTTGTCTACAGGGATGTGTGTGTGCGTGTGTGTGTGTGTGTGTGTGCGCGCGCGCCTGCACATGCATGCTGTGCAAGACAGTGCCTCTATGTGTGGTGGTATCCCCCAGAGAAGACAAGAGTGGACGGGTGTATTAGTGACTATGTCTGGGCACAGTGATGTCCAAGTGACTATCTCTGCATCTATGGACCTGTGAAGGAGTTGTGGCCTACATGAGCAATTTCATGGCCACCAGCTGAGGTCAGGAATGATAGGAGAACAGTTGACCCCATCAGGAATGTGACCATTCAGAGAAGTATAAGCTATGGGACCTAGGAGAGAAGGTCTGCTTTCTTTTGAAGAATCAGGGAGAGCTGCCTGGAGGAGGGGTCCTTTGCTCAGTAGTATCATCTTCCTGAGCCTCTAATCAGACAAGCCTGAACCTGAATTTGTGGAAATCTATATTACCATTCATGGTCCTATTTGGTTTATGAAAAGGTTTATGGCCCCTAGAGCAGACTGAGACGAGGACACTGCCCAGGCCACGCAGCATGATGAGCCAAGGCAGTCACCAGGTATTTCACAGCCTGGATTGGCCTGGCTTTTCATGAACAAAAGAAAGCCAAAACCCTGCCCAAAGCTGGGCCCTGTCCCTATGAGCTGAACTGGTGTGGACAGCATAGCTCAGCTCTGTGGCTCTGGCCTGCATGCTGGGGTCCCTGAATCCCACTTCTAGCACCACCACCCCTCACTGCTTTGAAACAAAGCCCTTCCAGCAACCTGAACCTCAGTTTCCTCACCTGCCAAATGGGGATATGATTCCTCCCTTACCTGAGTCATGCATGTGGATGGAGACTGCAGTCCTGATCCTTAGTAGCTGTGCAACCTGAGCAAATCGCCAAGTCCCCGAGGCTCTGTTTGTTCATCTGTAAAACAACGATAATAACAGCAAATGAGCTCACGTAGAGGAAAGCACTTTAATTATTTTTTTAAATAGCATTTGAAAGAAGTTACCTATGAGATGGAAAAGCTCAGCCGGTTCTCAGCTCTTGGCCCCTTCTGCCACCCAAGGCTGGGCATTTCTCAGAAGATCTGGGTCTCTGGGTATGGCCTTCAGAGTAAGGAGACCCAGATAGGGGGTTCCAGGGCCCCAAGGACAGGAAGGCCCGGGATGGAGTCTGCTGGCCAGAAGGCACTGGCCCGTAGCTCCATTGCTGCACGGCAATGATTCAGGAAAAGGCTGACAAGGATATTAGCAGTGTGGATTTTTTTTTAATCCTGAGCCCAGAGAAAATGCACGGTCAGGAATAAAGGCGCCCAAGAGAGCAAGGAGAAAGAGAAATAATCAGAATTAACCAGCAGGCGGGCAGCAGGAGCAGGGGCAACCCAGCCTCACAGAGGGTAGGAAGCCCCTCTAGGACCCCAAGCTGGGGAGGCAGCCACGGAGTGGACAGGCCTGGCTTGGCGCATGAGGGGTGCTGCCTGCCCAGCCAGGACCTGGGCGGACCGGAGCCCAGCGAGCAGGCACCGTGGAAGACAAAGAAGCCATCGCCAGGTGAGTCCAGCACCCCTGGAGCTGCCGTGCACCCCTTGGGCTCCTCCAGCCGCAAGGTAGTGGAAAGGGTCCTGGCCAGAGCCTGGAGAGCTCTGCTCCCTGTTGTTCACGGGGCTCTGGATGTGGGCACGAAGGTTGGGGGGCTGCCAAGAGGCTGCTCAGATACTGCAGAACGGCTGCAGAAGCCTGGGCAGGCGGAGGCCTTCGTGCCCCCTCCCTAGAAGCTGAAAGGAGATGAGGATGACAGAGACCAGGGCCCAAGGAAGTCACTGCAGTGCTCTCCCTGCCAGCCGACTGCGTGTACCCAGGTATTCCAGGAGGTGGTCCCCTGCCTGCTTTCAGAGCAGGGAGGACTGGATTTTGATGAGCTGGGGCAGAGAAATCCACTTTCATGGGCAATGGAACTGACATTGTTCTTAATTGAAACTTGCTTTTCACAAATCATGTTAGACTATCAGATTGCTTACGAAAAAACCTGTCCTGAGAAAGAGAGAGGGGGGAGGTGGAGGGAGGGAGGGGAGAGAGAATGTTGCAGGAGGACAGAATTAATGCCTCAGCCTCTGATTCCATTTCAGATTCCAAATTAATGGAGTATAAATTAATGACAAACATTTGTGATGTCCTGAAAGTCAGATGCTTCTCCGCACCCCCACCCGCTCTGTCCTCGGGCAAAATGCTTCCCCTCCCTGAGCTGTTGTTCCTGTGAGTGATACAGAGGAACAGGACTGCGTGTCCCCATGTCACCCTCATCGTAGTATGCATCCCTTTAGCCTGACCTTATTCTATGAGGGGCCTCACATCCAAGTTTTTGACTGTCGCATGAACATCATCCTTCTATGGAATCAAATTTTGCATGTGTTAAAAGCATTCGTTTGCTGAATGCGGCACTCACTACACACAATTTTGATGACACCACTTGGGCCTCCTTTTCCCCCCGATATTTTACCACACCAGCATCTCCCATAAATGGAAACATCGGGGCCTCAGACACCCTCTGATTTCTGAACCCCATTCCCAGTTCTTATCACGTAGGTTTCCTTTGCTCTCAAGTTCCTAGAATAGGTTCACTTCTGCCAATTCAGGGTAAATCAAGACCTCCTCCTTCCGGTGAAGGAGAAGCAGGTATGTTTTCCTGGAGCCTTGCTGCTTGATCAAACCTCTCGGTGAAAACTCTAAACTACAACTTGCTGACTCGGAGAGCCCAGCAGACGTTCCGAGAAACACCGTGAGCTTTCAGCACTCCTGTCCCCATCAGTGACTGAGCACACACCTACTGCTCCCCGGGGCCGGGTCCATGCAGGAGTCCCCTGGCCCACTCTCTATGGGTCACCTATGTGAGCATCAACCCCAAAGAAGAGCCCCCCAAATTTAATTTATTTCTACCTAAACAAGTTCTTTTATCATAAAGCAATAAATTTGTCTTGGTGCTAGCAATTTGTTGCGGGTGACATAACATTGCAAATTGATTAATCGCTACTGTACGCTGCAAAATGAGAAAAGCAAGGAATTATTATGAATAGCGTTCGTCTTTTACGGGAGGGATTCATTATTCAAAAGTGCTCACTGGTGCTTACATGTGCCCTCCGTGCAGATTACATCCATTTGCAGACTTCCCACATCATGCTTACACAAATCAACAAACGTGCATTTATTAAGACATAGAATGAAAGCTATTTAAAAGTGAAAAATGGCCTTTTGTGTTACTTTTCTTCAAGGAAGGCAAATCAGGGTGGGATGATCCTGGAAGGAGCCCCACTGTTGACACGTGAGAGTCTCCGGGTTTTGTGCACGCTGGTTCATGCTGGAGCTACCCAATCGGGCCGCTCTGCCGTTGGCAGCCTCCGGATCTGAAATGCCCCCGTGGTGGTTCTGGAAGCCTCGCTCTGGCTCCGTAGACTTCAGCAGTCCACACCACTGCCTGCTGGGGAAGTGCAGCAGCCGGGACCGCTCAGGTCCCTACGGCACTCAGCCCCCCTCGCTTGGAGGAGCAGGAAGCAAATATTAATTGAGCAGTACTCTGTACCAGACACTGCCCTGCATGCTTCATTTGCATTAAGTCCCTCCCTTCCCCTGAACTTCATAGGACTGTTGTAAGACCTACTGAAATCACTCACACACATGAAGCTTACAGCAAATGCTCTCTACATGACAGCTGTTTACTGCTATTATAATCTCATTTAAAAGATGTTCTCAAGGTCAATATTCTTATCACCATTTTGCAGAGGGGGAAACTGAGGCTTAGAAAGGTTGCCAAATTTGTCAAATCACACAGTGAGCAGTGAGCAGGACTGAGTTTCAGTTTAGGACTGGCTCCAAACACTCATGCTCTTTCAAGCTAAAGCACCTTGTCCTCAACAGTCAAAGTAAGGTGTGTTTGCTTCCTCTAACCTAACGGGGGAGGCCACACACCATCCACCTGCAGCCCCTCACTCTTTACCTAGAGGTGTCAGAGGGGACATCTGAGAGGGCCAGGTAATTTCATGACCTTCCCCGTCTCTCCCCTTTCTGTCCCCACACCAGTAGAGGCCCCATCTGTCTCTAACTCTGGTCTCCTCCTCCTCCTCCCTTCACTAGTCCCATCATCGCCAACTCTTCCCAAAGGAAGCTCACTGCCTGCCCCAGTGAAGGCTAACAGGCAGCTCATAACTCCAGTATTGATTATTCTTGCTCAACTCATACTTTGTTTAAAAATAGACCGAGGTCTCAACTTTCATTTTCTAATTGGATTTCAAAGCAACTTTTATAAAATGAAAAAGCCTTCATTATTTCTCTGTTGCTTATAGTGCCATTAGCTACTCCCCAGCCAGGCCAAAGGCCTGCTAATCCCTGCCATCACCCATCAGAGGAAAGTAGTCACTCATGCTCCGCTGAGAAACCTGCTCCAAATCACAAACCTGCCTCTAGGTGCCCAGAAGCCAGGGATGGTTGGGTTATAAGCTTGGGCTTGGGACCAGAGCTGAGAGCTGCCCCAGAGAGCAAGCACATCTCGAAAGAGTACAGTTTTTCTCAAAGCGTGTTCCTCAAACCATTTGCACTGACATTACCCTTAAATATATGCAAATTCTGCCCCCACCCACCAGTGGAGAACCACCTGGAGGTGTGGCTTGGTAATCAAATGTTTGATAAAATCCAGGTAGGATTTTTTTTTTTTGTGCATGCTAAAATTTTTGAACTATAGTCCCAAATATTTCCCAAACTCGCTGCCTAGTTTTCAATACCATCAGATTGAATCATTGATTGCTGCAAATTCTAGTTGACTAGTTCACATCCCTCACTTTACGAAGGAGAAACAACCTATGAAGAAGTTTACTATCTTGAGGCCCAGGTGGCTCCCTTCCCATCAGTGGCCTCCACACTAAGTCCCTTGGGGCAATCCTGATTCTCCCAGTAGGACCAGTGTGTCCAGGCTGAAATAGGCCCTGGTTCATTTGCTGGGTACTACATAAAGCTGTTCCATGGATGCCAGGAGAGACCAGACTTGCTCTGCTTATAATGTTCAAGGTCCTGAGGTTACCAAGTACCTATGTCCCTAGCAGCTTTTACCACAGCCTGTCATTATTTTACACACCCTCAAGTATAGTTCTCAGACCTTAGAGATACTGACTGCTGGGCCTTCAGACTCAATAGGTCTGGGCAGGGCCTGAGAATACTGCTGATCCAGGGACCAGATTTTGACACTCTAGACTCTAAGATGCATGTTATCTCTCATGCATCCAGTGCATAATAAATAAGTGCACACTTCTGTTTGCAGAATGAATGAGTGAGTCAATTATGTGAACTGCCTGCTCAAGCCCTCTAACTGGGGCTCCTCACTCTACTGCACTTCATCTGCGATTACCCAATATCTGCCAGACATCTGTAAGAGTGCCCAGGAGGAGTATGTATCCTGGGATCAGGCTGTGGGCTCCCAACTGAAAGATAGGATTGGTAGCTTCTCACACTCACAGAAGCTGACCTAGCTCACCTAGGAGGTCAGAAAGCTATGTAAGAAGTGTGGTAGCCCTTTCCAACCTTGGTGAGGATAAAGGTGATTCTTCCCACCTCAAAAAAAAAACTAGCCCATCACTTCCTAGTGGGGTGACCTCAGACCTTAGACTCCAAGAGGCCCAGTTCCTCATTCCCAAAGCCAGCCACCTATCATTAGCTCCAGGATAGCTGGGAAGACTCCATAGGGCAGTGCAGAAAAAGGGCCCCTCAACTCCCAACACATTTGGGGGACTTGGTCAATGTCTCTTCCATCCTTCATTCCCCACCATCCCAACCCCAGAGAAACGAGTCCCAGAGATATTTCGGGGAGTAATGAATTCCCTCATTTCAGCTAAACCACCCGCAATCCTTGTTTTGTGGAGACGTGTGATGGAACATGATAAATTATTGTTTTAAGCAGAAGCTTCATTCAAATATCCATTTCCCTGTCAAGTTAATTTTGTTTCGATGTATTTTCTAGCAGGATTTGACGGGGAGCATCGATAGTACATAAACAGAAGTACACTCCCTGAGTAATGGGGGGCTGATGGTGTGGGGGAGGGAAGATCTAGAGACTGTGAGGGGACCCAAACCCCCACGCTTCAGTCATAGTGGGTGGGTGACATAGCTCTAAGGGTAAATTCTAGGCAGGGGACTTTACCTGGGTTCACCCAAGAAAGTAGCCTTGTATCCAGCCTCTGGGTATGCCTGGAGCCAAGGCCTCCAACACATTATCTCACTTCCCCCTGATCCCCTAAGAACAAGGACATTCTCTGATATAACCACAGCACAATGGCCAAGATCAGGAAATCCACTAATGCAATACTTTTGCCCCAGTTCCTGGCCCATATTCAAATTTGGTCAGTTCTCCCACTCATGCTGTTGATGGTCATTTATTTTATGTCAGAGTCTGGTTCAAGATCACATACTGTATTTACTTGTCACATCTCTTCAGACTCTTTCAATCTAGGACAGTTCACCTCTCTTTGTCTTTTGTGACCTTGAATTTGTTTTGAAGTGTTCAACCCAGTTATGTTGTAGACAGTCTGTCAGTTTGTGGCCTCATAATAAGATTCAGGTTGCGAATTTGGGGCTGGAATAACACAAAAGTGATGTGTCCTCCTTACCTTGCATCTGTCCCATTATTGGGGCCTAGAAGCCCAGTGCATGAAATTCATGCACAGGTAGGGTCTCTAGGCCTGGCCAGTCATCAGAGCTGATCTATGGGGTGACTGGCAGAGTGATGGAAGGGGGCCTGCTGGCACCCACCTTGGTCAGTCTGGTGTCACCTGTTTGCTGGCCCCACCCCCTGTCACCACTGCCACTGGTCGCTTCCCTATACAGGGCAACTGGTGGGGTGATGGGGTGGGGGGACCTTGGCCGGCCTGGGGCCTGTGGGCTGGGGGCAGCTCCCTGCATTTGGCATCTTTCCCCTGGGGGTCAGTGTGCACCATAGCAACCTGTTGTCTCACCAGTTGTTCTGCTATTCAGTAGATTTGCATATTAGGCTTTTATTGTATAGAATTATATAGGATATTGATCTCGATCCCTTGGTTAATGTGGTGGTCCCAGGTTTCTCCACTGTAAAGATATTATTTTCCCTTTGCTATCCACAAGTAATTTGTGGAGGGATACTTAGAGATATGGAACTATCCTTGCAGCCACTCATTTTCATCTCCCTTGATGATGCTTGCCTGCATCAATTACTACTGTGACAGTGGGCAAATGGTGATTTTTCCATGTGTCTCCTACACTTCCTAGCTGCCAACATATTGTAAGAATGCCATCACAAGAGCTTTCCCTTCTCCCCATCTAGCTATGTATTCATTTATGGTTTTCTGACCGGATGGACTCAGGGACTCTTCTTTTTACTTAATGTGTTCTAATCCGTTGTTATTGTTATTTGATGCTTGAATTGCATGATCACATTTCATCTTCATGACAACTGGGTGATATTATCAGAGACATCCAGTTTTTCACCTTCAGTCCTGCAGCTGCATCTGCCGAACTCTGCTTCTTGACTCTCAGCCCAGCCTGTCCATGGAGCACCGTGTGGGTTCGATATTCTTGCTGAGGAGATAGGGGTCCACATAGTACTGTTACCAAGCCTTGATTTTCCAACCTTCCTTCCAAGCCCCATGCGAAGGGGCTGGTAGGGTAGAAAGACTTCCTTGATATGAGGTAGCTGGAGGCAAGGAGGGAGCCTGTTACCTAATCTGTGAAGTGGGTCCATTCACTGGGATGTCTATTGACATGTTGCCCCAAGAGTTCTTAGCACAGGCCACTTTTTAAATCAGTAAGTCTGACTGTGAGCTTGGCCAGCCCTGAGTTCATCTTTCAACAAAGATTTGCTGAGTACTCATTATGTGTCAGGCTCTGGGATAACCTGGACTTATAGCAATGAGCAAGTCAGACAAAGTTCCTATTTCATGGAGCCCATATTTACGTGGAGTCGATAAAATCATCCCCCCAAATAAATATTCAATGATACAGGGATGAGGCTTATAGAGGAGGGATCATTATGCTGTGAACATCTCTAACAGGGAAATTTTACCTTGTTCAGGGTGTCAGAAAAAAAAAGTAGACACCTTAAAAATCAAAGATACCTTATAACATACTTGATCTGAAACCATTTGTCAAAGCAGAGAGAAGAAAGCAGAGACTCAGATTGGTCAAGCAACTTAGCCAGGTTTGCACAGCAGTGGAATCCAGACTCAAAGGTAGGCCCACTGAGGCCCGGTCCATATTCTGCCAAAGTGGTTCCCTAAGGGCCTATGTCCAACGGGGCACACTTTGTCCCCACTGTGACACTGCGGGGCTTCGCAAGGGGGACATGACTTTCTGATAGGCCCAAACATTCTCTAAATCAGTGTGTTTCTTTTTAAAAGACTAAAGCAAGAAAAACTGAGCAGGCCTGAGTATTAAAGTAAAGTGAGTAGATTCATGCCTATCACTGGACCTCTGAGATCTATAATTATACACCAGGCTGTGGGCTAAGCATAGAGGGCAGCTGAGAGTCACTCAGATGGGTCCAAGGTCAGAGCCCATGCTCTTAACCCCAGTACTGGACTATCTCCCTGGGATGTCCATCTGTCTCTCTGAGAAGGTACAGGCAAGGCCTCAAGCCCTCAGAGCAGCCAAGCAAATTCCAGGAGAGAGAAAGGATGCCCACACCTCCCCCCACTGCTCAAGGCATTAGGAAGAGTCAAGGCGGGGGCAGCTCGAGCTCATGCCCACACCTGCTACAGGCCCGCATGACACCCTGGCTCCAGGTCTCCTCTGGCTGGCCTTGGCCGGTCCTGGCTTGATACCTGATCCCCGTGGAAGCTGACACCTCAGCATCAGAGGGATCAGGACAGACACAGCTGCCGCCACCGGAGCCTTAGGCGACTTTAGGGAGAGACTCGGAGGACGGAGGACACGGGCCTGCACGCTGTCCCTCAGCTTCCTCTCCCAACTCCACACCAGGAGAGATGTGTGTATAAATTATTGTATAGAACAGTAATGACAAGAAAAGAAAAAATTTCAACCTAGCTGACTTGGCTAAATTTACACAGCTAGGAAACTGGGTTCAAAATCCAGTTATCTATCTTCAGAGCTGATACATTTTTCCTCTTCTTCAGTAAGCTGTCTCCCTATATAATCAAGCATGATATACACACGTCCAGTGCCTGGCATATAGGTTTCCTGTAAGCAGTTGTTTAATGCCCAGTACAAACCTGTATGCCTGTGTGTGTGAGTGTTTGAGCATGTGTGTCATGCAGAATTGCATATAGTGATAATGTCCTGAGTCCTAAAGTTTGTAGAAGATTCGGTAAGATCAGGAATGAGAATGCATGTTTACTTCCCATATCTCAGCTCTTATTTCATCTCATGCTTTTTCCTCTGGGGATAAGGAAGAGCATCAACACTATTCAAATCAGTTCAGGACAAGGAGCTCATGGCCAAATACCGACCTGGGCATGGCATTGCTGGGTCCATCCTCCTAGTGCAGGAAACTGAAAGACCGCAGGCTTTGGAGTCAGAAAGACCTGCTTTATCTACCGACCCCACCAATTCCTTGGGTTTAAGTGATTCTGGACAAGTCACTGAGTTCGGTGAGCTGCTGATTCCTCACTGGAAATGAAGATGATAATCCCTCACAGCATTTTATGAAGTTTCAGTACAAGGGAAGTTCCCAGCACAGTGTCTGAAGCACAGGAGGCACTCAGCAAATGTGAGGTCCCTTCTTTCTCCTTTCTCACTGCAGATATCATTACAGTGTTCAAGACTTCTCCTCAGGGGAGAGAAGGATGATGATTCTCAACTTCAGCTGAACATTGGAGACCCTGGGGACCTATAAAAATCCCTGAAGTCTGGTCTTACCCCCAGAGGTTCTGATTCAATTGGCCTGGAATACAGCTGGGAATCAGGGTTTTTTAAAGCCTCCTGGGTGATTCTGATGGGCAGGGTTGAGAACCTCTCTCCCGTAGTTTCTCACTACCATTCACTGAGTTCCTCAGGCAGCCTGCTTTGCAGCAACTCTGCCTGGCATCTTTTTTGTCAGTTTAAGCCCAGGCAGAGAGGAGTAGGGAAAAGCTTGTCCCATTTGAGGCTAAAACTCTCTCTCTTAAATTTGGGTCTGGATTTCCAAATCAAAGCTCAAAACTCTTAGCTTGACAAATATATACATATTTTTTTATTTCTGAGCATATTGATAGGAAGATGCTTTAAGATAAAAACCTGACATCTTCAATATATATTTAGCAAGCTGACTTGCTAAAAAAAAATACTATTAGACCACATAATATTTAGTATCTATTATGTTCCAGCACTTTACTGCCATAGTCTCTCACTAATCATTGCTCACCACACCCTCTGAGTATGCTGAGCCAGTAGGAATAGTTACGTAGAATGTGGGGAGATTCCTACCTCCCAAGCTTAAACTTCTGATTCTTTATACCTAGGCCTCTTCACAGATTTCTGGGTCGTTTTGGAATTTGCATGTACAATAAAAGCTTCCTACATAATTGAAATTATGGCCAATTGACCGTGAAATGGAAGTGTCCATGACCAATGAGGTGTCGGGTTGGGGGGGACCATTGTGCTCAGAAATGGGGCCTCCAGAGCCCCAGGGCTGGTTTTCTGGCTCTGGGAGACAAATCCTCTCAGAATTCTCACTTCTCCCAACCAGTGCACTAGCCTTACCTTGGTGCCTCTCTCTAGTAAGAAGCAGTTTGGTACAGCTCCAATGGAAGTCATTCTAGTATGATCTTTTCTCTCTTGGTTCAAAATCCTTCTATTGGAGGATAATTAGCAGGAAGGCACCTGTGGAAATATTTCTTCTCTCAGGACATGGCTTAGCAAGCCAAGCACCTTCTGAGCCAGACGGGGGTGTGAAATGCCCAGAGGGAAAGAGTGGGAGATGAATCTACAAAGGTAGACGTGCAGATTTTGAACTTTGGGAGGCAGTGGATAGCCAAAGAGGAGACTTTGTAACCTGTGTTTTACAAAGACTGCTCTGCAAAGAGGAACTGAGGGGGAAACAAATGAAGAAATGCGGTCCAACCAATTTCAACACCATCCAGCAAAGATTTCATGTTGGCATGGACAGGGACCATGGGTGAAAGGCAAAGGATAGTGGGAGACTTAGGATACGACCAACTGGAACACAGAAAAGGGAAAAGAACAAGAGCTATGTACTATCATCACAGCACTGTGAGGAAGCACTGTCATTCCCATCTCATTAAAAGGAAAATTGAGGCTCAGAAAGGTTGTGTCTTGCCATTATAGGTAGAGCTGGAGTTAATTGTAAGTCTATCTGCATTCCAGAAATGTTAATGAATAGATTAAGCAAAATATTAAGGCAGGGGATGGGCCAATACTAGCCTTTTGTGTAGTCAGACCACACTTATGGGTATAGCATTCAATTATAGATTCCACACTTTAAAGAAAGACTTTGTTTGACTAATAGAATATATACAGAGAAGAGTGATAAAAACAAAACAAAACTATGTTATATAAGATGAAAATTTAGGGGTGGACAAGCTGAAAAAAATCTGAATAGCACTTGCCACTATTCAAATATCCCAGATCCTAGTGGAACTCAGGGAGTGAGCAGAAGCAAACCTCTGCATAGATCAGCCAGGGCCAGAGTGGGCATGCTCTAAACTTATGTCTTTATCTTGAAGGCAATGAGAAGCCATTAAGAATATTAATCAATCAGTAATGTGTTTCCAATTTAATCAGATCACTCTGGAGGTGGGTCCAAGAACACTTTAATAAAATAGTATTCCTTCATAGAGATTCCAATACACATCCTGGTGAGTTTATTACTCAACATTTTCTATTATTTTTGCTATCAGAATAAAATTTTTTATCTGCTGGAAGCCATTTCCAGCATGTCATAATTGCAAGAGTTTCATCAAAAGGTTGATGGAACTTAGGGACTCAAAAGGGCTAAGTCACATATGTTATTGCCTGCTAAAATGTCTAAAGGCATTTTCCCCAACCTGAAAAGAATGCATTAAATTGATTGTTTGTTGCCAGACAGCTCAGGGCACCTTAATCTACATGTTATTGCCTCCTATTGGCCAAATGCCTGAACAGCCAAAGGCAATTTCCCATTCTGACAATGCTTCTGTACTGGAAACCCTACCCTTTGAAGTGTATATCTCCACCTTGCCTTAGAACAATTTGTGTTAATAAAAAGCAAAGGGCCCTGAGACAAGGAGAACTTCATTTCTTTAGCTAGGATCCTCTGACCCCCAATACCTTTAAAAACTGTCTTTCATCTCTGGACTTTTAAGATTCATCACAGAGCTTTTCTCCAGATTGCTGAACCCTTCTTAATAGCAGAATAAGAATACTGGCATTAATGGTGCCCAACGTGGGACATTAATTGGCACCTGTTAATGCTGTGTTTATCCATTATATTTTCTCACTGGTTATTGTTAGAATTTTAGATACATATTTTGTACACTAATTCCATATTCAACTGCCTTAATGAACTCTCTTTATTACTCCTCAAAATATATTCCAGTTAATTCTAAGTTTGTGAAGATGATAAACACATCTTCTGTGATCAATGACAATTCTCTATTTCAATAGTTACCATTTATAATATTAAACATTATACTGTCTCATTGCATTTACTAGATTAAATTATCTCATTGCATTTATTAGATCTCCTAAAACAATATTTGATATGACAATTTTTTCCATAGTGTTTTTTCTTCCTTATATTAGTAAGTTCTAGTAATTATTGCATTTACTAGAACTTTTAGAATAGTGATTCTCAACTGGAGATGATTTTTCCCTTTAAGGTACATTTGGCAAAGTCTGGAGACATTTGTGATTAGCACAATTAGGGAGATGCTTCTGAGCTTGACTGGGTAGAAGTACATTCTTATCTTAATCTTGATGTCACTAAAAATGCCTTTTGTGTTTCACTATTATGTATGATTTGACTATGAGTTTAAAACCAAAATTTTGTTGAGTAAGAAATCTTTAAACCTATGTTAACTCACATTTTTTAAAAAATCAGAAATAGATACTGAGTCTTACCAAATTATCCTATAATAATGTGTTTTTTTACATTTGACTTGTTTTTACACTACAATAATGGCTCCATTGACATTAGTCTAGAAAAATGACTGACTATTGACCATAAGCAAGTCCTTGCTGCTTTCCCCTGTGGCACGCTATAAGGAGTTGCCCATGTGAGAAGTATTGTGTTACAAATCAATGCCAGTCATTTGGAATGTCTGCCTGTGGCTTTCAATGGGGATGCACACATGAAGCCACTGTTCACTGTTCTGGTTTATAGTGGCTAAATATGAATACCATGAGCCTTGTTGCCCTCAGCTCCTCTGAAGGATGACTGCTAATCTCTTTGAGGTCACCTCATGAGTCTCAGTCGCACACAGTGAATTTCTCATATACCACAGAGATAGACAATATTGGGGCAGACAAACTCAAATATACTGTTAACATTTGGGGAAAAATGCATCAGGCATTTTCACATGATGCAGTGACAGGTAGAAATTAAATTTTAATATAGATTTGTTAATAGTAAGCTATCCTTGCAGCTCTTAAATTATCTTTATGTGCTCAGAATCTATTATTTCTTAATATTAGACTTGGTGTTTTATATTTTTTTGGTAAATACATTCAATAGTAAAATTGATCTTGAACTTTTCTGTCTTTATGTCATTTTGATGTGAAATTTTGTTAAATATGCTTTACTTTTTATGCTCTGAAATGGTTTAAACATTAGATTGTAGATTAGAAAATATGTACCTATAAAACCACCTGGGTTAGGTTATTGGCTAATTCTTAAAAACCATCTTTGTAATATTAAATTCAATTTACTTTGAAAGCTTTGTACCCATATTTTGTTTTTTTATTAGTTATAAAAGAGATTTTATTGATATCATGAAATTTACCTTGGGTTTAGTTATCTATTTTACGTATTTCTACTTCCTAAATTACTAGTTTCTGCTTAAGTCATTGAATGTTACTCTCTTCCTGTTTTCCCAAAATGCATATTTGCCACTAATTTCCTGAATAATATTCTTCTCTGACAATTGTATTCTTTCTTATTTCAACAGTTAATTCACTTAAGGAAATGTATTTACCTTTGAATATAGTTCTAGCCACAGCCTTTAAGCTTGCTAAGTAGGGTTCCCATTCTTTTCATCAAAGTATCTTTGATGGCTACTTTAGATTCTAACTCTGAAATTGTATTCCCTTTCCATTAATTAAATTCTTTTCTTATTGTTTCCTACTTTTATTATATTGTATTCAGAGAATTTGACTTACATAAATTTTATTTTAGGGAAAGTGTTGATGTTTTTCTTCCAAATTACTGATACATGATTAATTCATCTTACTATTCCAAGAGTTGTTGAAAGAAACGTTTTCTCTAGAACATGGTCTCCCCTTTGGGTGTGCATCACAAAGAATATAGGCACTTATCTAACAGCACTTTTTACATTCGTTTTTTCCTTGTAAAAACTGTATTTGTGCCCTAGCTGGTTTGGCTCAGTGGGTAGAGCGTCGGCCTGTGGACTGAAGGGTCATGGGTTCAATTCCGGTTAAGGGCACATGCCTGGATTATAGGCTAGACTCACAGTAGGGGGTGTGTAGGAGGCAGCCAATCATTGATTCTCTTTCATCATTGATGTATCTCCCTTCCTCTCAGAAATCAATAAAAATATATATTTTTAGAAACTATACCTGCTGTATTTGTTCATCAATTTAATTAATTAAATCATTGTTGTTGACTCACCCTCTATTAGAGAAGTAAATAAGCATTTTAAAATGTACCCCTAATTTCTTCCTAACCCATTATCATGTTTATATTGACATAATCTAGAATATTTAGACCCACATTATTTTTTTCTGTTTATATCATTCTCATCTTTTCCAAGAATTGTTTTCAGACTTGTATTGCTAAATAACCATACTTATGATTATTAAAATAACATAAAAGACCTAGCTCTATGTTTCACTTGTTTTAATAATAACTACTCTGATTTTATACCTTTTTTCATAAATATGTTTTTGTTGATTTTTTTAGAAGGAGAGGGAGAGAAAGATAGAAACATCCATGAGAGATAAACATTGGTTGGCTGCCTCCTTCACACCCCCTACTGGGGATTGAGTCCAAAACCTGGGCATGTGTCCTGACTGGAATCAAACCAGTGACTTCTCTGTGCATGGGAAAACTCTCAATCCACTGAGCCACATTGGCCTAGCTCTGACTTTATATCCTGATTTACCCACTCCTATGTCTCCAACTTTGATGTGGAATATACCTTCAAGGATTTTATTTGCTTTGTTTTTGTATTTTAGGATGGGCTCATAAATGAAACACTTTGCATATTTATTTTCTGATATCTTCACTGTTGAATAACTAGGCTTAGAATAGTGTGATTTTGAGATACAACTTTTCCTCTCAAAATTCCATAGATAATGAATGTTCCATTGTCTTGTAATTTTCAGAGTTGTTTTCTCCTGTATGCCTATTAGGTTCATTCTTTTTTTTTTCAATCCATGTATTCAATATGAGTACCTACTGTGTGTAAAGCATTGATATAGACATAGCAGGGAATGGAACAAACAGAAATCTCTGCCTTTGTGGTGCTGACATTCTACTGAGAAAGTCAATAAATAAAAATGAATAAATAAAATACATAATATTTTTTATGATGAAATGCTTGAGGAGGTAAAGCTGAGTAAGGGCATAGGGAATTGGACACATGACAGTTTTAATAGGGTCAGAGGAAACCCTTTAGTAGGGTGACATTTGGGTAAAAAACTGAAGGAAGTGAGGGAGCTCCAGGTCATGTGGCTATCTGGTGAGGAGCATTGCAGACAAAGGGTACAACATGTAGAAAGACCTTGAACTATGAGCATGCATGGTATATATAAGGAATAATAGAAAGGACACTGTGCTTGGAATAGAAAGAGCAAGGGAGAGAGTAGAAGCTGATGAGATTAGAATTCTAATGTACAGCCAGATCACACAGGGTCTAGTTAACCTAGTCATGTACGGTCAGACCTTACCAATCTGGGATTCCAAGAAAAATATGCCCTGGGCATTTCTGGGCTAGAAAAGGGAGATGTGATAAGCAGTTTTCCAAATTAAATTGTCTATGGAATACCTTTAAAATGCTTGTATTTTTCTT
The DNA here is from genome assembly GCA_011751065.1 of Lasiurus cinereus. Lineage (NCBI taxonomy): Eukaryota > Metazoa > Chordata > Mammalia > Chiroptera > Vespertilionidae > Lasiurus > Lasiurus cinereus. The sequence goes on along the minus strand of JAAGEH010000480.1, from coordinate 44,261,955 downwards.
AAGGTTTAGAAAGTTTTCTTCTAGTTCATCTGCAATTGTTACTTCATTTGTTGTTTTGATCTCTTTTAAGATTTTGTATTTTGAATTTTGGATAAAGAATTTGTTTTTCATATGTATGAAAGAATATACTCAATGGTCTCTTCTTTAAGAAAAGTCATGATCTCTATGTTGAAGCACCACTTTTTGTCTTTTATATATTTAATCTCTGCTTTTTCCTCTTACATTTTGCTAGAGCTTTTCAAGTTTATCCAAGGTTCATGATTCCAAGTCCAATGTCTGCCTCACCATTTCTTTTATAATCACATTAGTGTTTTATATAAGTTTTTAATTATAAAGATAATGGCTAATATTTATTAAAGGCATACCCCATCCCAAATCATCTCCCATGTGTTTTATATGCTTTATTTTATTCACTGCTCAAATCAATTCCTGGGAGCAGAAAATATTGTTATGTCCATTGAACAGATCATAATACTGTGGCAAATAAAGAAAAGTGATTATTGACTCTATTTTTTCTGTCAAATAGAGAAAATAGAGTCAATAATGTGCACTGTATCTGATGTTGATATTAATTTTGTTTCTTTATATTTAGTTTTTTGAATTTTGGTTCTCTTTTATTTCTAACTCTTCTCAACTTGCTCCCTTCATATCTTATATTGGTGTATCATCAGCTCATTTTTTATTTCTTGTATCATAAATTATTGTTTCCCTGAATTTTGCTGAAAAGACAAATTTGGCTATGTTCTAAAATGTCCTCCAGTTTACTATAATCAGATTTTTTCTGAAGTTCTTTCTCTGCATTCTGAGTACTAAGTTCTTTGCTTTGTGGTAAAGATTTTCTCTTTATTCATCCTTGATCAGAAAGAAAAAAACGGAAGGAAGGAAATAAGGGAGGAAGGAAGGAAAAAAGAAAGAAGGAAGGGAGGGAGGGAGGGAGAGAAGGAAGGAGAAAGGAAGGGAAGAAAGAAGGAAGGAAGAAAGAAAGGGAGGGAGAGAGGGAAGGGAGGGAGGGAGGGAGGGAGGAAAAAGTCTGTCCAGACAATTTTTTTTTCTGATAAATAAAATGAGAGTTCTCTGGTTCCTCTTTACTCTCCATCTGGATGCTATTTGAATTCATGGAGCCACAACATATGCCAGAGAGCTGGCTCATAGGACATCCTCTTATCCCCTCTCCAACTTTCCACTGTTTTTCAGTTTCATATTTACTGTGAATCTGCTGGTTCACAGGGAATGAGGCTATCTCATGAGCCAGCCAACTGTTCATGTTAATGTAAGAAACTGTGTGAAGTGTAAACTCAAACTCCAACCCATGAACCATCATGTCTGTCCCAGGGTCAGCCCCTCCCAAAGCAAACATCACATCCCAGGATGTCCATCATCTAGCTTTATGCACTTCCATCCAGCAGCATTACAATGCCAGTAGCTGCACTGGTGGGAGAGTATTGCTGGGTGGGTGAAGGAATTGAGAACTCCTTCCTAGAACACAATTTCCACAGAATAGGATGGGAAGATTGAGGCTGCTCCCCACCTTTTCTTCACATGGTCCCACTTTCTGCCTCAAGACCTTATCTGAGTTTTAGCTGGTGGAAATTATGTACCTATCACTGATTAAAATTCCAGGATTCTGTGCTTTTAAACATAAGCATTTCAATGGTACTGTGAGAAAATGAAATAGGTGTGATTAACTTAAAAACAGGGAAGCAAGTGCAGTCGGGGAGATAGATAGTTCTTTGCCCTGGCCTCCTCCTGACCTCTGTCCTTGCTTTATCCCCACATGAACCCTGAGCCAAGCAAGGCATAGCTTATCCCTATCAGTGAGAGGAGCTGGAGTTAGCAACAAAACATAATAATTAAGGGTGTGAACCACCACTTCTATATATATAAAATGCTAATATTCTAAGTGTCCTTCCCATTGTCCAACTGGTTGCTATGCTGCACACTGAACACCAGGAGGCAGATGCTCAATGCAGGAGCTGCCCTGATGAGTACAGAGAAATGACCCATGATCTGATGCAGACAAAGCAACACTTGGCTTCCCCCAAGTGGGACACAGGCTCTGCCACCACCCTAAAGCGACAGCCCACCAAATCACAGCCGATGCACAAATCACAGTCATGGCACAAAATGCGACCCCCAGCCCACAAAACAGTGGCTGTGGGCGCTAGGTAATGATGTCACATTTTTGTTTACATTCTGAAGCTGAAATTGTTGACAGAATAAGTCTGAAGACCAACTATTGCCACAATGTACCTCTGAAGCTGAAAGAAGCCAGCATCATCGACAGAATGTATCTGAAGACCTACTATTGGCACAACATACCTCTGAGGCTGAAAGAAAGCAATGCTGTCAACAGACTATATCTGAAGAACAACTATTGGCACAACGTACATCTCAAGCTAAAAGAAAGCAATGTTGTCAACAGAATATGTCTGAAGAACAGTCATCAACAAGTACTACCAATACTGGTAGAAACTGCCTTCATTGCGAAAATGAGGTAAATGAGGATGCAATTATCAAACACAGTTGTGGTGGAATGACTGTTACATGTCAATTTTGCCTATCCCTAAATTTCTCCAATGAAAAACCATCTGATGGAAAATTTACTTGATGTTGTAGCAGAGGCAAAATTTGTCCAAATGATATGAATTTTCCAGAATAGCTGGCATATTTTTAAAAATTAATGATAAATGAAGATTCTGACAGTAAAAATTTCATGGAAAATATTCGTTGTTATATCATGTTGTTATTGTTTTTTATTAATCAATTTATATATTATTTTCTTGTACATTTTACTAATTTTCTTTCATTTCTGACACTTCTATTATAGAGAAAGGGTGAATAGTGATATTAAAATATTTCTTCAAATTCATTTCCTTTCAAAATTCATGCACTGGGCCACTAATAATAAATAAATTACACTGGATAAGTTACAGGAAGAAAGGGATGGAGGGAGGAAGAGAGAGAAGGAGGGAGGGAGGGAGAGAGGGAAGGAGGGAGGGAGGGAGGGTGGGAGGGAGGGAGGGAGGAAGGAAGGAAGGAAAGAAGGAAGGGAGGGAGGAAAGGAAATTTTGTGCCTTGATTTTGCCACCTGTAAAATTAAGATAATGATAGACTCCCTCTCTTCCTCACAGGGTTATTATGAGGAGTAACTGATGTAATAAGCACTTACAACAGCACCTGGCACGTAAGAAAATGTGATTAACCTAGATAGATAGATAGATAGATAGATAGATAGATAGATAGATAGATAG